>CM054112.1:13984294-15204985 GCA_028673005.1 Tanypteryx hageni | reverse complement strand
ATACCTTGGAAGTATCCTAACACGAGAGGCAAAATGTACGGATGAGATCAAAACTAGAATAGGAAAAGCAAAAGCGGCTTTCAGGAGAAAGAAACAACTACTTACAGGGAATATAAGGGAAGATATCCGCAAGAAGTTGATAAAATGCTACGTATGGAGTATAGCATTGTATGGGGCAGAAACATGGACGCTAAGGAAAAATGACATAAAATACTTGGAAAGCTTTGAAATGTGGACTTGGAGGAGAATGTTGAAAATAAAATGGACGGATAGGATGAAAAACGATGAAGTGCTACAAAGAATAGGAGAGAAGCGAATGATTATACAGACTATCAGAAAGAGGAAGGCTAACTGGGTTGGACATTACATGAGGAGAGAGAGTATGATTAAAGATGTGTTAGAAGGAAAACTAGATGGGAAAAGGGAAAGAGGTAGGAAAAGGTATCAGCTAATAGACGATTTGAAAGGGAAAGAGAGTTATCAAGATATGAAGAGGACAGCGGAAAATAGGAGTATATGGAGAACCAGGTTTAACCATGAATAATCACGGACCTGTCTACGGACAGACTACCTATGATGATGATACAGTAAATCATTTTCCTGGTTGAGGGAATTTGAATCCTTGTCAGATTTTTGTGAAAATATATTCAGAATTGTAAGAAACAGATTTTTCAGTCCTCCAATAATGCTTGTGTGTAGTCAGGAGCATATGAATTTTATAAGACAACCTATTTAAAACCTTGAGAAAAGGAGGTTTGTTGCAAGGGAGGAGGGTGATTGGAGGAAATCTATAATAATAAAAGAAGCTGTGTGTGTGTCTGTGGCAGTCATAACTCTTCAGAAAATAAACGTAGTAGCTACAAAATTTGGCAGCAGCTTCAGGTTGATCCTGAGAGTTGCAGTGCCAAAAATAATTCAAATTGGTCCACGGGGGCCCTAGGGTCCCCATTGTTGGTCCAAATGTCGGTTTTTTAAAGATATCTCAGCAACCAATTGACTGATTTTGATGAATTCTCCACTTATATCAATGTTTTGATGAGACAATGGATAAAATCAGTCTACAAGGTCAAGGATCATAATGTAAGGGCCGATTCAAATGTCAAGATTACAAGGGGTCTTCATGTAACAGTCAGTCCAAATTTAGGTGATATCCATCTTCCCGTACACATATATCAGGGAAGAACTGGCTGAACCAATTTCAACCAAATTTGGTAGATACATAGAATCTTCACATAAATACATGACCAAAATGACATATTTGGACCAGATCGACCAAGCAGGGGTGCCACAATTGCAAAATAAACTTTTCTGTGGTTATGCTTTTGGAAGGAATTAGCCTAACTGATTTCAACCAAATTTGGTGCCTAGAATCTTCACATAAATTCATGACCAAATGACATATTTGGACTGGATCGATTTAGCAGGGGTGCCACCATTGCAAAATAAATCTTTTTGCTAATTATGCTTTTGGAAGGAATTGGCCAAAGCGAATGCAACCAAATTTCTTATATAGAATTTTCAAAAAAAATAATAATGAAAATGACATATTTCGACCCGATTAACTAAGTAGGGGTGCCACAAATGCAATGCTAAACATTTCGATAGTTATGAATTTGGAAGGAATTGGGCTGAACTGATTTCAACGAAATTTTGTATGAAAGGGTTGTGCAACATTAAAGAAAAACAAAATTAAGATTTTTAGGATAGAAAGCAGGGCTGCCACAATGAAAGTAATAAAAAATTTCTTTTTAGAAGTTTGTGTTAAACTGTCTGCATCGATTTTAACCAAAATATAATATTTATTATGTACACATATTATAAAACCATAATAGCATATTTGGACAGTATCAACTAAACAGGGGTGCCACATTACAAATTAAACTATTTCAGTAACTATGGATTTGGGAGGAATTGGCTCAACGGATGTCAACTAAATGTTATATATATGATTTTTACAAAATACCATAATGAAATCAAGATTTTAAAGCGGATCTTAAGAGTGGGTTAATTAATAAATAATAGAAATCGTTTGCAACTTAAAAGAAAACTCTTTCCCGAGCAAAGCTGGGCATTTCAGCTAGTATGGCATTTCTGTTTTATTTTTTCAAGTGTTTATTTTTGTTTTATTCTAGCAAGTTTTTGTTTAATGATCATTTGATCAGTGGTTTGAGTCTCATAACCAAGCTCTGCATTGATTGGTTTAATTTGGTTGGATTTATTATACTATTTAATTTTGTTAAGAGGTACATTAATCAGTCTGTGCACCATGCTGTGAAAAAGTGTCATTTTATGTTTGTAATGTTGAAAAAATTTATTAGGGATGCACCTGTTGTTGTGGTTGTGTGCATACATCAAATTCTGTTTTGTTGTCTCTTCTTGTTATGAGTGGGTCTAGCAGTGGTAGAATGTTATTCTACTCTATAACTGAATTTGATTGTGGGTTACTGTATTTCACGGCATATAAGACGCACCGGGGCATAAGACTTTTTTTTAATTTTTCAGGAAAAAAGTAATTTGTCGTGTATCATTTCCAGCCATGATTTAGTCCGTATCCGGCAACACTTACAGAAAATAATCCAGTATGATAACAGTTAAATATAATGTTTTAGATAAACTTCATTCGTAAAATAAATAAAATAAAAATAATTGCTTTGAAACATATAGCTAAATGTGCCCTGCATGGACTTGGCAGTCATATTAATTAAAGCTGTCGGAGTGCGCTGAACACATCGCACGTATACGAGGTGCGTTCAAGTTATAAGGTCTCCAAATTTATTTCTCACAAAATAATCAAAGTATATGGTTGGGACTGCTTTTAAAATGGTTGTCAGTTAGTTTTGAATGTTCTCAAAAGATGGAAGGACAATGCAATACCTCACATCAATTACAGCACTCCAAACAACATACTATGTTTGTAATACTTAAAATAGCGGTCTTAACTCATAAAGAACGCGTGGTTTTCCAATATTTGCATCTCATGGGGAAAAACTCCAATTAAAATTCATCGGGAAATGTCAGAAGTGTGTCCTGAAGGCCTAATGGATGTAAAAAATGTGCATAACTGGGTGCGTAGTTTTGTGAAAGACAGGAGTCTTGCGAGAACGAAGCACGTGAACCAAGACCTCTAAGTAGTTGTTCCGAGGCCAACATAAGCCAGGTTGAGGAAATGGTTTTGGGCAACAGGAGATCAACAGTGAATGAAATTGCAACAGCTACAGGCATTTCTGTTGGCTCTGCATATACCATTCTTCATGAAGATCTCAGAATGAGCAAGGTGTCAGCCATGTGGGTTCCAAGGCAGCTTTCCCAGGAACAAAAAGACAATCATGTCAACTTGTGTGAAGCAATACTCACACAACAAAATTGAGGTTATCCCACATCCTCCATACTCGCCTGACCTTGCACCTAGTGACTTTTGGTTGTTTCCGACAATGAAGGATGCTCTTCATGGCAGAAGATTTCCTAGCCAACAAGTAGCTGCTTCTGCCATTTACCGAAAACACCTCCAAAGGAAGCTTTGCCACAGCCTTCACAGCGTGGAAGAAAAGGTGTTAAAAATGTGTGCAGCTTCTAGGAGACTATTTTGAAAAGTGACTTAAGTTTCATTTCTGTATATTATGTACTTTATGAGAAATAAATTTGGAGACCTTATAACTTGAATGCACCTCATATATGCCCTTTACCAATAGTACTCACTTAAACTTAAGTTCAAGGTGATATTTTAATATAATGGGATACATAGTAAATGGAATGTTTATGTCATAACGATATGTATGCTCAAATAGTCCTTTTTCTTCTGCATCTCTTTTTGCCTTGTAAATAAGAATTTTGATCGATCTAGCAATACCTAACGCCCTCTGTTCTACTATCCATCACTTCCTCCTCTAGTTGTGGCCATCTAAGACCAACCTTGTAAAGATTATGTTTCCCTTATCCCATCAGCTTCAGTTTTTCCTCATTTTCTCCATTCACGAATCATTTTTTTCTGTGGAAGGTGGACCGAAATGATGTGCTGCTACTTGGTTCCCATGCATTTTTTGTGTATTGAATTGCCTGAAGCTTATAACTAATAGCATAGGCATATCTTTTCACTTTTGTAGCCATTGCGATCTCAGTACACACAACGTTATTTATCATAGATATGTATAAAATATTTATGACATCTACATGAATTCTAATGTTCTGTGGCATTAATCGCAGTATTTAACAGGCTCATTAGGAACTAAAACATTGCAAATGTTCCAAAATTGTAATCATTGTAAATGGACATGTATTAAAGCATAATAATGAAAATGCGTCCTCTGAATTCATGTTGCATAAGGTATTACTGTATATATTAACAAATTTTTCACTATTAATAATTAATAATGTATATTTTGTTTATGCAACGAATGACTGCCAATTATTCCATTTTGGGGATGAGTGTGCTTGTTAGTGTCAGTATTGAGAACAGTAATAATCTTACCTTCGGCATATAAGACAGGATGATTTTGGGAGCCATTTTTCTGGAAAAAAGTGCGTCTTATGTGCCAAGAAATACGGTATTGATTGTTTAAGTTTCATATGAAGAATTCTGCATTGTTATTTGTGGTGTATAAAACCGATGATGTCATCGATGTACCTATTATATGTCCATGGGATGTATTTCATAAAAACATTTTCTTGTAAATATTGACAGTGATACCAATGGCAATGTTAATCATGCATTGATAGTTTGCTATCCATAACAACAAATTACAATTTTGTTTACTTAATGTTATTTAAATGTAAAAATGAATTCGAGGTACTTTTTATTATGAAAATTATTCAGTGTTTAAAAATTATTTACAGGTGTAATTACCAATAATTAATCTTAAGGATGCTAATTTCGAGAGCAGCTTCTCATTACTATTGCATTCTACTTCTTTTAAGAAGCTCTTATAATGAAAAACAGATTTGTACTCTGTATGTACACCCTTTATATACAAGTTACAGTTAAAAATTTTGAAGAGGCCCACTAGGAAAGGGTAAGGCTAGAATGTGGGTGGATCCAGAATTCAGACTTAAAGCTAGTCAAAGATGGATAAATATACCATTTGAAAATATCCTCAAAAGCGCACAGATTTTAATTTGTAAAAAGGAAATAGATACCATTTTGTACAGCAAAGTAAATACAGTAAAAGAGAACACTTCATCATTTTTTACTTTTTATTATTCTATTAATTTGTTTCAGTGTTCTGAATTGTTGGGTGGGGTTATTACCTCCCTTAACCTCTTCCTCCTGGATCTGTCTTTGGGCTAGAATGAGTGGCAGATTAGTTTAGCTGGGTTTTCTGAGCCATCAAGAACTCTCTCATATTTTGCATTGCTTGAGATATCTTGATAACTCTAAAGATTAAAAGTACAACAACCATCCTATGAGATTGTACTTGATTGAGGTTCTAAATTCTATGGTAGAAAGCTATTGTGATTGTTAAAGATCATTTACAAACTTCAGTGCTAAGCAGAAGTTTTAGCATGAAATTATGATTACTTATTAGGTTTTTACACACATGGCTATGGAGAAAAGTCCTATTTAGTCCTATATATTCTCTCTCCGTGTACTATACTGCACCACCTGCAATGCATCCCTTCTTCACCAACCAAATTTTCACCTCTGCATATCCCAAAGAACTATTTTTCACCATCTTCCTTCTATAATGCCTTAACCACCATTAAACCCTCCCTTTACCTATTCTCATCCTATTCCCCATACCAATCTGCAATAACCACTTATTAGACTTTCCTCTTACTCTCACATGTTATACTGTTATAATTGTTACGTTGTTATATATTTTTTCTTTTTTCATTATTTTGTTGTTATTCTTGTTATTTCATCCACTGTAATAGGCCATGTTTGGCTGTTTTTGGATTACTGTTAAATAAATAAATAATACTACATTCATATGTTTCTTTAGTATGTTAATGGTATTGATGTAGATCATTAAACTTATGGATTTTGCTATTATGTTAACTTAAATATTTTATTATTGATAGTAATTCTTATTAAAAACTAGTTTTTTAATATAACAGATAATGGGATTAACAATTTTTTTAGATCTTCCTGTCTATGATGTGTGTGACTTAAAAAGAAAATTAGATTTATTTTGATGCATGTTGTTTTCAAAAGATTTCTCTGTTTTTCAGTTGCTGCTTCATCTAGAGCAATGGATCAGAAAGATGAGATTTTGGTGAAATGGCCTTCTTATTTTCCTTCAAAAGAGGTTAACCGGGATCCTTTTGTGTATCTGATGCAGTTAATTTCTTTCCCTCCTGCTTCTGGAATTTATCCAGTCAAAGGATTCTTGGTCACTCTTCTTTCTACGCTGGAAGAAAAAGAAGGCTATTGGAATCTATTGGCAAAGCTGTCAGATGGGTCTGCTAATTTAGAAGTCAGTTTTTCCCCAGAGGTTAGTATTTCAGATAGCTAATAATTTATGGCATCAGTTTTAATTTACCTTTAAACGCCGATTTATTTTTGGGTATTTTTGTTTGTTTTATGGAGGATTGCATATCTTGTGAATTATTGCTAATAAAATGTTCAAATAAAAGCATTTTATATTAAAAATAATAATAAATTGCATGCTTCTGTTTTTTAGCAGAAAGAAACACGTCAAAGAAATATAATGCAAAATTACATCCGTGAGCAATCACATTTTTGCTTGCCCGTATGGACATGTTCAGTGTTTTAAGATTAATCAGTTTCCACTTTTTATCTGCCGTAATTTTATATGTCTAATATGCACCCAATATCATATTTACCTTGGTTTTCTCGAGTGAAATATTATAATTGTTTTGTACAAGATTTATCTACAGAAGCACCATTGAGTAGTCTGACTCAAAGCTTGATAACTGCCTTAATTTTAATATTGGAGCACAACATTAAAGATGAAATTGGATGTTTGGTAATTAGAAACCATGATGCTATTGGAAGATGATACTAATTGTGTGAGAAAAATATCACATTTTGTAAGACAAGTACTCCCATTGCATGCAGATTGAAGTGAAGAATTCCATTTTTGACCTTGTGCTCATTATCTGTATTTTTACAGTTTTATTCTTGTTAGTAGGCTCCAAGTTAGAAATGTTTCTGAAGACACTTGCCTTAATACCGTATTAACACGAAAGGGAGACAACTTCGAATTCAAAATGGCTATAATAAAATAAATGGCAGAGTATACATTGCACAAACTTTCTCATTTCATTATATATCAACGTTTCTTACAGAGGAGGATATAACATACTAGTAGAAGGTGCTTTCATACTGCAAGCATTTCATCTCACCCCGAAAAAACATTAATTTTTTAGAGAGATATTTCATCATAGGAAATATTTCTTTAATTCAAACGATTTCTCATAGGGACCAAATTCCTTTTTTTCCTTATGGAACAATAATGGAGTAAAACAATTGCTAATTTTTGCAATTTTATGAATATTATAAGTTTTCCACATTGGATTAATAATGCCACATATTTATGCCAAATTTCAAATTTGTAGCACATTTAGAATTGAAATAACATTTATCTAATTGTTTAAATTTAAATTTTTAATGGCCGTAATAAGAATTTCATTATTACGTAGAAATGTTTATTCGTTTAAATAGACTAAACTCTAAATAACTTGAAAATTTCAGCTCTCTCACTCGCCCCGTAGTATCTAAACCAGTGGTTCTTAACTTGGGGTGCACGCACCTCCAGGGGGTGCGAGACACTGTTTCTAGGGGTGCGAGGTGTTGATCTAGAGATTTTAAAAAAATTAATTTAAATAGAAACAAAATAAAGTATACAACAAAACATTTTGGAGAAATGTAATTTAATTTGTCACAGCCTTTGAATAAACGCAAGTCATTATAAATGAGTCGATTATATGTTCATATCTACGAAAGAAACATTTGCGTAGATCAAAGATATTTTTTCGGGGGTGCGAAAGCATATTCTGAAAGACCAAGGGGTGTGGGGAGCTAAAAAGGTTAAGAACCATTCATCTAAACATTGACCTATTTGTTTAAACTTGAAGAATTTTTAACTGCCAAACAAATTAGAATATCAAAATTTGTATAATCCCTATTTCGTTTTTTTACATATCCTATCTATAAAAATAATTTCAGCTCCGTAGCGCATTCGGAAATACATAAACCTTGAAAAATTGTTTAAACAATTGCGAATTTTTAGCGGCCGCATTATTGCACTTTTTCAAGATTTTCGTTTTTTCTAATCGGTTTTGCACAAAATACCACCTAAGAAAAAATTTCGAATCTCCAGCTCATCTGGGAGTTCCTAAACATTAGTATCCTCCTATATCCTCCTCCCCCTCCTCTGTAAGAAGCGTCGATATATAATGATAACAGGAGGATACTAATGTCCAGCCCAAACTACAAGAGCTGGAGAGCTGAAAATTTTAGTTTTTGTAAATATGATAGAGAAACTTGCAGATAAAATAAGACTTCTTACCTAAGTGACATGGGTTCGACTCCATAAATTCCGAAAGTTTCGTTTTTTCACATAAGAAAAGCATTGCGCCATTTTTATAAATTAATTTTGGGCACTTTCCGGTAAGCTAGAAAAATGAAATTTTCAGTGTTCTATATGGCCGAAATATCTATTAGGAATTATTGTCACTTTTGCTTAGTGTCTTAGGTTCGACTCCAGAGACCCCGGAATATCTCCCATAAGTTAGCATGGGAAAACGCAATCCAGTGTGTAGACCAATCTAATAAGTTTAGGAAGCTGAAATTTTGCAAGATTATAGAATTTTTCTCATAACCAACTATAAAAATCAAAAATTTTAAAATTGTTAATTTTTAGGGGTTGTTTTAACCCCATTTGAACATTAAAGTTTAATAATTTTTATCTTGAAAACTATATGCTGTCGGTTCGAGTTTTTGAAATCATTTTGTAGAAAATTATACATAGAAAAAAGGAAATTTTGAAAAAGTTAAAAAATTTGACCGCTAAAAATTCGCAATTGTTTAAACATATTTTTGAGGTTTATGTATTATCGAATGTGCCACGAAGCTGAAATTTTTTTTACCGGTAGATTTTGTGAAAAAACGAAATAAAAATTATAAAAATTTTGATATTTTAATTTCTTTGGCTGTTAAAAATTCTTATAATTTAAACTAATAGATGAATGTTTAGGTAGTTTGGGGCATGCTAGGAAGCTGAAATTATAAAGTTAAGTAGAGCTCAGTGCATTTAAACTAACAAACATTTGAAAATCTCCAACAAAGTGTTATTGCGACCGCATTAAACTTTTGAAATTGAAACAATTAAATAAATATTATTTCACTTCTAGATGTGCTACAACTTCAAATTTGACAAAATATGTGGAATTAGCACCTTACATTGGAAGAAGTATAATATTCTTATAATTGCAAATTTAAGGCATTGTTTTAATCAAATATTGTTCAATAAGGAAAGATAGAAATTGGGTGCAGAGGTGAAATATTTTGAATTAAAAAAATATTTCTAATAATGCTATATCTCTCTGAAATATTAATGTTTATCAGGGTCAGATGAAATGCTTGCAGAATGCAAGCACCAACTACATGTATGTTATATCCTCCTCTGTAAGGAACGTCTATATATAATGATAACATATAGGAGGATACTAATGTTTAGGCACTTCCAGATGAACTGGAGATTCGAAATTTTTTTCTTAGGTAGGATTTTGTGCAAAACCGACTAGAAAAAAGGAAAAAATCTTGAAAAAGTGCAACAATGCGGACGCTAAAAATTCGCAATTGTTTAAACAACTTTTCAAGGTTTATGTATTTCCGCATGTGCTACGGAGTTGAATTTTTTTATAAGTAGAATTCGTAAAAAAAACGAAATAGGGATTATACAAATTTTGATATTTTAATTTGGTTGGCAATTAAAAATTCTTAAAATTTAAACAATTAGATAACTGTTTCGACATTACGGGATGAGATAGGTAGCTGAAATTTTCAAGTTATGTAAAGAGTAGTGCATTTGCACAAATATACATTTGAATCTCTCCATAAACATATTGCGGCGGCAGTTAAAAATGTTTAAAATTTAAACAATTGGAAAATTATTATTTTACTTCTAGAAGTACTACAACTTTAAAATTTGGCAGAAATGTGTAGCATTAATACCCCATAATGAAGAAAGTATAAAATTCTTAAAATTGCAAAGTTTTGGGATTGTTTTAGTCTATTATTTTTACATAAGGGAAAATATTTAGAATTAAAAAAATAGTTGTCATGATGAAATATGAAAAATGAATGTTTTTTTATGTTGGGCTGATATGCTTGCAGAATGCAAGCATCAACTACTAGTATGTATATATGTTTAGTCGACTGTGTATGCTTATAAAAGAAAAATGTTTATAAATCAAAGTTGTCCATGTAATCAGAAGGTAGATGTTGGCAAAGAGAAGTTTTTTATCGCAGGTAAAAACCATTGTGATGCATCATCTGTATCTGACAACCATTACTAGCCTTGAACTGTTGCTGTGGGATGCTTAGTGATTGTGCTAACTCATGAGCTTTCAGTTTAATGATTTCCTGCAGCACTGATTTTCCATCTGTTCTTTGAGTATGCACAAATTTTAGTTTCTTTTTTTTATTCATGAAATCGACTTCGTTTAAGTCCACTAAATGACTTATGTGTTGAGTTAGCACCTTCAAGTTTCTGTTTTGCTTGCTTCCACCTTTGCACATCTGCCTCTGTCGCATTCTATTTCCTCCTGGCCTCACAATTGTTAGTTTCTTCAGTATAATGTACCACCATTAGCTTCAAATTTCTATCAAAACTTGTCTTATACCTTGTGATACATTCCCTTTTACAGAGGTGCCTTTCTTCTCTACATGATGTCATTTCAGTCTTAAGACTTGGGGTAACTTATTTAACACTGCTGAAAATAATAATTAGTCCTAACTTCATGTTAAAACTTAGCAAAGTTATACCAATCACGTGCTCTCATAGAGGTTATACTCTTTAAATTGCAGTTGTACTTTTTGTCTGCCACTGGCGCAACAATTGAAAAGCAACAAATATGTTTAAATTGTAACAAGACACGCTTAAAACGCTGGTAATCTTAGTGTATTTAATAGTCATTTTCAATGCTGTATATATCAAATTTCTTACCCAGCCGATTACATGTACTGACGTAGGTTTGTTAACACGCCTCTTCCACCAGCAACTACGAGGTGGAAAACAACTCGTTTGCACATTGTAAACTTCAAGAATAGGAATAAATGTAATGTGTTATTAAATTAAATGTAATGTATTGTGTTTTTATAAATAAAATTTTGTACTTGATTTTAAGACGATCCCTAATATTTTTGCAAAAGTTTATGGGAAAAAAACCTCGTCTTCCTTTCGGATTAATACGTTAGTATTATAAAATTCTTTGCTTTTAATAAAACATTCCTTCACTAGAGAATTATCAATCTCGTCTTATGGATGAAAATAAATCTAGATTAAGCACTTAAGTATCAAAAATTGAAAAATTAAATACTTGTCAAAGGTACTATCTTCAATGATGTGGCTATTGGAGATACCTAAGACAAGTACAGGTATCCCTCATTATAGTGCGCATCACTCAGTGCAATTTCGTTATAGTGCTCTTGCTAAGTGCTGAATCATTGACACATTGTTTTGGTCATATATTACAAGCACATAACTTTCTCAAAACATTTATTATGCCTAATTAGTATTTGTAGGTAAGTTACAATTAAATTAAACATCATTAAACTATCCAATCAACAAAAATGTAATCTCTTCTATAGTTTGTGTTATTTCAATGGCAGCTAATCTACATTAGATTTAGTCAACATCAGGTTTAATATCTGACTTTTCTGTGACCCTTCACCTCCATTTATTTTCTTATTCATATATTTTACATGTAGCACCTATTAGCTTCTTCATTAACTTCCACTTGGTTATGATTTAGTTGACTATATTATTCTTGCACAAAAGGGATTTTCGTTTAGGGTCATTCTGTCACCAGTTTCCAGCTAAAAATATATTACATAGTCATGCATGCAAATCCATTGGGGTGGCAGTATTGAAGCTGCAGGTGGTCACACTTCCTTAACAAACAAGAAAAAAAATCCCCGCAAGAAACAAATGTGAACCACCTTCACCCTCTTGTAGTCTTCTGTCTGATGTGGTATTAGTCACATGATTTGTGCATTGGTGGAGTCATATTCTATTCTTTTGAACCCTCATATTATTTATAATGAATCAAATGCATGAAAATATATTAGCTAAGTATGATTCTGAAAAGAGACAAAGAAAAACTTTTTCACTTTCAGTGAAACTTGAAATAATTCAATGAATTCAAGTGGAAAGTGGCAAGTTGATGTTTGTAAAACCAGGAAATTAGTGGGATAGACGATAAGATAAAAATGCTGTACATTTTTATGTGTTCGTAAAAAGCACTCCATTATATGTTTTAATCATTTCTTCGAGTTAATCACAAAAATATACCGCATATTGGGAATTAATTATCATTGAGAGTAAATTGGAAGTACAGATTAAATCTATTTACATATATTAGATTTTATAAGAAAAATTCTCTCATTTAATGTGGTTTCAGTTAGTGCTCTGTTTTTCAGGAACCAATTAAGAGCACTAAGTGAGGGGGGGATGCCTGTATATACCCGAGTCCAAGACGAGGTTTTTTTTTCTGAATTTGAGCTTGCATAAATCAAGGGTCATCTTATTATGCGTTCAGTTGATGTTTTTTAATACAAATCAAACAAGATAAAGTAATTATACCTACTGTAATTTTTCATTGCAAATTTACAATATGAATTTCAATTAATACAATATTTATTTTTTTAACATTTTAAAATTTTGTTTAAATGTTACAAACTATTTCAATGAATGAACAAACCATATCTATTCTGAATACATGTGTGAAATATATCCCAAATACTTACAAATAAGTTGTTCTTTAACAGATTAGAGAACTACTGAATTTTATTTTTGAATGATGAGGTTCAATGAACATTTAGTTTGCAATTGATTCCTAAAAGTGAACTAAACTTCCCTTCTATATTTGCTAATAGCATTTCGCAGATGTCAAAACAAATGATGGCATAATTCACAGGGATTCCACCATTCAACAGTTTTTAGCCATAAATTCTGTATTTGTGATTTTGTTTTGTACACCACCTTTCTGAACTTCGCGTGCTTGCAGTTCATGAATTTGGACTTCGCGATAAAAATTTTTATGACCATTACTTGTGTTTCGCGCATATTACTTTGATTTCGCGTCATCCGTTTACGATGCGAACAAGCGTGAACCCCCTCTACTTTTTTGTTTCTAAGTTCATTTTAAACTTTAGCACCCTAGAAATGGGCATTATTATTATATTATATTTATAATTCTCATTATTAACAGTTTTCAAAGTAAATAAATGTGATAACCATCGACTTAATTCTTTTGTAGCTCAGTTTAAAACTAACTGCCAACAGTCGAAATTGCTGGCATCTAGCGGCAAAATTAGAAATTATTGGCTAATGGAAAAGCATCCTGCACATTTAGTTTTTCACAACTTTTACGAGTATGACATTGAAAATATTCGTTCTTCACAGATGTGGTTGCTGGTTTTTGACCGAAATATTTAATAATTGAATGCTATTATCTTTGTGTTTTGAATGTAATTTAAGGAACTGTTGTTTTGTTAGGTTTTCATTGTTTATTATGAATTTTTAATGTAAATCTAAGAATTGCTATCATCTTATAACGTAAGATTTTCTGCCGCATATTTTGAATGCGGTTACTAAAAGAAATGTTATAACTTTATTATGCTAAGTCTATGCATTTCTAACGTAATTAGTAAAAGAAATATATCCACTTTTTAATGCTAGGGTTTATTTTGGGTTTATGTTGGCTGTTTTAGCAGTTAGAGCAAAATTACCCCCTTATGTTATCATAAAACGAAAAACAATACCCAATGAACAAATGCATATTGGAATAATAATTAGGTGTCACGAAAATAGGTAATGTCAAAATAACTTATGATCATCTTAGATTCAGGGTCATCTTGGATTTGGGTAAATACTGTAATTTTTCAATTTTTTATGCTTAAGGGCTTATTCCTGAAAATATCCCTTGTTAGGGATGTTTTTCAAATTATAATTTGACCAATTCATATTCAATGTTTGTATATTTTGAGTAGTTGTTTGTGAGTTAAGATTTTAACAGTCCATTGCAAAACTGTTGGCAGGTTCTTGATGAAATAATTGGATTTAGTGCCACAGAGATGCGGGCAATGCGCCAAAGGATGTCTGGCAACCCAGCCATCAAGGAGAAATTGAAACATGGTTTCCAGCAGGCCAAGAAAAGATTGTATGAATTGAACTGTATATTTTATCTGCACTTTCATTCAAAAAATAAAGTACCAACTGTTGTCAACATTGAAAGTATTTCATCAAAGCATTTTACTTTATTGAAAGCTAGATCGTGTGAGTAATTACAAATATTCCATAAACGTGCAATCATAGCTTTTCATATTGCTCGGTTGTTTTTTTTTATTATCATAGTTCAATGCTATTTTCCTCCATTATGGAGGAATTTTTGTGTGTAATTATTCCTCTGCATCAGAGTATATGTTAAACTCAAGGAGTTCTGAATAATAAAATAAAAATTATGTAATAACTAGATCATTTAAATTCAAAATTAAATATAATATTAATTTTGTCATTTCCTGAAATGTTTTATTATGAAATATTTGCATGCTGTATTTTACACTTTATTAATGTGTTAAAGTTATGTTTAATGTCAATGTTTAGTCATTAAAAATTGAATTGTTACCTCTCTTGTATTAACATATCATATGTTTTGTCTATACCTATAGATTATTTTATAAACTCACTTAATAAACAAAAATTTAATATTGTCATATTCATTCCCTCATATTTTCATCACATTGTCTTATTCTGCTAGTTTTTATGAGTTTCAAAATGATTTTTTTAGTAAATAGTATATTTTTTTGAAGACTGTAGGTATTATTTATTAAAACCCATACAAATTCATAATACCTTAGTACAGGGCTGCCACCAATTATTTTTCCAAATCCTGTAACTGCCACCAAAATATCCTGTAATATCCTCTAAAATGTGGCAACATGGTTTTTTGATGCAAAATATACAAATTTATGCTTTTCATATTTTCAGCATCTGTGTTGCATATTTTGAGTAACATTAATCACAACTGTTTATGTATAGGCCTGTAAATCAAATTTAATCATATTTGTTGGATGGATTTTAAATTTATTCTGAATAACAAATCAACTGCATGGCAAAAGGTTTATAAAATGTATTCAAGTTTAAATGTACAGCAAATGTCGCAATTGCAGTGAAAGCAATAAGTTCAAGGCTAGTTTACAGGACAGGCCTTAGATTAAGAAAACTGCTAAAAAAAGACAACATATAATAATTTTTGATACCAATATAATGTCACAACATTATTAGACAAAATGAACGAATTTCTACTTCTTTAATTTCCTCGTCTTTTTCCTCATGTCATCTGTTGGCTCAAAATCTGCAAAATGTTTTCAAAATGAGCACTGCATCAGAGCATTCAGCATTGGTGGTTCAAGTGCCAATCTATGCACATTTTTAATAAAATTCAAATTATTAAAAATTCGCTACTTCTGCATTATTATGAGGAAGTATAAGCATTGCCTTTGCAAGTATGCAAAGTAATGGAAATTGTGGTTTTCCATCTTCTTTATATTGTGGCACCTTGTGCCAATAATTGTCAATGTAGTCTGAAGAGACAATGGATGGGGGCTGATTCCATAGTTTGTAGGCAATGGACTCAGCATTAAGAAAGTCTATATCACCATTGTCAATAATGTTTGGAAATCTTTCAGCCAGAACTTCAACTTTTTTCCAGTCTTCTGATGTTTTCTTTGTTGGGTCAAAAATATCTACATTATTCAAAACTACATCATTCAAAGGTAACAGACATATAGCTCTTTTGTTGCCATCTCATAAAAATCTCTTACATTATCAAAAAAAAGCTTTTTGTCAACTAAGCTAATATTGATTTCTTCTGAGAGTGTTTGTCTTATGACCTATGAAAAATGCTGAAACTTGAAGTTGATTTTCTCATTTGAAATCAATGGCTGCTATGTCACATTTCTGAATCATGTGGAAATGAACAAAGCTTGCAATAAATTGGCGAAGCAGAGGGCACATTTCTGAATGAAGTTTATGAATATATGGTCTCTCTTGTTGAAACATTAGACTGAATTTTGTAAAACAAGGCAAGGCCTGAAGCAAACAAATATTATTTTGTAGAGTTTGAGTTCAAGGTCCTTTTTATATGTTGAACTACCTCTAAGCTGCCATTCTTTGCATCAATTTTTGTATTGAAGGTGTCTGTCAATGCAGACAACTGTTCAACACACTGCAGCATGGCTAGCCACCTTGTATAACAGGGTCATAAAATTTTGTGGCACTCAATTTCAAGACACTCTTGAGCTTCCTTAAATTGCTCCTATCATTTTCCTAATGTTTTAAAAAATGTGTTAACATCCTTAGGCAATTGTTCACATATATCTGCTAGTTTTCTGCAGACATGCGATGCCACTATAATAGGGAGCATGGACGAAGGTGGGTGGCAACTGGATGCACAGAAGGCCAGGAATGTCAGGTGTTTTCTCTCGCTCCTTCACTTGGCCAATCAGCATCAGTCAGAGTGGCTCATGGCATGCAGTTCATACTTTTTGTGTTTATTTGTGTGTTTTATGATTGAGATTTAAATAGTACCGTCTTGTGGTGTTCTGAAATGGGGCGAAGAAAGTAAATGCAAGGTTTTGCACAAACAAGCAAGAGAAATTGTATATAAAGTGTCTCAGTACTTCAAAAACGAGATGGAGCATGCAGATGATTCAACACGTACAGCTGGTTACAATGTTGCCAGCTGTCAAGAGTGAACGACGAATGCTTGTGGCATAGCAGCGTAGGACTTTGTGCATCATGTGTTGTTTTCCAAGCAAAAGCTTATGCAGGCTGGCGGAGTGGCAGCAATGTAACGTGTATTTCTCTCTCTCTCTGCGCAGTAATCATGACTCACCTGCCTTCGTTCGTGCTCCCAACTATAGGTGAGCTACATGGCAAGTACTTTGAAGGAACCACAAATTGTTTTGTTGTTTCCTAACTCTGGATAACACAGAATTGAATTCCCCGCCATTGCTCTTGCTCCATCCGAAGACATGCTACAGCAATTCCCCCATGGAATATTATCCTCCTTAAATGCATCATGTACAACATTAACCCATTCAAGACTGTATTTAAATATTTTTTAAATATGTAATATTTAGATATTACTGTTCATGGGAGTCCCCTGAATATGCACAGTTAATATTGTCATATTGTTGCAGACAACAATGCTATAGGTGTGGGACATGACTGTCCCAATAGACTTTTTTGCTGGGATACAAGTGTCCCAATGGGCTTGAAGTAGTCGTAATTTTTGCCTGAATAAATTACAGACCTCATGTTACTTTATTTTATTTTTATTGAAATCCATAAGGTAACATAAGTAATACCTTCTGTGGCTTACATAAATAAAAAATAGTGTGACTTACACAAATACAATATATATTTTATTTCTTAGTTTAACTTCAAATGATCATGGAAGTACTAGTAACAAATGCATCTTTGTATTGCAGGAACACTTATCTATGAGTGACATGGGATGAAACAATCTTTGCAGTATGGTATATTACAACCCTTAATAGTGTTTTTGTGCATTTCTCTATTCCTTTTCGAGAACACCCAGCACATCGCCATCATTTCTGCCCTTCCACAGCATGTGTAAACCTACATTTGCAAGGATTGAGCATACTGTGACCTCTTATCACATCCCAGACGACGCCTTACAGGAGGCTGTAGTTGTCCATGTCTGATTAGTTCTTCTGAAAGCTCAACTAGAAAATCTAAAAATGGGTTGTTATGTTGGCAATGGAGCTCTTTATATATAATCCATGCATTTACTGCTGCTACCATCAGTAGGTGATAGAAAATTTTTTCCCACCATTTAGCAGATTTTCTATCAAGATCGTACATACCTGCCATTTGGTCTGCTAGGTCAACATCTCCCATGCTCTTGTCAGTAAAACTTCACCGCATCAGGACAACCTGTAGCTATTTTTGTTCCATCTTTTTGCTTTTTCATCTCTTCATCCATGGTATTGTCATGACAATTGCTAAGCAAAATTATATCTTTAGTGTCACACTATTTCACTGCCAGTGTTGCCAAGTTTCCTTTGAAAATTGCTTCTCCACACACTAACTGCCCGGTAAACTTTGGCATGTATTTTCTGTTGGCAATATATGTTCCTATAGCTGCATATTGAATGATGTCCATCAAGTGAACACTTGTAAAAAATCTGTCAAATGTGAGTGTGATGTCATGCTCCTTGATTATTGATGCTTGAGTGTTAACATCACGTTTACCAAGAGTACCAGTTGTGGCAACATAAACATTCATATCGAATGTGTAACCAGTAAGGGAATCACATCGCATCCACATCTTGATTCCATGTTTGACTGGTTTCATTGGGAGGTACTGCTTGAGGCTGGACCTCCCTTTGAATTTTGTCATGGACTCATCAGTACTGTCCTGCCTACATTCTGAAAATGTTTTCTACAGACATTCAATCATGTCTTCAACTTAGTAAAGCTTACCAGCATTTTCTGGTTTCTCTGGTTCATTCATTTAAAGCTTAGATAAAAGCAGTTTGCACCTATCTCTTGGAAACACTGTTTTTATAGATTTATTACCCATTGATGGATGAGTGGACCAATAGGAAGAGAAGTTGGGTAGGCAATTGTAACACAACAAAGCTAGTACCTACCAAAGCCATGAGTTCTGATCAGTTTGTCATCTGAATTTTTCGTTTTATTGTTTTGTGCAATTTCAGATGCTTATTTGTGCAACTCGCTATATGAATAAAAAGGCTGTTTGGAAATAGTTTCAAAAAATATCCAGAACAGATGAATTTTGAGTAAGTTTGTCAGTTATGACACAAGCCTGCAATGGTGAAATGTGTTTTCACGACACAAACTCAGTATTTATATCTGACCATACAATGTTATTTTCAACATCAGCTGTTCTGTGTCCATCATTATCATGAATTGCATCATCCGCACTTGTGTTACCTCTGTCACTATCTGCACTGTCCAGAATACAATTTCCTTCAGGTGCATCCACTGCACATTGAAAATTAGCAGCAATCTCTTCAATTTCAGAATCTGTAATGGAACTACCATCTGACTCCTGCATGTAATCTGGATCAGCACTGAAATCCGAGGAGTCAACTTCAAAGTCCGATTGTTTAAGCTCTTCAACAATTTGTTCCTTTTTCAAATGGTCCATTCTAAAAATATAATCACCAATTTGCACTAAAAACACATACTGGATTGTAAATACAGTAAAACATAATGTAATACTACATGACAAAAGTATAGAAAACATTATTGAGTATTTTCTTACAATGAATATTCATCTTACATAGTTATGAATGACAAATACTGAATAAACATGCATGAGAATCATTTTCAATTTAGTGTCTATTACAGCTAACTCATGCCTAGTGGGAGATATTTGTCCCAAACCACACATCGAAAGTTTATGTTATGAATGTGATGAAATACTGGCTTCCATATGCAGTAGCATGCCAATACAGTGATTAGAAGCATTATAAACATACATTTTGTGGCCGAAAAATAAGATTTACTCACCTGAATGAATAAAAAACATTCAGCCTACTCTCACATGTAGACACAAATGGAGATATTCGCTCAACTAGTTTCGTTCTTCTTTTGTCACAGCACTAAATTCAACCTTGAACCTTGTACTGCTTATAAAGGACGGATCCTGCCATATTACAGGCAGTTTTGGGATGCATTCATCCCAGTAGATGAACCAGAAAATCTGATGGGACAATAGTGTCCCAATAGGTTTGAAAGGGTTAAAAAGATTTTCTCCAGTAGCCTTCCCATTACATGCAACCACTTTATACAAAAGAGTTTCAACTTCCTCTGCTAGAAAAATATGACCCACTATAACCCTTTGCTTAGTCACACTGGTGTTGGTAGATTCTTATATCATTAAACTGAAAATTGATGCTCGCATTGCAGAAACAATGTTTTCTTGAACAGAAGAACCGAGGTATTGAACAGTAAGTAGGCTCATTTTAATTCTAGAGCACCGAAAATTCTTGGCGATTTCACTATCAGGAAACATTTTAGTATCGAATTTCATGAAATTGTCACTCAGTTTGTACACCAGCCATGGTGTCTCCCCTTCCAATATGTATCGCGACGAAATTGTTTAGCGATAAATTGACGCGCGATGAGTTTCCCGTGCGATGTAATGATGTGCGACGTATTTGCCGTGTGACGAAATGACGTGCCATGAATTTAAGCACGACGAATGGACGCGCTGTCAATTAACCACGATGTATTGACGGTACACGACTTCGCACTCGAATTTAAGACGACCCCCGATTTTTGCTAGCTGAAATTTGGGAAAACCTCGTCTTGGATTCGGGTAAATACGGTATATTCGTACGTACTCACGAAACAATTTCACCATACCGTATATTGTTAAAATAATTCGTATTATTCGTATATAAATATTAATCAGAATTTCTTAGTAGTTCATGTACTTTTTACGCGAACAGCTCAGGTAAGAACCTTATAAATAAATATCCGTGAATCACGGAAATGTCTGTTTTTCGTTAGAAAATCCGTGAAAACGGCAGCCCTGCCCTAGTATTTTATGTTTTTGGCTAATCAGCTTATGAAACTAATAGAACCTTCTGATAGATTTCCCTAATAAATGAATTAAAACCTTTCATGTTCACGTATAATAGGATTGGAAAAGTGCACCTACTCTGTCGGAGTACAGAGTTTCCAAATACGTTTTTTATGATTTCACAATGTTCTCAACATTTTTCGCTAAGATAAATATTTAACGAGAAGCTGGCGAGGTACGTTGTCAAATGCATATCAGTCCTTATTTATTTATTTATTTTTTCACATACAGCGAAAGTGCCAATTTAAAGTGAAAAACTAAACACTCAAAGATTAACAATATAACAACAAAATAATGTACAAAACAATATATGATGAAATTCAATGCAGTTTATGCATGTAAAGTTGTCGTAATTGTTGTCCGATTTTAACCAAAATTGTAATCGTTCGATCAATTTTAGCAAAACTCCCCAATACCAAATTTCATCAAAATACGTCCTGCGGCTCCCGAGTTAAAACAAAGGAACATTGTAAACTACATGTAGGTCATGTAAAGTGGTCGTAATTGTTGTCCGATTTTAACGAAAATTGGAATCGATCGACCAATTTTAGCAAAACTCTCCAATAACAAATTTCATCAAAATATGTCCAGTAGTTCCTGAGTTTTAACATGCGGGTGGAAGGACGGAAACGACCTCCCCTATATGCATTCACTTCGTGCAAAGGTCAAATAAAAATGATTGCTTGTTCTATTCACTGCACTTTATTTTTAAAATGTTAGAAAATATATTGGAAAAATGTTTAAGAAATGAGGATTTTTCTCAAACTTGACTACTAAGCAAACCCTGATTCTTTGCTGACACTGCTGTTTTTTAATTGAGAGCTTTAAGGAAGGAGTTCACAAACTTTATGAAGGAGAAATTGAATTATCAGTCACGACAAGAGACACATTGGTCTCTTTATTATTTTGGATCCTTTCACAGTTATTATTTATTTTGGATATTCTTTGCTGACAACACGTGTGTTTTGTTTGGTTTTTCTCTTTGAACAATTACGCTATGGCAATTGCTAGCACTTCCAAATCTCAAATGCCAGCCTGTTTCTCAGTGCTCTACTTCGCTTTTGTTTAAATATCCATATCATGAAAACTACTAATGTTATTGGATTGGAGTCTTTTCCAAAAATAAATTTCAACATTTCTGCACATTTTGTTCCCTCAAAGTATCCCTCTAAATCAGTTAGGGGAAAAGTTTCCCACAGACCGACTTTTTCATGTTCCAAGGAAAAATTTTGGAGAAAGAACAATGTTATTAAATTTTATAAAGACGTTTGATTAATATTATATATTTACCATTTATGTAATCATCATAAACAGCCTTTCAAGAGGCATGGCAAAAACATTGCCCTTATTGAATAAGTAGAAGGCGAGATATGACATTGTATATTTAAATATTGAAAAAAACTTAGTCCACATTTTTAGTTTCTCTACATTTTAATGTTTACAAATTTTTACAAAATTATAACACATAATCAGATTCAGCATAAAATTTACTATGATTGAGCATTTTAATTTCACTGAAATGACAAAATCACCATAATCAGGACACATGCCAACTGAGGGGTGGGGGACCTTTACAGAGTCTCACTAAAGCTTAGTCCATGCCCACAGTACACTCAGAGTGTTGTTTAGAATGTGGCACACCTATATTTCCATAAATTTAAGCTATACAACAGGTTTCCATGTACGGTCATCATCACCATGTGTTAGAGACTCAGAGAAGAGAAAGGGATGAGTGAAGGATTGAAAGGTTTCAGAGGGTAATAATATTAGAGAGAGCCATGGGCATCAGGTTCATTGAGAGGGGTTAATGTTTGATTGTAATACCTGAGAGAGATGGAGAAGCAAGAGGAGGAGTTAGCACGTGGGACAGCAAGCAGACGGATGCACCAAATTAAGAGAAGGAAGGAGCAATGGAGAGTGGGATGGTCATTTATTACGGTTGGGATTGGAGGCGGCATAAGATCTAAAATTGTTCTAAAATATTAAGCCAGTGCTCTTTATTTAATATGTAAAGATAGAATGCTGTCGGCTGTACAGAAAGTGTTTTACAAAGTGTGAAGGGGGAAATTATACAATTTGTACAATTCAACTTCTGTGTTACTTGTCTCTGATAGTAAAATTTCTCCCAGTTTGTTTGATACATGCTGCATTACATTCACAGTCCTCCAATTTGGAAATACTGGATTTGGAATATTTTTCCTATGTTGTCTTTCCCATTAGAGATTATTTTATGAAGACTGAGGCTGTTGCAGGATTACAGTCTTCTTTTGGAATGAAGCAGGCAACTTTATGAGAAACTTCACCAATGAAATGTAATTTACATCCCCCAGGGAGTTTTAATGGTTACAGTACTTTGCAGGGAAAAGATTTTATTTATGGCTTACTTTCTTTTTTATAGGGAAAAATTTGTCAATGAGCTCATGGTAATAGCTGTTATTTGAGGAAATGAATTTGATAATATCTAATTCTTTCAGGAAGACATTAGAGGACAGAGATATCTTACTATATAATATTGAATTTTGGTAGGTCTGTACCAAGTCTATGGAGCTAAATGGGGGAATTGAGTAAACTACTTATGACTCAAAAAACCTTGTTCTTGTTTGATCAAACTTTCAGAAATTACTTGGCAATGCAACTTCTATGTTTTAAACTGCATGCGGTAAATGTAGAAGTTATGGGTTTGATTCTAGGAGAATTTATCTTCTCGATTTGATTATCACAGGAATGAGTGCAACACATTAATCATTTGATTTTAAAATTACTTAAAATCACCATAGGAGTTCTAGACTTGAAACAATGAACAACTAACAGAAAGAAATTTTATTTTCCTTCCATTGATTTTTGAATACACATTGAATCGGACCATAAATTAGTTTTTAATGCCTAAATTTGACGTATTTTTATGTGAAAATCTTTCGTCGTCTAAATCATGGGTGATCAACCAGCAGCCCACTAAGCAGCTTTATGCGGCCCCACCACAAGTGTTTCATAGTTTTCAAAACTTTTTCATTTTTCTTTTGTTTTATCTATAAAGTATTATTATTATCTAGCAAAATTTGTTAAAATATCTAGTGTTGAATTGGGACCCCTTAGTAAACCTTTCTAAATTCATATAAGTTCTTTATAATGTTGTTTTTATCTTTTCTCAAAGATATTTCTAAGATTGAATTCATCATAATTTTTAATATTGAAATATTAACCCTAAAGACCTAATCTTAACCTTAAAGCAGGCATGCCTATGTATAGAGTGCGCCACTTCCTGGAATTTGTGGTGGGCAGGGCCGGCCAAGTACTTTCGGGGGCCTGGACGCAAGCAAGTTTTTGGGGCCCCCTATCTCAAAAAATTCCCGACATTTTTTACACATCAATGTTACAGCTTAGAGAGAACATGTGCTTTCAGAGGTGATTAAAAAATATTGCTTGGAACAAAAAATATAAATATATTATTAAAAACAAATTACATTTTAATTACAATAATTATTACATACAGGATTTCAGTAATGTCATATTTTCAATAACATCAGAGAAATCACATTCTTTAACAATGTCTTTTCCAATGCTTAATAAACTAAAAGGGTTTAAACGCTCATTACACATCGTTGAGCGAAGATAGTTTTTAATAATTTTTAATTTACTAAAAGACAAAGTCAAAAATAACCTAAGTACAGTCATAGCATTGGGTAATATTTCACTAAAATTATTAGTCAATATAAATTCTAAAATTTCCTGTGCAGAATTCACATTATCTTGATTTGATATTACATCTTTTAGTAATACTATTTCATCAATAAGTTCACATCTCTTAATCTGGCACTGCTTACAAACAATTATAATGTAACTATAATGATAATCTATATATACAAAAGGCTTAATGATAGATGAGTTTGAAAGTTTGCAACACGAGATCTCTGAATCTACTAAGCCGATTTTCACGAAACTTTCACTGGAAGATTAAGTGGAATCTCAAAGAGGTTTTAGGCTTAATTTTATTCTTCTAACATAAGCCGTTTCAAAGATATGGCGATTTTTCTGCAAACACTCATTTTCTTACGTTACTTTATGACGTTCGGCGAGCAGTGGAAGGGGTGAGTGAAAGAGGGGCGGGTGGTGGAAGGAGTGAGTAAAAGAGGGGCGGGTGCAATCCCGCATCGCACCTGGGAAACGCCGGGTCACACAGCTAGTTAATTTAATAAAAAAAGCAAAAATTTATTTAAAGATGTAAATATATTATTTATGCTCAACATTTGGGAGCTACTAAAAATCGGGGGCCCGGAGCCTTGCATCTGCTGTACCCCCCACTTGGCCGACCCTGTTGGTGGGGTTGTTTAAAATGTAACAAAGTAAGAGGTTCTACGTATGTGCTCAATGATTCTTTAGCTTCATTGTAGAGTGAATCTCGCACGAGTTAGTCATTTATAGTGATTGCTATTTGCACTGAAGTGAGTGGAGTTCCTTACTGGTGTACTCAGTATGCCACGTGCCTGGTCATGTTAGTAATATTGCCTTACCGGTTTTTCAGTTTTTTGAGTGTTTATCAATTATATTTTAGGGAGATTTTCGGATGTTATTGTTTTACAATTTGAGAACCATTTATTGGGAATTTCCTCTGAAAAATATTAGTGTAATTCTTTATGTATAATATTTTTTCAGTGGAGAGATATGGGAAAGCAGAGGACATTTTGAACCTCTTCCGATGAAGAGAGAGAGAAAGGCATAGATGGTTCCGATGTTTCAAGCTCAGAAGAGTAGGAAGTGGTGTCTCGCAGTGATCATAAATCAAAATTGGAAAAAGAACTAGACACAAGTTATGGTCACAGTGATCCCAACAATGCGGATGGTAGGTAACTATTTTCTTAGGAGAGAGAAAATTACGAAAATGAGTGAAACAAGTGTCTCTAAAAGTCAAAAAACAGTAAGCAAAAATCTAGTAAAGATTTTTCCTGGATCAAAAGAAGGTGCAAGGGACATTACAGATGAAGGAGACACTTTTTGTAAGATAATTGGTGCCTCTATAGTGGATATGATTGTTGAATACACTAACATGTAAATAGAGAGTTTGCAAGCCAGAATCAAATATTGTAGGGATAGGGACTCAGAAAAGACTTCAAAAAGTGAGATCATGACATTACTCAGAAGAAAGCTAATCATACAAATGCTCTTGAACCTTGGAACAATGATGGTACCGGGATTGAAATGCATGAGCTATAAAAGGTTTCTGTTTTTGTGCAATCTTTGAGGTTCGATGATAAGAACAAGAGGAAAGACCAAGGTAAATCTGATAAGCATGCTGCGATATGGGTTTTCCTTAACAAATTTGTTTATAATTGTAAAAAATGCTACTCTCTAAGTGAGTTTGTCACCGTTGACGAAAATATATCATTCCAATGAAGTGTATTATGTAATTGCTTCATTTTAAAGATGTATGAATACTAAGACAACCACAATAGATAAATAGAGGGTTTTTTGCTCTGGCACACGGATTATGCCACATGCCTGCTCGTAATATTTTCAAGCGCACCCACTGGAGGGTTAACTTGGTTTTCTCTTATATGGTGCCTAAGAATCTCTTGGTAATTTCCGATTTGACTTCAATCCAGTCTGCCAAAGCATTGCCAATTTGCAATTCAACCCACCAAAGCAGACATTGCCCCCAATGCGGACCGTCATTCAGAAAACATTGCCCACCCATAGGTGGTTTGCACTGTTCCCAGTTTCATGTAATTGCATGTGATTGACTGGAATTACAGTGTGCTTCACTTAGTGCAATTTCGTTATAGTGCTTTTGCTAAGTGCTGAATCATTGACACATTGTTTTGGTAATATACTACAAGCACATAACTTTCTCAAAACATTTATTATGCCTAATTAGTTTTTGTAGGTAAGTTATGATTAAATTAAACATCATTAAACTATTCACTCAACAAACAATATAATCTCTTCTATAGTTTTTGGTGCTATTTCAATGGCAGCTAATATGCATTAGATTTTGTTGATATCAGGATTAATATCTGATTTTGCTGTGATGAGTCACCTTAATGTATTTTCTTATCTGTATGTTCTACATGTACCACTTATTAGCTTCTCCATTGAAGAATTCCCTTGCTTAATGCAGTTTCAGATTGTCCTCTGTTTTTCAGGGTCCAATTAAGAGCACTAAGTGAGGGGCGCCTGGATAATTTTGTGTTGCATCTGCCCACATATTCATGAAATTCTGCTGCTATTTTGAAGTTGATGGTAATGAAAATAAATAAATATTCCATTATTCACTGGTATTGTGTCAATGAGTTCCTATGTCTGATATACAGGTTATACATTTTCTGCAAAAGCTGGGTTCTTATCTTAGACTAAAACAGAAAAATAATATTTATAAATTTATTTTATTTAAGCAACGTTTTATATGCATCAAAAAGTATAAAATTCTCATAATAGTATGTTCCAGAAAGTTAAAATAGTTTTGGGAAAGTAAAAGTTATTCAGATAATATTTAACAAATAAATAAATATTCACTCTGTATATCTATATAACACTGATTGTGAGAGAGATAGCTACATTTTTTGGGGAAAGTGTGAGGGAGAGAACAAGGGAGAATGGGAGGGATGAAGAGAGAGAGAGGGGTGAAGAATGGGAGAGAGGAAGAGAAAGAGGGAGAATGGGAGGGAAAGAGGGGGGAGATGGGAAGTGCCTTAATTTTAACCCCTTAAATGCGTTGGACGACTAAAGTTGACATAATTTTTTTACCTTTAAGTGCGTAAGTCGACTTTAGTCCATGTGCGATAAAAATTGTTTCAGTTGGTGGATCTAATTGAAAATAGTCGCAAGGTCTTAAGACAACCCCCCTTTGCACTTATTTGCAGACATTTGGTTGAAAATTCATTAAATACGTATACTGTTTGCCATAATTTGTCAGGTTGATTTTTTCCAGGAAAATTGTATCTGTCTTGTGGACTTATTTTTATATAATAAAAAGAATAATGTAAACTGTATTATGTAATATAAGGTATATTATATAAGATATAATTTAAAATCTAGAATTTTCTGTATAATTTTCTTTTATAAAACTGAATGAATTTGTTCATAAAGTTCACAAGTGTAATGCCACAAGTTGCCATGTTCCAAGGGTCAAAATTCTTAAGATTTGTATAAATTTCACAAAATGTTTTATTATTAATTTAAAATACCTTTTTATGATTTACTACCTTTATTATTTTCTAATCTGTGAATAAAAGGTTAAAAAGAATCTTTGTTATGGTTTTTTTAAAGTTACAACATTCCTGGTAACCCAAATAGCATTTTTTTCATAAACCATATGCTAAGGTAACAGATACAGAGGTAGCTTGTCGCTAGGAAATGCGTTTCACGCGGCAAGCATCCGTGACGCAAATCTACGTTCTGTCCGATAGCAGCAGTTAGTTGCTGGTACTGTTATGTAATTTTAACAAAAATGGGTAAATGTTGGCAACTATTAAATGCAAATAATGAGATAAACATGCTAAATTTTGTATATAAGCTGTAAATTTGTATTTGGGGTAGGTTTTTATCCATAATCAGAGTTCATTACTGCTGATTTTACCTCAAGTCTAACGTAAAAAATATTTACACGGAATTAACAATTTTCTACCAAAAAAGTTAATATTTAACAACAAAAAATTTATTTCCTCCATTTCACTGCCATATATGTATGCCTCAAATCCATTTACATAAGAAGTAACAAAAAAATCCAATTATAACATTATATTTTTAATGGAGTTTTAACATATTTCAGGGAATAAAAATTTTTTATCTTGATGCAGTTAAGGGTTAAAACTTGATCCGATTACTCTAGTCTATTATAATGAAAGCCAGGATTAGTGAATGGAACTCTGCGTGTTTGAGTGTGTATTGGTGATTGAGGGATTTGGGTATTTTATTGTTCATATAGGTGGGTTTGCAGAAGATGAAAAAGTTTGTTCTGTGGCAGGAGAGAGTTATGGTGAGGTCAGCGAATCTGAGGGAATGGTTTCTTTCCAATTAATGGGTAAAATGGATAGAAGAGTGAAGGAAGTTTGGAAAGTGAAAAAAATCGAGTTTTCTTTGATTCCTTTCCATACATACCATACATACTCGTGTATAACGCGCAGTTTGAAGACCAAATTTATTGGTCATAAAGTAGTGCACATTACACACGAGTAACACTTCTGTGCAGTTAAAATCATAAATTGAAATGTACCTACCTTGCCCCAGATTCTCACTTTTTGGTTGAATAGAGGGGAAAACCACACTAATTATCGATAATCCAGCTTATACATATAGTAATTGAACGTATCAAGCACCTAATTACTTTCTTACAATGTATTTCCATCCTCTCCAAATATTCCATCCACATTTCACTAGTTAATCAGCTGATTGCTGTAAACTCCTGCAAAATCGCCAGGTAGACTTCCCGCAAAACACGTATCGAAAACAAAAATCGTATACATATAGGAAGATTGAAATAATTTATTTAGTTAATGAATATATTATACATAATTAACGATGTATATAATTTAAAACCCACAGAATTCATCTTCAGCACCAAATAACCATGCGAAGAAGGCGACCGCAATACGCAACGAAATTTAAGATTTCGTATTAAATACTGTCATTAAATATCTCTAGCCATTCAATATTCTGTAAATGAGTGTTACATGAAGTTTGATAAATCTATAATAATAAAAGAAGCTGTCTGTGGCAGTCATAACTCTTTAGAAAATAAACGTAGGAGCTTCAAAATTCGGCAGCAGCTTCCGGCTGATCCTGGGAGTAGCAGTGCCGAAAATAATTCAAATCGGCCCATGGGGGACCGAGAGTCCCCATTGTTGGTACAGATGTTGATTTTTTGAAGATATCTCAGCAACCAATTGACCGATTTTGATGAATTCTCCACAAATATCAATGTTTTGACGAGACAATGGATAAAATCGGTCTACGGGGTCAAGGATCGTAATGTAAGGTCTGATACAAATTTCACGATTTCGAGAATTCCCCGTGGAACGGTCGGTCCAAATTTCGGCGATGTCCGTCTTCCCGTACGCATATATCAGGGAAGAACTGGCTGAACCAATTTCAACCAAATTTGATAGATACATAGAATCTTCACATAAATACATGACCAAAATGACATATTTGGACCGGATCGACCAAGGAGTGCCACAATTGCAAATTTTCTGTAGTTATGCTTTTGGAGTGAATTTGCTTAACCGATTTCAACCAAATTTGGTACATGGAATCTTCACATAAATACATGACCAAAATGACATACTTCGACCCGATTAACTAAGTAGGGGTGCCACACTTGCAAAGTTAAAGTTTTCGGTAATTATATTTTTGGAAGGAATTGGCCGAACCGAAATCTACCAAATTTGGTACATAGAATCTTCACATAAATTAATGACCAAAATGACATACTTCGACCCGATCAATTAGGTAGGGGTGCCACACTTGCAAAGTTAAAGTTTTCGGTAATTATGAATTTGAAAGGAATTGGCAAAAAAACCGATTTCAACGAAATCTTCTATGAAGGAGTTGTGCAATATAAAAAACAAAATTAAGATTTTTAGGATAGGTATAAAAAGCAGGGCTGCCATAATAAAAGTCGTAAAAATTTTCTTTTTACAAGTGTTTGTATTGAACTTTACTCATCAATTTTTACCCATTTATAATATTTATTATGTACACACATATATAAAACCATCACAGCATATTTGGACCGGATCAACTGAACAGGGGTGCCACAATTAACTCTTTCGGTAACTATGGATTTGGAAGGAATTGGTTCAACGGATGTCAACTAAATTTTATATATTTGATTTTTACAAAATAATAAACGTACACTCGTATCTCGTTAAATGATATCCGCCAAACAATAATTAAATACCATATTTTTCGTCTGTAAGGTACAGATTGAAAATTTATTCGGATGGAGGACAACTTTTACCACTGAAAATCAGCGGGACCACATAATTACGGCTTATAATTAAATTCGAGAATATCCCAAGATATAATATCACATATTTTGTTTAAATCGATCGCTACAATTTTATTGGCAAACAACAATTATAAAATCATATTTTTCTCTCCCATGCTCACATGATATGCTGTATAGATTTTTAAAAAATATTCAGATAGAGGAAAACATTTACCTTGGGACCATATAATTACGATTTATAGTTTCGGAGATAATAAAGAACCGCCGAATCTTTTGATATCGTTTCATACGCATTACCTATGTTTCCGTTCAAGGTTCAGCTGTTACGCTGAGGATGAGTGTAGTACATTTTTTATTTGAATTTTTAAATTAGTTAGAATTGAAACAGAAACTCAGGGTTTGGACTCGTGTACGGCCAAAAAAACACAATTTATGTTTTAAAGAGAGAATTCGAATCCGTGCCGAATTAGTGCGAAAATGTCTTTAGAATACGAAAAAATGTCAATTTTTCGAGACTCTAACAATGCTAATTTATAATTGGCATGACTACATACTGCATTGTCGCCCCATTTTGCTTTCAGTGAATTTTAGCTAGCATTTGTTAATAATTATATCGAACCTAATATATGTGGCGTAAAGTTTTACTTTCGAGTTGTGATTATTTAAACAAAAACAGTTATTGGTAGTTTTATTAAAATTTAGGAAGTATATCAGCTTTATCTGTCATTTTCAATTTCCAATACTTGATCTTCTTAACATATGAAACGCTTAGGTATATTAACACTCCGATGCCTAAGATGATTTTTTTAAACATAAATGCTCAAGACTGGGTTAAAAGTGACCCATAAGTATTTTTAATTATATTTGTCCAAATTGAAACGAACGAGAAAATGTAATAGAAATAATTTTTATAAAGGAAATGAGTAAATCTTAATAATATAAAAAATAATAATTTAAAGTTTAATCTAATAAAGTTGGTAATAATTTCAATATATTCCCATTTTTATTAATACTATCCGCAAAACATCGCTTAAAAGACGCACATGGTCAGCGTGACAATACCTATATGTTGATGATTTATAATTCAACAAAAAGGAATGTTCCATTTCCATTGTTTATCAGAACTCGATGCCTTCGATCCCCCGCCGTCTACGGCCTGACTCTACATTTCGCCCCGCTGTATTACGACCCATTCGAATTTTCTTTTATGTCGCCTTATCAAATTTCTTTCTTACCACAAAAACGGTTCATTTGGTACCAAACATCTAAAGAAACAATTACCTAGTAGTTTAGCTCGGAAAAAATTGTTACTTGAAATAATTTAGCAAAAATTAAATCCGGGTCCTTTGTGACCCAGTCTTGGGCATTGGAGTGTTAACCAAGTGACCATCTGGCATACCCTGAAGAGTTTCTCAACAGCTTTATACCAACAGGAATACCACCCGACCAGCTGTAACCGAAAGTAGGTGCTGTAATCATGCTACTATGGAATCTTATGCCATCTCGGGGACTCTGCAATGGAACAAGATTGACAATTACGCGTCTACAAAGACACCTCGTAGAGGCCCGTGTAATAGATGGATTGAACTTAGATACTTACTGTTCTCATACCGCGCATACCTCTCATTCCATATTATACAAATATGACTTTCAAATTCAAAAGAAGATGGTTTCCTATACGTTTGGCTTTTCGATGACATAAGTCACAGGGACAGACTTTTGACTTAAGCCGCTTATACCTTCCGAAACCTGTATTTAGTCGCTGAGAGCAACTATATGTTGCTCTCTCAAGAGTTCGATCATTGGAATCATTAAGTGTTGTATCTGAGAAGAACGAGATTGTTAATTGTGTTTACAATGAAATATATGAATAAATAATTAAAAGCGTTGATATTTAATTAATAACATTTAAGATCTGTTAGAACGGCGTATGTTACGCCGGATACAGCTAGAATGTATAAATTTACTGGAACATATTATACTATTTATACATTTTTTCTATTACGTGCCCCCTGTTGAATTTTTCTGGATCCGCCACTGTCTATGAAGATATAAACAAGTAATCAGAGTTGCCAAAATTATTTTGAACATGTCGCTAAATTTACCCTGAAAAGTAGCTAAAAAGTCGCTAAACTCAAAAAATATCGCTAAAAAAGTAGTTAAAAATTAAAAGTGCTTAAATATTTCAAAATAATGATTATTTTATCTATATAATACACTTACCTTCGTTTTTATGAATATAATATTAATAAAGATAATATTTTACAAATAAAATAAATAATGTAGGTTTTTTGAAGTCTTTTATTAATAAAATTTTCATTTATATATAGGTCAAATATGTAAAGTTAGTTGGAAGCCACTCTACAGTAATTCTTCGAAAAAAGACAAACCTGTTTCAAGTACGTCTTCCTCAATTGTCTGGTCACTTTTATCTTTGTCTTTGACTGTATCAACATGTGTTTCAGTGGATCCAAATTTGTTTATAACACTTTCGGGCAGTTCGTAATTGTAACAACATTTCTCATGCCTTCTCAAACCGTACCTAATGCACAAAATAGCTTTTAATGTTTTAATACTCATTCTATTTCGTAGTTTTGATTTTACAATATTCATGACACTAAATAGACGTTCCACATCAGCATTTGAGTGGGGTAGGGTCAGTACAGTTAAAGCTACATTTGAAATATCCTCAAAAGGATTTTCACCGGTTGAGTCTCGATAGCTAGCTATTTCTGGCCAAAGTTTACACGTATCTGAAATTTCTGTCCACATGATCGTATGTAGTTTTTTCCACTGAAAATCAATACGAGTCAGAATCGATGCATCTTTTACAAACATTTTTGCTAGATTAAGTATTTCTGGTTTCATAGGTTGAAGACATTTACTCGCACTCAAATAAGACATTAACTGCAAAGTACGAACATTTTCTGGTAATCTTTTTTTAATTTCTTTTTGAAGTAAAACTAGGAAATTATTACACCTTTCACGAATCTGACGGTTTATGTCATCAGAAAATTTGCATTCGGATATTTCCTTTTCAAATTCATATCCTAAATATTTATGTGAATTTAGTCGATTTAGGGTATCAGTACTTTCTGAATTGTTGATCTTCGAGCAAAGGGAATCATTTAAATGTACCAGATCATTTAGTAACTTGGTGGGATCATTCAAAGCGGCTTCAAATTTCTTATTGACTGCTTGAACCTCTCCTAAAATTGGCTTCAAAAATAACAAAAAAAAACAAAATTTATCTTATCGCAATACAATGAATACAACAATTCGGCTGTATGACAGCGCTCGTTTTTTCTCGAAATTTCAAAATGTTCCTTTAATTCATTCCATTGCTCTAAAAATTTTACTATAGCCCCTTCAACGGACAACCACCTTGTTTGACTCATTTGTACTAATTTTAGGGGAGATAGACCATTATTTAACGAGGAATAAAGTTCTTTATATCTAGCTTGTCTTACAGCAGAATAAGAAAACCAATTATACATTTCTTTAACGAGAAAATCAAGGTTCACGGGTCGCATGGGAAGCAGCAAGTTGCAGGGAATGGCACACACATCTTAATAGAATCAAGTTAGGAACATCAGACTTCAGTCTGCTATAAACTCCATTATTAACGCCAGTCATAATGGACGCATTATCAGTTCCAAGCGCGATTAGCTTCTGTAAATCTAACCCATTGTTTTTAAGGGAAGCTTTTATAGATTCACATATTGCATCTGCATTGCAGTTACGTAGTTCTATAATATCCAAGAATGTCACTGTAAATTTCTTTCTTGATTGGGAATAATATCTAATTATTATACCTAACAGTTTAGTTACGGAAATGTCATTAGTCTCGTCTATAATTAAGCTGAAGTTACTTTCTCCTATGTTATATTTTAAATCCTCAATGAAATGCGGGGCAAGCACGTTGCAAATCAAAGCACTACATTTTGTTCGATGAAGTTTAATGTCACTACAACCTTTACTATCACCAAAACAGGCTTTGCACAAATCATTCAGATGTTCCACAGTTTTTATTGCACAATGCTCTGCTATGAAGAGTGCAACACATCCTTCTTTCTTCTGAAAATCATTACTCTTCTTCTGGAACTGAAGAGTAGTTTGCCTTTGAGAGCTAAACGGAGCTTCTGCTTTTTTGTGTTTAACTGTATTACGATGTTTTTCGATGTCACTAACTTTTGCCGATAATGAACACTTGCAAAACTTACAAAAGCATTTTGTATCGTCTCCATCCACCTTGATGAGCCAGTTTTTTTATCTCGAGTCTTTCAGCCATTCCAGACGAAAACGTTGAGTGTATTTCTTGTTATCCATGTTAGTAAGGGCAAAAAAACTTAAAATATTTTATAAACAAACTTAAAAACTGAAGAGACCAGGATATCTAATTTCAAAATGTTCAGCAACCAATTGCTCAGATATACACATACAAAAGGTGCTTTTTCACTTACGACAACACTCGTGGCTAGCACTCGGAGTGAAATACTATGACGGACTGAACGCAGAATTTTCACAAAGTTTCAACTATAAATGTATAAGAGTTCAAATGTGCTTGGATATCCACGAAGATTGATGTCCCGAGAAAAGTACATACATGGTTGCGAAGGGGTGTCCCTACGCCTGCCTACCGAGAGTACATAAATATGGACATTTTATTTTGTTGCACATGTTTGTAAATAAATTGTATGTTAATTATCATGATGATTCAACATTCAAACCACAAAATGTAAATATGTAGTTTGAATAAAGATTTGCAGAACAAACACTACAGATCAAGATATAATATACTTTAAATGTAAATGTCATAGTTTTAAGATTATGCCTGATTCGTTGATAATATATAATAACAAACAACTGCAATTTATTTTACATTTGGTATGTGTTAAGTTTCATAAGAGTAATTAATTTTTCTGGTTAATATCGTATGTATTTGCACTAATATAATGAATAGCTAAATTTTTCGCTAGATTCAGTGGAAATCGCTTAGTTAGCGAGATGTCGCTAAAACAAAAAAAGTCGCTAAACGAAGTAAAAAGTCGCTGAATCTAGCGACAAAATCGCTAAATTGGCAACTATGCAAGTAATGCCAGGCCCTCATTTTGCTTATAAAATTAATCATTAAACTTGATATAATTCTGGTCTGTGCAAACAGATGAGGGGTGAAAAATCTGCAACATGCACTTGGTTTACTATATCTTCAAGCTTTAACACAGTTTCATTAATGAGCAAATTCGTAAATAAATTTGACACACAAATAGAATTTCATATTTGGAAGTTGGATCTTTTAGCTCTTCGTTAATTCGGTGAAATTCCTGATGATGCATTTGGGGGAAAATTGAAAGGTTTCGGATAAAGTTGTTGAATTTGGAAGCTAATTTTTGGAAAGGAGATGAGACGCTAGGAATTATTGGTGTAATCGGAATGCTCGTTTTATGTATTTTTGGCAATCCGTAGTCTGGGGAGGATGAGACTCATTTCTGGCAGGCATAGAATCTCCTGTTTCGCTATTTCGAAATGGCTTTGTGAAACAGTTGATGGTTGGGGCAGTAACGGATCCCGGGGGAGGACGATTTCCTTCCCCCCTATAGCTGAAGCGGAACCGAAAAATATTAGATTCGCATTTACGAATCGACACAGTAAAACCTGTAATTTCATTATAATCTTATTTTATTTAATTCTTTTATATCAAATGAAAAAGAATCTATGTGAATAACTTTTCAATTACAGTGAAAACATGTATATGTAACTGGTATATCGCCCCCCTCCCTCCCAAAAGACATTTTCTGGGTCCGCCGCTGGTTTCGGTGTGGGGTCGTTCTCTCCGCTTGGTGATGTTGTTATTAATGATGAAATCGTGACCCTTGAAAATATAAGCCTCTTCAGTTATATGTATTCTGGGTGCCAGTACTGCACGGGCCGTTGCGCAGAAATTTGCCGCCTGGGTCAAAAAGACAAATCGTCGCCACAGTTCGCATTGGTGCAGATCGGCGGCGACACAGCTGTGATACCTTTCCTATTTAAGTGCCTCCCGAGGCGGCCGCCTCTCAAACTCGCATCACGCGACGGCTGCGAGTACAGCAGCCTCTCACGGAGCATCGGAAAGCTTTTGCCGAACCCAAGGGTACCGCGGAACGCAGTTTGAGAGGACGCAACCCTTTCCCCATTAGATAGCGCGGCTCATCTCGTAAGCGCCGTCGCGAGAGAGAGTGTGCGTGTCGTTCGCTTGTCGCTCGTCCGGCGCTCGGGTCGAGGGGGAGGAGGGGGGTGGGGGCGCCACCGGGCGTCGTGCGCAAAGCGAGGGAAGCCAGCAGATCAATAAATCACGCATAGAGGGGAGTAGGGCGCTGGAACACAGAGAGAGAGAGAGAGAGGCTGCTCCCCGACCCTCGTATCGCCTGCTGAGAATTTTTGGGCCACTCACTCCGCGTCGCTGGGCGTGGGCCTCTGTGTGTGTGCGTGCGTGCGTGTGTGTCGCCGTCTATTACGTTGCGAGCGAGAATGAGTTGCGCGGGGAATCGTCGCTCGGGGTCTCCGCTCCTCGGCCTCTGACGCCTTCCCGCTCACCAGGTTCGCCTACTGCTTCCGAGACCAGCGGCCTTCGGGAGAATACAGGAGAAGGCTCGGCTGGCCGATAGGGAGTCCCGCGGGGACCTGGTGCAGTTCTCGGAGGCGGGCCCGTCCAAAGCCGCCGGTTTAATCTCCCTTTCGGAAATCCCGAGGACTCGTGTGTCAACCGGCAGTCATGTCGGTCAAGGTGAGCCCTTCCTTCGGTTCTCTTGCCGGGTCCGTTGCCCGCCCCCTTACTCCCCCCCTTGCTCCCCCCCTTGCTCGCCCCCTTGCTCGCCCCCTTGCTCGCCCCCTTGCTCGCCCCCTTGCTCGCCCCCTTGCTCGCCCCCTTGCTCGCCCCCTTGCTCCCCTTGCTCGCCCCCTTGCTCGCCCCCTTGCTCGCCCCCTTGCTCGCCCCTCCGCCGATTGATCGGCGCCTCGCCTACGCAGCTCATTCCCTCGCGCCGTTCGTCTTTTTTGCTGACGGTTTGGTGTTGTGGTTTGCCGGTTTGTTGACATTTGTAAGGGCTTTCGTAGAGGAGGAAGTGACTCCTTCGGGAGAGAGATGTTACGGTTCCCTATAGCCAAATCGAAGATTTTGTTCGATTCTTATCTACGCCACGGACCCACCATAACGCGTTCCGCTATGCTGCAGAACTCGGTATAATGCGGATTTGTCTTTAACCACGAGGTTTTTTGTCCCTTAGAAACATATTATTACCAGTACGTTTCTCGATGTATCGAACGTTGTTAAAGCATAAATGCTCCACGAACGACAATATTTTTCTATGCAATACACATTATTTACTATCAGCAGAGTATCCACAGTAATATATTACTATAAACAGCTGCTTCTTACATACATAGGAGGATGATATAAAACCAAAGGTACTTCTAAAATGGTTATAGATCGGAAATTTGGCATGATTTTAACGCAAATATTTGAAATTCCAAAAATTTTCAATTTTTTGGGAAGTTTTTCCGATCCCATTCTTACCCCACATAATAAGAACACCATGGAAATCGGTGTAAAATTGCACTTTGCAATTAGTTAAAATTAAGATACGAACTCAGAACATGAACTGTTCTATATTGGAGGAATAAAGTTTATTCTAGAAAAAACGACAAAAATAACCACAATTTTAATTTAGAAGTCGCAGGTTTCGATGCTTGGCATAATCATCGGGCGAACCGTGAGAGTTTTATAAATTGAAATTGTGGTATTCTGAAAGTTATTTTTGTCGCGCTTTTTAAGACGCAATACCATCAAGTGAAGTCTATTCTTTTGGAAGTCAAAATTCAAATCCTTGCCGAATTAGCGTAAAAACTTGTTTTAATCAGAATAAAGGAGATTTATTCCGCTTTTTAACAATGAAAAATATTAACCGCCATGTTTCCAATGTTTTTAGCAGGGAATTAATAATTTACTTTATAATAGCATCGGTTTGATGCTTTTAATGGGAGTAAATAGATCAAATGATAATACCGTTGATTTAAACCAATGACGTAAACTCATGACGTTATAGTCCTAAAGCGCGACATATCCTATTTACATTTAAAAAACACTTGACTCCTTTCATTTATTGGTATAAATCAGATAATGAAAATGTATTTTATATTTATAGTGTTCATTAAATTCATGTTAAAAACAGTTTCAAAATAATAGGCGAGCTTAGCTAGTCGTCAGACAGGGTTGGGCCCCATACGCGGTCGGGCCAGAGCCCCTAATACAGGGTTCGCCAAACTTTCAAAGTAAAAGAGTCATTTTTTGTATTTTGTATCATTCCAAAATACTTGGGAGCCACACAGTAACAACCTGTAGAACGTATTTTTTTTTAGAGATTTGAGTGATTGTAATAAGCGTATTTCACGATTGATAAATGTTAGGGAGCTTAGCTAACTTCTATAGAGCCACAAGTATGTACTCAAAGAGCCATATGCGGCTCCGGAGCCGCAGGTTGCCAACCCCTGGCGTAATATTATATACTGCTCATAAATTCACTTTATTTCCAGTTTTTTGCTCACGAACCCAACATTCTTAGACGCTCACTTTTAATCTATATATTTGCACTAAGTACAAATTGAACGAGAGAGGAAAGATGCACGCATCATCCGTTCATACATGCGAGGCAGTGGCGTTCTTTACGATTTATGCAATCATACAAAAAATATAAATATTAATGGCTTCGTATGTCTAAGAACTGAAAAATAGTATGCCGTAGTGTCAAGGTAATTTCGAATTTTCGATTCAATGATTTATTTCCTAATCGGTTGTAATTAATAAAACAATGGACAGTTATTTAAAACATAACTCACTCGAATAGTAGTAATATAATCGTTATGTTGACGTTCATTCCTTCGTCGTAAATTACACATTTCTTTTCACTTACAAACGAAAGAAAATATACGTATTTACGTTCATTTCTTCATCGTAGATAATCCATTTCCCTTCATTTACTAAATGTTGCGTGCGCACGGAAGACAATTAAATTAATTAGTTATTTACAACCGATATTGTTTACTTCGGTTGGTACGAATATTATTTTTGTTGACAACAATTAAAAAGCACGGGAAAAATCTTCCGAGTCCAAAGTGAATTACGATTTTCTCGTTTGATTTTCTTGAAATTGGCTACTCCTTCGGTAAAAATGTAATGAACAAAGCATATGCTATTTGACTAGCTCTACAAACTTATTTGAAGACTTTTTAGTTATAAGTAATATTTTAAGAAATATAAAAAAAAGTTCATTTTAGTCACCAGTCAAGTGGAACTCCCGATTGGGCTTCGTAAACCATTTATTCCATTTTCTTATTTTCTTTACTCTTATGTCCTAAATACCAAATTTGATGAACATCCGCCAATTAGTTTCGCAGATGAATCACGAGGATGGACAGACGGACGGTCACGACCTGTCCATAAGGCGTTCTTTGTTTACCTTTTGTAAAGAACGCCTAAAAACGAAGAAAAATTAGAATATACAGTAAACCCTCAACATTCGCAGTTTTGATCCTTCGCGAAGGGTTTCTGTGTAAAACGATTTGAAATTCGCTGCGTATAAATCCGGTTTAAATCCGCTATTCGCGGATTTAAACCGGGACTTAATACGTAAGTTGCTGTCAATACGTTTGCAGTGGAGTCGTATATTCGCAAATGTTGAGGGGTTTCTGTGTACAGTAAAACTGTGCACCGGCTGTATACTGTAACCATACAGCCTTTGTTTTACAACACAATGAAAGCAAAAAGGATAATGGCGTCGAAGATAGCGAGTTCACGAACAACTGGTCAGACGTAATTTTTTTCGAATCTTCTCCAGAATTTGACATTAATTTTCCTGCCTTCTGGATATTTGCCCTATATTTGCGAGATGTATTTTTATTTAAGCTAGTTAGTTATGTAATTTCATCTGAATTAAATTAGTTTTTAATTTGTATTCGAGATTGCGTTCGGTAGAATTTTTCATCTTGCTTATAAACAATCCGGAAGAAACTGGCCTACGATAACACCTCACTTTGAATGTATTATGTCGTGTCAAGTGAAAATTAACTCACTGGAAATACTTAGTCGAAATGAAAGGCACATAGATAATAATAAATATTTTAAATTCACGGCCGCTCTATCCTTATAGACCAAAGGGCCCAGGGCCCCTGGCTGACAGGAGGCCCTTAGCGCAAGAGACCTCGGGCATTCTATAGTAACGCCCCCAATGCCCCTCAAGCCTAGCTTTTTTTAAAGGGCGCCAACAATTTCTGTCGTGAAAATTAAATCTAGCAAACAATTCGCAGGTAGTTCTTAATCTGTCAATATAGACAGTATATGTAAAATTAAAAACTGACTTGTAAGGAGTAAATACCTCCGGGGCCGGTTTTAGGCTCGTGCCTGCGGTGGCCCGGCATTAGGTCCCGCCATAAGGCTTTAATAATGAAAGAGCGCAGCGGTTTCGATTTTCTTTTTTTTTCTCTCCCCTTAGTTTTTCTCAACTCTAATTCGGGCTTATCAATCTCTAAACACCATGCGCCTTCCCCACCTCGCTCATTTGTTTCCTCGTAAGGTCATTATCCCGCCATAAAATTTTGTGCTGCCGCGGTTGCGGCCCGCGTTCGGGGATGGAATCGTGCTGCGGCGTTGGCAACGGAGACGAGGAAGGATGCGGAAGGGGAATTTTTGTTTCACTATTTCCTAGTGCCGAATAAGAAATGATAAAGCAGTGTGTTCCGAAGGGCAAAAGAAGGGGCGCGAAATTGGTAGTCTCTCTCTCTGGGGATCCCGAAAAGCAATTCCACTCTCTTTTGCTCCATCAGGATGAAACCACTCGGCTGCGCATGGTCCCAATCCGTGACTGGGATCCACCAAAGCGCACTTTCGCCTGCTTCCCTTAATGAATCTTTTTTCTCAATGGAAGCCGCAGTTAAGTCTTTGACGGCTTGTTAATATTGCTCCCATTTATTAGCCTGCATTAGAAACGGGAGATTGTATACCGTTATATTTAATTGGAGATCTCACATGTCTGTCTGCTTGCCCTCCAAGCTCTAATTCCCCATTGTAGAACTTCACGCATATCTACGTCGTATTGTAAGGATGAGGAGGCTGGGCGATGTTGAGAACTCATTGCTCTCACGCGCTATGGATCGACCCAATTTGCCCCCCCCCCTCAATGATCGCCTGTTCTCTTTCGCCAGGTGTGAGTGTGAGGGGTTATAGGGGCGCAAGGTGTGTCCTCGCCCTTCTTCGCTTAGCAGACATTTTTGCGAGTGGAATCCCTCATGCATGCCGACAGGGCGCTGCGACACAATAAGTGAAATTTTGGCGGAATATTAACAATGATCGGTCACGAAGAAATACGCTATGATTTCGATGGGAAATATTTCCAAGTTGTCAGTTTTGAAAAACGATGTCTTCGTCGGGTTATAGCGGAGTTTTCTCCCTTAATTTTTCAAGATTTCTCTACATCTCCATGTGGTCATCAAGATCGCCGAACTAGTCTTTGTTGAGTTCACTTAGCAAATACGTGACGATGAAAATTTTTACGCAAATTATAAAGGCATTTCGAATTCGCTGCTTTCCGTTACAATCGTCCATATCAGTGGTTTCCAAACTGTGGGGCGCGCTCCCCTTGGGGGCCGCGATGGGCAGGTCAGGGGGACGCAAAGGATTTCTCATATATTTACTGTCCGTTTAACCATTCTAATCTTGAGACCTACGATATGCAGCAGCCGAATTCCAGCCCTCAATTGACTAGGACGCATCGTTTGCGTCCATGTTTTCCCTTAAGGTGGCTTTATTAATGGTAATTGCATGTCCAGTAGATATTGTATATGAACTGTAATTGAACACGGTATGGGGGGGGGGGGGCGAGTTTCTTAGGTGGGGAGGAGCACGGCTTTGTGATGTTTGGAAACCGCTGCCCTATGTCGTATACACTTGAGGGAAGAGTAGCGTTGTTGTGGGTGTGTTAAGGAGAATTGGATGGGCGGAAGCGAGGATATTATTTAGGGCTTCGTCCTCCACTTTCCCCCACAGGGTCCTTCCCTTGTATAAGACCACGATGCCTCAGTTGCCCCATCTTAGATACTTCTTCCTCATTTACCAGCCCTGTTATCCAAATCTCATATCCAATCTCATCCCGCGGCACTTGTACCTCCAAAAACGTAATATATCTTCTCGCGTGTACTCGATGCGTTCTACGTAGGCCTCACAACCACACCCCTTATTATCCGCATGAACGGCCATTGAAATAGCGTCGCTCTTAGGCACCCCCTTCCGGTGGCCGAACATATGTTAACCCACAATAACTGCTTCACATAAAAACCATCCGTGCTCTTCCATTTAGTTTCCCCGCGCCACAACTCCGCCAATGGGAACTACTAGCCCTCATTGACATCCTCCGCACTCTCTCCTTTCCAGGTTTAAATCTTCGTTAACACTCCCACTCCAATTACCCCCCTTTTCCCTTACCAAAAACATCCTCCTGGTTTTACTAATGGCCCCTTCAATGTATTCTACGAGGTGTTCAAAAAGTCACTGTGCACTAGATCTGTGCTCCGCAACCTTTTTTATTTCATGGCAAATTTTCGGATTTATTCAGTCATCGCGGTGTACCGGATTAAATTTCACGACGGCATTGTCTAGAACATTTTTATCACTATTATTCAACAACAGTAGGAGAAAATAATCACATTTTTCTTAATTGTTGAAACAAATTGTCACTAAAATAATTCACTTGAAATAATTTTAATATTTGTTGGTTAGAAAAATACTACAAAAATAGATTTATTTATGTATTATTAATATTATGTGTTGTTCCAAAAATTAAACGGTAATTTAATATTAGTGATATAATTGCCCTTGTCTTGAAGAACAGAGGCGTTTGAGGTTTGACTCTACACTGGACAAAGCTACTCGAAGTTCCTGATCTACAAGTTAACTCTTATTGTTCTTAATAAGAGTCAATTCTGAAAAACTCAATTCACATAGATATGCCGTTGCAAATGGCAACAACACATCAATAACACGTTAAGCAATGGTCGGATGTTCATTCTTCACATGCGGAAAAAATTCGTTCAACTTCAGTTTGCGAGTCCGGTCGCTCCCGAGTTTTGTAAACTCCTCTCGTGTCTTCAGAGTGAACTCCTTAATTTATATATCCGTCGATGGAGCTAAAGGACCACGAAACCAGTCATATTGCTCTGTGCTAGTTAAGTTGGAGTTGTGGTTAAACTTATCATTAAGAACGTCCAAATGTTCAACAATCTCGGTCAGTCTCGTACGACGCTTAAAACAATTCATACGATCATTCCGTTTTTCGACAGTTGAAATGCACCTGGGATTTTAAAAGAATGATCTAAAAATTTTTATTGTGTTTACGTCAATATATCGGTTTAGTTTGTGAGTTTTGAATGAATGAACGGGTCTCAAAAGTGAAGAATTGGATTGGCGAGTGACTGTAAGGAACCCTCGTCATGTCCCAATCCTCCTCCCACCATTGTGTACTCATCATGTGTAGATTTATAAAAATTGATCGCTTTGTTGTCACGTTAGCGATTTCCACAACTTAGATAATTTGCTCTATCGAACTTATCAAAAACAAACATCGCTCACGATTCACTGACTCTAATATAGCAAATCTGCTGCTACTTGCAGCAAGAAATTGACAATCCGATTTAGACAAGTTGGCGGAACTGAAATTACACCAGAGATCGCATTAAAGATAGGATTTATTTTTAGGCGTTCTTTATCAGCGAAGCGGTAGAACGCCTTATGGGCACGTCTCGTCCGTCCGTCGTAACTTTCATCGCCAGAACCGCTCAACGGATTTTAATGAAATTCAGTGCGAGTGATCTTTATTAAAATTTATCACCCAATTATGATTTTGAAATGCTTCCGTCAATTAGAACTTCCACTTTATATAAGCACTTATATCTCTACCATAAATATATTTTGAAGAATTTGTTTGTTTGTTCATTTATAACGCAACAGCTACAGAACGTAGAAGCAAGATGAAGGCGCCATTTTAACCGCAATGAAAAGTTAAGCAAATTGGGAGGGTTTTAAAAGCGATTTGAACTACATTTTTAATTTGTTTATTGTTTTTCTCTTTTAATTTTTCCCATTTAAATAACACGGGAATGGGCGTATTGTTGGATTAACAATCTACTTGACAACCTTTATAAACAATACCTAATCATACTATATATAAAAATAATCGAGTGTCTGAGGCGGTGTCCGGTGAAGTATAAGTATGTATCCATATCTCACAAACTACATAACGTAGAGTCAAGTTGGATGTGTCAGTTTAACCGCAATAAAGAGTATATGGTGTTAGGCTGGTTTTTAAACCGATTCACTTGAGCAATTTATTTTTTAAATGGTGACTGATATTGTTGCCAACTCAATATCCTACGCCTTTGGCATTGAAATGAATTAATTATCCATGTAAATAAGAGTTGGCATAACAAGCAATTTCTTCAGTTTCAAATATTAAAAGAATAGCATATCATAATTATAGTAATAATTGGCATTTATATGCATCTTGTGAATTATAAAATTATATTGTACTTATTCAGTAATATTTTAAATTATTGTATTTAAGTATTACTTTTGTATGTTCTTTAGTTATTGTGTACTAATGAAACCAGTGTAATTCAACACATAGTAAGTAAACATAAGTTTCACGATCGACCTATTACACTAACTTACCTTTTTAATTATTTTATGACATTTGTTTTAAATTAATCTATTATCAAAGGTTATAGAATCTATTTTCTTAATTGTAGTAAATGTAATGTTGGTGTAAACAAACAATCATTGAAATAATTCATTGCTGTAAGAATCGAACTAACAAGGAGAGGACACGGTAGTGGGGTCACGGATTTTTATGAAACTTTGTTGGTGTATAGCTCTGGATTCCAGGATCACTGCAAACCCCCCTTTTGGGCGTATGCAGCCGATAGTTTTTTTCCCCCGAAAATCGCGATTAAATACTGCAATTTCACGTCAACTGGTATAATTTTAATATTGCACGCCTAATTGATCAATTAATTGTTGGCGGTGAGCGTATAATGGGCGCGAGTTCGATTCCGTCGTGGGTTGGTTTTTTTTTCATTTCGCCTCCTTTTACAAATCCTTTTTCGCATTAAAATTTAACTGGGCAGCCACCTTGATATTTTTATTTTTTTTCTATGTTGTTTGCTGGTGATTCGGATTTTTTCTCAAGTAATTCAATGAACGATTGTCTCCACAAAGTTTACGTTATTAAATCGCGTATTTTTTATTAATCTCGTCACACGCTACATCCTATATTGATGCTTATGAAGTGGAAAGGATCCCTGGAATTATTTTTGCGAATACTTCATCCGAATACTTATAATATAGGCGGAGCTATATCAGGCAAAGGGTCGTTGAAAGTACAAAAAATCATGAACTAGTGAGAATTCCGTTAAAAGTACAATATTATAAATAAATAAAAATATTTCTTTTATGAATCCCTCAGAAATTCGGTTGATTGATAAAAAGCATTAATAATCTACAACCGCCAATCAACACTGGGACCAATGATGGGGAGAGTTAGAAGGGAAACTTTAATTGATAATTTGATAATTGATAATTTCAGGGATCTTTTCCATGTCATAAGCATCAATATAGGATGTAGCGTGTGTGTGATGTAGAATATGCGATTTAATAAACTTTGTGGAATATTTGATTAAAACAATGCCTTAAATTTGCAATTACAAGAATATTATACTTCTTCCAATGTAAGGTGCTAAATCCACATATTTTGTCAAATTTGAAGTTGTAACACATCTAGAAGTGAAATAATATTTATTTAATTGTTTTAATTTCAAAAGTTTAATGCAGCCGCAATAACACTTTGTTGGAGCTTTTCAAATGTTTGTTAGTTTAAATGCACTGAGCTCTACTTAACTTAAAAATTTCAGCTTCCTAGCTTGCCCCAAACTACCTAAACATTTATCTATTAGTTTAAATTATAAGAATTTTTAACAGCCAAAGAAATTAAAATATCAAAATTTTTATAATTTTTTATTTCGTTTTTTCACAAAATCTACCGCTAAAAAAATTTAAGCTCCGTAGCACATTCGGTGATAATAAAGCTCAAAAATATGTTTAAACAATTGCGAATTATTAGTGGTCGAATTTTTTAACTTTTTCAAAATTTCCTTTTTTCTATGTATAATTTTCTACAAAATGATTTCAAAAACTTGAATCTACAGCATATAGTTTTCAAGATAGAAATTATTAAACTTTAATGTTCAAATGGGGTTAAAACAACCCCTAAAAATTAATAATTTTAAAAATTTAGATTTTTATAGTTGGTTCTGAGAAAAGTTCTATAATCTTGCAAAATTTCAGCTTCCTAAACTTATTAGATTGGTCTACACACTGGATTGCGTTTTCCCATGCTAACTTATGGGAGATATTCCGGGGTCTCTGGAGTCGAATCCAAGACACTGTAAGCAAAATTGGCAATAATTCCTAATAGATATTGCGGCCATCTAGAACACTGAAAATTTCATTTTTCTAGCTTACCGACAAGTGCCCAAAATTAATTTACAAAAATGGCGCAATACTTTTCTTATGGGAAAAAACGCAACTTTCGGAATTTCTGGAGTCGAACCCATGTCACTTAGGTGAGAAGTATCATTTTATCTGTAGGTTTCTCCATAATTTCTACAAAAACTAAAACTTTCATCTCTCTAGCTCTTGTTGTTTGGGCTGGACATTAGTATTCTCCTGTTATCATTATATATCGACGTTTCTTGCAGAGGAGGATATATATAACATACTAGTAGAAGGTGCTTGCATACTGCAAGCATATCATCCCACCTTGAAAAACATTCATTTTTAGACAGATATTTCATCATTACAAATATTTTTTTAATTCTAAATATTTCACCTCCGCAGCGATTTTCATTTTTCCCTTATGTAAAAATAATAGATTAAAACAGTCCCCAAACCTTGCAATTTTAAGAATTTTTTACTTTCTCCATTATGGGGTACTAATGCTACACATTTCCGCCAGATTTTAATATTGTAGCACTTCTAGAAGTGAAATAAAATTTTTGTAATTGTTTAAATTTTAAACGTTTTTAACGGCCGCCGCAATATATTTATGGAAAGATTCAAATGTTTTTTTGTTCAAATACACTACTCTGTAAATAACTAGAAAATTTCAGCTTCCTAGCTCATCCCGTTGTACCTAAACAGTTACCTATTTGTTTAAATTTTAAGAATTTTTAACTGTCAACCATATGAAAATATCAAAATTCGTATAATCCCTATTTCGTGTTTTTACAAATTCTACCAATAAGAAAAATTTCAGATCCGTAGCACGTTTGGTAATACATAAACCTCAAAAATATGTTTAAACATTAGTGAAGTATTTGTGGTCAAATGATTTAACTTTTCAAAATTTTCTTTTTTTTGTGTATAATTTGCTACAAAATGATTTCAAAAACTCAAACCTACAGCATATAGTTTCCAAGATAAAAATTATTAAACTTTTATGTTCAAATGGGGTTAAAACAGCCCCTAAAAATTAACACTTTTGAAATTTTCGATTTTTATAGTAGGTTATGAGAAATGTTCTATAAACCTGCAAAATTTCAGCTTCCTAAACCTATTAGATTGGTCTACACTGGGATAACTTTTTCCCATGCTAACTTAACTTTTCAAGATTTTCGTTTTTTCTGGTCGGTTTTGCACAAAATCCTACCTAAGAAAAAAATTTCGAATCTCCAGCTCACCTGAAAGTGCCTAAACATTAGTATCCTCCTCCTATCATATGTTATATCCTCCTCCTCCTCTGTAAGAAACGTCGATATATAATGATAACATATGTAAGCGTCGTCGATATATAATGATAATATATAGGAGGATACTAATGTCCAGCCCAAACTACAAGAGCTAGAGAGCTGAAAATTTTAGTTGTTGTAGATATGATGGAGAAACCTACAGATAAAATGAGACTTCTTACCTAAGTGACATGGGTTCGACTCGACTCCGAAATTTGCGTTTTTTCCCATAAGAAAAGCATTGCGCCATTTTTGTAAATTAATTTTGGGCACTTGCCGGTAAGCTAGAAAAATGAAATTTTCAGTGTTGCTAGATGGCCGCAATATCTATTAGGAATTATTGCCACTTTTGCTTACAGTGTCTTGGGTTCGACACCAGAGACCCCGGAATATCTCCCATAAGTTAGCATGGGAAAACGCAATCCAGTGTGTAAACCAATCTAATAAGTTTAGGAAGCTGAAATTTTGCAAGATTATAGAACTTTTCTCATAACCGACTATAAAAATCGAAATTTTCAAAATTGTTAATTTTTCGAGGTTATTTTAACCCCATTTGAACATTAAAGTTTAATAATTTTTAGGTGCTACGGGATGAGCTAGGAAGCTGCAATTTTCAAATTATTTACAAAACAGTGCATTTGCACAAATAAACATTTCAATCTCTCCATATATATATTACGGCAACCGTTAAAAATTTTTAAATTTTAAACAATTAGAAACATATTATTTTACTTCTAGAAGTGCTACAACTTTAAAATTTGGCTCAAATGTGTAGCATTAGTACCCCACAATGGAGAAAGTGTAAAATGTTTAAAATTGCAATGTTTTGGGGATTGTTTTAATCTATTATTTTTACATAAGGGAAAAACGAAAATCGCTGCGGAGGTGAAATATTTAGAATTAAATAAATATTTGTAATGATGAAATATCTGTCTAACAAATGAATGTTTTTCAAGGTGAGATGATATGCTTGCAGAATGCAAGCACCTTCTACTAGTCATTATATAAAGACGTTTCTTACAGAGGAGGAGGATATAACATACATATAGGAGGATACTAATGTTTAGGCACTTCCAGGAGAGCTGGACATTCGAAATTTTTTTCTTATGTAGGATTTTGTGCAAAACCGACAAGAAAAAACGGAAATCTTGAAAAAGTGCAACATTACGGCCGCTAACATTCGCAATTGTTTAAACAAATTTTCAATGTTTTCGTATTTTCGAATGTGCTACGGAGCTGAAATTTTTTTAGAGGTAGGATTTGTAAAAAAAACGAAATAGGGAGTATACAAATTTTGATATTTTAATTTGTTTTGCAGTTAAAAATTCTTCAAATTTAAACAAATCGGTTAATGTTTAGATACTACAAGGAGAGTTAGACAGCTGAAATTTTTAAGTTATTTAGAAATTAGTCCATATAAAAGAATAAACATTTCAATGTATCCATGAAATTCTTATTGCGGCCGTTAAAAATTATTTAAATTTTAACAGTTAGATAAATGTTATTTCTCTTCCAAATGTGCTGCAAACTTAAAATTCGGCAGAAATGTATGGCATTATTAATACAATGTGGAAAACGTATAATATTCCTAAACATGTAAAAATTAGCGACTTTTTTACTCCATTATTGTTCCATAATGAATAAACGAAAATCGGTCCCGAGGTATATTTTGAATTAAAGAAATATTTCCCATGATGAAATCTCTCTGAAAAATTAATGTTTTTTCAAGTTGAGATGAAGTGCTTGCAGTATGCAAGCACCTTCTACTAGTACATATATATAACATAATAACATATAGGAGGATACTAATGTTTAGGCACTTCCAGATGAGATGGAGATTCGAAATTTTTTTCTTAGGTAGGGTTTTGTGCAAAACCGACTAGAGAAAACGAAAATATTGAAGAAGCGCAACATTGCAGCCGCTAAAAATTTGCAAGTGTTTAAACAAATTTTCAAGGTTTATGTATTTCCGAATGCGCTAGAGAGTTGAAATTATTTTTAGAGATAGGATTTGTAAAAAAACGAAATAGGGAGTATACAAATTTTGATATTTTAATTTGTATGCCAATAAAAAATTCTTAAAGTTTAAACAAATAGGTAAATGTTTAGATACTACAGGGTGTGTTAGAGAGCTGAAATTTTCAATTTATTTAGAGTTTAGTCTATTTAAACGAAAAAAACGTTTCATTGTATCTATGAAATTCGTTTTGCGGCCGTTAAAAATTATTGTAATTTAAACAATTAGATAAATGTTATTTCACTTCTAATTGTGCTACAAATTTATAAGTTGGCATGAATATGTGGCATTATGAACCCAATGTGGAAAACGTATAATAGTCATAAAATTTCAAAAATTTGCAATTGTTTTACTCCATTATTGTTCCATCAGGAAAAAAGGAAATTTGTTCCCTATGAGAAATATTTTGAATTAAAGAAATATTTCCCATGATGTAATATCTCTCTAAAAATTAAAGTTTTTTCAAGGTGAGATGAAATGCTTGCAGTATGCAAGCACCTTCTACTAGTATGTTATATCCTCCTCCGTAAGAAACGTCGATATATAATGATATATAGGAGGATACTAATGTTTAGGCACTTCCAGAAAAGCGGCAGACTCAAAATTTTTTTTTTGGTTGGATTATGTGCAAAACCGACTAGAAAAAACGAAAATCTTAAAAAAGTTCAACAATGGGACCGCTAAAAATTCGATATTGTTTAAACAAATTTTTAAGGTTTATGTTAAGAAGTAAGTTGCTTTTTAATGTACGTAACATTGAGCGAGAATCGCAAGAGAAGAAAAACCCGTAAATGTAATTTAAAAATAGAAATAAAATTTATCGAGAAAGATGCACACTAATACAGTGAAAAGGCAAAACTGTAAAATAAGAAAATGTCCGTAGATGACGGAAAAAATGCCGCGGGTGGGGATCGAACCCAGGTCCTCAAGTTCAAAATATGCATGTCGCCTAGCTCCCTAATGCGTGCGGCAAGGTCACTTGACTGTGAAATTGTTGTTATCATAGGAATTTGAAAACACGGCATGTTTTTTGTGATCTACAAATGTTAATAATTTACGTAGGAATGATCACTGGCGGCTAGAAAAAAATAGGCGTCCAATTATTTTTTATGTTCTTTCATGCCGAGGTGGTTTCGTCCGGAAACCAGGAGACAAGCTGTCTAACTCTCCTTGTTAGTAGACAGCGAACTATGCTTTTCATTAACATTGAAAATGAATTAAGTGAAAGATATCTCAGAAGGTAAAATGGAAAAACTTCTATAACAATTCTTTAATTTAGAGCAACATTGACAATCGTTAACTCTTCCTCCCTTGAACATCTATATGTGAATTTTGCTTTCCTTTCAAGTGCACATTTTATGCATCAATTAAGCCAATTATACTTATTAGATTATAATAACACTTTTCGTGTCATACCAACACTTTTTATCGCCAAATTCGGTTTCAAAGCCCCGGAACTCATTTTGTTTCGTATGTTTGCCTTTAAAATATTTACTCTCCGAAACTACAGAGCGGATTTTAATTAAATGAAGTATTAGTGTTCCTTATCAAAAATTATTATTTAAAAAATGTATTCGGATAGAGGGCAACATTTACCACAAAAAAGTTCGCGAGACCACGTAATTTCGATTTATGGTTTCGGATATAAAAATTCGAGAAAATTCAAAGCATAAAAATCACATATTTAGTTTAAATCGATCGCTGTGACAATTTCCTCGGAAATCAACAATTAAAAAATTCATATTTTTTCTCCCATGCTCTTATATGTTCTGTGATGTATCTATTTCAAGTTTTATTCGAATTCAGTACATTTACCACAAAGAAAAGTCCGCAGGACCATAACACTACGACTCATAATTTCGGAGATAAAATTCCAGAGCCGCCCAATTGTAGTTGTGGAAAACTTCGCTAGACAGGCCAACTTCGGAAGAGCTGAGACCTCATTGTCAGACGTATAGCGACCAAGAACGCAGGGAAACTCAAGAACAGAGATGACGGCAGGAGTGGAGGAGGCCCAAATGATTTTCATGGCGGTCGCATCGGTACGACAGAAGTCTCACAGTTAATCAAAGGAGAAAAGAGTATCATTAGCGTGGACACGGAAAACGATATCGGACCTATCGTAAGGCCCCGGGTATCGTCAGAGGCTGACTGCAGCTGAACGGACGATCAGAAGAGGCGTATAGCATGGCTGCGTTCTTTCGCCTTCGTTATTTTACATCTAAGTCGAATATGTAACGCACGGAATACTTGAGAATTGGAACGGCTTTAGTATTATCGTAAATGGGATTGAGATCTGTAATCTGCGATACGCGGATGACGTCACACTTCTGGAAAGCGACGGAAGCGAACTTTTAGAATTTCTTTCCAAATTAGAATGGGTGAGTAAGGGATGTGGATTACAGACAAATCGCGAAAAAACCAAAATGATGATAATTGATCGAGAGAATAACAATAGACCTGAGATGAGAAGAATAGGCAAATGCGACGTCGTCTGTCCCTGTAACAAGAAGTCGAATCTCGGAACGCGAATAATCACCATATGGATACGTTTTTTGGTCTGGGGTTCGTTAAAAGAGAAGAGTTTGGTCTCTAAAAATAAGAACTACTGCCGCAGTAAATGAAACGGAATCGCAAGTTTGTTTTAGCCGTGGAATATCGGAAATAAGAGAGAAGATTTGGATGGATGTCGTGTACGTGAGCACTCTCCGGAAATGAAAAGAAAGATGGAGAGGATATTATTCCCGGGAACACGTAATAAGTCCTCCCGATATGGAAATTTCGATAAGGTTATGCAAATGCCGGAAAGGTGATAGTAACCAAAATAAGATCCGCGAAAAAGACGAGACGTTTTAAATCTTTACTGTGATATAAGTCGGAGTCAGCATGAAACTTTGAGGTCGGGCTTTACTCTTGAAAGAGCATATATAAGTTTTGTTGAAGAAAATCCATGCTGAGTTTGTGCAAAAATGTTTCAAATCTGAAGAAACGCCGACTATTCTTACCTCCGATAGTGCGATTTTGATTTGAATGACATGTTACTGCAACGTGCCCCCTTATCTTTCATCGTTTTAGCGGGATTTTAAAAACATTTTTATTAGAGCAAGGTAGGTGACGTCAAGTGTTTTACAGCATTGAGTTGTTATTATTTAAAGAAAATAATAAAAATCTGATATATTAGTTTAGGAATTCAAGAATCGAATCTCTTGCGCATATAATATTCATATATTCCATCATTTCAATGCAAGTAAGTTTCATTTATAAACTTAATTGGTGATGTAGATTGTTGTTGAAATTTTGTTTACGTTGATGATTTCTAAACTCCGATTTTCCTCTACAGAAGCGCAAAATCAATCAAGTAAGAAGTAAGTATATGTATTATTTAACAAATTTTTATACGTTTGTTTCATAATTTTCACTTCTTACAGCAGTAATTTTATATTTTTGCTATTAGCTAACTTTCTCGTTGTTACATTTTCCATCAGTTGAACTGCTAAAATATAGAGCGGTTTTTCTATTAATTTACATTCTAGATTACTGTTTATATTTTGGAAAGTCTCCTTTCATCCCAGACTGATTTTACTGAAGAACAATAACATTACTCAAACAATGCATACCGGGATCTAGAGAATTCACTTCAACAATAAGCGTGACTGCAGGTCCGAAATTTGGCATGTGTGTAGTTCATTGGATACAATAGATGAGAAAATTACGAATTTCCAAAATTTTCGTTTTTAAGGAAGTTTTTCCGACCTAGTTGTTTCACTCTTGCCCTCCATTAAGTGAAGCATGAAATAAGTGCAGGGCTTTATAAAATTGCATTTTAAAATTAGTTAATATTGAGAAACGAACTCGAGACATGAACAGTTCTATAGATGAAAGAATGAAGTTTACTTTTGAAAGACTTTTGCCGAATTAGCGCGCGTGTGTGTGTGCCTCCCGGATCTTATGCCTTCGGTGGTGCATTAAAATCCAGCAGTACTTGAATGTTATATTGCATTTTTTAACGCGTTCTTTGCACGAAGTGAACGCATATAGGGCAGGTCGTTTCCGTCCGCCCGTCCGTTCGTTCGCCCGTCCGTCCGTCCATCCGTCCTCATGTTTTAACTCGGGAACCGCTGGGCATATTTTAATGAAATTTGGTATTTGGGAGTTTTTCTAAAATTTGTCGACCGATTTCAATTTTGGTGAAAATCGGAAAGTAATTAAGATCGCTCTACACGAAGACCTACATGTATTTTACTACGTACTTCGCAAGATTCTGGATAAATATTCATCTGAAAGAAAAATATTTTGAACAAAAGTTAAATATAATAATTAAATACACATTTTTGTCAAATAATTTTTCCCGTAAAACGTATGGGTTACGATAATTTTAAAGATAAGGAAATTTGCGTAATTATACGATTTTCAATGTTCTTTTTTTCATTCCAAAAAATATTAATTAAAAATTTTACAACCCCGCAACCGCTGGGCATATTTTAATTAAATTTGGTTTTGGGTAGTTTTACTAAAATCTGTCGGCCGATTCCAATTTTGTTTAAATTGGATTAAATTAACGACCACTTTACAAGAAGACCTTCATGTAGCTTACAATGCACTTGTTTCAACTCGGGAACTGCCGGACGTATTTTGATGAAATCTGGTATTGGTAAGTTATACTAAAATTGGTCGACCCATTCTAATTTTGATTAAAATCGGACTACAATAACGACCAATTTACATGAAGACCTACATGTATTTCACAACGTGCCTCTTTTTCAACTCGGGAACCTCTGGAATTATTTTGATGAAATTTGATATTGGGAAGTTTTACTAAAATTTGTCAACCGATTTCAATTTTGGTTAAAATCGGACTACAATAACGACCACTTTATATGAAGAAGTATATGTAGTTTACAACGTACCTGTTTTAACTCGAGAACCGCAGGACGTATTTTGATGGAATTTGTATTGTGGAATTTTATTAAAATTTGTCGACCTTAAAGAACGCATTTGGAAACTCTGTGCACTCCGATATGGAGTGCACCTTTCCATACTTGATTACGATTACTTTTTACAGGTTTGCAAACTTGTTAACATGTATTATTATAATTATAATGACTTAGATCACGTGTTACACTTATGAGTGATCCGTTAAGATAAGTGCATTTTACTCCAGGGTGATTACTTTGAAAATGAATATGCTGATTCAGAAGGTAAAATATATTTTTTTGCCATAAATACATTAGTCTGGTTAATTTTATGAACGATCCTATGTTGGAATTATAATATATAATATATAAAAGTTATCGTATTTTTTCGGTATATAAGACGCACTTTTTTCCAAAAAAATTTACTCCCAAAATCAGTCTGCCTCTTATAGACTGAAGGAAAGATTATTGCTGTATTTATAAGTGACACTCACTAGCATACTCATCCCCAAAATGGAATAATTAGCAGTCATTCGTCGCAAAAATCATTTAAATATAATTATTAATAATTAATCAGTCTGCCTCTTATAGACTGAAGGAAAGATTATTGCTGTATTTATTAGTGACACTCACTAGCATACTCATCCCCAAAATGGAATAATTAGCAGTCATTCGTCGCAAAAATCATTTAAATATAATTATTAATAATTAATAGTAAAAAATTGTTAATATATACAGTAATATCTTATGAAACGTGAATTCCGACGACGCATTTCCATAATTGTACTTTATTTCTGTCTGTTCACATTTATTACAATTTCGGTGCGTTTGCAATAATAGCAGCGATTAATGAATAGCGTAATTAATGCCACGGAACATTTGAATTCCGATAGATATAAAAAATTTATAAATGTCTAGGAAAACAACGTTACGTGTATTGAGATCGCAATGGCTACATGAGTGAAAAGATATATCCACACTATCAGCTTCAGGTGATTCAATACGCAAATACACACTTGAAACCGAGCAGTAGAATGTCATTTCGGTTCACGTCCCAGGGGAAAAATCATACGTGAATGGAGTAAACAGAAGGAAAAACTGATGGTGACAGTATACAAAAAACATAGTCTTTGTAAGCCAGGTTTTTAATGGCCACAACTAGAGGAGAAAGTGAAAAAATGGATTCTAGAGCAGAGGAAGTTATGTATTGCTGTATCGATCAAAATCTTTTAGTAAGAGAAAAAAGAATTGCAGAAGAAAAAGGACTAGTTGAGATTACATATCATTATTACATGTTCATTCCATGTATTAGGAATTAAAATATCATCTTGCACCTAAGTTTAAGGAAGTACTATCGGTAAAGGGTATCTATACGTGCGATGTGTGTGGTGCAATCTGAGTCTAATAAATAAGAAATAAGCAATTATCAATTATCATCGCTAATTATTTTCACGAGTTAAGTTTATTTAAAATGTTATATTTAACTGTTATCGCGCCATAATATTTCCTTTAAATATTGCCAGATACGGACTTAATCGCGGCTATAAAGGACACACGACCTGGTCCATCCTAAATGCTTTGGTGAATCAAAATACTTTTTCCCTGAAAAATCTAAAAAATCGGGATGCGTCTTAAATTAACCCATAGTTATTTTCTTAAAATATTAAAAATCATACAATTCCATGAAAAACAATGAAATAAGGATTAGTTACGTTCATGATCAGTTACAATGCTAAAAATTTTAATTGATGTTTTATGGGCATTTAAAAACTATAATATGATTATAATAAAATGGAAAATCATTAAGTTCAGTGGAAACCACTTTACACGAAATATCGGTTAACATGAAATGGATGTTCGGTCCATTGCGGTTACCGGTTTCCATTGTATATACTTAACTCTTCCTTCCATCTGCCGAATATAGTTTTCATTCTTTATCGCGACGGTAAGGTCACGAATATTCGAGCGCTAGAGGCTTGAGGATACTAAACTATTCTTCTGATATTCTTCATATTTGTTATGTTGACGGGGAAAGATCTAACACAGATATTAGACCAAAACATATCTTATAAATGTCCCTGGTGAGAAAATGCACACTCCACTGTTAATTATCGTTTTAAAATAGTTGTTCTTATAAATCTTCCTCCAATTTTGAAATCTCCTGTGCCTTCTAACCATGAAGCTACTAATATTAGTATATTAGTAGCTCCATGCTTCTAACGCTTCTTGCATTAGACTTTCTCCATATATATTGAATAGGGTCGGCGATAGGCAGCAGTCCTGCCTTACTCCTCTACCGATATTTACTCCGCAGGTATCCGCATTCTCCAACCCGACCTTTACAATTTGTTTCACATATAGATTCCTAATCAGTCTCCTGTCTTTCCAGTCTACACCTATATCCTTTAATATCTTCATCAACTTTACCCAATTTACTCTATCAAAGGCCTTCTGCCAGTCTAAGAAACATACGCAGATATCTTGACTGTACTTTATTGCCCTTTCTGATATGATTCTATCTACCCCTATAGCATCTCTAGTTCCTCGTCCTTTTCAATACGTTATTAACTCTTCGTTAGGCACGCTGGCGTACAGAGTACGGCAACATTAATACATCCATTAAAATATCGCTAGAGGTTTTATATATAAAACTTCTTCAATTGATCACATCCTTGTAAAATTATATTAAAAAACCCTTTCCACATTTATTAAGATGCCATTTAAAAGGAAAACAGAATAAGTCTGAAAAATAATAAAAGTAACTGGAATTAATCAATTAATAACTAACTTGACATTTGTTAACTTCAGGTAGATTTATGTAGTGGCGTCGCAAAGGACGTTTATTTAATACTAAGCGATAATTCTGTTAGCTTTTCATATATATTACATCAGCAATTAAAATTTTTTAATCATTCTGTTTATGACGCATAATTATGAGAACTGTCATTGACATTTATTTTGAATGTTTTTCTCCGCATTCTTTTAAATAAACCTATGGAAAATTATGAACGGCCCGCAGCGAATGTGGAGAGAATTGGCCTCTCGTGTCAGGGCGTGCCGGTCATTTGTTCTGACGTTTAATGTTTATGCTCCAGCGAAGACAGCTTGCACGCTGGTTAGTCGAGAAAAGAAACCTATTCCAAATGTTATCATTCTTTTCACTGTAAGTTTTCCTAAATTGATGAAGGAGTGAAATCGTCCGCACTCGTCATTTTCATTCGATCCGAGATTTCCTTCTACGAATTTTCCATAGTATTTTTACTATGGCGCCCCTTCATCTCCGGGTTGTAAGTAACTTGCCTCTCCTGTGCAAACTCAACCCTACAACTTCCGATGCAACCAACTTGGGTTTGACTGGGACCGAGTCAATAATATTGAGTATGTGTACTGCAATCTTAAAGGCAGTTTCAGACGCAATGAAAAACGTTTAGTCAGGCATTTTTGTTTTGTTCCGTAAGTGTGAAATCCCAGACCGACGAGTGGAAATAAATATAAACTCCTGAACCGTAAAATAATCTAAGTGAGCAATCACACGTCAATAAGAGAAAAATAGAGGGGGGAAATAAAAAATGATAAAAAATTATACTTCTAAGTTTGCAGGGCGAAGGCCTACAGGGACCTGTTGTCGGAAACTAGCCTAAATAGGAATTAAAAGTACACACAAACGCACAGTCACTCTGGAAAAATAGATTTTGTACACCAACTAAACGATCAATATTCTTCCATCAATTTTACACATAAATAGAAAAACAAAATACATTACCATTTCTTGACCTCCTTTAAAAAAAACAACAAAATTAAGTTCGGGATTTAATTAAGTTCGGGATTTACTGCAAACCCACACATACAGACACGTACATTCCCTCTGATTCTAGTCATCATATTTCACATAAATTAGCACCATTCCACTCAGTGATACATAGACTCTTACAAGTTCCTATATAAAGTTGATTTCCTCACAGAATTAAAACATATAAAAAACTGAGCTAAAATCAATGGTTACGACCCTCAGATGATAGAAAATATTTTACGCAAACATAAGCGTAATCTTTCTTTAAAAAACGCATTACCCTCACAAACACGCCACCCAAAATACCAAAATACGTACAAATTCCCTTCGTCCCTGGTATCACAAACGGCTTATCAAAAATCTTCTCAAAACATAACCTTAAAACAGTACTTGTGAATGTGTGAATCCAACTTACTACACAATTCAAAAGACACGATCCCGACTCGACAAAAATCCGGCATATACAAAATCGCTTGCTCAGACTGCGAGAAAGTTTACATAGGTCAAACTAAACGAAAGCTAGAAACTAGGTTCAAAGAACACCTTGCGCATTACAAACACAATAGGTTTAACAGGTCTAGCGTCGCAATATACATACAAGAAAACAATCATCCTATTAAAATCGAAAAGATGGATCTCTTAAAATCAATTTCCCGACAGCCGTTGAGTGAGGACATGTCTGTGGGTTACTCCTGAAAAGTGAAAGTGACATGGCAGGGAAGGAAAATACCGTGGTCATTAAGTGCGACGTCTGTAAGAGGAGGCCCAAGAATGGGGCACAGTGTGGGAAATGTAAGGGCTGGTTCCATTTTAGTTGCAGTGAAAGTAAGATAGAGGAGTGCATAAAGTACGATTGGGAGTGTACCAAGTGCAATAAGGGGAAGGTTTTAAATATATTGGAGGAAAAGGAATTGAAGATCGCTGCGCTGAAGAAGGAGCTGGAGGAGGCAAACGCCAAAATTAAAACCCTACAGAGAGAAAACGGGGAGCTAAAAACAAGGGCTGGAATAAACGGTGGAGCAAAGAAAAGAAATATGAACGAAAATTCGTCGAACAGTTTATTGATGGGTGACTCTATGGTGAGGTTCAGTGGGGAGCAATGCACGCGTCAGGGAAGTATCGTTGAGTGTTTACCGGGAATTAAAACGGAACAGTTGGAAAGGAGGATAGAAGGTATGAACGATGATCGACAGGAAAATGTAGTGCTACTACATGTGAGAACCAATGATGTGAACGGGGCCAGAAGTGAAGATCACGTCGTCGGTTATGTATGGGACTTGTGTTCAGCAGCGAAGAAGAAGTTCAAGAAAGCGAGAGTGATAATAAGTGGTATAGTGAGAAGGAGAGATGTTCCCAACTGGAAAATAGACTATATTTACGAGGGCATTGACTGGGTTTGCAACAAACAGGGTGTGTATTTTGTGGATCCAAATTGTTGGTTGAAGGAACATGGGGAGGGACGGATTACACTTGAATCGAAGGGGAAGTCAAAAATTACGTAAGCTCTTTTGTGATGCAATTCAATGGATCAGGGACCAGGGAAACTGAAGCCGGCAGCAAGAGGTGAAATAAGGACACTGGCAATGGTAAACGGATATTTGGGGGGGATTCAAATGGAAGGTGGTGCTGTTGAACTGACGAGGAAACCATGTAAAGGTAAGGGTTTGAGGGTACTTCAGGGTAACAACAGGTGGCTGATGCATATTAATATACAAGGTTATCGATCAAAAATTGATAATTTAGAAATATTTTTGAATGAAGTACATAAATTAAATATCTCAGTTGTTTGCCGTAATGAACACTGGTTAAAGCCTGATCAAATTCAACTGCTTAATAAGATTAGGAAATATAAATTGGCTGACTATTATACTAGAAAAAATTCCATCCATGGTGGTTCATGTATTTTAATTAAGGAAAATGAGGGTTTATATTTTAAAATAAGGGAAGACCTGAAAATATTTAATGGGGATTGTATATTTGAGGGGTCATTTATAGAACTGGTTAATCTAGAAACTATAATTATCTCTATCTACAGAACACCATATTATCAAACTGCTGAGGCCTTTTTATTAAAATTAGAATAATTATTGAGTAAATTAAAAAAGGGGGATAAGAAAAAGAAAATAGTGATTGCCACAGACTGTAATATAGATCCGTTAAACAAAAATAATAACTCAGATTCTACTTATGGTTCACAAAATAGTATTGTAAATAAATTTGCTAATTTAATTGATTCACAAGGGTATATGTATAATTTTGATGAACCTACTAGGGTAACACCTACAACAAAATCATGCATAGATAACATTGTTACTAATATGGCATATAATGATAAAGAACTCTTCCTCCTGGAGCCAGGATTATCAGACCACAGAGCACTTTTCATATCACTCCCAAAAAAAATTAAATCTAATGAGATGGTTATTCAAAATAAATTAAGTTGTGTTTTCAGCTTTGAAGATGTTGATAAATTTAAGAATAGCATAAGGCAGATTCAATGGTCAGTAGACTTAGATAAAAGTGTTGATGAAAACTATAATATATTTATCTCAAATTTCCTTAACTGTTTTAATTATGCAATTGCTTTGGTGTCCAGCAAACAAAGAGGAAAAACTTTTACCTCAAAGTGAATAACCACAGGAATCATGACATCCGTCAAACAAAAAAGAATATTGCATTATGAAGCACAAGAAACTAAAAATGCATCAATTATTAATCATTATAAAAAATACAGAAAAATACTTAAATCAGTCATCAACAAGGCAAAAATAATGGCAAATGATAAATATATTCTTTGTTCAAATAACACAAGTAAAGCAACTTAGGCAATAGTAAAAAAAGAGCTAGGTTTGAAAGAAAATAAGAATAACGAAATCTCAAACATTGTTCTGAATGATAACAGTATTTCTGATCCAGAAATTATTGCTGAGTCTTGTAACAGCTTATTCCTAAATGTTGCAAAAGAAGTACAGGTTAGTCCCTCAATCACCATAGCCATGGCTAAAGTTAACTCCATAGTAATAAATGCTGCAATAACAAGTGCCACCATTCTAAGTCCAGTAACTAAAGCTGAAGTAAAGAAATTCATATCTTGTTTACAAAATAAAAAATCTAGTGGTTGGGATGAAGTGCCAGCATTCATAATCAAAGAAGTGATGGAGTACATTACTGACCCACTCTGCAAAATAATAAATCAGTCATTTCATACAGGAACTTTTCTGGAAAGGCTGAAGTATATAATAGTTAGGCCACTACATGAAGAAGGACCTCCTGAATTGTTAAACAATTACCGTCCAATATCTCTTTTGTCAATTTTTTCTGAAATATTTGAAATGGCTGCACAAACCCATCTTTCTAATCACTTAGAATATAATCACCTGTTATCAAATAGTCAGCATGGCTTTAGAAAGAAATACTCAACTACTACAGCATTAGTAGACTTTGTAAATAATGTTTCTGAATCCATTGATCAATCACAGTCTACAGCAGGATTGATCTGTGACTTATCCAAAGCATTTGATTGTGTTAGACATGAAATATTAATCAGAAAATTAAAGCACTATGGTGTCCATAGCAATTCTCTCAAATGGTTTGAATCTTATCTTTATAAACGCAAACAAAAAACAATAATTAGTAATAAGGATCAATCTTTTTGTTCAGAGGGGAGTGATGTGAAAATAGGAGTGCCACAGGAATCTGTCCTTGGTCCACTACTTTTTATTGTTTATATGAATGATCTGCCCTATGATGTGAAAGCAGACATTATCTTATATGCGGATGATACATCAGCAATCTTAAAGGAAAAAACAATAGCAGATCTAGGTAAAAATTTGTTTCAAACAATAGAAAATATGGAGGAATGGTTTTCTGCAAATGGACTTAAGTTAAATATAACTAAAACTAATGTTATTAATTTTAGAACTGCCAAAAATAAAAAAAATTGTCTTGGAATCGATTAGTGAAAATTCTAATGTAAATATCAAGCACTCGACCAAGTTATTGGGAGTATATATTGATGAGAATATGAAATGGAAAGACCAAATTAATAATTTAGCAGTAAGATTAAATAGAGCATGCTTCAATATGTCAATACTTGCATCAATAACTAGCATGCCAATCAGATTAGCAGTGTACTATGGGTATTTCTTTTCAATACTTAAATACGGCATAATTTTGTCGGGAAATGTTTCTGGCTGGGAAACTATTTTTAAAATTAAAAAAAGTGTTACGTATAATGACCGGCTCAAGCTTCAGAGATTCCTGTAAGCCAATATTTAAAAAATATAATATTTTAACACTTCCATCACTCTATCTTTATGAGCAAATAAGCTATGTCAATAAGAATCAAGATAGCTTTAAAAATCTTTAGTCTGAGCATCAATATGATACAAGAGGCAAAGATAACTTAAATCTACCACAGCACAAATTAAAACTAATGGAAAATAGTCCATATTATAATGGTATCAAAGTTTATAATAAATTGTCCATAAAATTTAGAGAAAAATGTAATAATGTAAAATATTTCCAGGAGAAAGTGAAAGAGTTTTTGTTAAAAAAGTGTTATTATTCAGTAAGGGAATATATGGAAGACAATGATGTGTCATTGATTGATTGCTGTAATGTTAAGTATATTGTGAATTATAATTCAATGTAACATTTATATTGTAATGTATGTGTAACGTGTAACAATTAATGTATGTATGTATTTGACGAGACACCTATTTACTGACAGACTTGTACTGAAACCATGTAAATGTAATGTGTCAATAAAAATTCTATTCTATTCTAAGACAAACTGACTGGAAACTAGACGCTTACGAGAGCATTTTCATAAACAAATCCCAAGACACGGTAATGAATAACGACCGCGGGCCCATACCTTACTCACCCCTTTACACGTTGACCTTCCTTCCTTTCACTTTCACCCGGAACATATAAATACACGAGACAAAACCAAAACAATCCATACGACTTCAGCTACTGAAATACGTAGCTAGTTAGTTTTTCCAGAGTGATTGTGCGTTTGTGTGTACTTTTAATTCCTATTTAGGCTATTTTCCGACAACAGGTCCCTGTGGGCCATCGCCCTGCAAACTTGTATAAATTTTATTTTATTTATTTATTTCCCCCCCCCCTCTATTTTTCCCTTATTGACGTGTGTATGCTCATCTATATTATTTTACGGTTCAGGAGTTTTTAATTTATTTCCATTCTGTACACCGTGGTCTCCAAATTTCATCTTCAACCCCAGACCGACGACTATGGATTTTATTAAATAAAAGGCAGTCTCATCTTGACTTGCGTCTTGTTTCGTCTCGACTGAATGTTGTGAAAGTAAATTGGAATAATTTATTCATTGTGCGTTAATTTTGGATTTTTGAATCTCTCTATTTCTATGTATATACTACGAATGTTTCCTTCCTTAACGCTACAGCTCAGAAGCAGAGACGTTTTTATTAAGACGACTTTAAACCACTCGAGTGCACTCGGTGCAATTTCCTTCGGGAGCCCGTTTGTACTGATCAGTTATAAAAATTCGAATTTTCATTTTCAAAATTTCTAAATTTTAATTTACGCAATTAATTTAATACAGTTAAGTATACGTTTCCGAATGCGCACATTGAATAAAATTATTTTTTGACAGCGAATTGGATTTTCACAATAACAAAGGCCAGCTTCGGAGCAAGAATCAAACACGCAAGTCGCGCCATCCGCGGGTTATTTTGCATTATTTTTGGGCCTGCAATATGAGGGGCCCGTCGATGCGTTGCACCTACGTTAAAAACGCCCCTGCTCAGAGGATGGAGGGATGAGAAATGGGGAATGGAGTGAGAATTGCGTCAGTCGAGAGGAGCTGTGAACGAGTGCTTATAGGGGTGGCCAACAGACGTTACAGGCAGTCTCCTTGAATCTTTCAATAGATAGACGGTTACTGGCTTCAATAGATAGCATCTTAGGATTAATTTTTAACCAAAACGACAACGTACCGAAAAATGCGATACTTCGGAAATAAACACAATTTATTGGATGGGCCATCCTATATTTTTTCCATGATTTTATTATGCTTTAAGACATAACTCAGTCCCTTCGTTTAAATTTGCACTTAAATTATGTCTTTGGAGTAAACTTTGTATGATTCGGAAACTTAACTCCTATTATACATAATGAATTCCGCAAATGTTAATTCCTCCTACGTGCTCTTTGTCGTAACCCCCGCGATTGAGTAAGGCATCTTGTATTCGCAAATTTTAAAGGCGTTAATCAACAAACATTTATTTATTTATTCCTTTAGTGGTTTATAGTTTCCTCGACTGATATAAGGAACAGAATATTGTCTATTTTATGATATACTAGCAGAGTTACCCGGCGTTGCGCGGGAGGGGGGATCTACACATTAAAGAGTTATAAATATTTTTCTAAATTTCTAACAATAGTCTAGCCAAAACATGCTAAGCTTCTATCAGTTCTCGTTTGGAAAAGAGTTTCGAACTACTTCTTGTTGTAATCGCTGTTTTTCTATGCGTCTCTCTGTGAGTTCTGATGTTTCTGATGCTCTCGAAGCAGCCTTTCTTTGCGCATCTGATTTGCTGCCAGTTAAACGTGGCTTTTTACTTTCTCCATATACGTAGTATAGGGGAAAGTATTGTGTAATCATGAAAAAAATCGATTTCGAGATTTCAACGGAAATACACGTTTTGAGGTACCCTGAACACGTTTTGACCATTTTCTCGATGATGTCTGTGTGTGTGTGTTAGTGTGTGTGTGCGTGCGTGTGATAGCTTTTTGTGGGTGCTCTTAACTCAAAAAATACTCGTCAGATCAACGCAGAATTTTATATTTAACATTTTTATAAAAGTCAGAAGAACTGATTAGTTTTTGGAAAAAATTGGTCAAACGGAAGTGGGTGTTTACTCTTGTCACATCCGTTGCACTAATCATAAGATGGGAGTTCTTCTCGCAACGATTCATGGACGGTGTGCGGGGGTGTAACTATTAGCTAAGTATATAGGGAGGCGCTAAATCGAGGTTTTGGCTGTACACGTGCCTATAATGATCCCAGAACTAAAAAAATGGGAAAATCAACGATTGAATTATAAGTTCTCCTGAATTTGGTCCATTAATGGCATATATCACTTCGGTGTTCCTTATTTAAATGTGAAATTCTTGCCTTTAACTGAATGGTAAACATTTGATGGGCAATGCCATCAATAAATGGAAGATTTTTCATCGGTCGCTGGTGGAGCGCGTTAGTACACGAGTCTTTTTATAAAGAACGAAAATGATTCTTTAAAAATGCTTGTAGAGATGGAGTCATTGTCTTAAATTGTGGTGGTGAACAGAGGATGCTATGACACGAGAAATCCAAAGTTTGGCCCCTAAGGTTTGGAAACCGAAAAATAAACATCTATGGAAGGGTTTCGCGTTCCCAAGCAGTGCAATGAGTTCGACATGGGGTGAGGATTGCGCACACCAACTGGACACATCTTTTAAAGAAACATATATTCTCTGAAAATTTTACTGGGATATAATTGCGTAACGTATCGGTAACAATATTCTTATCTTAACCGCGCGAAGGCAAATACTATATCATGCGCTGCGAAATCAAATTAATAAAAACCTTCCGCGAGTTCGAGAGGCCGTAATGTCACATGCGTTCTGTTGCAAAAGGCGACTCAAACAAGTGGTCCTTCAGCTGAAGAATAGCGGGTCTCTTGTTACTTTGATTCTACCGTAATTACGTGGGGGGACAACTTGGCTGACAAGAGGATGGCGCGAAACAGGAAATGCGAAAGAATGTTAAAATTTTTAGCATTGAGTATTCGTACAAGGTTTTAAACATTTTATCAAGAATAAAGAATAATTTTGAAACGAAAAAGAAATCTGCTATGACCAGGAATTGAACCCGGGTCTTCTACTTGCCGGACGGATATTCTACCACTGAACTATCGTGGCAGATCAATTCTATCGTTTTCTGAATGCGGATGTTTTTCTTACCCAAGCTAGTATCAACCAGCCCCAACGGACGTCCTCCAAGAGATACGTCGGAAAAAACCCCTCCTTCTCAAATGGTGAGATTGCCAAGCTAGAAATTGATGGAATGAAATGATCATAAGATCCTAACGAGAGTAGAATTGGTAGAATATCCGCCCGGCAAGTGGAAGATCCGGGTTCGATTCCCCGTCATAGCAGAATTTTTTTCTCGTTTCTAAATTTTTCCCAACTTTACAGAACTGTCTGCTTAGGATATTATGGTCATTTCATCCATCAAGATATTTACTGTTCTATTGACGGTTTTTTTTTACGCAGTTATGTCCAGTGCTGCGTAACTACCGCCGTCTACAAGGAGAAAGGTAGCAACCAATTGCGTATGCAGCAAGTCCCCGTCATGCGACGGAGACGCATTCCTGAAAACGGCGACTTATAGCGAAACAACGTATAGTGAAACCTATTTTCCCATAAGAACCATGATAAAAGTAGGAGTTACGTTCCTGGCGGATATTTTGTTACACATTTGTAGCCCAAATAAAACATATCAGTAGAGTACATTAGACATACTTGGTTAAAACATATAAAAAAATTAATAACTACAAGAAACTCAACTGGGCTCATATATTTTTTCCTACTTCAAAATCACCATATCGAAGATTCTTCTGATTGTAAACACAAAAAAATCATTCGCAGTTCTGAAATTATAATATTGGTATTTTCATAAAAAACATTGGAAAGGTGGATTTGCTCAAAATTAAGATAAAGGGTCACCAGCAAAAACGCATAAGCAATGTATGAAATTTCTGTACCTTACATTAGAAAGTGAAGTTGAAAGTATTGCATAGCACTGTTCACACATATTTGGTCATTCGGTAGGAAGCGGGCCCAGATGGAGTCGGAAAATTAAATTAAACACGAAATTAAATTAAATTATATAAATAGATAATAATAAACATGAAATTAAAAAAAACGAATAGAGGGGTTTTTAATTATAGTAATAATTTATGTACCGCAATTGGAATTCCTGAAATTTTGCACAATTTTAGCACTTCACAAACGATGTATATGCGGAGCGACGCAACTTATAACGAAATATGTTCCTTAATTGATTTGATGACGTATATGCGAAACAACATATAGCACGGCGACGTATAGCGGGAAATTACTGTACCTAACTCTGTAAAACCCATTTCCACCCCTGGTTACGATCAATGTTTTCACACTCGATTTTCTGCTCGTTATATTTTAGAATTTTTGTAAAAAATGTAGAGAAGGCACAGAGGCGAATTCCATAAATAATATCACGAATTTTACTAGTATTTATAAAAGTATTCAAGTTATATGCGTCGCATAAAACGATCATCTACGCAGGATCTCTTCGCGGGTGAAGTCCAATAGAGAGAGAGAGATGAGGGGGTAGGGGAAGAAGAGATGAACACGTGCCTGGCAGGTGCGGCGCCTTTATTTCGGCCTTTTAAGCGATCGTCATTTTGGCGACACCGCCATACCTATCGCTGACTGATACTCTTCCCCATCTCTCCACCCCCTCCCCTTCCCCCACTCTCCACCTCCCCTTCACCCCTCCGCCCCCAACCACACCCTCTCCTCTCCGCACCCCCTCGGCAAGCTCCTCGCCTCGAGGGCACACTTCGCCCCCTCCTCTCTTCCCCTTCCTCCCTCATACACTCCTGGACCACTTCTATCCCCCTCTCCCTTCTCCTCACTCCACTAGTTCTAAAATGGGATCGGGAGGCAAAGAAAGAAAGAGAGAGAGAAAGGCGCGTTCTCGGAGGCCCACAATCTCGCCCCTCTTACGCACTCGAGCGATGGACGGGCGTTAAAACTGCGGCGTCGCAGTTACGCGTTCTTCTGATGCTGTGGGAAGATGGCCATTGTACGCACGGAGGGACCGAGTAACCTGTGACCTCGTTCGCGGAGAAGAGACAATCCTCTTGTGCCGCGACGTGAATACCGATGAGTCCCCTCGGTCCGTTTGACCTCGCTTCCTGCCCCCGGGGGGCGTCGATTCGCCTGAATTGGTGCCCGCCTCTTAATCTGATTCCATCGAGGCCGGATGAGGGCCCGAAGTCGCTCCTTGGATCTTCGCGGCCCCCGAGGGGCGAAAGGGGCGCCCACTCGCCACCTCCCGATAGAGGGCGCTCCTCACTTGGAGGGTCTTTTTTCTTTCCTCACGGAACTCCACTAGGCGGCGACACTATCCATTATACGCCGTTCAACAATGGTTTTCTAATGAGACGAAGAATCGTCCGATTCTAATATATTTAGTTTAGGGTCGGAACACGCATCATTCACGTGGTTGTAAACTATAAATTTTGATCTCCGATATAGTAGTTTAGTTTATAAATATAGGTGCACTTCTTTTATTTGTGCAAGTTTTTATTTTTTCTGATAACCGAGACTTATTATTCGCAGACTTTTCTCCCTACGAACTGCAAACTAGTAACATCTTTTGTTTAATATAAAAATAAATATGCGAGCTGCTTTTGGTGTGAAATTAAATGAAAAATGTTAACACCTTATAAACCAAAAAATGAATAAGTATCATATGTTACTCAATTTCTCAGTAATGTGTAAAATTAAAAGTAACAGTATTATATTTGAAGAAAGATTTGAGCATTTCCCTGCGAATACACATGGCAACATTTTCTCGGGTTTCCAGCCGGTTCATTACGGAGGTCTTGTACGACGTCGGACAAGACCTCCGTGATGACCCGGCTGGAAACCCGAGAAAATGTTGCCACAGTTTTATATTTGTCTACTTTTGATGTGTGCAAATGTATGTAAAGGTTAAAATCTACCCTGTTGTATATGGCCAGGGACGTCTTAACCAGGGACGACCCAAACCGTGGACGACGACTTGGGCAAAAGTCACGGACGGCGGAATATAAGTGGCGCCCTTCCGGTAGCCGCTAAATTAGCTTCGTTCGCATAGCAGAAATTCGTGTGATAACTTACTTTAGAAGGCCTGTCACTCGATTTTTACAGACCACATCTGGTGTTTATGTTGAGTCGGTAAAGTAATTCCTAACCAGGTATGCACAGTTTCGTCGGAATTCTCTCTTCCAAGTAAACAATCTCAAGAGCAGGACCCGGTGAAAAGGGTGGGCGCATGGCCTCTTGCGATAAAAAAATTCTTAATAGTACAATGTTTATTTCAGTTCTTTGTTAAGTCTTTGAATTGTTCTCGCGGTTCCTTAAAATATTTATTACTACTGAACTACTAGCTGAAAGTTTCCGGCGTTGCTCGGGTTTTTAAGTCAAGACAAAAAATAATGAGTAAGACTTGAGAATAAAACCAAATAATTAAACAATGTTAATTTTTATTGCTTGATGTTATGCAATATTTCTTGTCTTCCCATCTTTTTCCAAATTAAATAAATTTTTTCTGCATCCTTTATCGACAAATTTGGTGACCGTATTTTTTATCAAATAATCATAATAAACAATCGATGGAATAACTTTTAAAATATAGTTATTTCACACGAATTGATTTCCAGTGGAAAAAGCTGCATCATATTATGTGGTCATGAATCTCAAAATCATTAAAACCTTTGGCAGGAATTGCAATTTGTCACGTGAATATTTTAAAGTCAAACCAACGAAACAAAATGAGTTCCCAGACATTGAAATCGATTTTGGAGATAAAACCTGCTGTGTGACATGGAAAGTGTTGTTATAATCCAAGAAGTATAATTGGCTTAATTGATGCATACAAATGTTCAGTTGAAGAGAAAGCAAAATGTACATATAGATATTTAAGGGAAGAAATTAACGATTATATTTTATCGAAATTAAAGAATTTTTATCGAAGTTTTCTTATTGTACCTTATGTGATATCTTTCCAATGTTAATATAAAAACAGTTTTCGCTGTCAATTATAGGGGATGAATACATACATTCCTATCAAATAAAATATTGCAGGCGATGGAAATCGCCGATTTCATTTGAATCCGTTGGATATTATCCGAGATCGTACTTAATTGATAAGTTATAAATGCACTACATTGAAAACACTAATTGACGCTTTTGTTTCGATTTAATTATTCGAGGGTCAACTACTTCAAAATACAATTTGAAAATATCTATCCAGATATGACGCCATTAATTTCTGTTAAAAACAATAAATCAATGCTATCGTATCATATGTATACTAGTGTATTGCCCGTCATATGACAGATAAATAATAATATTCCCTCCCTCCCTCCCGCCGTCCCTCTCTCCCTCCCTCTCTCTGCCTCTCTTTTCTCCCACCTCCCCCCTCTCTCATTCCCTCCTATCACAATTCAAAGCTCTCCGTCTTCCTCTTTATCTCTTTCCTCCCTTACTTTTCTAATACTATACCTATCTTACGCTCTGTGTATCTTCCATTCTATATCCCTTCCTTCCTATCTCCCTCCCCACAGCCACCTCACTCTTACTCTACATTTACATAGTCGTTTAGATAAGCAAAAGAATTCAAACTAAATCCCAGTCCCATTAGGATTACGTATTTTCGCGGAAAATCCTACGATAATTTAAGGAAATCTATGAACACGTATATATTACACGTATGCGGGTTGGAAAAGGAATGGGGGGCTGTCAAAATATTTAATTATATATTTTTAAATTCTTTATAATTGTCTTAATTACTTCCTGTGAATATTTTTTTGTTAAATCGTCTTCATTATGCAAAAAAATGTTTAAAATAACTCTTTTAAATATCCCGCGAAAACGGCATCCTGGATGGAGAGACAGTAGTAAGTGGTACGTGACGTCAACGCATTCCTTACGACGCTTACGACCGTACTGAAAGCACCCAGTTTTGATACTTCGTTCTGTTTTTCCTGATATCGTAGCTATAATTGAGAATATGGAACTTAAGAAGGGTTATAAGTATTGTCTGGTACCTCAGTGCTTAAATACAACGATTAAAACCCCGAGAAAATTGTTCTTCACGCTACCGAGCTCCTTGGGAAGAAATAAGAAGCGGAGAATATTGTGGTTGAAAGCCATGAGGAGATGCGCATCTGATGTATCGGAAAGTACAACTGCATTTGTCTGCGAAGATCATTTTAATCTAATTACTAGTTAAAGGTATGTATATAATTTTATTGCTTCGTATTTTAGTTTATGATTTATGTCGACATTACATTGACATGATGCTTATATTTCTGGAAAACGATGTTGAAAGAGTAAATTATATTTTTATGTTTCAAAAATTAGCATAAATATTTTAACAAAACCTCCATAATGTAATATACCTATTCTAAATACGTAAGATCAAACTTACGGAAATCGTTGGGCTATGGGTTTATTAAGCAAATAATTACTGTTGCAGTGCATATATTTAAGTACCAAGTTTTTAAGCAATTACTTTTACAAATGTTACATATTGAGTTAGTTCTGTAATTTAAATATTTTAATAAATTTGTTCCCATAATATCGACGACAGCATGGTATTTTGAAGGACCATGTTTTGCTAAATAAGGGCAGTCATGACACTCCACAGACGGGACTAAATCTTCTTCATCTACAACTACACTCACTTCATAACCTCTTTATCTTATTCTGTGTTCAGGGCAAATCTTGCCTTTAACAATACATATTTTCCTTCTCGCTTCAGTTTAACAAATCCAACAGCATTACTAACATAGTCTTTCCTCATTGACCTCAAAGGGAGAAAAAAGCCATAAAAGCAACGATGAAATTCGCGACATATACAAAAGAGACATGCAGTTATGACAAACACTTCTACAGTTTTTCTTTTCACAAGTATGGGTAATAACTAAGGCAGATAGACACTTAAAACATCAAACTTCACCACAATTCCTATAGACAAGACACAATGAAACTAAGTTCATTCACATTAATTTTGTATAATATTTGTCAATATTTGACCCGATGATTCTGTAAAGGCAGATGATGGTGATTATTCACCGAAACCGGCCGTGTTTTACTTCATATATTTTGTGGAAATTAGCAAAAGTTTAATATAAATAAAAAATAATATCTAGTATTGTTTATGTTATTTTATAGTGGAATTCCACGAAGTCTCGGCCTTATACTTATCTAACTATATTTTACTTACTTGATACTAGGACAGTATGGGAAATAATACATAAATAAATATTCTATAATATTAGTTAAAACTTGAGTTGTTTTATTCATTTAATATGGGAAATCTGTTTTAAGACGTCAATCTATCTTTTACATATCTTCTGCGTTTCAGTCGAAATGATAGTAATATTATAATAACTGAAAATAAAAGCGCTACATCGAACTCGTTTTATCAATTAAATGTAATACAAACCTGTCCGCCTTTGCTCCAGGCATTTCAACATCTGAATATTGCTCCCTACGACTTCCAATGTACCGCAAAAACATGTACCAATCAACGTTGGGCAAATTATCAGATCTGGCTACACAAAACCCTTCATATGCCATTTTGCAAAACACAAAGCGAATTAAATGCAGGAAGGCGAAGTACTTCTACCAATATTTTTTCTAAGACGGCGAATAGAGGAAAACAACAGATTTATGTATTTTTAGCTACTACTTCTCTATCGGTACAATGGCACGGCACGGCTAGGATGCTCATGGGGTGCGCTGACGTCATTAACACTCGGCAAACTTCGGCTACCTATCGGATGTTATCGGGGTCGGCATTAACTCGTCCGTTTTAAATCGCTTTTTTAATAAATATTTGTTAAAAATTTAACGAAAAAACTTTGTATTTGCCTATAACAGTAGCCGTACAATACAACTTCATAAAAGTTTCGGTATTCCCGATATATGGCAGTCCCCCATTGATTCTCGAAGTTGAACAATGACGTGATCGGCAAGGCAACATCCCGTTTAATAGCCGATATTTTCCCAAAATATTTTATTTAAATGTTTAATATGAGAGATTTCGAACGGTAGGCGGAAAAATGAATAGAATAAGAAACTTTATTAATTTCCCTAAACAGTTTAAATTCGAAGATCGTATGTCAATTTTTTCTAATTTTAATTTCCAATAGAATAAAAGTCTGCTCTTTAAAAAGTAGTTTTTTACATGTTATCTTACGGGAAACTGAAATCGCCCCCTCCCCTGAAGTCTTTTTTCGTATTTTTTTGTCATTTAATTTTTATATCTGAATCAAACATTCCTGCGAAATTTCAACCTTCCACCTAATCGCGAAGTTTGTTAAAAAACGTTTTAAAAAGTGCCATTGATGACGTTAGCGTTATATACAAACCCCATCATCTAGGATTTTATTAGTGACTAGCAAATATACCCGGCGTTGCTCGAGTTTTTAAATCGAGACAAAATAATTTGAAGAAGTTTTGAGAATAAATGAAGTATTTAAACCAAGTTAATCTTTATTGTAATGCTTGTTGGTAAACAATATTTCTTGTCTTCTCATCTTTTTCTCAACTAAATAATTTTTTCCCGCATCTTTCTCTGGGCGTAGCTATGTATAATTTTCCATAACCAAAGAAGTCGTTTGACAATTCAACACCTGCTACTTTGAAAGACTGCCCTTGTCTAAGTCGTTGTGATCGAAGTCGAATTTGTCTTTGTTCAGAAGACTTGGCTGCTCTTGCTGAGGCTATTCTCTCATATTTTAAACTGTCGGTAGTATCTGAGAATGATCTCCGTGGTCGTTTCGGCAACATGCATGTTTTAAAACCTTTGTTTAATTTCTTTGAAATTTTTTTCTTAAAATAAATCTATAAAAGTAATGTAGAGTATTAAAAATTACAATTTAAACCAATATTATGAATTTTTATCTAGATATAGAATTTTGGATACGAAAGATGTCTACCTGAAATCAAAATTTAAAATCTTGCACACTTTGGTAGGCACTCGGTAATTAGGACTTTTTTCTGCACAAACAAACTAATTAAAAAAAAATATGAAGAGAAGAAGGAAAAAAGACTATTGTTTCGTTATTACTATATACCTTTATAGATCCCGGAAGGGTAAATTATACGTTGCTATTTACTGCTATTGTTGTTCAGCATTTGTTAAGTAGTCATTTGTGTTGATAAATCCGGAACCTTTGCCGCTGTTAAATTGGTTATTTTTACCGAAACAAGGATTGAGTTATAGCATAGTTATAAAAATACATTTAAGAGGCTAAGGTTGTTTTCTGTAAAAAGCAGACTAAAACATTTAATTTTCATTGCGTCTAAACCTGAAATGTTTTTCAAACAAAAAATTCACTAATATAAACATTACTATCATCATATATCACAGGACATGCTAATCGCCAATGTCATGAAAATACGTTTGGTATAAGCCGAGATGGAATTTAGATGATAGTATCGAAATGACTTATATTGGTAAAACTGATCTATTTTAATATAAATTTATTTTAATATAAATGTGTATAGATGAACATGAGGCCAAGAATAGAATTCAATTCTCAAGAACATACTATAATGTGAATTATATTTTTTTTAATTTTCATTCCACATAAAATATTGTTTCATTAAATTAAAATTATTAGTTTTATTCGAAGGAAGTGCAATATATCCCCTCTCAAATTGCGCCACAAACGGACATTTATTTCTTTAATTACCATGTAAACCCTATATAATCGAATTCTGATTAGCTCATTACATAAATTTCTGCCAAATTTAAATTTTCTATCTATATTCTTCGCGTTTTAATAACTTTACACTCATACCAACGAACGGACAACATAGCGTATTTCAGCTCTTTAGATATTCCTTCTCGTAAATAACGCAACGAACTATGAAAATCATTTCCCTCCCCTTCCGTATTAATCTCCTTCCCGTATTAAAAGCCTTAAAAGCACGCTTAAACCCATAAGGATTGAAATAACAATATGATTTCGAGGTTTAACAATGTAATTGGTAGGCAAGGCAACATCCCGTTAAAATGGCAAGATTTCCCCAAAATATGTGGATTAAACGTTTAACATGAAGGATTTCGAACTGTAGGCGTAAAACGACTTTTGTCATTGCTGAAAATCACTATTATCTTCGTGATGTCCGTCCGTCCGTGTGTACGCATATATCAGAGAAGAATTGGCCAAACCGATTTCAACCAAATTTGGTACATAGAATATTCACATAAATTAATAACCAAAATGGCATATTTGGACCGGATTGACTAAGCAGGGGTGCCAAAATTGCAGTTAACCTTTTCGGTAATTATGAATTCGGAAGGAAATGGCTTAACCGATTTCAACGAATGTTTGTATAAAGAAGGCGTACAAAATAGAATAACAAAATCAAGATTTTTTTTGTATAGATATAGAAGGCAGGACTGCCACAATATAAGGAATACAAAAATTATTTTTACACGTATTTGTGTTTAACTGGTCACATGAATTTTAACCAAATTTAATATTATAATATAATTACGCATATATTATGCAAAACTATAGTAGCATATTTAAATCAAATAAGCCAAACAGGGGTCCCACAATTACGAATTGAATTTTCTATATAAGTTTGTCTAACATACCATAATGAAATCAAGATTTTTAAAGCGGAGCTAAGGAGCAGATCTGTCACAATAAAAAGTTAAATAATATTTCTTTTACTCGTATTTCTAGAGAACTTACCTCATGGATTTTAACCAAATATAGTATAACTATATAATCATCTTATAAATAAATAACCAATTTATCATATTACAACAAGGTCGAATAAACAGGGCTACCACAATATCAAGGTTAGAATTTTTCTGTAACTTTGAATTCTGAAGGTATTGGCCGTGCCGATTTCAAAGAGAAATTTAGTTTGTAGGGCGAGTATTGAATGGCAAAACGAAATGAAATCTTTAGAACGGATCTAAAAAGCAGAGCTACCACAATATAAGGAAAAATAATGTCCTGATTTCAAAGCAAATACATTAGTATGCGATTATACCACGGCAAATTTGACGAAAAACACTTCCGTACCACGGGAAACCAATAAATATAAAATAATAACCAATAAATATAAAAAGCCTTTTTATGTGATTAAAATCTGTTACTTAAGCTAATTCCGCACGGATTTTAATTTTGCTTTCAAAGTTAATCAAGTACATTCTTTTTTCTATATATCAGTTTTAGTCCCGAGTTTGTATCTTAGTTTTAAGTAACTTAAAAAATCATTTTTGTACTGGCTTGCACGGAAACCCATGCTACTCTTAACGCCTATCAAAATTGAACAGTGTGGTCAAAAATAACCCCATAAAAAACGTTAGTTTGACCAAACATTGAGCATTCACTAAGATAGGATTTAAGGAAGAATCGTACCGAATATGGTTGTTCCGGCTTTTATCGTTTAGGAAGAGTTCCATGCACAAACAAACACACAAACAACCAAACATCCAAACAAAATCTTCAAAATATATAATAGATCATTTAACCTTTTTGGAATTTTTAGAAATATTACAGGCAAGAAGAAAGTCATGTGGTGGCCACATCAGATTTTTTAAAACGTAATTCATATGCTCATTAAATATTTGTTAGAGAGAACTGGGCCTCTGAATATGCGAGGTTCAGTTCACAGTTGGTCCCGCCATCAAGCCGGCCCTGCTCTGGAGACAGTTTACTTGGATTGTGTTGGAGATGAAGACTGATTGTTTCTTAAAGAAATGACAATAAAGAAATGGCAGAATATGATGATGGAGTGGAGGAAGATACGCATATGCCAAATTTTAATTGTTTCCAAACATCGAAATCGCCATGCGAACTCTTCTGAGCATGATGATAACAGTGCGAGCGGAGGACACTCATTTTCGAAACATATTTATTAAAAACGAATTAGTAAACCGCATGAAGCAAACGCCCTTAAACAATTCAATTTTAGTGAGCATTGAAAATGACGTATTACGTGGCATTGATATAATTATGCTTGGTAGAATTCGACGTTTATTTTCCCGAGAGATTTTCGACGCTTAAAAATGCTAGTTTGTAGAATTCGAAGTTTATTTTTTTTAACCGACGTCTATTTTCCCGAGACATTTCTTTTCTTGTATTTTTTCTGCTCCCTTACAAATTTTGCCAAACTTGATGATTTTGTCAACCTACCTATATGAAAAAACATATATTAATAGTTAATTCAGGCTTTTTACTAACAGAATCTTGATTATTAAACCAAATTAGCATTTTGCATATCGGTCACGAGAATATTGTTGTACCACACTAAAACTTAGTATATATTTAATCTCAAATATCATAAGCTGGTATTTCAAAATCTAGATATTTTTGATTTCGTATAATTTTTCCAATTTCGTCGTTGACAAATATATTATATCTCGAATGCAGATAGTAAATTATGCTTTATTTATTGAAATTGTTTAATGGAAACCAGAAAACGATTAATTTATTCAATCCGAACAATATGCTGCTGCTTTTGCCAGGAAACATTCTTTAAAATAAACGGCGCAATATACATTGCACAAACTTTCTCATATACGTATGTATATACGTTTGGTCGACTGTGTACGTTTATAAAATAAAAACGCTTATAAAACAAAGTTAACCGTAGTTTAGTGTATATTTTAATGTCACTGGACGATATATAGTGATTTTTTTGGAACCTATGGTTTAATAAGTATTATTTGTGACATCAGGCTGTACGATTGGATGGATTTTAATCAAAATATTTATAGCCATTTCTGAGTAAATCGAATTGTTTCAAAATACCCTAGAATAATGTACCCTTAATTGTTGCGCAATATCGTTCATCTCTTTAGAGTGTCTATTATGAATGATATTATCCACAAATGTGATATATCTTTCGATTCAGCGTAACCGTTTAGGCTGTAATAAGATTTTTAGTGGATCGCGGCGGAGGCGTGACGTCATACGGATTGGGTGAGGTAGCTTAGCGTATATTTTAATGCCACTGGACGCCATATAATAATTTAAAGAGATATATGGCTTACGTGGTATTATTTGTGACATCAGGCTCTACAATTAGATTGATTTTAATCAAATTCTCTGCAGGCATTTTTGAGTAAATAAAATCTTTCTAAAAATCGCCAAAAATAAACTGCAATTAGTTTTTGAGCAATATCATTTTTATGAAAATAAGGTCTGCAAAAGATGATATATTGCACAAATACGAAATATCATTCGATTGTATGTACGCGTTTGGGCTCTAGAACAGCGAACAGACCGACAGACAGACGACATGGCGAAAACCACTTTTATGGACTCAGGGAGACCTAAAACGTGTATTTCCATCAAAATCTCGAAGTCGAATTTTTTCACGATAACAATACATCTCAATATACTTCAGTTCGACTCGGAAGAATTCACGGTAGTTTATTCTGGAGGAAATAGTGGGGAAAGGGGAGTAGCTCTGGTACTTAGGAAAGATATGATGAAAAGCGTGACAAAGATAGTAGCAACGAACGATAGACTGATGGCAATAAAACTAAAAGCAGTCTCAGTGGACATGCTGATAATCCAGGTATATATGCCAACGTCAGCTCATGAAGATGAAGAAATCGATGAGATTTACGAAGAAGACGGAAGAGGAAAGGTAAACTGCATAATAATGGGAGATTGGAACAGCATAGTCGGAGAAGGACAGGAAGAAAATATTGTCGGGCAATACGGACTTGGAAAGAGAAATCGAGGAGGGGAGAAAATCGTAGAATTCTGCATCAATAATGACCTTGTAGTGACCAATACATGGTTCAAAAACCGTAAACGAAGGTTATACACATGGAAAAGCCCAGGAGGTAGAATGAGATGCCAAATAGATTACATCCTTGTAAAACAAAGATTCAGGAACAGCATAAAGAACGCCAAGGCATTTCAAGGAGCGGACATTTATTCAGATCACAGCCTTCTAATACTTGACGTGAGTACAAAGCTCAAACAAATAAGAAAAACGAGAAGAGAAAGACAGAACTGGGACCTAGAAAAACTGAAAGAAAGGCAGGATGTAGTCAGCATGAAGTTGGAAGATAACCTAAGAAAGTTGGAAAACAAAACAAAGACCGTTGATATAGAATGGGATAAAATTAAAACCAGTATCAAGGATACCTTGGATAAAGAGATTGGAAAACAAGAGAAGAAAATCAGAAAACCATGGATCACGAAGGAAATGCTGGAGAAAATGAATTGAGAGGCGAAAATGGAAAAACGTTAACACTGAAGAAGGTAGAGCCAACTATAGACGTATAAACAATGAGTTGAGAAGGGTAACAGATAAAGCTAGAGAAAATTGGATAAAAGGAAAATGTGATGAAATAGCACAAATGGAGAAGTTATGACGGTACGATATGATGTACACTAGAGCAGTCGAGTTAGAAGATAAGAAATCTAATGGAATTCATGGTATGGGAATTATGAATACGGATGGGAAGATAGTCTCAGAAACAAAGTATGTAGCACAGGTGTGGGAAGAATACATTAAGGATTTATACAGCAAACAGGCAGGAGCGGCAAAAATAGAACTGGAAGATGAGGAAAACATTGAAGAAGGCAACTTAGGACCAAGTATTATGAGGAGCGAAGTAGAAAAAGCGATAGTGGAACTAAAGAAGGGGAAAGCCACGGGCAGCGATGGAATACCGGCTGAGATACTTAAAGTCATGGGATCAGAAGGACTAAAAGCGATCATGAAATTAGTTAATAAGATTTACGACACGGGAGAGTGTCTTCTGGATTTCCTAGAAGTAACAATGATCCCTCTAAAGAAGAAGCCAAAGGCAATGCAGTGTAAAGATTACAGAACGATAAGCCTTCTGTCACATACTTCGAAGATCATCACGAGGATTCTTAATAAAAGGCTGGAGAAAAAGGCAGAAGAAATAATAGGGGAAGATCAATTCGGTTTCAGAAAAGGACGAGGAACTAGAGATGCTATAGGAGTAGTTAGAATCATATCAGAAAGGGCAATAGAATACAGTCAAGATATCTGCGCATGTTTCGTAGCCTGGCAGAAGGCCTTTGATAGAGTAAATTGGGTAAAGTTGATGAAGATATTAAAGGATATAGGTGTAGACTGGAAAGACAGGAGATAGATTAGGAATCTATATGTGAATCAAATTGTAAAGGTCAGGTTTGAGAATGTGGACACCTGCGGAATAAATATCGGTAGAGGAGTAAGACAATGCTGCTGCCTATCGCCAATCCTATTCAATATATATGGAAAAAGTCTAATGCAAGAAGCTTTAGAAGGAGCTTTAGATTGGAGGAAGGATTATAAGAACAGTAAAATACGCAGATGATCAAGTACTTCTAGCAAGAAAGGAAGAGGAGCTACAAAAAATGATAAATAGACAGGTAGAAAATACGGTATGGAAATAAATACAGAAAATTCCAAGGTCATTCGAATATTGGGTAAAGAAGAGAAAATAAACATAAGTATTGGGGGAAAGCCTTTAGAACAAGTTTCAGAACATAAATACCTTGGAAGCATCATAACACGAGAAGCAAAATGTACGGATGAGATCAGAACTAGAATAGGAAAAGCAAAAGCGGCTTTCAGGAGAAAGAAACAACTACTTACAGGAAATATAAGGGAAGATATCCGCAAGAAGTTGATAAAATGCTATGGAGTATAGCATTGTATGGAGAAGAAACATGGACGCTAAGTAAAAATGACATCAAATACTTGGAAAGCTTTGAAATGTGGACTTGGAGGAGAATGTTGAAGATAAAATGGACAGATAGGATGAAAAACGATGAAGTGTTACGAAGAATAGAAGAGAAGCGAATGATTATACAAACTATCAGAAAGAGGAAGGCTAACTGGATTGGACATTACCTGTGGAGAGAGAGTATGATTAAAGATGTGTTAGAAGGAAAACTAGATGGGAAAAGGGAAAGAGGTATAGACAATTTGAAAGGGAAAGAGAGGTATCAAAATATGAAGAGGACAGCGGAAAACAGGAATATATGGAGAACCAGGTTTAACCAAGAATAATCACGGACCTGTCTACGGACAGACTACCTATGATCATGATACTACATATATGAGAAAGTAAAAATTTGCGAGTTCAGCTTAAAGGCTTTTAGACATTCGTTGATTAATGACTAATAAAGGAAAAAATATTAATTATGTAATTATTGTAATAAAATTTTTGCCCTCAAAAAAGAACTATCTAATACTTTTTATCATTTGATATATTTCATCACTGTACTAAATATTCTCTTTATTTAACAAATATATAGAGATAAAAATTAGACTTAATTATTCAGCGTTCGATCAATGGTTTTACTTCAAAGCCGGATTAAAATGTGTATTTCTAATCTGCAAAGTACTTTACAACCAATAGCAAATAAATATTAATCCTTAAACCTTCTTCAGTTTTAAGTATCTATTGCTAATTTATCTGCATTTTTTAAACAATTATATTTACTAAATTGAAATTTACTGACCTGTAGCAAAGGATGAAGGAGCCAAAAGCAAGAGAGCGGAATGATCTTTCCTTGATAACTTTTAGAGAAAGACTGCCAAAGTGTGGGTTCATTGCATACGAAGAGGTGAACGTGCATACAACAACTTCCATTTATATGAAAAACCCTAGTAGGGAATCGAGGAATATTTATTCCAGGAATACACTCCACGGGGTAGATGCGTGGAAGGGGTAGCAAAATGGTTAGCTGTCTTCAAAAGACTACCGAAATTCCTTTCTTTCGAACCTCGTTTAACAGCGGTCGAGAAAGTCTCAGCAGGACATATCCATGACTGTATCTCTATAGAGAGTGTCGTAGAATATCCCACCATTCGGTTGGCAAATACAATCTCAAAAAGGCTAAGAAACACGTGTTCTCAAAACTACTCTAGGACCTTGCGGTTATCTGATTGTCCAGAGTAGAAGCGTGAGCTTTTCAAAAAGACGCATATTTGAGTGTAAGAAAATACCCTTCTTTCAGTCCCACTGTTAATGCTAGCCCAGAAAAGGAACGAAATCGTAGGTAGAAAATAATACTGCGAAAAAAATTAACAGAAACGACTTAAATATTGTAATTCAGAATAGGTTTTTGGACGTATACTTCTCCATTTTGTTGGAAAATCGACGCTTATCGACGTTTTTCGATTTAAATCGAATCCTACCAAGCTAATGTATGATTTCGCTACGTTAAAATGTAGTAAACGCCCAATGTGATACACTCGTCCCTCTCTGTACGAGCAACCGCGTTATTTACGAGTTTTCGCTTATACGATACGTGCATTTACGTTCTTGTTTTTCACTAAGCGAGCTAAATTTTCGCTATTATGAGCCTATCATTCGTAATCGCTAATCCATTACATTATATATATATATATATATATATATATATATATATATATATATATATATTGAAATTATAGTCGCCTAATGTGAATTACTATAAATTTTTCTTATATAAACAGTAGATTACTACAATATTATTTACTCGCCTATTATTATGGAAATCCACAATATCAACAATCATTAGGCGTTTTTTTTACCAGCGAAGCTGTAGAAGCAGAACGCCTTATGGGCACGTCTTGTCCGTCCGTCCGTCTGTCGTAACTTTCATCTCCTAAACCGCTGGACGGATTTTAATTAAATTAAGTACGACTGATCCTTATTAGTGCTTTCCGTCATTTCTGAAAAGCAGTACATATTATCTTTGTGATGTCCGTCCGTCCGTACGCATATATCAGGAAAGAATTGGCTGAGCCGATTTCAACCAAATTTGGCATGTACATTGAGTCTTCACATAAATACATGACCAAAATGACATATTTCTACCGGATTGACTCAGCAGGGGTGCCACATTTGCAAAATAAACTTTTCGGTAATTATGAATTTGGAATGAATCGGCAAAACTGATTTCAACAAAATTTTGTGCGAAGGAGATGTGCAACATAAAAAAAACAAAATCAAAATGTTTAATATAGATATCAAAAGCAGGGTTTCAACAATACAAGGAATAATAAAATTACTTTTTACACGTATGTGTTCAACTTTCCACATCAATTTTAACTAAATTGTATATATATATATATATATATATATATATATATATATATATAATGTACACATATATACAAAACCATAATAGCATATTTACAACGCATCAGCCAAACAGGAGTGCCACCATTACAAATTAAACTCTTTCAGTAATTATGGATTTGGAAGGAATTGGCTGAACGGATTTCAACTAAATTTTGTATATAAGATTTGTACAGCATACCATAATGAAATCAAGATGTTTCAAGAGGAGATAAACAACAGGGCTACCACAGTAAAAGGTAAAATAATATTTCTTTTATGCGTATTTCTAGATAACTGACCGCATGGATTTTAGACCATTACGGTATATATAATCTTCATATAAATAAATAACCAAAATATCATACTTCAACCGGGTCGACTAAACAGGGCTACCACAATATCAAGGTTAGAATTTTTCTGTATCTATGAATTTGGAAGGTATACGGTGTAGTACGAATTCGACTTCTGTACCACCGAAACCTGTGTACATGAAATTTATCGCTCAATTGTGCAATTGAACTGCGTTCTTCAATTAAAACTTCCACATTAAATAAATACTTTAATTAACTTATACTCATATCTCGTTAAATGGCATTCGTCAAGCAACTATTAAATACTATATTTTCATTCTTTGAGGTATAGAATAAAAAAATTATTCGGATAGAGGACTTTATTTTTCACAAAGAAGTGTCCGCGAGACCACATAGTTACGGGTTATAGTTTCGGAGATAAAAATTCGTGAAAACCCATAACAAAACATCGCATATTTTCTTTACATCGATCGCTAAGACGGTTCTATCGGCAAACAACAATTAACGATCAATATTTTTTTCTATCAGGCTATTATATGATCTGTGAGATATATTATAAAAGATTCGGATAGATGACATCATTTACCTCATAAATGCCCACGTGACCACATAATTACGAGTTATAGTTTCGGAGGTAAAAATACGAGAATCGCCCAATCATTCGATACCGATTCATACGTATTTTCCATAAAGAACGCCTTTGAAATCTCCGTGTATTCCATTTACGGAGAATACCTTCCCATCTTGTTTCTGATTAAAACAAATTTCTACGCCAATTTGGCACCAATTTGAATTTACATAGTCTGAAAATATAACAATCCAAATTTCTTAAGCTATAAAACTGCGAGTTTCTATCTCAATTTTAAGTAATTTAAAAATGTAACTTTATAAAACCCTGCGTCTATTTCTATGCTTTCTTATGGAGTATTGAAATGGAATATTGCGGCCGAAAATAACAGCCTAATAATGATTTTTTAAAGAATTTTTGATATTTCCTATTCGTTACACCCAATGACCTATCACTTTGCCAAATTTAAGGTCTCTAATAATAATCATGTGATAATGAGGTGTCAAAAAAATTATAAACCTCTCTCTCCTTCGCTATCTCTCTCTCCTTCGCTATCTCTCTCTCTCCTTCACCCTCTCTATCTCTCCTTCACCCTCTCTCCCTCTCCTTCACCCTCTCTCCTTCACCCTCTCTCCTTCACTCTCTCTCCTTCACTCTCTCTCGCTCCTTCACTCCCTCTCATTCACTCTGTCTCCTTCACTTTCTCTCTCCCCTTCCCCTCTCTCTCTCTCTCTTTCACTCACTCTCCTTCACTCTCTCTTCATAATTCATAATTGTAACACTAGAGGATGCCATAAACTTCTGACTCCGCACCACAGAACAGACATCTTCAACAGATCCTTCACTGTCACAGCATGTAGATTATGGAATAGCCTTCCAGCAGAAATAAAGCACTCTTTATCCCTATGTACCTTCAAACACTTGTACCACAAACATCTCCTATCCCATTCTCTTGCGTTAACTTAAAATGACAAGCAATTTTATTTTTCTACAGGTCGTCCAAAAAAGGTTTAATTTTTTCGATATATTTACATGTATCGATATTGTATTATGTATGTATATTATATTGTGTATGTATATTATTTGTATGTAAGTTTTAGTGTGTATTTATATGCCTTATTTATTTTATTCTTTTATATATATATTTTATGCTTTATGTATAACTCTGTTTATGTGTACTTCAACTTTAAGTATTAAACTATACGTATTATATATGTATTTCAAGACCCTCCAAATCTTTAGATAAGTAGGTTTCGCAGGTTTTTCAAACTCCTCTTCTTGTGTGGGTGTTTTTCTGCAGTGGGTTTTTTTCTAGGGAATAGTACATTATCTTCCCTAGTTTTTCCCCGCAACAACAACAATTACCCATCTTATTTTTTAAATCCTATACTATCCTATACATTTCATTGTATTTTATGTTGCTCTTCATTTTATGTAACCATTTAGTTTAATTATATTATTCGTTATTATCTAATTGTATGTAACTGAGAATGGGTTAGATGGAAGAGGAGACTGTTTAGTCTCAATCTCGCCCTAATAAAGACTATCTATCTATCAATTTATCTATCTCTCGTCTTCACTCTCTCCTACACCGACTCTCTCTCCTTCACCACCAGCTCTCCTTCACTCTCTCTCCTTCACGTTCTCACCTTTACTCACTCTCCTTCACTCTCTCTCTCCTTCACCCCTTCTCAGTCTCTCTCCTTCACCCCTTCTCAGTCTCTCTCCTTCACCCCATTTATCACTTATCAACTACTCTCTCCATCACCACCACTCTCCTTCAGCCCCTCTTACCATCACCCCCTCTCTATTTCACCCCCTCTCTCCTTCACCCCCTCTTTCCTTCACCCTAACCTCTCCTTCACCCTCTCTCTCCTTCACCCAATCTCTCCTTCACCCCCTCTCTCCTTCACCACCTCTCTCATTCACCCCTCTCTCCTTCACACTTTCTCGCTCCTTCACTTTCTGTCTCCTTCACACTTTCTCTCTCCTTCACTTTCTGTCTCCTTCACACTTTCTCTCTCCTTCACTTTCTGTCTCCTTCACTCTGTCTCTCCTTAACTCCCTCTCTACTTCACTGTCTCTCCTTCACTCTTTCTATCCTTCAGTCTCTCATTCTTCACTCTCACCTTCACCCCTCTGTCCTCTCTCTCCTTCACCCCCTGTCTCTCTCACTCTTTCAGCTCCTCTCTCCTTGACCCCCACTCACTATCCATCACCTCCTATCTATCCTTAACCTTCTCTTTCTCCTTCACCATCTCTCTCTCTCTCCTTCGCTCTCTCCTTCAGCCCATCTCTGCTTCGTCTTCTCTCTCTCCTTCACATCCTCTATCCTTCACTGTCTCCTTCACCTCCTCTCTTTCCATCACACTTCGTCCTTCATTCTCTCTCTTATCTACCTGTCTCCTTTACGCCCTCTGTCTTTCACACCCCCTGCCCTTGACACACTCTCTTTCATCCCCTTGCTCCTCCACTCTCTCTCTCCTTCACTCTCTCTCTCCTTCACTCTCTCTCTCCTTCACTCTCTCTCTCCTTCACTCTCTCTCTCCTTCACTCTCTCTCTCTCCTTCACTCTCTCCTTTACTCTCTCCTTTACTCTCTCCCCTTCACTCTCTCTCTCTCCTTCACCCCTTCTCAGTTTCACTCCATCGCCTCCTCTCTCTCCTTCACCCCATCTCTCTCTTATTAACTACTCTCTCCTTCACCCCCTCTCTCCTTCACCCCCTCTCTCCTTCACTCCCTCTCTCTCGCCTTCACCTCCTGTCTCTCCTTCACCTACTACCTCTCCGTCACCTTCTCTCTACTTAACCCGCTCTCTCTCTTTCATTCTCTCCCTCTCCTTCACTCCATCTCTCTCCTTCACCGCCTCTCTCCTTCACCCCCTCTCTTCTTCTCTCTCTCTCCTTCTCTCACTCTCTCCTTCATCCCTCTCTCTCCTTCAGCTCCTCTCTCTCTCTCTCCTTCAGCTCCTCTCTCTCCTTCAGCTCCTACCTCTCATTGATCCGACTTCTCTCTCTATCCTTCACCTTCTCTCTCTCCTTCACCTCCTCTCTCTCCTACACCTCCTCTCTCTTCTTCACCTCCTCTCTCCTGCACTCTCTCTCATTCTCTCTCTCTCATTCACCCCCCCTCTCTCTCTCCCTCACCCTTCTGTCTCTCCGACCTTCACCTCATTCCTTCACCCACTTTCTCTCCACCTCCTCTCTCTCCTTCACCTCTCTTTTTCACCCCCACTCTCCTTCATCCCCCCTCACCTTCAGCCCCTCTCTCTCCTTCTCCCTCTGTCTCTCACCTTCACCTTTTTCTCCTTCACCCCCTTTCTCTCTCTCCACCTCCTATTTCTCCTTCACCTCCTCTCTCTCTCCATCACCTTCCCTCTTTTTCACTTCTCTTTTTCACCCCCTCCCTCCTTCACCCCCACTTCGCCTTCATCCCCACTTCGCCTTCACCCCCTCTTTCCTTTACCCCTTCTCTCCTTCACTCTATCTCCTTCAATATCTCTCTCCTTCACTCTCCTTCACTCTCAGTCTCCTTCACTCTCTGTCTCCTTCACTCTCTGTCAGCTTCACTCTCTGTCTCCTTCAGTCTCTCACTCCTTCTCTCTCTCTCTCTCCTTCACAACCGCTCTCTCCTTCAGCTCCTCTCTCTCCACGACGTCCCTCTCTCTCTTTTTCCCCTCCTCTCTCTCCTTCTTCTCTCTCTCCTTCACCCCCACTGTCTCTCCTTCACCTACATTCTCTCCTTTACATCATCTCTCCTTCACTCTCTCTGCATCACTCTCTTTTTCACTGTCTCCTTCATCTCCTCTCTCTCCATCAGTCCCTTACCCCCCTCTCTCTTCTTTACCTGTCTCCTTCATCTCTTCTGTCCGTCACCACCTCTCTCCTTCACCCCCTCTCTCCTTCACCCCCTCTCTCCTTCACTCCCTCTCTCTCGCCTTCACCTCCTGTCTCTCCTTCACCTACTACCTCTCCGTCACCTTCTCTCTACTTAACCCGCTCTCTCTCTTTCATTCTCTCCCTCTCCTTCACTCCATCTCTCTCCTTCACCGCCTCTCTCCTTCACCCCCTCTCTTCTTCTCTCTCTCTCCTTCTCTCACTCTCTCCTTCATCCCTCTCTCTCCTTCAGCTCCTCTCTCTCTCTCTCTCCTTCAGCTCCTCTCTCTCCTTCAGCTCCTACCTCTCATTGATCCGACTTCTCTCTCTATCCTTCACCTTCTCTCTCTCCTTCACCTCCTCTCTCTCCTACACCTCCTCTCTCTTCTTCACCTCCTCTCTCCTGCACTCTCTCTCATTCTCTCTCTCTCATTCACCCCCCCTCTCTCTCTCCCTCACCCTTCTGTCTCTCCGACCTTCACCTCATTCCTTCACCCACTTTCTCTCCACCTCCTCTCTCTCCTTCACCTCTCTTTTTCACCCCCACTCTCCTTCATCCCCCCTCACCTTCAGCCCCTCTCTCTCCTTCTCCCTCTGTCTCTCACCTTCACCTTTTTCTCCTTCACCCCCTTTCTCTCTCTCCACCTCCTATTTCTCCTTCACCTCCTCTCTCTCTCCATCACCTTCCCTCTTTTTCACTTCTCTTTTTCACCCCCTCCCTCCTTCACCCCCACTTCGCCTTCATCCCCACTTCGCCTTCACCCCCTCTTTCCTTTACCCCTTCTCTCCTTCACTCTATCTCCTTCAATATCTCTCTCCTTCACTCTCCTTCACTCTCAGTCTCCTTCACTCTCTGTCTCCTTCACTCTCTGTCAGCTTCACTCTCTGTCTCCTTCAGTCTCTCACTCCTTCTCTCTCTCTCTCTCCTTCACAACCGCTCTCTCCTTCAGCTCCTCTCTCTCCACGACGTCCCTCTCTCTCTTTTTCCCCTCCTCTCTCTCCTTCTTCTCTCTCTCCTTCACCCCCACTGTCTCTCCTTCACCTACATTCTCTCCTTTACATCATCTCTCCTTCACTCTCTCTGCATCACTCTCTTTTTCACTGTCTCCTTCATCTCCTCTCTCTCCATCAGTCCCTTACCCCCCTCTCTCTTCTTTACCTGTCTCCTTCATCTCTTCTGTCCGTCACCACCTCTCTCCTTCACCCCCTCTCTCCTTCACCCCCTCTCTCCTTCACTCCCTCTCTCTCGCCTTCACCTCCTGTCTCTCCTTCACCTACTACCTCTCCGTCACCTTCTCTCTACTTAACCCGCTCTCTCTCTTTCATTCTCTCCCTCTCCTTCACTCCATCTCTCTCCTTCACCGCCTCTCTCCTTCACCCCCTCTCTTCTTCTCTCTCTCTCCTTCTCTCACTCTCTCCTTCATCCCTCTCTCTCCTTCAGCTCCTCTCTCTCTCTCTCTCTCTCCTTCAGCTCCTCTCTCTCCTTCAGCTCCTACCTCTCATTGATCCGACTTCTCTCTCTATCCTTCACCTTCTCTCTCTCCTTCACCTCCTCTCTCTCCTACACCTCCTCTCTCTTCTTCACCTCCTCTCTCCTGCACTCTCTCTCATTCTCTCTCTCTCATTCACCCCCCCTCTCTCTCTCCCTCACCCTTCTGTCTCTCCGACCTTCACCTCATTCCTTCACCCACTTTCTCTCCACCTCCTCTCTCTCCTTCACCTCTCTTTTTCACCCCCACTCTCCTTCATCCCCCCTCACCTTCAGCCCCTCTCTCTCCTTCTCCCTCTGTCTCTCACCTTCACCTTTTTCTCCTTCACCCCCTTTCTCTCTCTCCACCTCCTATTTCTCCTTCACCTCCTCTCTCTCTCCATCACCTTCCCTCTTTTTCACTTCTCTTTTTCACCCCCTCCCTCCTTCACCCCCACTTCGCCTTCATCCCCACTTCGCCTTCACCCCCTCTTTCCTTTACCCCTTCTCTCCTTCACTCTATCTCCTTCAATATCTCTCTCCTTCACTCTCCTTCACTCTCAGTCTCCTTCACTCTCTGTCTCCTTCACTCTCTGTCAGCTTCACTCTCTGTCTCCTTCAGTCTCTCACTCCTTCTCTCTCTCTCTCTCCTTCACAACCGCTCTCTCCTTCAGCTCCTCTCTCTCCACGACGTCCCTCTCTCTCTTTTTCCCCTCCTCTCTCTCCTTCTTCTCTCTCTCCTTCACCCCCACTGTCTCTCCTTCACCTACATTCTCTCCTTTACATCATCTCTCCTTCACTCTCTCTGCATCACTCTCTTTTTCACTGTCTCCTTCATCTCCTCTCTCTCCATCAGTCCCTTACCCCCCTCTCTCTTCTTTACCTGTCTCCTTCATCTCTTCTGTCCGTCACCACCTCTGTCCTTCACCCCCTCTCTCCATCATCCTCATGCTTCTTCACTCTCTCTCTCTCATTCACTCTCCTTTCTCTCTTGTACCTCTTCTCTCTCCTTCACATGCTCTCTCTCTCTCTCGTTCACCTCCTCTCTCTCAATCACCTCCTCTCTTTCCTTCATTACCTCTCTTTCCTTTACCTCCTCTCTCTCCTTCATCACTTCTCTCTCCTTCGTCCATTCTGTCTACTTTACTCCATCTCTCTTTCTATCTCCTTTCTCTCCTTCACCTCCTCTCTTCATTTCCTTTTATCCTTCACCCCCTTTTCTCCTTCACAGCCCTCTTTCCTTCATTCCCACTCTTTCCATCTCTTCTCTCTCTTACATCTTTGCTCTCTCCTTCACCTCCTGTCTCTCTTCACCTCTTCTCTCTCATTCAACTTTTCTCTCTCTCTTTCACCTCATCTCCCTCTCCTTCACATCGTCTCTCTTCATCACACCCTCTCTCTCCTTCACCCCTCTCTCCCCTTCACCTCTTCTCTCTCATTCACCTCCTCTCACTCTCCTTCACATCATCTCTCTCTACTTCACTTCTTCTCTCTTTTTCATATCACTCCTTTTTCTCCTTCACCTCTTCTATCTCCTTCACCTCCTCTTCACCTCCTCTCTCTTCTTCACCTCCTTTCTCTCCTCCACCTCCTCTCTCTCCTTCGACACTCTCTCTCCTTCACCCCCCTTTCTTCTTCACCGCCGTCTTTCCCTCATCCCCCCTCTGTCTTTCACTCTCTCTCCACCAACCTCCTCTCTCTCTCCTTCATCTCTTCTCTTTCATACGCCTCGTCTCGCTCCTTCATCTCCTGTGTCTCCTTCACCTCCTGTCTCTCCTTCACCCCGTTTCTCCTCTTGGTCGACTGCATCGTTCACACCCTCTTTCATTCACACCCCTCACCCCTTCACCTGTCCCTCCTTTACCTCCTCTCTCTCGTTTACATCCTTTCTTCTTCACCTCCTCTCTCTTTCACCTCCTCTTTCTCCTTCACCACCTCCCTCTCCTTCACCTCTGCTCTATCCTTCACCCCCTCTTTCTCCTTCACCTCCTCTCTCGGCTTCACCCACCTCTCTCCTTCATCGCCCTCTTTCCTTCGTCCATCCTATCTCTTTCACTCTCCCTTTCCTTCTTCACCCCTCTCTCTCCTTCACCTCATTCTCCTTCACCTTTTCTCTCCCCTTCACCTTTTCTCTCTCCTTCACCTCTCACTTCTTCACCTTCTTTCTCCTTCACTCAGTCTCCTTCACCCTGTCTCTCTCTTTCAGTCTCCCTCTCTCTCCTTCTACTCTCTTTTCTTCACCTCCCCTCTCCTTCACCCTCTATCTTCATCGCTCACTCCTTCATCTCCTCTCTCTCTTCACTCTTTATCATTCACTCTCTGTCTCCTTCACCCCCTCTCTCTCTTCTTCACCTCCTCTCTCACCCAATCTCTCCTTCACTCTCTCTCTACTTCGCATTCTTTCTTTTACTCTCTCCTTAACTCCCTCTCTTTCTTCTTCATCTCCTCTCTCCTTCACCCCATCTCCTCCTTCACTCGTTCTCTTCTTCACACTCTCTCCTTCATCCCCCCAATTCTGCTCAATAACTCTGTCATTCGTTTCCAAAAAACTGCAACCAATCTCGGGTTAGTATTCAATGACACATTGACCTGGACTGATCATATAACTAAAATATGTAATACTGTTAACAGTTCACTTCACTCACTTAAAAGAATTAAAAGCATTACCCATTTCTCCCTTCGCAAGCGACTTATCACCGCTCTTGTCCTTCCTCACCTTGATTACTGCGATACGGTCTATCAAGATCTATCTAACGAGCTATCTCTAAAATTGCAGCGTGCACAAAATTCCTGCGTAAGATTCATTTGTGATCTCCAAAAGAGAGACCATGTCACTCAACCTCTATATACGTTAGGCTGGCTTCGCACTGAAGCTCGTAGACGTCTTCACCTCCTCTCGTTATTTTACCGAATTATAACTCTTCAAAACCCGCAGTATCTGAACTCCAAATTTTCCCAAATGAACTCTGTACACAACGCCAACACTAGGGGCACCAATCTCTTCCAGATCCCACATCACAGGACGGAAATTTATAATAAATCCTTCCATGTTACAGCTTGTAGACTTTGGAACGCCCTACCTACTGACCTCCAAAACGCAACATCTCTCCACATATTCAAACATAAATACTTTAAATTGCTGTTCTCTGCCCAAAATTCAGGTCAGCTTTAACATTTTCTTCTTACCAATTGCAAGACGGCTTCCTTCACTCTTCCTTACTTAATTAACATTAATTATTTTTTTTGCAGGTTATCGAGTTCGCAAAGTGTACGCCTCCTTCGACTGTTACCTTTTCATTGTCTAGTGTCTACTATGTTATAGTGTTTATGACGGTATACAACGATGCTGTATATACGAAGACTTACTGTACATACTCCTTTCTATTTAATGTTGTATTACTATATCATTATATGTACACTATCTAGGGTTTTCGCAGGTTTTTCACACCCCCCTTCTCAGTGGGTGTTTTCCTGCGTGGGTTTTACTAGGGAGGACATGCCTGTCTTACCTAGGTTTTCCCCACAATCTCTAATCTGTCTTCAATTTTATATATATATATATATTTTTTTTACTCTGTATGATTTAGGTATATACTGTTTATGTTATGCGTATTGTATATATATATATATATATATATATATATATATCTTACTTTACCATTTTTTTATATTTTTTATATTGACGAAGGGTTAAATGTAAGAATGGACCTTATGGTCTAAATTTCGCCCGAATAAAGACGATTATCTATCTATCTATCTATCTCTATCTTATTTACCTTTGTCCTTCACCACCTCTGTCGTTCAACTCCCTGTGCTTCACCCCCTCTCTCATTCAACCCCTTGCTCCTTCACACACTCTCTCCTTCACTCTCTGTCCACCACTCTCTCTCTTTCACTCTCCCTCCTTCGCTCTCTCCTTCACCCTCTCTCTCTCTCTCACACCTTCACATCCTCTCTGTCCTTCACCCCCTCTCTCTTTTCAACAACTCTCTCCTTCACCCCCTCTCTTCTTTACTCTCTCTCTCTCTTGCCTTCACCTCCTGTCTCTCCTTCACCTCCTATTTCTCATTCACTCTCTATCTCCTTAACCCCTCCCCCCTCTCTCTTTCACCTCCTCTCTCTCTTTCATTCTCTCCCTCTCATTCACTGCCTTCTATCTTCATCTCCCGTCTCTCTTTCACTCTCTCTCTCTCTCTCTCTATCTCCTTCAGCCCCTCTCTCTTCTTCATCTCCTCTCTCCTTCACCCCTCTGTCTCCTTCATTCTTTCTCCCTACTTTAACCCCTTTCTCTCCTTCATCTCCTCTCTCCTTCACCCCACTCTCTCCTTCATTCTTTGTCTCCCCTTCACCTTCCTCTCTCTCCTTCACCTCCTGTCTTTCACCTCCTTTCTCTCTTCACTCTATTACCTTCACCCCCTTACTCGTTCACCCCCTCTCTCCTCCAGTCTCTATGCTTCACTCTCTCTCCTTCACCTCCTCTCTCTCTTACATCTCCTCTCTCCTTCACCTCCTCTCTCCTTCACCTCCTCTCTCCTTCACCACCTCTCTCTCTCTCCTTCACCGGCTCTCTCTCTCCTTCACCTCCTCTCTTTCTTTCATTTCTTTTTTATCCTTCACCTCCTTTCTATCCTTCACCTCCTTTCTATCCTTCACCTCCTCTCTCTCTTTCACCTTCTCTCTATCTTTCACCTCCTCTCTCTCTCTTCTTCACCCCCTTCTCCTTCCTCCCTTCTCTCCCCTCTCCCTAGAGATTAGGTGGAAAATGGAACTTCCTAGTCTCAATCTCTCCCCAAATAAAAACTAAATCAACCAATCAGTCAATCTTTCACTGTTTCATTTCTTCACCATCTTTCTCTCCTTCATTTCCTCTCTCTCATTCACCTCCTCTCTCTCTTCTACCTCCTATCTCTCCTTCACTTCCTCTCTCCTTCACCTACTCTCTCTCGTTTACCCCCTATCTCCTTCACTCTATCTCTCTCCTTAACCCTCCTCTCTCTCTCCTTCATCTCCTATTTCCTTCACTCTCACTGTTCAACACCTCTCTCTCTCTCTGCTTCACCTCCTGTCTCTCCTTCACCTCCTCTCTCTCCTTCACCTCCTCTCTCTCCTTCACCTCCTCTCTCTCTCTCTCCTTTACCTTCTCTCACTCTCCTTTACCTCCTCCCTCTTGCACTCTCTCTCTCCTTCACCCCTATCTCTCCTTCACGCTCTCTCTCCTTAACCTCCTTTCTTTCCTGCATTCTCTCCTTCGCCCCTCTCTCTCTCCTTTACTCTCTCTCTCCTTCACCCCCTCTTTCTCCTTCACCCTCCTCTCTCTTCTTCTCCTCTTGTCTTTCCGTCACCTCCTCTTCCTCCTTCCTCTCTCCCTCTCCCCTTCTCTCTGACTTCCTTTCAACCCCATGTTTGGGAAACTTGCGAGATAGGAGTTCTTGTAATTCTCACAAACGCGCCATCTATGTCAGAGAGTTAAGATGCGTTATATGAGTTATTCCCATAGTTCTTTTCCAATTAAATTATCTAAATATCTCATCTTCCTATTATCACTCTATATATCACTACCTTGTCTGTTTTCGTCTTAATTGGGGTTTCTCTATTCTTTCTCTATTACTATTTCTTCGATTTCGCTTACGTATTCCTTCCTTGCTCTAAATACCTCGCATTCACTATCGAGGTTTCGCTGATCTCTATTTAATATCGATATTTAGTTGCGATCGTCAATTCTCGTCTTCCCATAAATGCATTCTTTTGCTCGTCCTTTAACGTCCTTATCTCTTTGCAACCGATGCCATTCTGAGTCTAAATACTGCCTAAATAAGTGAAATATTTTATCTGCATTTCCCAAGCACCTCTAATAATTAAAAAAATATTAAATCTTAGAAAAAAGTATTTGATTATGATATCGCCAATTTTTTAAAATATTGAAATAATCGCTCGACAATGCGATTATATTTGGCTTACATGGCTTTTTGTTTGTGTGTTCGTAACTTAAACATTTTGTGTTTAGCAGGCGAATACAATACTATGAGACGCAACTGGAGGTGAAAGTTGCGATTCCCGGGGATAAAGTAAATCACGAAGCCTTTCCGTGAAGCTCTCGTTCCCACGGCAGCCCGTGAAAGTCGCAACCGATGAAGCATCTCCACCTGAAAAAGATATATTCGCCGAAACACGAATTTCGGATTTGAATAGTTTCCAGAATCCGGATGTTTCATATCTCGGTAATCGAAAATAGGCCTTTGAAGCAAACGATGCGTTCTGTTTATGTCATGATGTTCGACTTATTCATTCTCGAGTGACTAAATCTGCAAAAGTACTTCAAATGAGAAAATGCGATTTATACTTTGTGCGAGCACTAACTGTTCAAATAATAGTAAGAATAATCTACTCAGGCAACAAGGAAGCGAAACGACCAACAATAACGGAGGGGCCATTTCTTGGCCCTTTATGAGTTATGGATTTTGGAATTTCGCTTTTTTCACTCTACAAAATGAAGTAGATGCTTGGTGAATTAGAAGTTAATAACAAGTTACAAAGGTGTTGAAATTACATATTATGCATGTTCGCATAAAGCTGAAACTAAATTTTGACATTTTAGAATCGAACCCGGGTCTGCCCACTATAGCTTTATAGCTTAGTTGGTTAAAGCAACTATCTGGCAAGTGGGGAGACCCGGTTTCGATTCCCGGTCAAATACAGAATTTTTCTCCTTCCAATTGTCGAAGTTCATTCTGTGTGTGTTTTTAGTGTTTTTTTTTCTTCTAAAAATCGCTTACGTACTCAGTTTATCCGTCCGTCTGTACGGGTAATATCTATGGAGCTTTGCAACTTGGAGAGGCTAAATTTCCGTGAGAGAGTGGTCTAGATTAGGTCTATAAATGGTTTAAATTTTGTAGATCTAGAATGAACTTCCGAGGAGTAATAGGAGTCTTTTTCACGCCCCTTTGTTTCAGTTCTACCCCCTTAATAATAAAAGCATGATATCGGTGCAGGAAATTATAATTTGCATTTATAAATTAGTTAAAATTAATATAGGAGCTCGGGACATAAACGTTGCCATAGCGAAAAGACAGAGGTTATTATTTTTTGAAAACAGAATTAATGTCGAATGAGAGTGAACAATCGTTTTTAATCCGAAAAAGACAATTTTCGGGTCTTTAACAATGTGAAACATCAACTCCCACCGCAACGAATTCACCGCTTTTAAATGGGTAACATGTTATTACATAGCATTGACATATAGTTTTCAAAATGAATTTATAGACAATATTCTGAGGCCGTCGACCTCAACCCAAGATCTAATCTTAGGGTGACGTCATCATCCTAAATCAATAATTTTAACAGATCGAGGAATAAATTAACATGTACTTCGTAAATATCTCAACAAACATTATCTGAGGGAGGCGATGGGGTGCTATCTCGCCCGGAACGCCAAAATTCCTCGGGCTGCCCGTTTCCATACAAGGGTCGTCTTAAATTCGAGGTTTCGCTTGATTCTGTTGAATAGGCAAATCCTGTTGTTACGACCCTTTCGAATGGAGGGCGTGCTCCAAAGTGCCCCCTCCCCTTCTCCCCCTTCCATTTCTTTCTCTCCCCCCACCCCTCCTCCTCCACCCCCTCCTCCCCCATCCCCTCCTCCTCCACCACCCCCTCCTCCCCAACCCCCTCCTCCTCCACCATCCCCTCTCCTCCCTCTTCCCGCTTTCCTTTTCTTTCCTACCGATCCAATGCCCTTGCATCGCTGTGATTCAGTTTCCTTTCCTACGTCACAGCTTCGAGCACGAGGGTATCGTGGCACTCGTCCAGTATTTTGACCCTCGCTCTGGTATCCTGGCCACCTGCCCTCGCCGGCATTTTTGCGCGAAATTTGCCCCCACCAGGTGGTTTAGCGACGAAGCGAGATGTCCTTACGGAAGGAGCCACCTTTGGGACGCCTCCAATTAATTATATCGCTTGCTTCTGAGTCTCCCAGTCTACGTGGTTTTCTTTCGATAATCGTGGTTCCATTCTGTTTCTTTGCCGTTTGGATCTCCTTCTGTCTCCACGCCTCGCCGCCGATTGAAGAGACAAAGATGAATCGAAGTGCGTCCGCGCGCTATTTCTGTCTCCATTGACTCCGTGAATAATGTTTTTAAATCCGGCGCGCGCTTCGTTCGAGGGCTATCTTTGTTGATTAAAACAAGTCTCTCTCCAAAATGTCGCAATTTGATGGACGTAAAACGTATGCCGAGAAATTCCAAATGGGATATTCTTAAAACAAAACAAACCGTATTACATATGTTTCTCATATCTCGAAGAAGATTTTCCGCATGTTAGTTACGTACGAGTTGTTGGAGGCGCCATCGGCGAAAGATCATTATTGTATTTTGAGAGCGTTGTTTATATCAGTGCAAGGCAATGCCCGCATGTGACTGGGAAGGGCATTAAAATTTCGAACTTTTGAATAGGCTAGGACTTGATTACGAACTGGGAACTTGTTTCGGCGAAAAGATGTTTTTCATGTTCTTTCTGTGTGGGATCGCGTCGAAGAGCGTAAATGCAGAACGGGGGATTTACAGTTATGCGCGCGCCTAGGGCACCAAAAGAATTTTATAAGTAATACACATACGGCCAGCGGGCGAAAATCCGGCCAGCCGAAGGTTTTTATCCCGCCCGCCGCCGTTTCTTAACTTGTTCGGATAAATTGTTTCCGAACATTCGCTTCCATCGCAGAAATTCGTGCGTTTTTAAACGTACTTAAGAAGGCCTGCCTGTTTGTGACAAACCACACAAGTAATTCCTAACCAAGCCTGCGTCTCTCTTCTAAGTAAACAGTCTCAAGAGTCTGCCGTAAACATACTACCTCGATTATCGGTTTAACCAATCAAAAAATTGATGAGCTGTCTAACCATAGTCGGAAAGCAAATGTCGGTTGCATCCACCGAAAGTCGGTTCACGCGGGAGATAGCCCGAACGGTGGCGGACCCAAGGGGGAGAGGGCCATCCTCCTGGACGACCCAATTCCCTAAACTTGGTGCATTCTTAAATTCATTCCGCGCAATATTCCTTGTTTCTACACCGAAGATTAAGACTGTATGGCAAGGGAAAGATAGATTCTGATGGGAATAGAGATTTTCAAAATGTGTGGTCGTCGGCAGAGGCGGAATCAAGAGGGGGAGGGGTAACTGGGACCCTCTCTTGGGAAGTTTTGGGATCCGCCATTGCGCCCGGCAGATGATTTACGCGTGAGATCATTAACGCTAATTACTTATTCAAGTAAAATAAAATTATTAGTTATTCATTAAATGCCTTCGGATCAATAAATAAAACGAGTTTCATACTTCACATAAGATTTTTTTTAGTCTAACTTCTGAGGTTGCAACCCACAGTTGATTCCACTCAGGAGAACACTGATAAATTAATTTTAGTATTTTTGTTAATATTATTTTACTATATTATTTTTATTTTAAATTTCACTGTAAAACGGCCTGAGCTCTGTGTGCAATGTTTATGTACGTATATAATATTCCTGAATGAGCATTGTTTCCAGTATTCGCGAATTATCCAACTTTTCGGTTTATCCGACGGTCCTTCTCCCCGTATAGGTTGGATAATCTAGGTTTGACTGTATTTCAATTGGCAAATAATAAGACCTTCGAAAAATATCTCTTGGATTTAGTTCTGAGTTGTCAGTCCAATAATAAGCACCGCTCTTACATATGTTCGACATATGCTGCGGGTGTTTTTTTTTAGAGTTTTCTTTTTTTAATTCGTTTTCAAAACGTTTTACAATGACTAGAGAACCTAAAGAATTTCATTAGATTGTACAATGTTATTTTCTATCTAGTGATTTTTATTTGAAGGTTTTGTCGTTTATAGTTCTCGTGAAATGCAATTTAACGTGAAATGAAGCAATTTATAAAAACACGGTATTTGAATTCCCGGTCATCACGAGCTACTTTTCAGAGCCGACTCCGTATTTTAAAGGTTAAATAGTATGTGTACAGTACAAAGTCCAAATTCTGGCTGTCCTCAATCCGGAATAATCCGAAATCCGTGTATTTTTCTAAATTTTTCATTAAAAATTCTGTACAAGCTGCGGCAAACAAATTTACATGAATTCGACACCAGACTTGTTTTGTGACTAACCGCTCTGCTCATGGCTCATGCACAAATTTTTCACTGTGACATGAAGATGGCAACACCTTGTGATTATACCTGCTACCGTCTGGCTCATGAAATTCAAGAGACCACACGGTGTTCGGCAGATAAAAGTATGCCGCGAAAACGCTTCCACCGATCATGAAGCTGCCGAGAACTATATTGACGAATTCACAAAAAACTTGAGAAATGACCGCGTATGAGGCTTCTCTTTTCTGGCGCTATGTTCCACGAAGGACGCTAACAGCAGAGGACAATACTGCACAAACGGAGGTGAAATATAGCCCCACATTTCTCGCATGTGCGAATTGTTCCATCGATGGGCTTGAGTAAAGAAGCTTTATTACTGAACTGAAAGTTATCTGGCTGTAAAATAATAAAAAACGTATCTGAAAAGCTCAAATATATGATGCATAACATTACGTGACATTTTCAAAAAACTTACCGAAGGTTGTGCGATAAAACTTTCCTCTATCGAAAATCAAATCGCTAGCGTCTCCATCTTCGACGCCGAGAAATAAATTATCATCATCTAGCCCTTGCCTGCATATTTGACTTACAATTAGTAAGTGGAGAAGAAGGATAAGTTTGTATAAGCGAATAAAACGTTTTTTTATACATTTTCATTCATTTTTTAGTTTTCCTTCCTCCATATGAACTTTTTTGCTAATTTATGGTTAGAGCATATATGAACCAAGAACCGGCAACCTGCAATTCCCGAGGTTGCCAGATATGGGACTTCTTACTGCTCCAGTATTTAAAGCAGGGAAGGAGGACTTGGATCTCCGGTCGAATTAGGGTCTATTCGAAAGAATTGTGTCTGAAAAACGGCTACCTACTTCTTAAACCTTGTATATTTCATCTTCAAGCAATTCGGTAGCCAAAGAGTCGAGAGGTAGTGACAAAAGAATTCCAAGGGAGGGAGGAGATGTGTCGTGTTTCAATTATTCAAGTCTGAGTGTTGCAATCTATTTAAAAATTCTCAGGTTCCATCTTCATTCAATGACTCCGCAAAATTCTTGAGAGAATTGGGAACCAGTTTGGTTGATATTTGATCACACCATGAGAACGATTTTAGATCACCTACCAGAATCCATGAATGCATAAGCCATGGCCATTATTGAAGAACTTTTGAACCAGTTATTGAACAATCTTTTGTAGCATATATATATATATATATATATATATATATATATATATATATATATATATATATATATGGCAACAAGTTGTTGGGATAAGGAAGCCCAGTGAGCACTCACTAATAAGATGAATTCAGGTTGGCGAGCTGCTAGGAGTGTCGAAGTGACACACGTAAAACAAACACAAAAACAAAAAACACGGAAGCTTTCGGGGTGATCCCTTCGTCAGCACAGGAGAGAGACAACTGATGGCAGTGACACTGGGTGGAGGCATGGGGGTGGGGATGGGATTGGAGGATGCGGAGAGGGTTGTGGAATGGCATAAAAGGAGTGAAATGCTAGCGAAGGTATAGGCCAGGGGGAGTGAAGGAGTTTAAAAGATGGATATGTGCAAGCTCCCACTGACAGAGTTGGGGAGCCGAAGCATTTTCGGGGAGAGCGCGAATGGCCCTCACCGTGAAGTAATCATTAAATATTAGGTTGTGATTGTTCACATGAACGACCACAGGCAGCGGTCGTTTAAGAATGACGCTGTTTACGTTATTGTAGCTGTTCCATTTACTGAAAAATTTGTTAATTATGCCTAAGAAAACAAGAAGTCCAAACCAGGACTAATGCAGGCTGGTTTCCCAAAGTTGACGTCACGAATTTATTACTTATATTGACAGGAAATGTTTCAGTGTGTGTTAGACATTCCTAAGAATTCTCACACCATAAACAGCACTTGTAATTCATAGTTTATCAATGATAGAGAAAAATTGGAAAACAAATTAATAGAGCATTATCAGGTATAAAATAATAACAAGAAGGGGTGTACACGGGTTTCTCGTAGCACAGAAGTGCTTTTCGTCAAATTCGCCGTAGTATTATCGTATACTAATGTATTTGCTTTAAAATCAGGTAATTCTTTTTCTCATATTGTGGTAACCCGCTGTTTGATCCGTTTTAAACACATTTATTTCGTTTTCCCATTCTATACTCGCACTACAAACGAAATTTCTTTTAAATCAGCTCAGCCAATACCTTCCAAATTCATAATTACAGAAAAATCCTAACCTTGATATTGTGGTAGCCCTGTTTAGTCGACCCGGTTTAAATATGCTATTTTGATTATCTGTTTATATGAAGATTATATATGCAGTATTTGATTAAAATCCATTATGTCAGTTCTCTAAAAATTCATATAAAAGAAATATTATTTTACTTTTCACTGTGGTAGCCCTGCTCTTTAGCTCCGCATTTAGCATCTTGATTTCATTATGGTATGTCGTACAAATCTTATAAATAAAATTTAATTGAAATTCGTTCGGCCAATTCCTTCCAAATCCTTAATTACTGAAAGATATTTACTTGTAATTGTGGCACCCCCGTTTAGCTGACTCGGTGTAAATATAATAATATGTTTTTTTATGTGAATTATATAAGTATTAAATTTGGTTAAAATTGATGCAGAGAGTTCAACACAAATACGTGTTAAAAGAATTATTTTAATTCTTGTACTGTGGCAGCCCTGCTTTCTATATCTATACTGTAAATCTTGATTTTTGCTTTTTTATGTTGCATGCCTCTTTCGCACGAAATTTCGTTGAAATCGGTTAACCCAATTCCTTCCAAATTCATAATTACAGAAAAGTTTAACTTTGCAATTGTGGCACCCCTGATGAATGGATTCGATCGAAGTATGCCATCTTGGTCATTAATTTATATGAGTATTCTATGTATCAAAATTTGTTGAAATCGGTTCAGCCAATTCTTCCCTGATATATGCGTACGGACGGACGGACATCACGAAGTTAATAGTGCTTTTCAGCATTGACGTAAAGCGCTAAAAACGATGTCAAAATCTCTTTCTGATATTATATTTTGCATCTATTTTTAAAAACAAACGAATTTAATAAATGTTACTGTTTATACGTTAATATGTCTGGATCAACTGTCCATTGCTGAAGAGTAGCCTAGCGAAAAAGTAAATAACCCATTTGATCACTCGTCTATGCTCAAGCCTAGTTCGGTAATAATCGTCTCCATGGCAACAATCCGATAAAATGCGATTTAAAATGCAAAAACGCTGATTTAATAGAAATTCCAGAAAATATGACCAATTATCAAAATTCGGTGACAAGAATTAGAATCTACATTCTTTTCCTCTTAGAAAAGTACAAACCTCCCTCCGATATCACAATTTTAAGATATTTTAAAGTTTTAAAGAAAACATCCCTGCACGATGAATTTGAAACTTCCTATGTAAAACAAACAAGTGAAGATGTAAAAATGAATTTTTATAACAATTTTTTATGTAGTTAATACTTTAATATGAATACACTCTATAATAGAATTATGATAACCTTTCTGCTTGCATGGGCGCAAAAAGTTGTAAAGTTGTTTACCAGCAGTTGAGCGATGTGGGGCTCTCTATATTTAACCTTTAATCTTTTTACAGTTGAGAGAATGGCAGACCTCAGTGACAAACGAAAGAATGTTTAAATTTTGACATTTGAGAAGGAGAAATTTAATTTCAGATTTATGCGTGCATGCATAACAAGTCATCTCAACACCTTTGTTTCTTGTTAGTAAGAATGTTTACTTTATAAGTAGTAAGATGTTTGATAGTATTTTTTGTTTCATTAATGAAAATACGGACTTATCCATTCATATTGCTTAAAATCAACGAAAATACACTGCTAGTTCAGAATAATTCAGCATTAGATACTAGTAGGAGTGAAACTGTTGGTCACCTACGAGGTTTTTAATGGCCTTATATAGGGAGAACAGTTTTCAGAATAATCTTCAATGAATCGAGATAAAAAGTTTTAAGATAAATAAAAACTTACTATCACTAATAATTACGATAAATAAAAACTCAAAATTATTAGCAGAAATATACCTTCAAAAAACGCAGGAATACTCGTATCAATACAAATCCACATTAAAATAAAGAGACTTCTATTACTCCACAAATAAGGACAATAGTTTATTTAATCTCGTTGCTAAAATGGCCGCTTGTAATTTGTTCAGATTCGTTTCAACAACATAAATACAGAAAAAGAAAGCTGAAGTTATATAGTACAAATAATTTGATATCTGTTGTCAAAATAATAAAATTATAAAAATAAACAATTAAAATAAACAATCTCAAAAAATAAATAAATATGAAAAATTTGTCTTCCCACGCGAGTTCAAATTAACATCTATCGCAGGACCAACTCGTACATCTGGTGACCGACGTGACTAAGTCATTCGTCTCACGCGTTGGTTATCTCAGGTGAGACGGTTCGAGCCCTGCAAGGAGCTTTTGATTTTTTTTTTTCAGATTAAACGGGGTCCAAAACACACACATATATCATAGGTAGTCTCTCCGTAGACAGCTCCGTGATTATTCATGGTTATATCTGGTTCTCCATATACTCCTATTTTCCGCTGTCCTCTTTATATCTTGATAACTCTCTTTCCCTTTCAAATCGTCTATCAGCTGAAACCTTTTACTACCTCTTTCCCCTTTTCCGTCTAGTTTTACTTCTAACACTTCTTTAATCATACTCTCTCTCCTCAAGTAATATCCAACCCAGTTTGCCTTCCTCTTTCTAATAGTCTGTATAATCATTCGCTTCTCTCCTACTCTTCGTAGCAATTCATCGTTTTTCAACCTATCTATCCATTTTATCTTCAGCATTCTCCTCCAAGTCCACATTTCAAAGCTATCCAAGTATTTGATGTCATTTTTCCTTAGTGTCCATGTTTCTGCCCCGTACAAAGCTATACTCCATACATAGCATTGTATGAACTTCTTGCTGATATCTTCCCTTATAATCCCCATAAGTAGGTGTTTTTTCTTCTGAAAGCCGCTTTTGCTTTTTTATTCTAGTCCTGATCTAATCTGTACATTTTTGCTTCTCTTGTTATGATGCTTCCAAGGTATTTAGGCTCTGAAAATTGTTCTAAAGGCTTTCCTTCAATGTTCAGGTTCTCTTCTTTGCCCGATATTCGAATGGCCTTGGATTTTTCTGTATTATTTTCCATACCGTATTTTCTACCTGTTATTACTAGTCTACGATATTTATCGTTTTCTTGGGTTCCTATTCCTTTCTTGCTAGAAGTACTTGATCATTCGCGTATTTTACTGTTCTTATAATCCTTCCTCCAATTTTAAAATCTCCTGTGCCTTCTAACGCTTCTTGCATTAGACTTCTCCATATATATTGAATAGGGTCGGCGATAGGCATCAGCCCTGTCTTACTCCTCTACCGATATTTACTCCGCAGGTGTCCGCATTCTCCAACCTGAGCTTTACAACTTGATTCACATATAGATTCCCGATCAGTCTCCTGTCTTTTCAGTCCACACCTATATCCTTTAATACCTCCATCAACATTACCCAATTTACTCTATCAAAGGCCTTCTGCAAGTCTACGAAACATACGTTGATATCTTGACTGTACTGTATTGTCCTTTCTGGTATGATTCTAACTACCCCTATAGCACCTCTAGTTCTTCGCCCTTTTCTGAAACCGAATTGATCTTCCCCTAGCATTTTTTCTGCCTTTTTCTCCAGCCATTTATTAAGAATCCTCGTGCTAATCTTCGAAGTGTGTGACAGAAGTCTTATCGTTCTGTAGTCTTTACACTGTATTGCCTTTGGCTTCTTCTTTAGAGGGATCATTGTTACTTCTAGGAAATTCCGAGACCACTCCCCTGTGTCGTAAATCTTATTAAGGTTTTGACCTAGGGCGTTCCGCAGGGCTCAGTTTTAGGTCCAACGTTTTTCCTTGTATATATCGATGACACCCCTAATTCCTTCCCTTTTGACCTGGATGTCATTCCTATCTTATGTGCTGATGACACCAATTTTATCTTTCTTCTTCTTCTCTTGACAATATACTCCATAATGGCAGGTACATTTCACAAAAACTTAGCGAGTGGAGCAAAGTCAACCATCTCAGCCTTAACGTTGATAAATCACAACGTATCCACTTTGCCAATTCCAACAAGACTCCGAGGCTTATTGCCATTGATTTTGAAGGGAAAGCTATTCCTCAAGTCTGCACCACTAAATTTTCAGTCATCCACTTAGATTCTAAGATTGCATGGGATCATCACATTAGTTGTTTGACTAAAAAGCTTAGTCCATTTGCTATCTAATACGAACTATCAGACGAACCGTGTCTGACAATGTCCCTATTACATTATACTATGGTGAGTTTTATTCTCACATTGCATATAGCATTCTCTTTTGGGAATCCTCCCCGTTAGCCATGTCGAAATTTCGAACACAAAAGAAAGTCCTTCGGCTGATTGCCCAGGTGGCTTATCATTCCCCATGCCGGCCAATCTTTAAAAAATTAAATATCTTACCTGTCCCGTGTATTTATATAATGTTAGTTATCCTGCACACTTGGGACAACATTGATAACTATGATTCCAGCTCTGATATACACAGTGATTCAACTAGGCTTCACAGTAACCTCCATATACCTTATGTCCGAACTAGAAAAACCGCCCTAGGCCCAAAAATAATAAATAAAATAAAAATAATAATAAATACATTATTAGAGCCGATGGAGGTCATTTCGAGTACCTGCTATAGGGGAATCTGGGCAAAAGGGATATTACGTCTTCCGTGAGAGGTAAATGTCAGTTTTCAGTCATTGTTTCATTTTAAGGAACATTTATCAGATTCCGCACTTTGGCATTTCTTATAATCAAAGCCATGTTAAATTTAAATTTGATTCCGTGTTAAATTCAATCATATTTGTAGTCTAGATGTTATTTAAGTATCATTTTTGAATTTATTATGAAATATTATTCTTAAGCAATGTTATTAAATCGCACGAGAAGCGATTTCTTACTTGGCGCGCATAATTCCAAGCGCAATTTCTCTTTAACTAATGCACTTTTGGGAAAGGTCATGCTGCGTATAAGACTTTTACTAACCGCTTGTTTTCGCGTATCTCGATAAATAAACAAGATACTGTCGAAAAATCAATTTTCGTGGGGACATTTAAGTTAGATTAGTGGCGTTACCAAGGAGACAGCGCCAAATATGGTTGATGTAACTACAGCTAAGCATGGGTACAAATCTAATGCAACTTTGTCCAAAGTTTCATCTCCCCTCATCGCTAAGGCATCTAGGTATCTAGGACAGCGGGGCCCAAACTACGGCCCGCGGGCCAAATGCGGCCCGCGAAGCTAAGGCGAAAAATCAATTCGAAAAATTTAACACACAGATTCATACATTTTTTGAAATTTTTCATAATAAAACTTTAAATATTGAAATGTTAGCCATGAAAACCTTATTTAGACATGATTTTCACTTAATGGCATCTCAGAATATATAGAAAATTTCCGATTTAAACTCTAATCCTGCCCGCCGAAGAATTGACAACTTCCAATGCGGCCCGCCAAGGGATTCGCAACCATTGATGTGGCCCGCCATTAGAAAAGTTTGGGCACCGCTGATCTAGGATACCGCGTGGAGTGCCAAAAAAATCTTTCGGTTGCCATAGCTCCGTAACCATGGAGATTCGGACACATGTTTATAGGAACCTTTTTGCTTGGAATGACGTTTCCCTCACGTGTGTGTACACACACACACACACACACACACACACACACACACACACACACACACACACACACACACACACACATATATATATATATATATGGATGTCAACAAGGTGTTGGGATGAGGAAACCCAGTGAGCACTCACCAATCAGACGACTTCAGGTTGGCGAGGCCCCGGGGATGTCGAAGCGACACACGTAAAATAACACAAAAACACAGAAACATCACAAACGTAAAGCTTTCGGAACTACTCCTTCTTCAGCTACAGAGAGAGAACTGGGGCCTCGCCAACCTGAAGTCGTCTGATTGGTGAGTGCTCACTGGGTTTCCTCATCCCAACACCTTGTTGACATCCATATATTCATTTTACCTTTCCTTTTCCGTAAGTTGTTATATATATATATATATATATATATATATATATATATATATAAGTTGGTAATAATAAGGAAAAAACGCTCCTGGAATCGAACCCTGGACTTCAATTTTCGCCAAATAAAATATAGCTCGGAGGTGGGCCCTGGCAGCACGACCCTCACACCAAGTTTCATGAGTCCATTGGTGCAAAAGTTGTTAGTGGGGGACACACACAGACAAGACCATTTCATAAAACTGTTTCCTTTGGAAACCAGCCTAAAAATGATCATATTTTGTCTATATGGATCAGTTCACAATCGAAAATTATTTGGAATATTCTTCACTTTAGTTTAATGGTTGTGATGTAATCAGCAAGATCGCCTTCATTAATAAAGTTAACAGAATCAGCTACCTACGTATAACTTTGTGAAAAAGCACGACTATAAATGCTTATATTATTATTTTATTATAATTATTATATTATTATTTTATAGTTCCGTTCATTTCGTACTAAATTATTAATTTCGTTTCACTTGAAATACTTTGTGTGCCCGAAAGGTTTTTTAAAAAACTATTAACGTTCATTTCTTCGTCACAGATAATCCATTTTTTCCATTAGTTAACGCTGTATGAGTGCACTAAAGGAAATTAACGTATTTACGTAATTAATTGCTAATCTTGTTTATATCGTTTGCAACTAAGACCGTTTACTTGGAAACAATAAACCATTTTTCGTGCTTAGATGCCCGAACATATGATGGAAATTTAATGTTTTCTTATATGAAAACCTTTGTTGATTATGTCCAAGAGAATAAAACTTACAGAAGGACATAAGCTCTGTGGAGAGGAAAGAAAACAAATGACTGCTGAGCGGAAAAGACGACTACGTGATACGAGCAACCGGAACAAAAACGAAAGCTCACCAAACAGTTTTTCCTCAATTGTATTAATAAATGTTAATATTAGTCATAGTAAACAAATACCCCATGAAGTAAGCATAATGACATGGAATACTAATTTTTAAGGACATACTTAAAAAACTTCATATCACTTTAGAACTTTCAGGATCGTGAAATATCAAAGAACGCATTTGGAAACTCTGTGTACTCCGACATGGACTACACTTTTCCATTCTTGTTACTTTTTAGTGCATACAACACGTGATTTCATTAACATAAATTCATATAAATTTAATTTGTCTGTTTTTCTCAGATTAAAAATGTCCTCCAAGTCCTATGAGAATTCATCAATTTTTATCTCTTTACATAACTGACTTCATTAATAAAATACCCATAACTAATTGAATATTTGTTTATTTTCGCTGCCGTCGTATTATTTATCGTAGTTAACTCTCATAACATTTTTTCGCTATTCGAACTCTTAACATAATAATATGGAAATCGATACTCACCAACAGATGCGGAATCACTTGCAGGCGAAAATTCGTCCGACGGTTTATTTTGCCTACGCCAACACTCTCGGGTTCTTGAATTTCTAAATCTTGAATATATCTGAGACTTTAATATTAAATGTATGTATTAAAATAAAAACAAAATTTGAAATATCGAAATTATTAATAAAATCGATTTTCCACCAGCTTGGACGCTTCGGGAGAATTTTTTCCGCTATGACGGAGTTCCGCTTTCGATTAGTTTTACTCAATAAATCATAGTTGATCTCGTGGAAAGCTTTTGAAAAAATCAGCTACTGCAGGATGTTTTCCTTCATCCAGCTCTTGAACCAATGCAGTCATTTGGTTTTCACTCGAACAACCGTTTAAGAAAATCGTCTTGTTTCTCCCGTAGCCACTCATTTTCACGCAAGAACCTTCTAATAGTATTCCCAACCACGTGATCCATTTTTTACTATTAATTCCCGTAAAGATAATTGGACTATAGTTATCTAAGGCTGAACGCGTTCACCCCTTATTTCACCACAATTATTTTACCCCAGTCTCCCAGCATTTCTCATTGTTTAATTTTACCGCGAATGTTAATTATTCGCCCATCGGATAACTCGAATTTACCATGTCAACGTCAACACTACGGCTTCTCAATTAGTAGCGTAAGTAAGATTGTATATCGACGATATTTTTTCACTAGTTTTTTTTAATTTTGTTTCGTATCTATTTCTTTGGGTTTTATTGCGAGCGTTTTAATAACCATTTGTGTCCTTTATCGATGCTCGTTCCGCTTCGGTTTCAACAATCGCGTAATGAGCTGGAATTAGTATAACTGTAATAATTATCTACAACGAATCTCCGTAAAATGCTTTCTGCGTCTGCGACACGTGCATAGGGCAGCAAAGCAGATTTCTCCCGTGAGAGCGTGGAAAACGCACTTCACTTGGGAATGGACCGTTGGACCAGCGAGTTTCCTTATTTATCCTATTTATGATAAACGAACGATAAACCATTTTTGCGTGACTCTCTCGAGAATAATCGCTCTCTCCCGTATGGTACACTTCAAAATCTTCGGCTCAATGCTTCCAACTGCGTTCTTTATCGCCCGTCCCCAAATAGAACGGATATATACGAAAACACCCTCTCCTCGATCGTCTTCGGCGCGGTTTTTTCCCAGTACAGTAACTTCTCGTATAACCGCGCCCGCATAGCGCGTTTTCGCAATAACACGACTTACGTATTAATTTTCTGCGGTTAGTGATTTTTGTTCTATTGTAAACATTATTATCCTTATGATGGGTATGAAGCGTGTGCAAAGTGATATCAATGCAAACAAAAAATTGCTAATACTGAATACTACGTAATACATACATACACAAGCATGCTAACACACATTTGCACACATGCAAACACATACTGTACATGAAAATAGCAATAATAAAATAAAGGCGTGAAATGACAGTCGAAAACGCAACCCACCCCTTTTCCATTATTTTAAATGGAAAAATCGTTCCCGCTTAAAGTGTTTTCGCTTAGCGCGCAAGTTTTCAGAAGCGTAACTATCGCGTTATTCGAGGAATTACTGTACTATATGTTCTCTCCGCCGCCGCGCCCTTTCCCAATTCCTCCGACGCACACCCGGGGGAGAGTTTCAAGAGAGGTGTAAGAGAGAGAGAGAGGGGCGGAGGGTGGGTGTGGACGGGGGGAGGGGTGTGTTGTCGTCGTGCAGTATGTTTAGCGCAGCTTCGAAATGGCAGCGGAGGGGTTTAAGGGGGCCAGAGGGTGGGAAAAGGCGATTGGAGTAGAGCCGATGAGGGAGATAAAGAGATGTAGGGGAGGGAGGGAGAGGGAGTGGGAGGGAAGTGGGTGTGCGTGGAAGTGGGTGAGTCTCTCGCCGTCTCTCTCAGTGAGAAGCGAGCGAGAGAGGAAGTCTTCCGCGGTCCAATTCGTCCGTCCTCCGCCTCCACGGGGGGTCAATCCTTCCCGCCGCCGCCGCCGCCTCATAACCGCCTCCTTCCCCTCCGCCTCCTTCGCGAGTGAGAGCGGCGCCGCCTCTCTTACCAACTGTTTGTTATAATTGTGTCGCCCCAGTGAAAGAGGGCGCGGAGTTTCGATCGTCGGCTGTTTAGGAGAGAAGGGAGGCGTCCCTCTGTAGCGGTAAGGGAATAAATGCGTCTCTGTGTACATATATGTACCACTCTCCTTCCGCACCTCTCGCTACCTCTTGCCCCCTCCTGCCCCATCCCTCCCACCTCCTCCCCCTCCCTCCGTCCCACCTCCTCCCCCTCCCTCCGTCCCACCTCCTCCCCCTCCCTCCCTCCCACCTCCTCCCCCTCCCTCCCTCCCACCTCCTCCCCCTCCCTCCGTCCCACCTCCTCCCCCTCCCTCCGTCCCACCTCCTCCCCCTCCCTCCGTCCCACCTCCTCCCCCTCCCTCCGTCCCACCTCCTCCCCCTCCCTCCGTCCCACCTCCTCCCCCTCCCTCCGTCCCACCTCCTCCCCCTCCCTCCGTCCCACCTCCTCCCCCTCCCTCCGTTCCACCTCCTCCCCCTCCCTCCGTCCCACCTCCTCCCCCTCCCTCCGTCCCACCTCCTCCCCCTCCCTCCGTCCCACCTCCTCCCCCTCCCTCCGTCCCACCTCTTTCCACTCCCTCCGTCCCACCTCCTCCCGCTCCCTCTCGTCCCTCCCTCCCTCCCTCTCGCCACTCTCACCCCCTCCTTCCCTTCCGCTTCTTTACGCCGCTCTTGATAAAAGACTTATCGCGCAGAAAACTAATAGTGCCGCCTTTGTTTGGAACGGAATTTGCTTCGCTGTGCGAGCTAAGCTTTTCTCCTTTTTTATTTATTATTATTCATAACTTTTATATTATCTTGCTTTCTATATTTGTTTATATATGAATGTTTCCATCCTTCCCATGACATGACAAAGCGACAATATTTTAGCCGGAAGATCTTTTGCCACCTTTGGGATTTCATTCCCACGAGCCTTGACTCTGTAGTCCGCCATCTTACGTCCTGTGCCAACTCACGTTTTCGGAATGAAAGAAGCGTTGCTAATTATTTTAGCAAGGCGGAAATTTTGCTTGCAAGTTTTTTCTATAGGTTTTTATGGTATGGCAGACTCGAACTTCCAACTATAATTTTTTATGTAATATGAAATTTATTTATAAAAAAATGTTTTTGTATAGCCAATATTTGTCCAATTTACCGGACCTCGTTTATATTTCGCCTGGTTTATGGATGCCTTTGTTCGAGTGCGCGCAACCGTGCTAGGGTTTGATTTCCACGGGACGAGCGAAGGAATCTTCCGCGACGGAATAGGCCGCGTAGCTTAGCCATCGATATATGTAATTGTGGGCCTTCGTAAACATCGCGCCCCTTCTCTCTATCTCTCCCTCTCTCTTCAGATATTGATTCGATGATGGCAGCGTGTGCATGGGCCCTTGGGTCCGTTCGAGGCACGCGTGGGTCGTATGATTCGTTTTGTGGCCCTATAGAGGGGCCCAATCGACCAATACGATAGCGAAGACGACGTCGAGAGAGACACGCATTCATTCTCGCCATCCACCACTGCTAATTTTGTCGTGATTTTCTTGTGAAAATTATGAAATCGCCGCTGGAGCACAGCCAGCCAGCGTCCCTAGGATTTCCTCCGTTCTACCCACACCTCCGTTTTATCCATCTGCATTGAGGCCTCCCTCTAGAGAGAAAGAGAGAGAGAGATGATACCCTCGTGAGGTCACCTGCATCTCTAACCCCTCCCCCACCCTCTTCTTCCTCCCCACCCCTCATCTCCCTCCCTTCCCCTGTCCCCTCCCCTGTTCCCCCTCCCCCCCTGTTCCCCCTCCCCTGTTCCCCCTCCCCTGTTCCCCCTCCCCCTTTGTGAACGTTGTGGTTTCTCGCGATGGCGCGCGAAACGTCAAAATTTATCGCTCAGTTCCTGCGTTTCGCGTAACTGCAATCCTCCGGGTTTGACCTCTCTCGCTTCTTCCTGATGTGACGATTGTGCGAGAGTGGATGATGGGTCAATATCGATTTCTCGCTCATTTAGAATCATGGATTGGGGTCCATTCTGATTTATGGGTCGAACTCGTCAAGACGGACGTTTATTGGGAGAATTAAAGAGGTCGGTACGCGTAGAAGGCGCTACATTTGGGTTCGAATCGCACGCTCCGCGAGTTTCGGCCGATTCCCGGTCTTTGCATACCGATTGGTGATGATGTAATTTCCAGAACAGACCGATAGGCGTCGGAACTTCCTCTGCTCTTTTTTCTTCGGCCCGCCGAATGGCTAAACCGATTCCTTCGAATTCGCATAGCCTTCTGAATATGCTGTAACTCCAAAACCGAGGAACTTAGAGACTTAAACCTTGGTACACTTACTAATGGGACCATGAGGATGTGCACCTTAGGGCCAGAATTTTGATTTTTGGTGGCTGGGGAAGTGGAGGGGGTGCCATTTTCCATAAGATAGCGCGTAACAATCTATTTTTCGACACAGGCTTTTACTCTTTTGCAAAATAAAATTAATTGACCTACGATCTTCGGCCCTGGGACGTTTTAAAGAAAATAAATAACATTTCTTATTCTTATCGTCAAATGTTGCCTACGATACAAAATCGCTCACATTCTACGTTTAAGTTATATTTATTTGAAAATTTGAAGCTTTTTAACGATATGTTGCCTTGCTGATCGTGTCATTGTTAAACCTCGAGATTGTATTGTCGCTTTAATCCTTATATTGTATGCGTAAGGAATGGGTGCTTTGATTGCTTACTCAATATTTTTTGTTTTGACTTAAAAACCCGAGCATCGCCGGATACTTTCAGCTCGTGTATGAATAATTTCGGCTGAATGAGCATCTTTATTTCCCTTCCGTTCTCCTTCCAAACCCGAGCGCGCCTCTCCGGATGCCTTACTCCTCCCGCGCCTTATCTAGGCGCTCGCGTCGTTTGACGTGTCTATGACGCGCGAGAGCCACCAATTGCGCCGCGAAGAGGAAGACAGACAGACAGAGAGAGATAGATAGATAGATAGACACACGGCTACGGCGGCTGCCGCGTCGCCGAGTACGTAAAACGCGCGGAATTTTCCTCGCGAAAGGTGTAAACCTGGCATGTGAAACTCGAAGAGGCGTCTGGGCCGCATTAAAGAGATGAATGTCATAGAAGAGCCTCATTAAAGCAATAGATGTTAAAAAAGGGCCTCAGTTGTTTAATGAAGGCTGGAACGATAGACTTTAGCTAGAAGATTGGACGCCCGTTTTACAATTGGAAACAATAATTTAGAATATGCGTTCTATTGTAATTCGGTAACTATGAGAATAATATTATCTCCGTTTCGCTAAAATAAAGCATTTATATGAAATCTCAAACGTCTCAAACGATTCACTTGAGACAAAAATTATCCATCGGGCCGCACAAAGGCCGGCGGGCCACAAATGCCTCGTGTAAACGCTCATTCATTTGAAAAGTAAATCCGCCGCCTCGTTCGATGTTTCAATTACATTCGTATGAAATGATAAACGTTTCAAGATTTCTTTCATTCATTAATATTTTTACAAATTTTCTAAAATAAAACTTATACGGCTATCATTGTCTTACATGCTTACACTAACTAAATTACAATTTTTTATATTCAACCGATGTTAATATTTTTCTATAAAACATTGCTTGTATAAAATTCCGTAATAATTTAAATGGAATTATACGAAAAATTTGTGATTTTATGTTACTAATTCGTAGAAAACACTTATATTCTACTTCTACTGTCCGAGACGAATGGATTTTAGGAAAATGTTCGAGAAAATTAATGAAACAAGGACAGACGCGTTTTATTGTTCGAGTAGGCGGGGAAAATTATCGTTTCAGATGTCGATGAAGTACTTAAATTTATGCGTGCATTAAAACATGGACGGCGATAAAAATAACAGAAATATTGGAATTATTTTTTGCATGTTTTCTTCTTTAAAAGTTGTAGTTGCGTTTCTGGAATTTTTCGTAAATCGTCTTCAAGCGAATATGGTTTCTTATTAACGTCTAAACTCGCAATTCTTTCTTTAGGCGAATGTGTTCTGAAAATTTCCCCAAAAACAAACGAATAGAAATAAATGCGGTCTTAAATATCGAACGAAATCAATACCAAAGCGTAAAGTTCAAGTTCAAAACACTTTTATTGTCCTTTTTAATTTATATACACGGCATTAAAATACATGGTAAATCTAGTACATATTAATTCCTTCTTACAACTTACAACAGTAGTGCTTGTTACCCGCGGGTATTATGCAGCTTTTCTTTAATTATTATTTTTTTAGTCTTTTTCGGTTTGTCATCTTTATAAATTCTTTAGGGAAAACCTTTAAAGCGAAACACCCTACTTTCTTAATCAAAGCGTAAAAGAAATTCATCGTATATTTATCCTCTCTGCCGACATCTCAGCCGCAAAATCTCTTCTGGAATGCTATGGAAGAAAAAAAAAGCTATAAATGTTTTCCGCCGCACACTGTGTGCCCCTTAAACCTAGAAAGGTACATTATGTTACGAGTTATGTAAATGGCACACACTCGTAAATAATACGACTACAGATTAAACACACAAAATTATAGATTTTGTTTATTTCTTGATACAACAAAATCATAAACTCATCGTTCAAATAAGAAACGAAAAAAATTATATAGTTATGATAATTTTTATTATTCATCACAAATTATGCAGCTTTTTGCTCTATGATCAGCGCAAATGGATTTTTTTACACTGCCTGCAATAATTTTGCGTCATACGTCTTTTTATAGAGGGACATATTCCACAGGTGGTACGTTTTGTTTGTTCTTTGGATGTAATTGGTTCTGAAGTCGATGTTTGCTGTGGCACGCCTATAGTCTTCGATATCTTCTCACAAAGATTTCGTCTTAAAAATTTGATCTCCAGGCGTTTTTGCAACCAAGGCATTATGAGTTCATGGCTCAATGATTTCAAAAACTCTTTCCTTTGTTTAGGTGTTGTGTTGCGACGGTGGTTATTTTGGTAGTAAATTACCCAAGAATTTATAAATGATGCATTCAGCATACCATAAAACAAAAAATTGCCAACTTTTTGTTTTTCTCATGCAGGACATATTATTGCCCCTCTGATCGAAGGTATCAACTACTCCTTTAGTACTGTTATAAGGGTAAAGGGATTAGATAGAATAAAAATTATTTGTATAATGAACAGCACATAAGCAAGTTGATCCCGCTTTGTTCACAATGGGTACATACTCGTAATTTTCAGGTACTAAAAAGCAGAATGCCAAAGCACAATCGTTAAAGAGCGAGATAGGAAATAACTGGAGTGCGAGTCAACAAATTTACGACGGTGTACCCTTCTAGGGTTAACTAAATATATGTTGACACAGTGAACACCGACGTCTTGCGCAGGGATAAGAGATTTCCGCGCCTGCCCAAGTCTTCCCGTGTACGCCAAACGAAGCAATCCGGGTCGCCTTCTGGAGAACGACGCAATGCAGAAAATCGTGAATTTAATCTGACACGCGGTCCGTAAGGGCGGCTCTGATGATGGCGTTCTTCCTGTTGACGCTGTAAGGAACAGGATCAGCAAGAGAAGCAACCTCATCAGAGGCATCCGTGCGGTGCGATGACAGCGCATACTGGAATGACTCGATACAAAGCCTTAAAGAGATAGGTGATTGAGTAACCAGTGTTGCTATGACACCCGTGGCCCACGCGGCCATGCGCGGCTGGACGCGAGGAAAATGAGGGTCCTTCCACAGAACCCCTTTCCGAGCAACGAGATCTACGAGTCGGCCATGGAGATGGAGTCCATCTTGCATAGGGTGGCGAGACAACGGTTTAGGGCAGCAGAGAAAATCCTCGGCCATCTCCCCAACTTAATTACTCAACTCCTTAATCCCATATCCACGCGATCCCCCCCCCCCCCCGCCTATCCAATTTGAAACGCCCGTCGCCTTCAAGGCTAATGGTTAATACACTTGGCATGTGTTAAACAGACACCCCTTTACCAAACCTAATCACAATACCCGAACACTTACTCCCAATCCCCGAGACCCCTCTGCTGCCCTGCTGGAAGAAGAAGAATAAGCTAAAGAAGTGATATCCAAAGTGCTGCCACAGTGCTAGTGGTAGTCAACTCGGAAACATTACAGAAATCTATATTTCTATTACATAATTTATCATTTGCATATTATAATGCTATGTTATATTTTATTTCACTCCCCTGTTAATACTTGTCTATATTTTAAATATGTTAAAGTTCGTTATCCATATCCACCTCTTTTCTCGTTATCTGTACTATCATGCTAACCTGTTAATTATTTACAAACTTTAAATAATGATATTCAAGGTGGTCTTCAGAGGCTTTTTGCCGGTTTCCCCTCTGACTTGGGGAAATGCCAAATCGAAAGCTATCTCGAAGGAAAAGAACCTAAAATGCCACAGGCTGAAATAAAAGGCCAATATAAAACGGACAATAAAAAACCAGCATCTTTATGGAAATAAAACCTTTAAACGCAACAAATACGACCCCTTCATGAGTCAGCAGCGTTATCTAGCTAAGCAACGCAACGTATGCCGAAAAGAACGGCGAAACGGTGACGCGGTGGCGGGAATATTTTTTTCTCTAGAACGTGTGCTCTTCGCTTCAATATATCGTGAGAAATCCAACGAATAACCTTCTGATCAATCCACGTCAGCAAGAGAAGCCTCGCCTTCTAGATTTCTCATGAAAATGGCGAACACATCGACGAAGGGTTCACTCGACGCGTGCTCCCCCAGAGGGCCCTAGTGTTCTTCGTCTATTTCAGTCCCATCGTCTTAAACGATGCCGCACTTAAGCCGTTGCTAGAACGCTAATTGACGTTTTCCGGAGAAATTTTCGCTTCCAGAACAGCGTTATCCGATCCCTCAGCCTCTCGCCACATGCATGCGGCATACTATTTGGGCTCTTTATCGGTTATATCTTTTCTACTGCTGGAAACCTTCGCCGCGTGATATGAAATCGAATTAAGAGGAAAACTGACGCGACACAACGGGATCTACCGAATTGCAAATTCGTTTGTGAGATTCGTTCGTTTTTCTTCGAGTGTAAATATCACCTAGGAGATCTAGGCTTGGGATCTCGGTGAACACGCATTCGGGAAAGGCAAATGCGCGTTAGGTTCCTGTTCGAGCGCGGTTCGAGGTAGGAAGCGTTGATGCGACTGCCGAAGCCCGAACCACGTCCGAGTATAGCACTCTAGGCCAGTGGCGCCCAAACGTTGTTTACTGGCGGGCCGCATCGGTTATTGCAAATCCTTCGGCGGGCCGCGTTGGCATTTGTCAACTCTTCGGCGTGCCGGATTAGAGATAAAATCGGAAATTATCTATATGCTCTAAGGAGCCATATAAGTGAAAATCAAGTCTAAATAAGGTTTTTATGGCTAATATTTCATTATTAAAAGTTATATTATCAATATTATCATAAAATGTATGAATTTTTGTGTTAAATTTTTCGGATAGGTTTTTTACCATACCCTCGCGGGCCGCACAAAAACCCTTCGCGGGCCGTACTGTGGGCGCCACTGCTCTAGGTGGATTCATTTTATCATATATATACATCATGTGGAATAAGGTAACCTGTACGCTATTAATGTTGGGAGCATCGGAAATCTGTTGGACAGCTGCCCTGTTCTGGACCAACTTCGCCATTTCGCCCTCATCTACTCACTTTCTGATTTTATAGAAATTCTTGACCCATCATAAAACAGTCTGCTAACAAATATCGGTCTGCCGACCTAGTTCCCCTCCAAGCTGATGGAAAATTTTAACTTAAAAAATCATGGAACTAATTACCAATAACTTCAAAATCTGAAAATTAATACACTTTAGTTATTAGTAGTACCGTTTGTTAACATTTGCACCTGCATCGGTGAAGAGTAACTTTATAACGCTACGAAAGCGATATTAGGGATTTTTTATGTCCCAAAGTGATAACTTGCGAATTATTTAACACTAGCAGATGTACCCGGCTTCGCTCGGGATATTAAAGCGACACAGTATTTATTTTGTTCGAGGTTAAAATAACATAACTGAAAAAGAAGTCCGAGAACGAAATAAAACAGTCACCGGAGGCTGTCTGAAAATAATCTAAAATAGTAATATATCATCATACTTTACCTTTCGTTTATAATACTTCCTTGTAAACAATATTTGTTGTTTTTCCTCCAGGTGCTAGGATGATTAAATTACGTGGGCTAAAATCTAAAATAAAAATCTAACCTGGATTTATTCCTCAACTTTGGCACAAATGTAACACTCAAAAGGATTGGTGCACTCTGGGGGTTATCACCTTTAAAAAATTCAAAATTTTCTGCCTTCAATACACACGGGTGAACCATACAATCAAACTTATCTGCAAGTAATTAAGTTGCAATCTATTACGCTTGACGTTGCTACATAAAAAGCGCGAAGCCAGTAACGTAATTCTTTCGTCTATTTGAAGGTTTAATAGACGCTAATTCAATCGGAGGCAACAATGCGGGACGCCTTGGCAACACCCGGAAAGAGTACGAAAAAGCGATAAGATTTCGAAAAGATATGCGTATTTTTGACAAATTCCTCAGTATAACATCTAAACATCGCAAGAATAAGATATTTTATAGTTTTAGCCGTCGAATAAAGCAAAAATGGAGAAAATTGGTCGATATTTACGTATTTTGATGAATGTAAGAAGAAATTTTGCACCTTGAAAAATCGAAAATCCCGTGTGAACTTATGGGGAAATATAATTGTCTCCCGGAGTCGCATCCGAGACTTTTTCCGGGATGTTTGTTTTTCTAGGGACCACCTCATGGGGGCTTAACGATTGTGAAAATTTCAGCTCACTAGGCTCAGTAGATCATCTACATCTACATATTACCCTGCAAGTCACCTTGACGGTGGATGGCAGGGGGTGCCGCGCACCAAGTTCCTAACTAATTATTATTCACAGTTATCTATTGTGGTCACGTATTGTCCTAGGGAAAAAGGACTCCTTATACCTCTCCGTCCTACTATCTATTTCGCGAATCTTGTCATCATTATCCCTCCGTCCGATATACGTTGGTTGTCGAATAATATCCTTCATTTCATTTACGAATATCTCCGACCTATATTTATCTAGAAGTTTAAGTCTCGCCTCTAATCTACGATCTTTCAACGATGGCCAACTCAACTCTTCAATGAGTAACGTAACGCTCTGTTTTTTATCGTAATTCTTTTTCACGAATCTAGCTGCTCGCCGCTGTATTTTTTCTAAATCCTTTATGAGTCCCCTCTGATATGGATCCCAAACCGCTGCTGCGTATTCCATTTGAGGTCTAACCAACGATAAATAACAGGATTCTCTCACCTTTTCCGTGCTTTTCCTGACTATCCTACGCACAAAAGCCAACTTCTTATTTGCCGCACCTATCACTCGTCTTATGTGGGTGTCCCAAGACAGGTCACGTTTCAAGTTTACCCCGAGGTATTTCACGGATTCCGAAACAGGAATGCTCTCACCATCTATCGAGTAGGTAAATACGGACGACGGGCTTCTAGATTTCCAAAAGTTTAGAACGTTACTCTTTTTCTGATTGATTTCTAGCTGCCATTCCTTGCACCAAACAGATAACGCATCCAGATCATCCTGAAGCTGACGATGGTCGCTAGGACCACTAATTTCTCTATAGACTACGGTGTCATCCGCAAAAAGCCTGATATTACTTTTTACAACTGAGCTGATGTCGTTTATATAAAGCAAGAAAAGCATAGGTCCGATCCCACTACCCTGCGGCACTCCAGAGACTACATCTGCCACACTCTAGGACTTACCATCGATGACTACTTTTTGTTTTCTATTCCAAAGGAAAGCGCGAACCCAGTTAATGACTTTAACATTAACGCCAGGATTTCCCAATTTTAATAACAACTTACGGTGGGGAACCTTGTCAAAAGCTTTTCTAAAATCAAGGAACACTGCATCGACCTGCTTATTATTGTCGCCGCATGATAAAACATCATTCACAAACAGACCGAGTTGGGTGTCACAGGATCTACCTTTTCTGAAGCCATGTTGACAGCTGACTAAGAGCGATCTACTCTCAAGATAACGCATTTTGTTGCTAGCAATAATGTGCTCCAAAATCTTACATGATAATGATGTTAGAGAAATCGGCCTATCATTTTCGGGGTTTTATTTGTCACCTCCCTTATGAATGGGTGTGACGTGTGCTAGTCTCCAATCATCAGGAACCTCACAGAGGGTAAGAGATTTCTCGAAAACTATCCGAAGGAAGGGAGCTATTTCTTCTGCTAGTTCTTTTAATACACGCGCTGGAATTCCTTCTGGTCCTGGGTTTTTGTTGGGCTTTATCGCACTCAGTTGCTTCGCTATTCCTGCCTCAGAGATTTTAATATTATCCATCCGAGTACATCCATCGGGAATAAGATTATCTTCAAGTCTATCTCCACCTGCCGTGAACGCCTTCGCGAAGTAAACGTTTAGTAGATTAGCTTTATCCTCCCCATCGTGAAGGATGTCTCCGGAATCACATCGCAGGGAGGGTATTGAAGGACCCACTCCCTTGACTTCTCTTACATAGGACCAGAACGCTTTTGGATCCTCCTTCAATTTTGTATTTAATACCTCATTCCGGAAGGTGTTAAATGCGTTACGCATGGTTTTTCTCGCTAGTACGCGGGCACTGTTATACTCATGGACTATAGCTGTGCGATACTCATCGGAAGCCGTGGTAGGTATGTTTTTCAATTTTGCGTGGCTACGCCTCTGTCGTCTTAAGGCAATCTTGACTTCCTTATTAAACCAACGAGGTTCTTTCTTATCAGATTTTAACTTACTGGGGATAAATCTATTGATACCTTTTCCTAGTATATCCTTAAATAATAACCATGATGGCTCCATACCTAATCGTTCTGTCTTTTCACGATAACTGACAATGGTACTTTTGAGATGTAAGCTGAAACTTTTAAAGTCGGCCTTGGCGAAAGCGTATACATTCCTAAGAGGCTTAGGATGTCTTTTGACTTTTAATTCGCACTCCGCATACACAGCTCGATGGTCGCCTAAGTCCCTCCTCTGTGGATACCTTAGTTATCCTATGCGGGATGTTAGAAGCAAGCAAGTCGAGAACATTGCCCGAACGCGTGGCTTTTCGTACCATCTGGGTTAGGGAATATTCATGAAACGTTTCAATTAAGGCTTCACACGATTCGCGTTCTTTACCTCCCGTAACGAAGCATAGGTTTTCCCAATCGATTGACGGTAAGTTAAAATCGCCTCCAATTATCACGTAACCGTCGTTCATAATAGTTCTAAGCTCGGCTAATTGCCTCTCTAAACTTAAAATATAATCAACTTTGGCATTAGGTGGTCTGTAAAATGAGCATAAATATTTCTTTTTCGAATTATCCTTACCTAGGCGGCACCACACGCTCTCGGTCGTTTCATCGATAATAGGGATCTGACAACTATCGTACTTTTAACTTATTGCCAAAAATACTCCGCCACCTATTCTATTGGCACGGTCTTTTCTGTATACTCTATAGGTTTTCGGATAAATTTCTTGGCTAGCGATATCTTCAGTGAGCCAACTTTTCGTACCTATAACTACATCCGCATGCAACGTGCGAATTACGTGTTCGAGTTCGGCAGACTTCCTACGAATGCTGCGGCAGTTTAAAACTATAATATTTAATTTCTCGTTATCGCCCGAAGCATTAACTGCTCTATTACGGCTTTTGCAGGTGGACTCTCTCACTTCGCGACCAGAAACTGTATTACACTCGATGCCCCTCTGAAATCTCCTATTACGCCTACACCCTTCCCTACCTACTATATCCGAAGATATTAAGCCAGAAATATTTTAAGGAAACGGCAGACTCCCAGCCAGCCAGCCAGACAGGTTGAGTTTTATATAGATTGAGAAGATTAATCATAAAAAAATAATTTGTACTGAAGCGCCAAGTTAAAATATTTCGATAGCAAAAATCTTCTCCATCTCCTCTACACTGCGTCATTAGCAGTTGTCAATACAGTAGTTAAAATTACAATTAAGTAAAATGCGCAGTTGCCAAACAAAACCAACGAAATCGTTCGACGCTTTCGATATTGAGCAAAACGACATTGACCCTTACAATTTAAATTTCACATTGTTACAGAAACTAAAAATGTACGTTTTTCGGAGACAAAACAAAATTTCTCGTTAATTCCTGGCGGATTCGAATTCTCTTACTCACAACAATAATAAGGCGTAGGACAACCGCGTTCTTAATTCGTATGTACATCGATTCTGAATATAAAAAAATTAGAATTTTCAAATGTCCTTTTACCATTATCGCGTTAGCCTGTGTTTCTTATGGAGGGCAGTGGTGTACCTGCAATTAAATTTATCCCTAAACTTTCATCAAAATCAATTTTATCTCTAAAAACTTACGAAAAACGTTGGGAGCGTTATAGAGATCTTCGCGAACTACCCATTATAATAATATTCTATTTATTTCTACGCTCGTAAATCTTCACAATTCCCTTTGGTAAGATTTGTTATGGCATAATAATATACGCGATGCGCTGTTTATTCGGAATTGGATTCGGCCTTCATTTTCATCTACCAAGTCGTGGAGAAACACAAAGCGGTCCAATCTCCCCATTCAAAAAGCTTCAATTGTCTGATGTAAGTGCACGATGTTCGTCGAGTTCTTCTCCAGCAACTGGCGAGCGGAAAATTTCTTCTCATTAGGCTCCATGAAGTCCAAACCGAGGAAATTTGTTTCAGCAATTTGTTCGTATTCGCACGTTGATCTTTGCTCGCTGAACACTCGAATTATCAATTACAATCATTCGCTGTGTTTCTCTTAAATTGCCTTAAATAACTTATGCGCTTTACACATGCATAAAATATACCGCATGATATCCGAAATAAAAGTTAAGCTCGTAGTTACATCGTTAAATCGATTGCATCCTTTCATTTTGATACTGGCGATGAAAATTTGCGTTTCAAATTAAAACTGATGATGGTCTGGATTAAACTTTCTTCGCCATTTAACCGAGCATTTTTTGTTGACCGTCACGTAAGTCATTAAAATTAACATTCAATGGTTATTTCCATCGTTGCCTTTCATTAAGTTCTGCAGACTCTAAAGGAATCTACACGAGCACTCATCGCTATGTAATAGCGACTGCTCATATACTATTTCAGATAACTCCATCCGTGCGTCGAAAATCACGAGTTCCTAAATTAAAATTCCTGGCTCCTAAAAGAAAAGGTTCATTCTTTTTATTTTAATTTCGTGAATTCTGGTGTATTCATTCCATGTTATCTAAGTTTCTTGATTCGCAATGAAGTCTGTTGCGGTTACGTGATTCCTCTCATGCGAATTTCTATTTGGATTTTCGGTCGTTTTATTCGATCTCTGTGCAAAGTTCTTGGCCATTGCTTCTCGAAAGACAATCGCAACGAAAAATTCAATAACATCGTACACATCTGATCGTCTGATTTTGATGCCCTTTCCAGGATCCTTATATGCAAAAGATTTCCTCCGGGCCCGAAATATTCCAGGTTTCAGAAGTGACAGCGGGAAATCTGTCCCTCGTAATGCTCACACATCTCGCACGCTCGACTGCCAGACAAAAGGTAATCCGAAATAGTCACTCCTTCCAAAGCATCATTTATGTGGAGAAAATACTCCTGTTTGCTGTGCATTTCAGGAGTGCGGTTTTACGGTTTAATTCGCTGTGATAGTAAACGAGCGTAAAAAAGAATTACGCGTGGAGCAAAGAAAGAGATCGGAATGGTGAGAGATGCGAAAAAGGAACGAGAGATAAGAAGCGAAAGACTGGAGTGGGAAGGGGGCGGTGGGGGGAGGGAGTGGGAAGGGGAGTGGCGTGGAGATTAGTTAGGGCGCGAAAGAGAATTAGTAATGGCGGCATAGAGGTGGGATTATTTAGCAATTGGGAGATTGAATGGAAGGGGGAGCTTGAAAGGGAGAAGTAGATTGAAAATGAAGGGGAGATGGTAGGGGATTGAAGGGGAAGGGGAGATTGAAAGGAGGAGGAGGTTGAAATGGAAGGAGAGATTGAAGGAGGTTGAAGAGGAAGGGGAGATAGAGGGGTGTTGAAGAGGAAGGGGAGATTGAAAGGAGAAGATTGAAAAGAAAGGGGAGATTGAAGGGGGTTGAAAAGGAAGAGGAGATTGAAAGGAGTAGAAGATTGAAAAGAAAGGTAAGATTGAAGGGCGTTGAAGAGAAAGGGGAGATTGAAAGGAGGAGATTGAAAAGGAAAGGGAGATTAAAGGGGGTTGAAGAGGAAGAGGAGATTGAAAGGGAGAAGGAGATTGAAAATGAAGGAGTGATTGAAGGTGGTTGAAGAGGAAGGAACGATTGAAGGGGGTTGAAAAGGAAGAGGAGATTGAAAGGGAGAAGGAGATTGAAAATGAATGAGAGATTGAAGGTGGTTGAAGAGGAAGGGGAGATTGAAGGGGGTTGAAGAGGAAGGGGAAATTGAAAGGAGAAGGAGATTGAAAATGAAGGAGGGATTGAAGGTGGTTGAAGAGGAAGGGGAGATTGAAGGTGGTTGAAGAGGAAGGGGAGGTTGAAGGGGGTTGAAGAGGAAGGGGAGATTGAAGGGGGTTGAAGAGGAAGGGGAAATTGAAAGGAGAAGGAGATTGAAAATGAAGGAGAGATTGAAGGTGGTTGAAGAGGAAGGGTAAATTGAAAGGAGGAGATTGAAGGTGCGTTGGAGATTGTAGAAGAAGGGAGGAGATTGTAGGCGAGTTGGATAATGGAGGGAAAGATTGTAGGTGAGGGGGTGATCGATTAGAGGGACATTGGTCGCGTAGTTCTGTTGAGAGACGGTCGTCTATCTCTCTCTCGGCTTAGTGGCGCTAAAGCCAAGCTCAATGCGAAGCGTCAGCTGTCATTCATTAGTCGTTAAGCGACGAATATATGCGATCGAGAACGGGTTCGATGGGACGTTGAGTGCGAGGTTTACAATGCTTATCTACTTAAGAGTTGCGAATGCGTAGATTAAACATTCCCCGCAAAATTATATTTTATAAAAACGGTGAGTCGTCTTGATCAGCAGGATTTCGAGGAGCCCTAATGTTAGTTATAACTGATAAAGAAACCTCCTTATAAACATGAAATATATTAATAAGGAACTACTCGCATACAAGCCGGTTAAAGGGCAATTACTCCAAGTGAACTTATAGATAATTTACTGAGGAACGTAAAGTTAACGTTCAAAGCTCTGCTAAAAAATTACATAATTTCATTCAAGAGAAAATTACGTAAAACTACCTTTCTTTCCACGGTATCCGCGGATCCTTAAAAAGATTTTAAGAATCCGGTTTAAAAGTTGCCTTTTCGTCCCAAAATCATCTCCGTCATTTGGTAATAAACCCAAAAGATCCGATCCCGGTTCACGAAATATCCGGCATTTATTGTCAGTTGCGATAAGTGTGACAAAATTTATATTGGTCAAACAAAAGGAAAATAAGATTTAATATTTTAAGTGACAACATTTTTACCATATTTTGTAAAGAATTAATACACCTACGATTAAAAAAATAAGTACGAAATTATGACAAATGCCAACATATGAATGATAAAATGCAATTTATACTTTACAATGAGCATATAGATAATCTGTTAAAATTCAGAGATTATTTTAGTAGTAAATTCAAGAGATTAATGACAAAGTGACAACTGGTATAAATATTTACGTTTTACATAAATGGTTAACTTTATTCTTCATTTCAGCTCGTTTATCGAATGCATGTCGACTGTCCAAAATTCCTGGCCCCCTTATATTCCACTCTTAAAATACTGGACATAATGTGTCCGGATTAGAGGCCTGCATACCCGCAGTATACCCGACCCGCGGGTACCTGCAGTGAAAGTTGCGGGTCGGGTATAGAGTACTTCCATGCGGGTACGGGTCGGGTTCGGGCACAAAAGGCACCGATGCGGGTACGAAAACTAATTTTAATTCCAATTCAATTTGCCTCGTCAATGTAGGCACAGGAACTCTTCACATGCCTTTTACTGCTAGTAAAGCACACCCTCGCGGTCAGAAGTAGCGTTATATAGGGAGATACAAATTTGCAATTTATGCAGGTCGGCAGATCGCAGGCTTTGTGCATCATGTGTCAAGAAAAGTGTCTGACGAAAAGACGATTCCTTTTATTATATAAATAGATACAAAGTTGCAATTGACAAACGATTGTCGATTACGTTTAGTAGAAGAGAATCTAGGGAGGGGGTGAGAAAGAGAGAATAGGGGAATTATGTAGTACAATGTAATTATGACGGATTGGTTTGTGGGAGAACTCTCCCTTTTAACCAGTTGTTTTGCCCATTCATGCAAGTAACATCTATCTTTGTGAATTCGCTTTTGAAGAGACGTGGTTACATATAAGAGTGCCTATCAGCATTCTTTATATGTTATTTAACGTTGAAATATATAGTATTTTTTCGTCAAATAAACGCGTGATGGTTGTATTATTTTATACATTGTTTGCGAGAGATAGGAACTACAGTTATTTTCTAAAATTACACTGGTGAGTTATATGTGATCTCAGCTTTTGTGACAGAATATCAATCTACCACATCCTTGAAAGGAACCAATACCAGCTGATTGAACGGTATGTAAAATTGTCAGTTATAAGTTAATGCATCTTTCAATTATAAATTAAAATTTCAATCGAAATATTACTTTTATCTGCCCTTCAGATTTGAACAATGAATACTTATCAGATAAGTAGGAAACTTTTGAGTTTAAAGTACACTCTAAGAAGAAAAGAAAATACCTAATCAAAATTTTGGGAAACGTTCTGTGAAATTTTAGATGAAAAGGGAGAACTGATTTCGAAGATAATCGCTTACAGTAGTTATAAAATGTTTACCGTTATGATAATAAGAAGCTGGGAACATCAAGTTTATTGCGATACAAGTGTGAAAATGACAAAGAAGGCGTGCCTAAAATTCCAAATTTTCTTGTGCCGAAAAAATACGATTTACCAAAATTATCAGCTGAAAAGAAAGAATAAAGTTTTTAGATGGCTGTGTCAAACTTGTAGTTAGAGATTTGAGACCTTTTGAGAATTTAAAAATTTATAAAATTTCGGTTTTTCTTCACCCCCTTCTAAAGAGTGAAAATGTTAAAAACTGAAGAAAAGTATGAAATCTATGAGAAAGTTAATGTAAGTATTGATGACATTAAAAAGGAGAAAAGATATAAAATCTAATCCGTGACACCAAATCCGTGTACGGTTGTAGAGCAACCGATGAAAAGGTATAAAATATCAGACACCTTAGTTCAGCTTATGGATACAGACACAGTAAATGATCATATTTCTCTAGACGATTGACTGCATATATTGACTTAAACTATCTGACGACATTACTAATAATTTTGATTTGATGAAATGGTGGGATAACCAAAAGAATTGTTTGCCAAATTTAAGTATTTTAGCGAATCGTATTTTTGCAATACCAGCGACCAGTGCTCCGTAGCTACTTTAAATACATTTATTCGATCTTAAAAATAAATGTTAATGTACACTTGCAATTCATTTTAATTTATACAAAGTAAATGACTGACTCAGAAATATTTTTTCACGATTTCTTGCTACGGATTTGTGTTTCGAGGACGAGACAGTTAGAAAATATGGTCAGGTCGGACAAGTAGGCCTTCTGTGCGAGCCTGCGGGTACGGGTCGGGTGCGGGTTAATATTCTGCGGGTACGGGTCGGGTGCGGGTTAATATTCTGCGGGTACGGGTTGAGTACGGGTGGAAAATATCATACCCGTGCAGGGCTCTAGTCCGGATCAAGATGCTATCCGGACACCGAACAAATCTCTTGATTCCCGGATTGTCCGGGTGAATACTTGCACTTGCCACTCTGGAAATCTGGAAATATGAATTTTTTTAAGTTATAAGCCTAAACTTGCTTTTTTGTAACAAATACAGTTTATAAAACGGCACTAGATATGATTAATCGCATTCTAAGAAGCCACGCCCATTATCTAATAAAAATTGCAATGGTGCTCTCTCAAATATTCTTGCCCCCCCCAAGAAATTTCTGCGGACGCCCATGGTCATCGATGTGTAAATTTACGCTCGAAATTTCAGCTTTTTATCTTTTATACCGTTGGAGATATTAAAATAATCAATCCGAATCTGTATATATTTTTCAAAACTTAAATCTAAATAAAAATGGCAGAAGCACAAGAATCTACACTCTAAGCTTCAGTTCTCTATCGTTTACGGTTTCGTCACAATCTCAATTTAAGCAAATGCACAGAGACAGACAGACGGACGGACAGTAGTGGCATAACATTAGTGTGGCGTACGTGTCCAAATGTCATTGGGGGCTCCTATGGGGAACTCGAATATTTCCGAGTACAGAAAAAGATAGATTAGTCAATCAATATTTTTGGACAGAGTAATTTAAAAATTGGCTTGTGGCGACAGCGTTGGACAACACTGCTTTAGAGCTGTGGTTTCAAACTCAAATCACGCGTAGGCCGCCTGACGCAAGTGCACTAAATCCGCGGGCCGCATTGAGGCTCCGTACCAAATCCGCGGGCCGCATTCCGTGTTGAGGGCATTCTTCTCCACCCCAACTGCGTACATGGGAATGAACAAGTTGGAAAAGTATATGTTTGTACTCCATAAATGGAATACACAAATTTTTTTAATTGTTGCTTGCTGAGAGAACCCCCTTAGCGATCGATGTAAACAAAATATGCGATGTTTTGCTAGGGATTTTCTCGAATTTTTATCGCCGAAACTATAACTCGATTATGTTACCTCGCGATCTTTCTTGTAGTAAATCTGTGTTTTTCAAGCGGTGTTCCGCTAGCATTGCGTATGTGTTCCGCGAAATATTCCACCGAAAATAATTTTTCTCATTCTCAAAAAAGATTGAAAAACACTATAGTAAATGTTGTCCTCTATTCGAATAAATAAGGGCTATGGAGAGATGACTCCTTAATTGAATTAAAATCCGTCCAGCGGTATAGGAAATGAAAGTTACGACAGACGGACGAAGGAGACGTGTCCACAAGGCGTTCTGTTATTACCGCTTCGCTGGTAAAGAACGCCTAAAAATAAACTGCTAATATTTAGAAAGCGTCGATCGATTAAATTAATTTTTAATTTTTTTAGGTTATTTTAACATGTTTTATAAGGGAGGCGTTTGAGTTGCGGTTGCATAGGCGTATAAGTATCCTTGCTTCGTGGTCAGGGGTTGCCAACATTTCAGTATGGCGAGCACCAAGTTATTTTTAGAAAATAAATTATTACACGTTTTCAAAAGTAGGATTTATCATAAATAAAGTCAAACCAATGTCAAAGTTCTTAACAATGTTCTTTAATACGATTAGAAGGAAAGCAAGCGAACAAATTGGATTTCCGGTGTTAGGAAAGTTGATTTTATTAAGCATCGCAGAAGAAAACGTTTCCACTGCAATAGATGGCGGTCATGCCTGCGAGGACCAGTTTTCGAAACTCTGCTGTGAGAGACATCTCTTGCGTGACGCTTTTGATTGCTACGGTTAATCAATCGTAAACATGATACCATTTGGTAAGACAGGTCAGCGTCAGAGGTAGGAAGAATAGTAAAGAAGTAAGTGATATGCTAGCACGAGTATTGCAATCGAACGCCGACCACGAGTCTAAAGTTTTCTCGGAGAACAAAACAGGTTTTCAAGAGAGGCAAAGTGTCGCTCAGACATATATATTGCTGCAGTTGCCACATTTATGCTCCGATTAATATAAAAAAAGGTAATGACGTCACTTTGGCCACCAGCAGATGTGGAGACGTCTGCGCGTTTCATAATTCGAATAAAGGAAGCTGAGATCCGAAAGAGAGAGAGGAAGAGGTGGAGTGGAGCCTTTATCGCCTCTCGGCCGGCAATCTATCGATCTCCTTCTGCGTCACCGAGCTTTTTATCACGAGCTGAGGTCTTTTTTTTATTTTCGGAAGCGTTCGCCGCGGATCGTATCAGCCGCATTCTATTTCCCTCTATTTTGATTCAGTGTATTTATTCCAATCGAATTCAGGGAAAATCAGTCTCCCTTCTTAGAGAAACGAGAGAGAGCGAACTGAGGTTTGTTTTCGTTCTGTCGATGAGTGCATTGTTCTATAGTCCATGAGGGTGTTTTTAGACGAATAACGTCATTCGAAGGAATGATGGCAGCGGAATATGCGCCGAAAAGCGTCTTCATATACACATGTTTTGCTTGTGAATTCATTATCGAATTGTAGTTAATATGCGAGCTGCCCGTACAGAACGAATGTCAGAAAAATGCCACATGTAAGATTCGGTATTATATTATATATAAGTTATAAGGGAACGAAAAATACAAAAGAAGCGATGTCTGATAGGAACTAAAGAATTTGCCGAATCGAAATTGAAATGGAGGAACATGGTTATTAAAGTCCGGTGGAGTAATTAGGAGGTCGTTGTTCCCGTTATATTTTCCGTGGCCCTCGGTTGATGCGAGTTGTTGATACATTTATTTGCATGCATTTGAGAGTTATATAACTTGAGCACCTCTGTGGGGCTTTGGGTTGGCGGAAGTCGTCCTCATGCGACCCCTACCTTCCCTTTCGCTTCAAAATCAACGCACTACGAAAGCTTAACTTATAACCTAACATATATTTTGGCCGGACCATGTTTAACTTTGACGCAAAAATTTGAACTAAATTTCGTTGTTCAACGCTTGAACGACATTATTAATGAATATCCAAATTGAGAAAGATGGTGCGTACTTCGTCATATTCAAACGATAAGTTTGAGCATTTATTATAATTATATGCGTCTTTACAGTTCATTCCCATTGGTTGTTTCACTGTTTAAATGATTCACTCGGGTTGGCTGCCGAAAATCGGTTGTCCATCTAGCAGTGAGAAAGAGAACTTCAATTTTATCTAGCTGCACGAAGACTAGGATCATACGGTCATGAGTTCAGTTCTTACCTGATGTATATATTTCTTCCATGAGTTATTCTGGAGTTCACATCGATCCTAACATTTTTGGACGTGCTAACCGAACAGTTATTTCTACCTAACGATGAAAAATGTGTCGTATTTGCCCGATTATAGGGCCACCTCGAATATAAGGCGACCCCTTATTTCAGAAGCCACGCGAAAGAAGAAACTCCGTGCCATTAATGATTGCAGGACATTATATTATTATTATTATTAATAATAGGAAAAATACATTAGGAATACATTTACATAAATTATTGCAATTACAAAAAGAATTCGTTACAAATTTCAGGGAGGAAACTTGATCTGGTCCTACAGAGCCATAGGCTCGTCTGTAGGTGCCAATTTTCCCTTTGGTTCCAGTGCTTTGTTTTTTAATAATTACACACTTTACACAAACAAATAAATATTTTCCTTTTTACCAAACAATATTTCACTAAATAATATTTCCATATAATATTCCTCATAGTTAATAACTTGTTTAACATTATATATATATATATATATACATATATATCAACATACTTATATATATATATATTGTACATACACACACACACGCACACATACATATAGATGTGTGTGTGTATATATATATATATATATATATATATATATATGGCAACAAGATGTTGGGATGAGGAAGCCCAGTGAGCACTCACCAATCAGACGACTTCAGGTTGGCGAGGCCCTGGGGATGTCGAAGCGACACACGTGAAAGAACACTAAAACAACACTCTCGGTAGCTGAAGAAGGAATGACTCCAAAAGCTGTGTTGTTTTAGTGTTGCCCAAATAAATCCTTCATACATCCTTTATCGATAAATTTGGCGACTATATTTTTTATCAAACAATCATAATAAACAATCGATGGAATCACTTTTGAAATATAGTTATTTCATTCAATTTAAGTTCCAGTGGAAGAAACTGCATGATATTATGTGGTCATGAATCTCAAAAACATTAAAAACTTGGGCAGGAATTGTAAGCTCTAGGGATGCAACCGGTGGATACACGTTTGAAGATATATTCAAATTTAGCTTAACCATATGTTACCCCATGCACAATCTGATTTTGTGGGTCGGATTCGTCACGTGAATATTTTAAAGTCAAACCTACAAAACAAAATGGGTTTCCGGACTTTGAAATCGAATTTGGCGATAAAAAGTGTGATGGTATGACATGGAAAGTGTTATTATAATCTACTAAGTGTAATTGGCTTAATTGATGCATACAAATGTTCAATTGAAAGTAAAGCAAAATGCGCATATAGATGTTCAAGGGAGGAAGAGTTAACGATTGTAAATGGTCTAAATTAAAGAATTGTTATAGGAATTTCCTTATTGTACCTTCTGTGATATCTTTCACTTTATATTTTAAATGTAAATGAAAAATATATTTCGCTGTCTATTAAGTATAGAAAATATTCAGAATGCAGAAAAAGTTTTTTAGAGAACGAAAGCACTTAAAATTTCACAACTGTCTTCCACTTACCTTTTGAAATAATTAGCCAGATTTATAGTTTTTTGGTGATTGCCCTTCTTTGAATAACCTTTGTGTTTATATATATATATATATATATATATATATATATATATATATATATATATATATACACACACATATATATATGTATTTATATATAAAAAAGGCTTAGTGATAGATGAGTTTGAAAGTTTGCAACGCGAGATCTCAGAATCTACTGGGCCGATTTTTACGAAACTTTCACTGAAAGATTAAGCGGAGTCTCGAAGAGGTTTTAAGCTTAATTTTATTCTTCTAACATAAGCCGTTTCAAAGATATGGCGATTTTTTCGCGAACACCCATTTTCCTACGCTACTTGACGACGTTCAGCGGGCGGTGGGAGGGGTAAGTGAAAGAGGGGCGGGCGGTGGGAGGGGTGAGTGAAAGAGGGGCGGGCGGTGGGATGGGTGAGTTAAATCCCGAATCACACCCGGGCAACGCCGGATCACACAGCTAGTATTAGGTATATATTATTTCCTTGTTAATACTAGGGGCCCGCTGCAGTACGTCTTGCAAACATCTAGAGATCTTTGCGTGAAGTGACCCAATGCTATAGTTCCTATGACAAAAAATTGTTACAAAGAGTGTTATTAGTTGAACCACTTTTATTGTCCCTCTTAAAATAATTATATAGCTCACACCATTTTCATAACCAAAAGCAAATACCTACATGCTTTATTCTACCGGTATTTTTTGTTTTGTTCAATATTTCTTATGGTACAGCATATCATATGTTCTGTGGTTTGTTTAATATGAAGTAATCATTGCACCAGCCACGGGTCCATGTCGAAAGAAATTTATCGCAAACATTATCAACATAGTAATTCGCTTAAACTGCACAATAAAACTTGCAAACGAAATGATATTTCCATGGTATGCGTGAAATATCTTTCTATTTGAAATGTTAAGTTGTCCATTATTACAATGCATTGGAACCGTTTCTTTTCTTCGCTACGTGCTTCATTTGTTTTATATTTACACGAAACTTTTCACATAATTTTTGAATCGGTTATTGTACTTGATGCGTTTGTTTCATTGTAAGCTTAATGCAAATGAAAGTCCGAGTCTAAAAATGCAAAAATCCGAGATCAACAGTTGAAATGTTGAAAAATCGGAAAAAATGGAATATAAACTTAAAATATGAGCAAATACAAATTAAACTACAAAATAGAAAGTAAGAATAAGAATCTTCATTTCTTTCTACGTGAAATAGTGTAAATCTCTAGTGAAAGTCTCGATCGTAAATTATTTTAAAATGATAAAGACAAAAGGTCTACACATCGTATTTCAGCCGATTGTTGTGTTAATCATATCCAAAACGAAAAATTTCCTGATATCGTATCCATGCTTATTCGGGAGACGACTACCCACTTAAAAACTGCAGGAGTTCGCACCGAGAACCAGGCTACGGCTTATACCTTCATGACAAACTCTACTAAAAGCTGAAGGGCCGTACATGGCTTCTTTGTCGCTATATAAAGTCGTAAAATGCAACTTGCTGTAGTTACCCACCTTGAGTGAGCCAATATTCCTGGCGCTTGTTCAGCAACATTTGCAGGACAACTGCCACTCGACACAGCTGCACAGATGCCAAGCAAGTATCTCTGATCGGAACTCAGACTTGCGGCATCCACTTCCGGCAGTGTGACTGGGGAGTGTCTCACAAGTTTCCAGTTGTCTTCCTATTGAATCAGAATACTGGACAGGACCGCTACTTTTGCCATCCAAGTTTTTAAATAGATGACAGAGAGGGAGCTCATTTGCATTCAGCATGCATACAAACCAATGTAAGGGCCTTCCACATGCCTCTTCAATGCGTATCATGATTCCTTGCCTTGCACCAGTGTTTTCAGCTGTGCCGTCACATCCCATCGCAACCAGCTCTTCCATGCTAATTTCGTTTCCGTTCAAGTAATTCGACATAGCATTAGCTATCATTTCATCCGTTGAGCGACCAACTGGAGTTACATGACCGATGTAATTCTACCCTGGTTCTTGAAGTAAAACAACATGCTCTTCATGTCTGAAGACTGTTTTCTTGTTCTCGTAAAAATTGTCCTTTCGACCATGAAATTCAAGCCCCTCACCTTTTTCAAGTCTTTTTTCTGCTTTTCACACACATCTTGAATCGTTCGTTTCCTTACTCGACCTACTCGACTTCTATCTACAGCACTAGAGGAGTCCTCAGCAGTCAGAATCCCAAGATCCTCCATGGTAACATTCGCAAGCAAAGCTGCTGCCGAGTCAGATACGCCTGCTCTAACAGTAGCTGCAGCAAGAGCTTTAAATTTCGGCTTATGTCGGTGTTCCTGTGCTTCATGCCAGGTCTGAACTGGGAAATCACTGTCTGAATTTGGGTCAGAGGCTGTTGTGGCCGTTGAGCGGCTTGCAGACGTGGCCTCAGCTTCTGCCTTCAAACTCATAATCCTTTGATTGCTGCTTCCCTTTTTCATCTATTTTTTGTTGCCTGCTTCCTCTCTTCTCTCTTTTGTCTCGTTGTTGCGAGCTCGGCTGTTGTCATAGTCATCGCTCGTTTTCCACTCTGATCTTTCAGAAAAAAGGGGCTTCGATTGTGTACCAACTTTCCGGTGAATCTTGCTCGTGCATTTTGTCATGTCCTTACATTTGCATGTAGATATACCAAACAACGTTGAATGTGCTTGTTCTTTAAAATTATTCACACGATCCCTTGCACTTTTCTTATACAGTGAAACTTCGATTTTACGTTTTTGAAGGGACCGATTTGAAAAGACGTAAAATCGGGGAAAACGTAAAATCTAGAAAAATAAAATTCTTAATTCTCAAGAAAAATGTTGCACTGTTTAGTATATATGTGAACTTTTATAATATTCTCAGGTAGCAACATAATGTAAAAATGGATCATTTAAATATGATAATTTAACAATATAATTAATAATTTATCACTTTAGGAATTAATTTAGATAAGTCAAATGAATTATAAACTCTATACAGTGAAAAAACATCTTCATGATCTGAATTGATTTTAAACCCACATTTCTGAAATTGTAGTAAAAGATATTAAGCGCCAGGCTTCTGCTGTAAAATGTAGCGCATCTAACAGATTAAGCTTTAATTTTGAGGCATCTTGAAGTTCTCCTCCATCTACTAGTACCACAGCCTTTCGAATAAGTAATTTTCTGTATTTGGATTTAAAAGCATGAATTATACCCAGGTCTAGTGGCTGGAGATGACTAGTGCAATTTGGTGGTAAGAAAACAACTTTGATGTTTGCCAAATGACTTGTCTCTCGTGGGTGAGCGGAACATTGATCGACGAATAGAATAATCTTGCGGCCTTGAGCTCTCATTTGTGCATCGAGTGAAGTTAAGAAGTCTTCGAATATTTGAATAGTCATCCAAGACTTTTTATTAGCCACATATTTAGAAGGCAGCTTTTTAACATTTTTAAAACATCGAGGATTTTTAAATTTACCGATAACCAAAGGTGGTAGCTTGTCACTCCATCAGCATTGCATACAAGAAGAACTGTAATCCTTTCCTTAGACTTTGTACCTCCCTGGCATGTTTCTCCTCGTATGGTAAGAGTTCTGTTCGATTGCAAATTGTAAAACAATCCTGTCTCATCTGCATTGTAAATATTACAGAGCGCATAACCCTTTATCTCTTCCAATAACTTCCCTTTTTCCACGTTTCAACTGTTTCTATATTAACACTCTTTCACTCACCAGATTCGTATAGTTTTGTAGACTACATTATGGCGCCTCTTAAAATTGTCAATCCAACCGTTGGACGCAGTGAAATCGTCTATACCAAGCTTCGCAGCCAAATTTAATGCCTTCTCTTTCAAAAGAGGACCACTAACGGCGGTGTTACTTGCACGTACCAGCTTAAACCAAACAGAAAGGGCCTCCCCAGCTCTTTTGGAGGCGAAAATTTCAAAGAAATTCTTTTGTTAGAAAACTTTCCGCACTGTGAATAACTCTTTTCTATACTCTCGCGATTCTGCACGATCTTGTTTAGCGTTGACGCGGTGATTCCTAACCGAGAAGCCAATTGAACGCGTGTGTTCCTATATTCGCGTCAACCTCCGCTAAAATATTAATCTTTTCGCATATAGTGAATGCTCTGCGCTTTTTCCTGTTGTTATTCATATTAAGAGTTATTAACAAACTTTGAAAACTACATGTTTTATGTGGATAATTTTTGCAATTTCGTGAAAATACGCTGCAGATGAAAAAATAACCTCATGATTTAGACATCTGCGAAGACCTAATGATGTTATAGGCGTGGATGCTGGAGTAGGGGTCCAGTTTTATCTCTACAGAATGATAGCGCCTCACACATGTCATGAAAGCAGAAGAAAAATAAATAATTAATCTTCATATAAATTTCAAAATAAATGAATGAAAATAAAGTTACAAATATTTACATTTAATAAAATAATAGAAAATTGATAAAATAGAAATCCAGGATTAGCTGAAGTATGCAACTACAATTATCTGATTTATTTAAGAGAATACAGAAAAAAAGAATAAAAATAATTACCTCTTCGTTTCTGGATGAATTCACTTTACACAGATGCCCTGCACTAATAGAAAAATCTACTGCCGAATCAGTTGGATTTCTTCACACTAGCCAGTACGTTCCGTTGATGATTTCACGAATCCAATCGGCAATACAACAATTGTAGGACAGTTATGCTTTATTTTCTAATAGTCAATCTGAGGGAATGTAATAGAGGAAAGAAAACTAAATTTAAAAAAATTGTATAAGGGGATGAATCTTAGCTGCGATTAACACAAAACTATAATTTTTCGAGAAATTAAATTTGCAGATATATAGTGCTATTTCAGATACAAAAGAAATAATTACCTTTTAAATACCAATGATGCACAATACATGTTGTATTTGGTTAAAAAATGTTCACGCTTCCTCTATTTAAAACACAAAGTACTTGAAAATCACTTTCTCCTTTTCTTCACACGAATAAGAACACACGAGGTCGATCCAAAGCCTCAAACAATCCAACTGGCTCTAAGATATTTCTTTATTATTAGTGAGACTACGGATGCAGTGAAAGCGGCGTGGAAAAACCCATTAAAAATTCTGAGAATGACATCTTAAAGTAGAATATCACCAGGTACGAGATTTACCAAAAGCAAACTTTGGAAAATACGTTTTGCGTTTTCTGAGAAAATATTAATGCAGATGGTTTCAAATATGGAGCTGTCTTTAACGCAGTAATTGAAAAGGAAGGGAAGGGTATGGCTCCCATTATGCAAAGGTGCACCTGCAGGTCAATTTCAGAAAGAGACAAGAACGGGTACGGTGGATCTAGGAGCGGGGTTCTAAGGGAAATCTGAAAAGACAAATAAGGACGTAAAATCGGGTGGAAAATGTATCACTCGGACCTCAATTTTGAGTCGTAAATTCGAGGAAAACGGAAAATCGCTGAAACGTAAAATCCGTTAAATTTTAGATGTGTTCGTATAGAAAATACGTCGGGACCAAAAGAAAAAAGCGTAAAATCGAGGAAAACGTAGAATCGGAGATCGTAAAATCGAAGTTTCACTGTATAGAGATTTCTTGATCTCTTTGTACTTGTCAATATAGTCACGTATAATCTTTACAATGCGTTGTTGGGATAAAACAGGTAGGGACTCCTGCTGCCAAATAATGGCGACATGCTTTGCCACAATTGCAGCAATCTCACTAACTGGAGGATCGGCATTACTCTTCTTCTTCCGCTCGTATCGTAACCACAGAAAGTGCTTCGTGACATCGGAATATGTCGGCAGCTGTGTTTGATGGCTTCTCGGCAAAGCCATAGAGTGTCCAAACGCAGGACAAGTCGTCCTTCCCCGAGTCTCACTTGATACTCTCGCATGTGACATGGTTCGCGTGCCTGTCTAGCTTCCGATGGTCCTTGTGAAGGAATACACAAACAAAACAGCACGTAGGCACTATCGAAAATGCCCTAACAGTTCTAAATATGAACCGCCACTCGCATCGCAGGCCACACTCAGAATGACGCATCAACCCTGTCGCCGGCACGGTTTATCAGCGTTGGCCATCTCTGCCGATCCGAGTGACGATGCAGGCACAAAAACTAGCTGAGGTGTTGCCAAGTGGGCTGTATCGCAGCACAGTGTGAACAGGGCGGAGATATGCATGAATTATCGCGTGAAATCCACATAACACGATGAAACAGCTTTTTTCGATCACTTAGGACCCTGGCGGAACCCGAAGATGTTGTCGGACTGCAGTGAAATTTTGCATATTTTACATTCTCCCAAGGCAACAACTTTTTTCACTAAGGAGTCAGTGATTTCGAAAAAAAGTTTTTTCGACCTCCTACCGGCCATGCGTCAAATATCTTGGTTAATTATCGAAAGAAATTAATCAATCGTTGCCAATATAATAATTTACTTTAAACTGCCCAATAAAATTTGCAAAAGAAAAGATATGTTCAATGTACTCGTGAAGTAGCTTCCTATTTCATATGTTGAGTTGTCCATCATTACAATGCAGTGGAGTCGTTTCTGACTTAAGGTTTTTAAGCTACCTGTTGATTTGTTTTAAATTGACATGAAACTTTTCACATAAATTTTCAATTGGTTTTTGTCCTCCATGATTTTATTTAATTGTAAGCTGTGTAAATGCACTTGAAAGTCTGAGTCCAATAATGCAAAAATCCAAGATCATACCATAGAAATCTCTTTACGAAATGTCGAAAAATCGAAAAAATTGGATATAAACTTAAAATATGAAGGAGGAGAATGGAAGATAGAGAAGGTGGAAGAATGGGAAGTGCGTTATATTTAATATTTAATCCACGCATACCTGCCATATTGACGGGCTTTTGTACTAGTTATTAGTAGTGAATATTTGACAATCCTGAAATCCAGAGATTCTCTAAGTAAAAATCCCAGAATTTGGGGATTGCGATATTTAGAGGGATTCCAGGATTGCAAACCCTAGCGGGATAGTTCTCTCAAACTTTTGTCGAGGTACTGTGATTTATTCAGAATCAATCTTCTAATATGAAACCGACTCAGTGGTAATTAAGTAAATGGTACTTGCTTTAGACAACCTTAAACTTGGCTAGCACGTTATGCAGACAAACACATCAAGAAATTTTCATAGATAGCAACTTCTTTAAATGAAATTTCATTGAAATTACCTAATATATTTATAAGTGTATTCGATTTAATTAGTTTTACATTCGGAAATGGATTTACTAACGTATTATATTGTCTGGATGAAAATATTAACAAATATTTTAGCAGCATTGCAAACTGAGCGAAACAAAGACAGAAAGCCCATCACGCAGTTAGCCCATGCACGCAGATTGAAGGAGAATGGCGAAATTTCGCGTGTTCTGAAACTGCGCAGTTCGTTTCAAGCGCCGCCGCCTTGTCTCTGAAATGTTACCTTTCTCCGGTAATGAGTTTTTTTGGGAGGAAGCGGCGGAGGATGAACTGGAGGGGAGTTCTTGTTTTATTTAGGTCATCAGGGTTCGTGGGGAAGTTCTCTTTCATCGATTTTCTCTTCGACATCTGCGAAATTTCCCGAATGGAAAATCTGCTAGTTGTGGAGAAGTTCACAATAAACATCTCTTACATATGTTTCAAAATGCATTTCAGCGCATATTCAGAAGTTTTAACTACCTTTTTATCGAATTAATTTCCCAAAAATTTCAAATCAGATTTGCAAAAGTAGTCAGAATTTAAAAATACTAGGTAGGCCGAACTGGAATCGTATGTATTTGGCTTTGAAAACATCATAAAATAAAAAATAATTACAAAATCGATAAGCATGTAGATATGCTTTTAGAACTCAATTACTAATACAATTGTATACAACTTTAAATACACGTGATACTTTCGGTTCGTATTAATTAATAGATTTTCTCTTCCTTTGCCTGATATATTTTGCTTTCGCGAATGCTTCGGAAACTGAGGAAATTTGTATTGGATGGCACAAAGTTTCGTATGAAAATGTTGGAAGAAGGTGGAAAAATAGTTATTTAAATGCTAATCTTTCATCCACGTTCATTCGTACGAAAACAGTTTAAAATATTCATTCAATGCTAAGTAAAATGACAGAAAATATCAGAAAACACGAAATATTGCCTTCTTGCGAATTTTTTTATATTATTTTATTTTAAATAAACTCGTTATCCTAACATTTGAGCAACGATTTTTCGCTACGTTGAGTTCCACTTTATATGAGCAAAGATAATTTATTAATAACGGTCTTAATATGTACGCGAGCACTCGATGGTCGAATTTTCCCTCGCGGTCGTCTCGTAGTCGATGAACGACCGAAGCGCTATGAACCGTGCGCGGTGCGGTTTTTCAAGACCACCAGTCAGTCTCGCTGCATCGAAAACTGTTCTTTATTCGCCAATTTTCCCATCTTCGAATTTCCAGGACGGTTTGTTTTAAAAATAAAACCTCTGAATTAATTTCGCGCGCAAAAAAAGCTCAAAATAGACAGTGACGTTTGCCGTCTTCCAGACTTCCTCGACGACCGGAGGAAAACAACGGAACGCTTTAATTCTGTTAGGTTACCTCGCCTGCAGAGGCATTTCAAACTAAATAAACTTATGTGGGCAACACATGACTTTCTCCATATTTATATGGCAAATTACATGTTGTTAGCTCTGGGATCGTTGTCAATATTTACTTCCGGTTGACAATTAAGAAAAGAAAAAGGAGCGTTACTAAGACGTAACTAAGCGTCAATTGTTAACAATAGCCTTCGGTAGGTGGCGTGGTGGTGGCAACTAAAAATATAAGATTTCTCTTATATGGAAAAATGTATCAAACTAAGGTTGTAGAAAATAAAATTTCCTACAACTTTTATTCCAATACATTTTTACATTTATCAAATATTAAAGCAAATATTTCAAAATAACGGGTGACAAAAGTAAACACCCACTTCCGGTAGACCGATTTTTACCAAAAACTAATCAGTTCTTCCGACTTTTATAAAAGTGTTAAATATAAAATTTTGCGTTGACCTGATTAATATCTTTTGAGTTAGAGCACCCACAAAAATCTATCACATATAGACACAGACATCATCGAAAAAATAGTCAAAACGTGTTCAGGGGACCTCAAAACGTGTATTTCCGTTGAAATCTCGAATTCGATTTTTTCATGAAGACAATACTTTCTCTATACTTCGTATATGGAGAAAGTAAAAATCAACAACTCAACAGTCCTACGAATGCTCTTGCGAAGAGAAAAAAGGTAGGTCGATCGGCGATTCGTCAATTAATTCCTTCTGCGCGATGAAACTGCGCCAGTGCCCGTTTGCGAAAACAAAGGATATGCGGTAAACAAAGGAAACCCTTGTGGTGACGACGGTCGCATTTAGATAGATTCCAGGTCACATTGCGTGTTCTACGGCCATTTCCCCTCACGCGAGTCTCGTGTCACATTTTCTCCGTTTCTCATTCGTTCTCGGGCGTAGAGACGATTTGCTATAAATTGAAAGCGGCGGCGGATCAGCGTGTTTCATTTCGAGGAAGGGTATAGAAGGTGTCCAACTGTCCTTTCGGCGAGAGGCCTAATCCGAGTTATTATTATTTTCATATAAATAAATAATAAAACCAGCGCAGAATCAGCGTTGCGGTCGGAAGGGCCTGCGTATTAACTGGAAAAATGGCAATGATTCACGCGATTTAAAACATAAGCAACAAATATGATGAAATAGAAGAGTGAGGGTAATGATGAATACCATTTATTTGTTTTTTTTTTAGTTCATTAGGGGCTCCGCCCCTGGCGCTTATGTCGCCCACTCCACCCGCTAAGCGCGCCTCCCTCCGCTCCCTCGAGATAGGACGCTGCTACGCACCTTGATATTGCCTCGCAATTCTCGGTAAAGTCGTTGGCAATGGGAAGTTCGTTTGCAATTATTTATATACTATCAATTAATTCGCTAAACATACTCGCGAACTGATTTTTATTTGTTTTTTAACGTGTAAAAAGTTTTCGTACGCCGTCAAAATGACCGCACGCGACTCTTAACGATACAAAATAACGCGCGACCTCTTAACGTCCTCCTCATCATAAAGCATTCCGTCCAAGGTAAATACCCTCTCCCCTCTTTTTCTTAAGCGTCTGCCTACACGAGTTTTTGAGAAATTTCCGCTCCAAGGTATTAGTCAGATAATCGTCTTGTTGTTCAAAGTAGCTAGAAACAAACAACACTAAATTTTTTACTAATAAATAATTTTTCATTTAACTGAATAAAGGGAAAATTAGGCCTCTAACAAAACTGGGGGATAATGTGGATAAGTGTTTCACATTACTCCCCACATGTCAACACTAACTTCACAGAATAATGCGACATCTTGAGATTAGATGTGTCTATAAAAAGATTTAAAAGAGTTAAATATGTTTTTCAAACTCAAAAATGAAATTTTTACTGAACAAAAAACGAATTTGAATTGAAAATTGTTACCTTTTTATTTTTTGTAAACAAAAGTCACAAATGAATTCTGTTGCCAACCTCAGCGCAGTCGTTGCATATATCGCATCGATCTCATGCCTCCCGTAGAGCGAGAGCTCGCCGTCATCTGGTACTCCGCTTTACTCCGCCTTTCAAATACAGTCACCCTCCACTCCAGTCTTATTACTAAACATGCCTTGTAAAATACGTGAGAAGGATTTCTTGGTGTCGCTGGGTTGAAGGCTTCATGCTTCCGGGTATTCACCGAGTAGGTCAGTTTGAAGGAAGAGGACAGTTTCGCCGACCTGACCTTACTGTCATCGTCTTCAGGTAGAAATTCAGGTCCGGTTCGAACTGAAGACGCTGACAGGAAGGTCGGCGAAACTGTCGTCATCATTCAAGCTGACCTACGCGGTGAATACCCGGAAGCATGAAGCCTCCAACCCATGCTTTGTAAACCTTCATTCATGGAGGTTTGAAAGTTGTAGACTAAGAAATTATATATACGACAGTAGTTTAGATATAATCATAAAAATTGCAAGTACCTTAAAGAATTTCAGTTTTCCAATTTCCGATAAAAATCAACAAAGAGCAAAGTAATGGGATCGAAGATCCTAAGCAGGCAGCCATTTGCTGTAAAGTTGGGAATAATTTTGAAACGAGAAAAAAATTCTGCTATGAACGGCAATTGAAGCAGGGATTTCCACTTGCCGGAGTCTGAACTGTCGTAGTGGTAGAATGTCGTCCGGCCAGTGGGAGACCCGGGTTCGATGCTCGGTCGTAGCAGAATTTTTTCTCGTTTCAAAATTATTTCCAACAGAGCAAAGTGGCAGCACTATAAATAGATGGCGACTGACTGACTGCTTGTTTTTGTATTAGTAGCAAGTAATTGTTTGGTTTCGCTTAGGATCTCAGCGCGACTTTTTCATACGCTTTGATATCCCCCTTTACCTGCAGCAGTGGCGGCTCGTGTATAGGCACTGCGGAACTGCAGCACCCCCTATTTCCACTTGATATAATCGATAACATTTAATATAATGTCCTTTTTTCTTTAATTCTTTCTTTATTTTTGTAGTACAATATATCTTCCTTAAGCTTAATGTCAGTACTTCAGTAGCCATCCCCCAGTTTATGAAAAAGATACAAAAATCTTTGTATGGAACTGTGCGCTTCACAGTGCCAACGACGTGGTGTTTGACTGTTGTGCGCATGCGCACATAGGAGGGGGGGTGGGGAGGAAGGCGGGACTGCCAGGTAGAGGGAGCACTGTTGCTCTGGCGCTCTGGCGTGATGGTGGAAGGAAGTTTTTTTTTACTCAGCGTGTGTTGTGCTTAAAAACCGTGTACCATATTCTTGAATGTGATAAAGTGTAGAAGAGTGTAGAATTAGATTATTATTCTGCTTCCAGCTATTCTATTTGATTCATTTTTTTCGGTTCTTTTATGGATTTCATTTTTAAATGAATAGATCAAGCTTGAACTGTAACAATTTAAGTTAAAGTAAGTAAAAAATGTTTGGTTTTTTTTGTTAAGATTTTATCAAGTTCCTGAATAAATTTTCTTTTTATACATGTTTTTTTCCTTTTACACAATTTTAAAACAAAGGCTAAAAATTTACTGGAGCAGAACCCCCACTAATTTTAGCTACGAGCCGCCACTAACCTGCAGTATTCCACTTTACCCCACTTTAGATCTTTTTATAGATAGTGTTGTGGCCTCCGTAGGCTTTTGAATTTTCCGATTATCTGATATCGTTTCAGGTTTATGGCTCATATAAAAATACACAAAACATATATATATATATATATATATATATATATATATATATATATATATATATATATATATATTAGTGAAGATCAATTTGGATTTAGAAGTGGGAGAGGAACGAGAGAAGCTATATTAGCCCTCAGGGTGATAATGGAAAGATGTTTAGAAATGAACAGGACATTATATTTAACGTTTATTGATTTGGAGAAGGCCTTTGATACAGTTAATTGGGAACTGTTGTTTAAGACTATGAAAAAAATAGGTATTGATTGGAGGGACAGAAGATTAATTTTTAAGCTTTATCAAAATCAAACTACAAGAATAAATATAAATGGATTAGAGAGTGAAGCAAAGATAAGGAAAGGAGTAAGACAAGGATGTCCGCTATCTCCATATTTGTTTAATATGTTCATTGAAGAAAGTATAGAAGTTATGAAGGAAAAGACAAAAGGCATAAAAATAAATGGAGTTAGAATACACTGCATTAGATTTGCAGATGACATTGTAATATTCAGCGATTCAAAAAGAGAAATGAACAAAATGCTGAAAGTATTATCGGACACGTTAAAACAGTGGGAATTAAAGATAAATATCAAGAAAACCAAATTGATGGTTATAGGCAAAAGTAATGCAGGGACAATATCAAAGATCAAAATAGACAATCAGGAAATTGAGCAGGTGAAGCAGTTTTGCTACCTAGGTAGTACAATTACTGAAGATAATAGATGCGTACAGGAAGTGAAGAGAAGAATAGCACTTGCAAAGCAAGCTTTTCAATGCAAAAGGAACCTACTGACAAGCAGTCATATGAATTTGGAAGTAAGGAAATCCTTTGCAAAAGCTTTTGTCTGGAGTACCTTACTTTATGGTAGTGAAAGTTGGACGTTAGGAAAGAGGGAGAGGTCCCGTCTGGAAGCGACAGAAATGTTGATATGGAGAAGATTGTTAAAGACAAGTTGGACAGAGAGAAAGACAAACCTTGAAGTTTTGGAAGAAGTAAAAGAAGAAAGGAAACTGATCAGAGGAATGGAAGAAAGGAAGGCAAAATTTTTAGGCCATGTGATTAGACATAATGGATTATTTGTGAACATCTTGGAGGGGAAACTTTTAGGGAAGAAAGGAAGAGGCAGACCAAGAAAGAAATACCTAGATGACGTGGAGTCAGTGATGGGAGTTGAGAAATACGAGATGTTGAAGAGAATGGCAGAGGACAGGAGTTCATGGTTGCAGCGACAAGGCTTAGCCTTTAGATGAAGAAGAAGAAGTCTTGGAAACATTTTGCCAAAAAATTCGCTTAGCATTGATAATTATGCTTGGTGTAGATATCGCACTAGCCCACGTCGATGAACGGAATTCCGCATCATGTATGCGCGTTCATCTAATATTTTTACCGCAAATGATTTTCAATTTAAGGTTTACTTCACCCTTATCAAATTATCAATTGTTTGGAATATTTATTTTCAAAAATGAGCTTTATTGCGAATTTAAATCGGATATCTCACGGAAAACATCTTTACGATGAATTTAAGCAGAAAGAATTAATGAGCTTAGAAATGCAAATCGGGAATTTGTGACAATCTCTCGTTAAATAATTTCGTCATAGTAACACGAATAAGAGAAACGAAAAGAGTTAGAAAAAATCAACGCTTGAGCCAGAACTCGCGAATGCTCCATAAAATCCATTCCTCCAGGAAGACTTTTTCTTCCATCGGACCGCATTTAAAAATATGAAATTAAAAATATCTTGGAGGCTAAAGTCGGTGCCAGGAGCTAGTGAGTGGCCGACAGCGTCGTTTCACAGTTAAAATTCTCCCGTTCTTTTTTTTTGTCTAAGAGGCGAGCATCGAAAGCCATTTACTCTCACTTTCCATTTCTCGACCAATCATCTTCTTTTCTTCTTCGTCAGTTTCGCTCGTTCGCTGGAGACCGCCAAGTCCCTTCCGATGGGTTGCTCGAATTGCTAGTTGTGAAATCGTCAGTATTTCTGCCAGATTCAGATTTGAAAAAATTGTGTACTTTACGGTTAGGCGTACATTAAAACAACAAGGGGAGGAAAGATGGACGCGCCATCTACGTACATGCAGAGGCGTTCTTTACGAATTATGCAATCATGCCAGAAAATATAAACATTATTGACTTAGTATAAAATATAAACACTACAAAAAGATTTATCAGAAGTGATGCCAAGGAAAAACTGAGTTTTTGATTTACCGATTTATAATCTAATCAGTTTTAATTAATAAAGCCATCGGAAATTATTTCAAGGTACCTCATTTAATTTGAGTGACAGTCATGTAATATTTACGTTCGCATTTATTCCTACCTGGGAAGTTATCCATTTTCTCACTTACAAACGCACAATATACAAATGTGGGCTATTTTCGCATTTAAAAGGTGGTTTGGTGAATTGGATAAATTGCGATTTTTCCGGAATATGTTTCGACATGTCATGTTTAACTTTTATTTTTTTCTTCACTGAATATGAATCGAAATTAGACATAAATGGAGCGCAGCTTAAGTGGATTTCTGCCGCGCTTTGGGACCAAAAAGGTCCCAATCATGCCGTCCTCGGTGCATGTTATGACGTTATGAGTTCACGTGGGGGAGAATAAGACCGCCGAGGAAGAGAGAGAGAGAGAGGGAGAGAAAGAAAATGAGTTTATAATGTTGTAAGGGGTGAAGAATGCAAATTCAAAATCTTATCGCAAAAGTTTGATAATCGATCGTATTTCCTTGAATCTAGTAAACGATAGCGTTTTTGGCGTTTTAAACCGCATTTAATTTGCATGTTGCCATGGAGACGTTTATAATATTTTCCTGTCAATCAATTTGACTCGTTCACGTTGGGGAAATCAGTATCTATTGTTCCTGATTTAATAAGAATAAAAGAATAAATCTTATTTTTTTCAAGAGAGAATTGGAATTCGTGCGTAATTAGCATAAAATTTTGTTTTAATCAGAGACAAGATGGAATAGTATACTCCATAAATGGAATACACAGAGATTTCAAGACGATCTTTATGGAAAATACGTATGGAACAGTATCGAAAGATTGGGCGATTCTCGAATTTGTATCTCCAAAACTATTAGTCGTAATTATATGCCCTCGCGGACTTTTTTGTGGTAAATAATATCCTATATCCGAATACCTTTTTTATTCTATACCTCACAGATCATATAAGAGCGTGGAAGAGAAAAACATGGATTTTTAATTGTTGTTTGCCGAGAGAACCGGCTTAACAATCGATGTAAAACAAAATATGCGATGTTTTGCGTGGCAGCCTCGCTTCAATTGCAGAATTAAAGTGAATGGGCAAGAGATTTTTGCACTTGCCTAATTAAAAATACCCATGTACAGGCGCGCACTGAGCAGACGGCCTTGACTGAGCTGCCGGGACACCGCGAATTTTCCCGGTGGGGGCCGGTCTTTCAGTTCGAGGGGCCGCTCTGTAGACGAAGTTTTAGTTCACGCTACTCGCGCCAAAACAAAAACGAAAATAATACACATGTACGGAGCTGTGGAAATATATGGCACTATAGTAGGAGAATGGTATAGGCCTCAAGATAAACAAAGACGCAAACGATATTTCCAAACCACTCAAGAATGAAATTTGACAGCCGCATAGCGAGGTCTCACAATAAGGACTAAGCAGACATTGAATCGGCCAAACCTTTTGCGCTCCATAGTTTGGAAACCGCTGCCACAGGCATAATAATGCACGGAAATCCCAACCACCGTTAAATCTCCATTAAGCTGCCCACTAAACAATTTTTCTTGACTCAGAATTTTATATACACAATTGTTTTGTTTGCATAAACAAAATTAGGATTAGTTATATTATTTCATTAGTAGGTAAAACTTGCGTCGTCGTGTTGGCGTACCCCAGAATTTCTCTCGCTTACCCTCTAGGGCAGAGGTCACCAAACTTTTTACTGAAAGGGCCACATGATCCACTATGCGGGCCACATACGGCATTTCAAATGACTGATTGAGCCGTGTGAAAATTTCAAAAAGAAAGTTTTGAGAATTTTGTTCGATTCTGTAATATACAATTCGCTTATATTTAAAGTAGACTTCACTCAAGTATTCGGAAAATGTCGTTTAGCTATCATAAATTATATCTAATGAATACTCTTGCTGTTAAGGCGGGCCGGATGTGGCCCGCGGGCCGTAGTTTGGGGACCCCTGGTCTAGGGTACGCGTACCCTACGTTGAGAAACACTACCCAATAGCTCGCCGGCACCAAGTAACGCCATTTTGGTTTGAACTGTCGAATCGACTCTGGTTGAACCATATAAACCAGTGGTTCCTAACCTTTTTCGTCTCGCGCCCCCTTCTGATCTTCTAAGATCTTCACGCCCTCCATTCTGATCTTCTTAAACCTCCACGCCCCCTCCTTCCCCAGGAAAATTGTTCTTTTATTTTTTAAGGGCTTTTAATGACTAAATTAGTAGTAATAGTTCTACTGTGAATCAGTGTTTTAGAACCGTTTTTGAGTCGCGGAAGACTTTGGAACACCTACACATATATACATACGCATATATATTTACAGTGGCTGTGGGAACGCGCATGCGTACTGCAGCAGGTTAAAAATTGTAACCTGCTACTTTCTGCTTTCCGATAGATGGACTTAGGTGTGAGAGCAAAATTAAAATACTTTTTATTTTTAAATTCATTAAAAAATATAAAGAATTTTAAAAAATTTATAGAAAAATTATTTTCGGTAGAATATTTCTCAATGCCTGCGGAACAGCTGTTGAAAAACACTGGTGTGAATTTATATAAGTGAATTCTAAAATTCACAGCGTCATTTTTGGTCAGTCGGCAATAAGTTGTCATTGCCAAAAAAATCCGTGTAGTGCTTCGTATATTATTTTTACGTATAATAAATGAATTCGTCTGCACTACATCTGTTATGGAGGTGATGAGTTGTCAAGACATATAATCTAAACAATTGTAAAATAAATGAAAAGGGGAGGTCGATTCCGTCCGTCCGTCCGCATGTTAAAACTCGGAAACCGCTGGACGTATTATAACTAAATTCGGTATTGGGGAGTTTTCCTAAAATCGGTCGACCGATTTCAATTTTGGTCAAAATCGAACAACAATGATGACCATTTTACATGAAGACCTACAATGTTCCATTGTTTCAACTCGGGAACCGCTTGATGTATTTTGATGAAATTTGGTATTGGGGAGTTTTGCTAAATTGGTCGACTGATTCCAATTTTGGTTAAAATCGGATTACAATGACGACCACTTTACATGAATACCTACATGTAGTTTAAAATGTTCCTTCGTTTCAACTCGGGAACCGCTTGACATATTGTGATGAAATTTTGGTATTGGGGAGTTTTGTTAAAATTAATTGGCCGATTCCAATTTTGATTAAAATCGGACAATAATTACGACTACTTTGCATAAAGACTTACATGTATTTTACAACGTACCTCGCTTGCTTCTCATTAAATACTCATATAAGCGAAAAATATTGAGAACATTGTGAGATCTCAAAGAACGCATTTGGAAACTCTGTATACTCCGACATGGAGTACACCTTTCCAATCTTGTTTTGTGTTAGCGAAATGTTGTCATTCGGTAAAGTACCGTAAAGTTTTTTTACCCTGTTATTCATCTGAATTACGCTATAAAGTTATCAATTATTTCTGCGAAAAGAGAATGATGGATTTCACGAATTCACTGAAGGAAGTGAGCGACGCCATTTGGGGAGTTTTCCGTGTAATATAGAAAAATTGGCGTTTGAAAAATGATCTTTTATTGAAAAAACTGCGTAATAACGAAAACGCGCTAACAGAGGAATTACTGTACTCAGCGTGCAGCACCGCCTAGTAAGCCTTCGCGTAATAATGAAAAAGTGCCGCGCAGTACGAAAATTGTCCCCAATTGACACACCACGTAGTAATGAAAGCGCATAAACGGAAAGCGCGTTATGTGAGGACTACCCGTACTTGATTCCTCGTCGATGCTTTGGCCTTTCGGACACGCAATAAACACCCTTGCAGCGGCAAGAACACCTCCTGTATCCCAACTGTGCTGGGTGTTATAAATGGAAATGAACAACACACTACGGATATTTTAATGTTGATTTCATACACTTTTTAAACTTTGGAGATTATTTGCAAAGATTTGCCAGAAATATTTTATAAGGAATACGTTTGAGTTTGGGCCGTGTAAAGTATCTTATTAGTGAGCCGCACCACTGGGTCCGCGAGTTTGAGATCCCTGGTTTAGGCCCCAGAGCCGCCCACAGAAGGGCAGCTTGGCGAAAAGAGAGGCGTAACTAAGATTTTGGGACCCCTTTAGCAAGTTATTTTTGGGTCCCCCAACTATCCAAAAAAATCATTGTAAAATTATTCTATATGATTTTTATTTTTTTCGACAATTCAATTCTGAAATTTTCTTCTTCAACTCATCAGTTTTCATTTTGCATGCTTCTGAGTTTTCTATTGAAGGAAGTAATAAGTTCTTCAATGTACTTCTGGGAATGTAAGTGCATGGATATCTTTTTATTAACTTTAATTTTGGATATGATTTTTTATTTGACGATAGAGTTATTGGCAATGCCAAATATATCATCAAAGCTGCATTCGCATTGCTATAGATTGATTCCATTCTGTATTTAACTATTACTGAATCCAATGATTCCTTGGCATCCTTACAGTTTTCATTCTCATTTTGCATAAAAGAGTGTTCGTTGAAAGCGAGAGAAGTTCGTCAGAAAGGCATTGGTCAATAAATTCTTTACAATTTTCTGTGAATGATCTTTGTTTTATTGTTCATTCGATTTGGAGTGAGTCTTCTAAGCATTGTTTTCTGGCCCCCCAAAGAGCATGGGGCCCCACGCACTGCCAAGGCCACCACCCTCAAAGTTTTGTTTCTGGGAGAAAACAACTTTTTGGATCCAGGGACACCTAAAACGTGTATTTCCATCAAAGTGTCGAAGTAGGATTTTTCCCGCGATTACAATACTTTCTCCGTAGACTACGTAGATATGTGAGAAGGTAACGATGTAGTAAAAAGAGGAGAAACAGCTTTTGACAGAATGATTTCGGTCGGTACATTTTGAATTGTTAGAATCTGGAAAAGTTAAAGATTAATCCTTGCAATCCCAATTGCAATACTTTGTTCCCACGACGGACGGTGGGACGGAGGAGGCTTGCCCATAAGGCGTTCCACTACTACCGCTTCTCTGGCAACGAACGCCTAAAAACACGGCCAGGCCAGTAAAAAACCGGCCGGTTGGCAACCACGGACATAAACTAAGTACTGCGAAAGTTTGTAACAAACCTTACGCTTTGTGTTTAAATATACAGTTGAATAAAATGTGTATATTTTCCAGAGCATGCTATTCGTATTGTAACAAGGCGAAAAATCGATAATACATGTATTATCGATTGTTAAAAACTTTTGCTGTACTTAATTTATGTCCGTGGTTGCCAACCGGCCGGTTTTTTACTGGCCTGTCCGTGTTTTTAGGCGTTCTTTGCCAGAGAAGCGGTAGTAGTGGAACGCCTTATGGGCAAGTCTCCTACGTCCCACCGTCCGTCGTAACTTTCATCTCCAGAACTGCTGGAAGAATTTTAATTTAATTAAGTGCAAGTGATCCTAATTAAAATATATCACCCAATTGTGATTTTTAACTGCACCAGTCAATTAGAACTTCCACTTTATATAAGCACATAAATAAACTTATACCCGTGTCTCGTTAAATGGCAACCATCAAGCAACAATTAAATACCATATTTTTCTCTCTTATTTCTTATATGATCTTTAAGGTATAGATTAAAAAATTTATTCGTATAGAGGAAAACATTGACAACAAAAAAGTCAACAAGACCACGTATGGTTTCGGCAATAAAAATTCGAGAAAATTCCACGCATAATATCACATTGATGGAATCTAATGATCCTATGTAGACAGGCATATGCTGTAAACTTGAGATTATTTTTGAAACGGAAAATTTCAGCTATGACCGGGTATCGAACCTGGCTCTTCCACTTGCTGGCAGATATTCTACCACTGAACTATCATTAGCAATTATTAATAACTATCCTCATTAATTAATAGTTATGTATTTTAATAACTTATTTTGTTCCTATATTTTCCATTTATTTGTCAAAAAATAAAACCAAAATTTATTTATAGATGTTACGATAAATGTGTGATAGCTAAATGTACACATTTACCATGACATATATAATTGAGACTAGAAATGAACTATGAGCAATTATTTGCACATGGGATGTGTGTGGGGTGGGGTAGGGGGACGAAAGTTTGCAGTTCTGCCACTGATACCAAGATTGATGTAAGCTACAAGCAAAGATGATCCAGATCTCCATGTTCTCTTTTGTGATCAGTTTGTACACACGAATAATGAAAATGAATCTTTTTCTGACTTAATTATATGGTTTGATGAAGCAACTTCCAAACTCTATGGTGTAGTCAATTGGTATAACTGTGTGTACTCTGGTCCCCTAATAATCTACATGTGATCATAGAACAACTTATAAACTTTCCAGGGTAACAGTGTGGTGCGTTATGTCCTCTAAAGGAATTGTAGAACCATTTTGTTCAAGGTACTGTTACTGGTTTTTTATACTTACAAATGCTGTCAGATTGGATTGGATATTCCTTGCATTGATGAGTTGTACACCAAGGAGGAGTTTTACTTCTAACATAACAGAGCACCAACACATTGCCACTGCACTGTGAGAGATTATCTCAATGTTCATTTACATGGTAGACAGATTGTAAAAAGAGGAATTGTCTCCCTATTCTCTAGATCTAACACCCTTAGATTTTTACTTATGGGGTACTATTAAAACGCAGTGTACAGTAGAAAGCCTATAGCATTAGAGAAGTTGACACATGAAATTGAATTATTTTGTAGCTGTATTTCACAAGCAACATGTGCACAAGTATTTTGCTTTACAGCACATCTTTGCCAACAATGTCTTGATGCTGATGGTGGGCATTGCGAACATTTGCCACTGTAAACCAAGAAGTGCAACAATTTGTAATCAGCCTTATTTATGCTTGATGATTAAATATATAGCTGAATAATGTGTATATATATTGTTTTGAGACACCCTGTATAGTATAAAAAAGACATTTTATATTTTTTTGTTTTTAATCTCGGAACTTAACATTTTTTTAATAATCAGATAAAACTGAGCAACTTAATTGATTTTAATTTGGTATTATCCTTGGTGTAACCCTAGGCTGAGCTGCCAATCTGTTAACAATGGGCTCACAATATGTTAACAAAAAAGGGATGAATTGGAAACAAAGTTGCACAGGGATACAATGTTTTATTTTTTCAATTTATAGCAACAAGTATTTATTGAAGTAAAATTTGGGTTTTTGTCACAAAAAGTACTTGAGGTCTATCTGAGCGAGAACTAGACAAGCAACATAGCAGCTGGAAATGGGTTGATTATACGATTGGAAAGTTCACACTTTCCTGTTTTTTAATACAATACTGAGATATGAACTTATTGTATAAAATATATTGTAAAACCTCGCTTAATTGATCATGTTTTCACCAGGAATGAGCGATGGGAATGAAAAAAGGAGGAAGCTAACAATGGGATAATTAATTGAGAGGAAGACCTGACTTGAAAGGTAATAATTAGATACAATGTAGTGGTCACTACTAGAATGACTAATTATTTCTAGCTTTAATGGATTTAAATGTGATCTTTTTTCTTAAAGATTTAAAATATAGTGTATGATAATTATAAGAGTAGCAATTAGCTCAGTGTGATCAGAGTTTTGACAAACAAAAGTGAAAATAGTGTTGCAAGTTCCGCAGAAGTATGAAGGCAGAGGGAGGAGGACAGTTTTTTGTAACTTAAAGTGAATATTGAACCCTAAACTTATTATATCATCCAACATGAGTGAGACGAGTGATGTGGATCAGCCTGTTTAAAATCTTCGATATTGCCAGATTTTTGGTTGAGTAAATTTTGTCATATATCCATTATGCTAATCTAAAGTAATTGCTAATACAATAAGACTTCATCAGTATGTTTGGTTTTTGTTAACTTTAAACAATGAGAACAGAGATTATAGTGTCTTCAATGAAGAAAACCTCTGACTGTTTATTGATCAAACAATAGATAAACAGCATTTTAATCTAATGCCATGTGGCAACTGTGTGAGAAGTGATCATTACCGTCCAATTTTCTGTCGTTTTTGAAGCTTTAAAAAATTAATATTCTTTCAGATTCAAAACTACTTCTAATGCTGATTAGGAATGGATTGAAAAACTGCAAGAATTAAAGCTATATACTCTTTTGCATGAACTGACATTCGATTGCCCAGTTTGTATCTTACTTAAAAATACTTCTCACTCTTTCCCATATAAATCAAATGGAGAAAAGATATGTTACCAGAATTAAACGAGTACTATTTTCCAACATTTTCAATTTTTCTGGGTGATAACTTACAAAATCTTTATCATTACAAATTTTCAGCTCTTAAATTCATCTGGAAGAGTAAGAAAACGGTGATGGATAACCTCTTGAGATGTAAAATAACATGCAGATTTTCTCATAGAATTTATGGGTGGTGTAGTGGTTAGATTGTTGGCCCCACCATGATGTGTTCAAGCAACACCGACACCCAGTTCGAGTCCTTGAGTAGGATTTTTTCCAAGAACACTCAGTCCCCTATTTGTGCATGTTGGAACTAAGAAAACGTGGATGAGCCAATAAGAAAAAGGTAAATGAGGAGCACATTCAAATGAACACTCCATCCTTCAGAAGGGACGTTGAGCTGTTGGCCCCATTGGTGCTCTTCGTTAAGAGCAGGCTAAAGTGGCACCAGGTTTCTCTCCTCCCTTGCCTGACTGAAGAGGGCATATGCCCTATACCAGTCCTTCCAGCAATTCTATATAGGGAGATTTACTAAATCGCATGTAATTAGGATTTCCTGTATGTGCTAAATAAATAAACTAACTATGACTACTACTTAACATTTTTCTCTCCAAAATTCCCAGATGACGAGATATAAGCAGGCTGAGTTTGAAGAGGAAGACAGCAGCAGTGTGGGTTCTGTGCACCTTACAGAAGGCACCTCTGGAGCAGCTACCCATGTTCGTTACCACACGGTATGGAATTTCTTTTAAAAATCTTAAGCTAACTTTAAATCAGTACTACAGATTATATACACAAATTATTATCAAATAAAATTCATTCTCATGTATAACATCCCTTAAATGATTTAATTTTAGGATCAGAGAAGTCATTGGAGCAATTGCCATAGTTGAAAGTATTATAAGTAAAATTTTCCAGATTATTATGATTAAACATTTGTTTTTGACTTTAAAAGTCATTTGCATTGGCAGTGGAATAGTGTTTGTTGGAGAATTGGGAAACGTTGCTCTGAAGAGTTGCTTCTGTCTTTCTCATTTTTGTTTGTAAAACAACTATTTTATCCTTTAATTTTCTTGGGATAATTACAGTTGAACCAGAAATTTGCTAGAGTTGGCTTGGTTGGGGTTGCGCAAACCAGTCGTTAAAGTTTGGCTGGTTCAGTGAGCACATTGTAAAAACTAGAAGTAAATGCATTTTTTTAAATGTCTATTAAAATATAGAACTGCAGGAATTGCCAACATCCAATCTTCTCAAATAAGTTCTCTCATAATTTAAACTTTAAAGAGGATGAGTTGTAGATTCTCTTGAGCAACACAGTATGAAAACACCTCGAGTCTTTGATTATGTTATTGTCTCCTATGCCAAATTACTCTTTCATTAAACAAGCAAGAATATTGCATATACTTAAGTTTTTCATGTTTACTTTTATTCATTTATAAACGATATTATGAAAGATTTTTAAATAAGTAAAAAACTTTTTTTGGGACTGCAAGATGCAACTGACAATTCCTTCTGCACATATCAACCCTGCCATTTTGTTACCTTTAGCTTATTGGGTTTATTGATTAGAGAATTCATATGAGTCTAACTAATTGTAAACTTTCATCATGACCAAACTATGATAGTGCAAAGAAAAGTGAATGCAGTGAGCAAGTTCAAATGTTAGATAATAGTAAAAACCAACTTACCTAAAAACTTACATAAGAACATGGATACCTCTGAAATAGTTAAAACTTTTCAAAATTACCGTATTTACTCGTATACCCCTATTTTTGGGCTGGTCCGGAGAGAAAAAAAATTAATAAGGAATAAGTTTTTAAAAAATAAAATTGGGCTCTTCAATCTGTTTCAACCTGAAACAGGTTTTGCTCAAATTGACTTCAAAATTCAATTCAAAAAGAAAATTCACTGATCCGCGATTGATTCCGAGTTGAGAATTATCTCCCTCTCCTCCCTACTAGGTGACATAATTTATTGAGTGATCTCTTTATGCCAATACTAGCAAAAATCTCCTCATCTTTGTTTGTCTTCCTTTCTGTTAACCTCTTCATATTTTTTAATGTAATATTATTTAACTTCATCCATAATTTACCCTGTTTTGAGGTAATATCAAAGATAACTTTGGCATATTATACACTTTATCTTTAGTAAAATTACGCACCAATACAGAGCTTCACGTATTGCTTATTTTTGACATAATATGGTGCTCAGCATCGATAGCCTGTACAGTAAGGTCCTCTCTCGTACCAGTGGTGGACTGGCAGCGTACCGGCTGTGGCGGTTGAGAAACACTGACCTAAACATTTGTTGGTCTCATAGATACGCGTATACTTTATAGAATTCAACGTCTTCTGTGTATATGGACGTAAATGCATTCATATTGCAGAAAGTTTACTACACCACCTTTTTGAACCACTAATGAAAGGGTCAATTGCAATATAAATTAACCACCAGTAAAGGAAGCAAACATTCACTTGTTTGAATGTTTATTATTACTGTAACATTAAATGCAATGTTTTTAATGTAGTGTACTTTATGCTTATAATTACAGATTTACTTACAGGGAGATTTTAAATAAATTAAATACGCCACCGTTTTGAACTTCATGTGCTTGCGGTTCGCAAATTTGGACTTCGCGACAAAATGTTTTATGACCATTACTTGTGTTTCGCGCATATTACTTGAATTTCGCGTCATGCGTTTACGATGCCAACAAGCGTGAACTCCCTCTACTTTTTTGTTTCTAAGTTCATTTTAAACTTTTGCATCCTAAAAAAGGTCATTATTATTATATTATATTTATAATGCTCGTTATTTACAGTATTCATAGTAAACAAACAAAATATTCGTTCTTCGCGTATGATGTTGCTGGTTTTTGACCGAAATATTTAATGATTTAATGCTATTTTCTTTGTATTTTGAATGTAATTTAAGGAATTGTTGTTTTGTTAGATTTAATTGTTTATTACAAATTTTTAATGTAAATCTAAGAATTGCAATCATCATGTAACGTTAGATTTTCTGCAGCGTATTTTGAACGCGATTACTAAAAGAAATGTTATAACTTTATTACGCTAGGTTTTGATTTTCTGTTATGCATTTCTAAGGTAATTAGTAAAAGAAATGGAACCACTTTTTAATGCTAGTGTTTTTTGCGGTTTGGAAATGTTTGTTGCAGAACCCAGGAAAACATTTGTGCATGATGTACTCAACATTCCATTTCAGTAGTTCAGTTTAAATTAAATCATTTCCTTAGAATGAACAAAAGAAGATCGAAAATGGCATGCGATATTTTGTGGAGGTGAACTGTACAAGTGTGGAAAGGAGTGTAATCGTTTTGTTATGCTGAGTTTTCATTTGATATTACGCGTTTTAAAGGTAATTAAAAGTATTTTTCGCTTTATAATGCTAGGTTTTTAATTTGCAGTTACATTTTCTTTTATTTTCTGTTAAACTGCATTATTTATGATAAGTTAATGTTTTAGGTTTGCTGGGAATCAATCTCTCGTAATAACATGGCGTCTTATGGGAGAATAAGACTTGCACTTCGCAAATTTGCATTTCGCGTCAGCTTTCCGGAACCAATTATTCATGAAATTCAAAAAGGTGGTGTATTGATAAAATTTATATTACTTCGTCAGAAAACCCTGTGTAAGATGCGCATCCCTTTTTTCGCCAGCGTTCAGGGTGAGAAGATGTGTCAGGCACATGAGTAAATATGGTTTATATATTTTAAAACATATTAGTCATCTTAGAAAAATGATGAAATTTTTACTTCATGGTATCCAATATAAAGAGTCAATGTGTTATTTGCTTCTATTAGCCATATGCAATTATTGTAAATGAACAATGGATTTGAACTGTGTGCATATTTATGTATAGCATCATTAGCTATCATATTCATGAATGCTCTCATTTTACTTTTCCTGTCCTTGAGATTAGGGATCTACCCTATGGAAGGCAAGAAGTATCTTGGAGAAGGCCCTCCTGTCTCTCTGCCTCGCTCTTTTGTTGCTCGTACTCATCTTGGGGACATTGCTCAGTGCCAGTGGAGGCAATGAGCCTTCTGGTGGAAGTATTGTTAATGGGAAAAGCAGCTCCACCTCTGATGGTTTACCTTCAGGTAAAAAATATCCATGAGTAACATTTTTGTTTTGATTTTAGGTGTAATGATTATTTTCTTTAAAAATTTGTATTTTACGATCGTGGCTAGATAAACCCAGAGGCTAAAAATTTTATAGCTTTTGGTTCTACTTTAGGTCCTTGATTCCATCATGAAGTTACAGTTGAGTGGCAGTAGCAGCCCTCCTCCCTTCCTGTACAACTATGCATCCTTATAACTCTTTAATGCTTGGTGTCTAAATATTTAGCTGTCACATGTTTCTCTGAGTGCTCACATACTTCTTCAGCTAAATTGGATAAGTTCCTTATAGGAGTCCCCCTTGATGCAGCTCAGGTATTTGATGATTTAGCAAATTCTACCGCTTTAAACATGAAACTAGTTTTGTGTTTCATTCTTTGGACCTTTGTGAGGTAAAGCTTAGGAGGCCTTACTAAGGCAATCTGAGGTCCACATATGCTTTTGAAGCCTATGGTTTAATCCCATAGAGTGAATTGATTAATTTCCCCTGCTCATCTATGTTATGTTATACAAGGTGAAACCAAGCTTTGTCTGCATAGGTGCAGTTTGTTCACTCAGTGTCTGATAGACAAGTGCTGCTCCCTCGCATAGCAATTACTACACATATATTATGACCCACTTTTGTTGGATACTTTTGTTATTCTGCTGCACTTTCTCATTTCAATTTCTTTTGTTTATATTTTGATGTTGTTCATTCATTTGTGTAATTTAAAGGTAAGAATCCTAATAATTATTAACACATTTAACGCATGGAAGACTATATATTAGATGTAAATTATGACATTGAACCATAAAACTAATATATGAAGTATTATATGCAGGGCCAGCGCAAGGCAGTTTGGCACCCTAGGCTAACTTTTTTTTGGCACCCTACTCCAATCTAAATGATACTAAAAATCTAATAGATGAAAAATATTTTTCATAGTAATTACACAATGATGTCTATAAGCACCGGTATTATTTAAATGAAATATTAATAACATATCGTTTTTATTATAAAATAATTTTTTCATAATTACTAAAAACAATATTTTTTCACATTAATAAAGCTTTATGGCAAGTAACAGCGGTAAAAATGGTCATTCAGAAGAGTATTTTTAACAAGAGATTAAAACTGTCATATGTCATGATAATCAATAAATCCCAAGGCCAAAACTTATGCAGAGCTGATATTTTTCTGCATGGGTCTTGCTTCACATGTGGACAATTATATGTGGTATGTTCAAGATTTAAAAATAAAAACTTTTTAAAAACTCAAATAAGGGAAGGTCATAAACAAGGACTAATTGTTAGAAATAATGCATTTAATTAAATAATACAGAAAATGAAATAGGCCCCTAGTAAGATATTATTACCCGTTCATGAGTTATATTACCTTATTTTTTGTTGCTTCAGGTACGGAAAATGAAAAGGATGCCTCCGGATTACCCTACTGTCTCTCACCATCCTGTGTAACTGCGGCTGCATCTCTTCTTGGTGCCATGGACCAATCTGTGAAGCCATGTGAGGATTTCTATGGGTATGCTTGCGGTGGCTGGGTGCGTTCAAATCCAGTGCCAGATGGCCGTTCCATGTGGGGAACATTTGGCAAGCTGGAAAGGCAGAATCAACTAGTTGTAAGGAATGTCCTTGGTAAGTGTGATCCATCTGCCATTTCATTTGAAATGCAATGCAATAATAATAATAATCTTTATTCATTGTTAGATGGGGTACCCATAATATATGTCATCAAAATTCAAACAGTAAAATCTATATCATAATCTATAAAATTCTGACTAAATTCTAAGATTCTAATTTATGTTTTCTTGTGATTAAAATACTGATGTTTTAACATGCTGGAAAATATTTAATATAGCCAAATAAACTTATTTAATGCATGGGTCACATGATAAGTAACATAATTACCTAGCATCACTGAAAAACGCCATGTGTGACCAAAACTTCTAGTGTAGTGATAAGGTTATGTGTGGAGTAAAAGCAGCATAATCAGGGGAACGTATGCTCTCTCTAGAATAAAGATGTTGAAATGGATGAAGAAAATTGCATACTTACAGTACAAGAACTGGCTATTTCCTTGAAGTTACACCTCTTGCTTATTAAGATGAGATAATAATTATCTGGAATTACTTATGGATTGACCCTTGCTCTTCCTTAAGTTTAATATCAGTAACAATTTAATTTGTTAGAGAATTCTTTTAACAGTTTTGGGTAATATCTTTTTGTGGAACAGATAAGCCATTTACAGAGCTGAAGAGTAAGGCTGAACAAAAAGCAAAACTTTATTATACTTCATGCCTGGATGTTAATGAAACAATGGAGGTACTTGGTAATACTCCTATGCTAAAGTTACTTCGTGATATTGGAGGTTGGAATATAACTCCACCTGCTGACTGGAATCCTGCACTTGGGAGCGTAAGTAATATATTTCTCTTTATATATAATTTACTGTCTTTGTAAATCATGCATTGGATATTGTAAATAAGTCAAGAACATATGGTATTATATCAGTTTCTCTTTGAGCATTTACTTAGCTTTGCTGGTTGAATGTTTTGCTGGTATGCTACCAGTGATAACCTCACAGATTTGATTATTCAAGCCTTTTTTTCTCCATTTCAATTAACCAATCATCACACTTTTCTGTCTTTGAGATACCCTCAGTAAAAGTGTCAAGCTTGTAACTGTCTACTAGTTAGGTTTGTAAATAGTTCTGTTATTATTGATAGAATGGTATGGTAGTAAATGTTCAAGTCATTAGATGTCCTGAAATTCCTTTGTATTAGTTCTGGTAATAAACAGGAGTTTGAATTTCTGACCTTGATCCAATTTTTGCATTATATAAAATAATACACGAGTGTTAAATAGGAGTAAATTTGACTTATTCCAAATTTTCAGGGGGAAAAAGTTGGAATTAATTTTTATTGTGGTGGTGAACTCCTCACATGGCCTTTCTTTTTGTCCCACCAACAAATTTGATCATTTTTTCCTCCTTGCCGACGTCCAGTCCTTTGTTCACATACTACGTCTAAAAACCAACCCTCCCAAAGAAGGCTCTCTTGCCACTGCCAACCCAAAACTCCCTCCCAGCCTTCCACCTACCTTTTCCATTTTCAAACCTCCTTCCCAATACATTCTACCCACCCTTCCTTCCCTACACCCTGTCGAACAATACCTCAATTATATCCTTTTCAGAATCTCCCAACCAAATTTTTCCGATCTTATCAACCATACAGACAATCTTACCAGATGTGAAAGGCATGCCATTTCTATGCTTAAACATATTGACAATATCATCATCCTCCCTGCCGACAAGGGCACCACCACGGTTGTGATGGACCATGCCAAATACAATGAGGAAGCTGAGTGCCAACTTTCTGACGAAACCTTTTACCATCACCTTACTTCCAACCCAACAGACCACCACTCCTACCAAATTTCGTCCTATCTTCATTCCTCAGGAAAACAGGAAGGCCTTCCCGATTCCACCATTGCTCTAATGATCACCAACAAACCCCGCACACCCACATTTTACCTTCTCCCTAAAATCCATAAACCCAACAACATCCCTGGCCGCCCCATTGTTGCCAGCTTAAATTCCCCTACAGAACGCATCTTCGCCTTCATTGACTGCCACCTACAACCTCTCATACATCAATTCCCTTCCTCCATCCAAGACACTAACCACTTTCTCAAATGCCTCAAACACCTCCCCTCTCCTCTCCCACCCAATACCATTTTGGCCACTATCGATGTCTGTTTTCTCTGCACAAACATCCCCCACGATGACGGACTCTCTGCCCTTAGTAAACTCCAGGACTCAAGACCACCCGACGCAAGACCGTCCTCCCATTTCTTATTAGACTTGGCCACTACCTTCAAATTAGAGGTACTGTGATGGGCACCCGAATGACGCCTTCATACACCAATTGTTACCTTGGAGAGTGGGAGAGACTCTTCCTCAACGTACCACTCAGACCCTTTTGTGGCTGAGATACATCGACGATGTCTTCTTCATTTGGACGCATGGACCTGACTCTCTCCTTTCCTTTCTATCATGCCTCTCCTCCCACCCTTCACTCTCCTTCACCCACCAATCCTCTACCTCCCATATCACATTCCTGGACGTCGATCTTTACCTCCAAGACAGTAAAATCTGCACCTGTGTTCATATCAAACCCACCAACAGCATCCAATACCTCCACTTTGATGGCTGCCACCCCCTTCATAGCAAAACCTCTATCCCCTATGCCCTTGCTTGACGAGGGTAGAAGGTTTGTTCCGATAGGGCATCTCTTCTACAGTATTACTCTGTCCTCGAGGACGCTCTTCTCAAATGTGGCTACCCTGCAGACCTGGTCAGCGAACAGATCCATAGGGCGATGATGCCTACAACCAATAGATCCCATCCTCACACATCCACTATCCTTGCATCAACCCCTCCACTCACTCTAACCACACTTTTCCTTCTTGGTATCCATGAGGCCCTCAAAACAATCCTCCATGCTGCCCACCCAATTCTTACCTTTTCCTCCCACCAGTCCCTCTTTACCAACCTTTTTTGCCAATCCCCCACTCCTCTCCATCTGCCGGCACCCCAATTTGAGAAATATCTTGTTGATGAAGGAACTTCCCACTTCTACCATGCCTCTTGCTATAGGGTATCACTCCTGCGGCAAACCTCGCTGCCTCACTTGCCCTATCCACCTACCCTCATCTTCTTTCTCGAGTCCCTCCACCAACATCACCTACCCCGTCACCTCTAGAAGCAACTGCACCACCTGTAACACCATTTACCTCCTCACCTGCACCCTATGTCCGGCATTTTACATAGGCCTCACCAGCAATCCATTAAACATCCGTATGAAAGGTCACTGGAATAGTATTATTCTCAGACACCCCCTCCCAGTTGCATTACACGCCAATGCCCAAAATGTCTTCTTCAATAGTCATTACAATGTAAGGGCTATTCGTGCCTTACCCAATGACACTCCTGCCCCCCTTCTCCGACACTGGGAACTAGCACATATACATCTTCTTGACTCTTTCTCCCCACCTGGCCTCAACCTCCACTAACCTTATTAGCCCCCTTACAATGTCTCCTTAGTTACATTGTAGCTATTCGTGCTTTACCTTACCACACTCCATCCTTATTGGCTATCCACCCTTCCCACTCCCAGCCTCCTCCAATCATCAAACCTTCTCACATCACCCTGTCATTCCCCACCCAGTGTGTCACTTTCTGTTACTCTCTCTCCATCGCTGATGAAGGGCATATAAAAGTAAAAGTGACTGCATCGCCGTGAAGAATCACTGACTGACAGAAGTCGCATGCTGATTCCCAGGATATTGTCATGAAACTCACTAGCATTAAAAAAGCAATATCATCTATTATTATTTATTCTATGTATTTGCAAACTTATCATTTTGCACATAATAAAATCTTTGGACATTAATATAATGGGATTATGAAAGTGTTGTCTCGCATTGATGAATTTCTTTGCAATCAGAGTATTAATAAAATTTCAAGGCATAAGGAGAGAGACAGCACAGATAATCCGCAAACCGGATAACCCGTGCATGGATAATCGAGAGTTTACTGTGTGTGTGTATATATATATATATATATATATATATATATATATATATATATATATATATATATATATATATATATATATAATGTATTAACTGTGGTAACATCCTTATTGTGAACATTAATTCCCTGATTGAATTAGGTGGGAGGTAAAGTTCCAACTGGAGGTAAAGGAGTGGTCAAGTCCAGTGGTGGCACAATCAAGAAAGCATCTGCCTCAGAATCAAAACACTGGTGGAGCCCAGAGAATTGGAACTTGCAAAAAACTATACAGTTGCTGCAGAATCGGTTCAACATGGGCGGCCTATTTTCCTGGGCTGTTGGAGAAGATGATCGAAATTCATCAAGGCATGTCATCCAGGTGAGTTCATATCACTAATTTTTTGAAGAATCTTAACAGATTATTCATTTTCAATTATTTTGTGCTTAACACTTAGTTGATCTTAGCTTAAAATATTTATTGAAAAACTAACTATGAATAAATAACATGAAAAAATTTTAGTGGCAGATCTTTCATTTTTACTTTGGCTCATGACTTGATGACTTTAAGGGATACATTTCATTTTGTCTTTTAAAGATTGACCAAGGGGGGCTGACTCTTCCAACTAGAGATAACTATCTGAACAAAACAGAAAATGAAAAGGTTCTGACAGCATACTTAGATTACATGACCAAGGTAAGTTCTATATTTTTTGAGAATTAATTTGTGACTTTATTTTAAATACAGTCTTTTTTATTAATGTTCATTATCTATCAGGTTGGGGAAAAAGTTCTGTCTTTTTTAACAATGTTGTCGAAATTGAATGTGAAGAAGTATGTAATTTTGAGAAATAATTTTTTATTATTTTATTTAGTTCAACTAATAATTAAATTTTGTTTATTTGGTGGCAACAATTAAATTTGTTTATTTAATTATGGGGTATTTGCCATTAATATAGGATGAGTTTGTAAGAGATTCGGGTATGTTTATTGTATGAATTCAAACTTGGAAGCACAGCATCCGACGCTGCTGAGCAGATAGCCAAGGCTTGGGGACAAGGTTCTGTGACAGTAAGAACTGCTCAACGATGGTTTGCCAAATTCCGCTCTAGAGATATGGGTGTTGAAATTAAACACTCTATAGGATGTCCCTCTGTTTTTGACAATGAGGTCTTGAAGCAGCTTGTGGATTCTGATCCGCAACAAACAGCTAGGGAGATGGCTGTCACACTTACTGTTAACCAGAAAACCATGTGCCATCATTTAAAACAGATAGGAAAAGTAAAAAAACTAGAAAAATGGGTGCCACACGAATTGACTGAAAGAAGCAAAATGCAGAGGTTGAATAGGTGCATTTCCTTGCTCCAAAAGTGTGTAAATGAGCCTTTCTTTGACCGGATCATCACATGTGATGAAAAGTGGATTCTCTATGATAATCAGAGAAGGTCGGGCCAATGGTTAAATGTCGATGCACCACCTATAAAATTACCAAAAAAAGATCTTCATCTGAAGAAGACTATGATTTGCATCTGGTGGAATGTGAGAGGGGTCATTATGAATTTCTCAGACCACAAGAAACCATCACTGCAGAAGCATATTGTCATCAGCTGGATGATATGCATAAAAAATGTGCAAAAACAGCCGAGTTTATGCAATAGAAAACAACCAATTCTTCTCCAAGATAATGCAAAGCCACACACTGCAAAAATCACCACCCAAAAATTAATGCAGTTGGGATATGAAGTTCTCCCCCACCCACCATATTCGCCAGACCTTTCACCTACCGATTGCCACTTGTTTCGATCCATGGACAATTTTATGAAAGATAGGAGATTCAAGAAGCATTGTGATGTAGAAATTGCAGTCACCAAATTCTTTTATTCCAGAGAACCAAACTTTTATAAAGAAGGAATGATTAAACTAGTTAAGCATTGGGAAAAGCATATCGAATCAGAAGGTTCATATTTTGATGAATAAAAATAATTTGTTAATAAATATTTGCATTTTTATTCTCGGCCTCTTAAAACAACAGAACTTTTTCCTCAACCTAATACATGTAATATAGAGAAAATGGAAATCAGGATCCAGTATCTTTGTTATAATGGAATATAATTTGTATATAGGACTGCATTTTTAACCAAGTTTTACTAATAGTATTTGAAGTTGTAAAAGCTGAACAAAGAGAACCAAAATTTTGAATCAACAGATCAAATTATTATCGGAATTTTAAAAAATTGAAGAATAATAAGGCTCAATTAAAAAAAAATGATATAAAAATTTTCAGATTGGTGTGCTACTTGGTGGTGAAGAAAACAGCACAAAAAGGCAAATGGCAGCAATAATTGACCTTGAGACCAAATTAGCTGAAATAACAACACCAGCTGATGAAAGACGTGATGAAGAGAAAATGTATCACCAAATGTCTATTGCTGAATTACAAGAGAAAGCACCATTTGTAAGTTAAGGTTTCCACTGATCATTGTGAATTCTCACCTATATAATACATCTAGTTTTTTTTAATGTCCCACTTTTAAAAAACATACCACATTTACTCTCATATAAATTACATTTTTTCCAAATGTTACATTTGCAAAATGAAGATGCAACTTGTAGGCATGGAAATAAATTGGAAAAGTCTAAAATGTGAGATAATCTTCAAATATCTCTAGAACTTTGCTACAGAGCTCTTATGTTATAATATGCAGTAGGTGACATCTAAAATAAATGCAATGAATAAAAAGGGAAAGATTATAACTAATGACAGATTTATAAACATTTCAGCTTTTGCTGGCGATCATGGCAGGTGAAAAAGAAGACATAATCTCTTGCATGTCAAGGCATTGCCACAGTTTGGTCTCATATTCTAATAGTTCTGTCAAATGTTTCAGTGGTGTTGCTTTCAGTTAGGAAATCATTTTGATTTCTCTTCTCTCTGTATTTTCTCTGTTTATTAAAAAATTGAATTGGGGAAGAGAAGGTGGTCTTCACATTCAAACTTTGTCTATCAGCACTCTGGCAGCATGCCAAGCATAAAGATGTAAAATAAAGACAATAATATTATATAGGATGAAATCTTATATTAATATTCTAATTGTGCATCCCATGTTTACCACATGCAGCATATTTATGTAAAATACTGCACATCCCATCATTTTCAAATATCTCCTTCAGCTGTATTGTTCTATACTACAATATTAATATGAGGCTGATTGATCCCAGATAATTCAATGAAATACCATATTTACCAGAATCCAAGATAACCTCAAATCTAAGACTGCCAAAACAGACAAAAGGTTTTATTATTTAATACATATGATTCTTGCAAAAATTAAAAATTCCACAATAATAGCAAAAAATTTATTTGGTCCCATAATTTTCTTGAAAAGGTCTTTATATTACATCAGTCATCATCATCCTCTATGCTCTCTTTGTCAATGTCCTCACTCTCACTATCTTTATCACTCCGAACTTTGTCTGTTGACTCCCACAAAACATCATCTTCACTTCCATCCATGGCATTGGATAAGCAGCACTTCTTAAATGCACTCACAATTGCTTTTGTATTTATCTGTTGCCATGATGCCTTGATCCAATGGCAGAGCATTTAAATAGTAGGTTTCCTTTTGGTGTTCTAGGGTGATCTCCACTCAATAACCACTCAGAATATAAACCTTTTAAATTATCTTTAAATGGCTTGTTAACAGCAACATCAAGAACTTTAAGCTGTGATTTCATTCCTCCAGGTATTATTACAAGATCAGTATTCATTGCATTAATTGAATCTTTAACTTCAGGAGTTGTGTCCTTTGAAGGCACCTCATACGTGAATCCCTCTTTTTCATAATAGCTCTCCTGGTCGTCTATTCCAGACAATGTGTAACCAATCTCTTATAAGTTCTTTTGACATACACCCATTATCATGACATCTGAATATAATTCATGTAGGCATTGTTTTTGTTTTAGGATAACATATGTTTGTAATTTTAATCCACCAGCTAAAACAGCCAACATTAATGTAACTTGCATTTTTCTGTTACCTATCATTTTTATTATTGCAGATTTTGCACCTTTTTCATTGATAGCATAACTAGATGTTAATTACATAAATTATGGTGAGTTACGCTGTCATTTGTTTTGACATCTACAAAATGATATTCGCAGTAGACAAGAAAAGTTTAGTTCACTTTTGGGAAACGTTCGCTTAATAATTATTCACTTAACTTCATCGTTCAAAACTAAAATTCAGTAGTTCTCTAATTTGTTAAATAACACGTCATTTGTACATATTCGGCATATATTTCAGGCATAGCTATAGTTCGTTCATTCATTAAAAAGGTTTGTCATTTGAAAGAAATGTAAGACAAAATCACAATTAGAGAATTTATGGTGTAAAATCATTGAATGGGCAAATTCCGACGACATGTCGTCATTTGTTTTGACATTCGTGAAATGATATTCACCAATATACAAAGAAAGTTTACTTCTTTGCTTTTGGGAATCGTTTGCATAATAATTGTTCACTGAAGGTAATCGCTCAAAAATAAAATTCAGTAGATCTCTAGTTCATTAAATAACATGCCATTTGTACGTATATGGCATATACATATTTTGAACTCACACATTCAGTACCTATAGGTATAGTTCGTTCAATCATTTAAAAGGCTTGTTACAAATTTTTGTTTGAGAAAAAAAATCATTTAAAAAATGTATATAAAAAAAATAATACTAAATTAATTTTAATCTGGATAGTAAGTATTCATTGAAATTTTTCAGTAGATATAATTATTTTATCTTATGCTTCATATGTACAAAAAAACGTCAATAAATGTGTAAACTTACTTTATACCGAATCTAAGACGACCCCATTTTTTGCAAGATGAAATTCGGAAAAAACCCTCGTTTTGGATTCGGATAAATACAGTACTAATATTATATATATATATATATATATATATATATATATCATATTTCTTGGCATATAAGATGCACCCCGATTTTTTGGAAGATTTTTCAGGAAAAAAATTATTTTGGTTCACCAAGAAATTTAGGAAGGGCCACGTCGTGTATCATTTCCAGTCGTGATTAAGTCTATATCCAGCCAACATTTACAGAAAATATTATGGCCTGATAACAGTTAAATATGACATTTTAGATAAACTTAATTCTTAAAGTAAATGATGATCTAAAACATAAATAAAGGCTTTGAGACTTGTAAAGCTAAATGTGCTCTGCGAGAACTCGGCAGTCATATTAATTAAAGTTATCAGAGTGTGCCGCACATGTTGAATGTATAAGATACCCTTGACCGATAGTACTGACCTAAATTTAAGTTCAAGATGATATTTTAATATAATGGGATAAATAATTAATGGAATACATATGTAATAACGATACATATGCTCAACTAGTCCTTTTTCTTCTGCAACTCTATTTGCCTCGTACATAATGATTTTGATCGATACAGCAATACCTAACTTCCTCTCTTCTGCTATCCATCACTTCCTCCTCTAGTTGTGGCAGTGTAAGACCAAGCCTATGAAGACTATGTTTCTCTTATCCCATCAGCTTCAGTTTTTCCTTGTTTTCTCCATTCACAAATAATAATAATTGTGGGAGGTGGGTCGAAATGATGTGCTGCTGCTCAGTTTCCATGCGTTTTTGTGTGTCGAATCGCCTGAAGCTTATAACTAATAACATAGGCATATAATTTCACTTTTGTAGCCATTGCGATCTCAATATACGTAACTTTATTTTTCCTATCCATAATATATTTATGGCATCTACACAAATTCTACTGTTCTGTGGCATTAATCGCACTATTCAACGGGTTCATTAGGAAATAAAACATCGCAAACGCGTCGAAATTGTAATCACTGTGAGCAGACATGTATTAAAGCATAGTAATAAAATGCATCCTCAGAATTCACGTTGCATAAAGTATAGTATATTAACAAATTGTTCACTATTAATTATTGATAATGTATATCTTATTGATTTTGTAATGAATGACTGCCGATTATTCCGTTTTGGGGATGAGTGAGTTCATTAGTGTCAGTGTTGAGAACAATAATAATCTTACCTTTGGCATATAAGACACTGACTGATTTTGGGGGTCATTTTTCTGGAAAAAAAGTGACTTATATGCCAAGAAATATGGTATATTTATGTACAGTTAATGGTAATTATTGGTGATTTCTTCTCTTATTTGAATTCCTTAGTTCTTTATATTTTGAGGTAGTCTTTTAAAAACTTAGAGTGAAGTTTATATTCAGGTAATTTTTTTTCAAGTTTCAGTATTGCAGTTTCAGTACATGCAGAGGTGGCTTATGTGCAAGTACAGTAAGTCCTTGTTTATTGCAAGGATCTTTTTCTTTTTGAGACAGCTACTGTTCTAACTTCATGAGATCCTCATTGCTAAAAGATTCTAATAGGTCCTCCAAATCCTCTTAGCCAACTTCATCAAAGCCGACCTGGTTGACAATTTGCCTTGTAATTTATGAAGCATCAGAAAAGCCCGTAAAAATATGGACACATTCAGGCCAAACTTTCCTCCACATTCCATTCATTGTAGTTTGGGTCCAATCTTCCAATGCATCTTTAATATTTTCTAAATCTCTATTTATGTATTACGAATGCCAAAAGTCATTATTGTTGGCTTGCCTACTTAAATTACTGTAACATTATAAAATATAATACAAAACAGTAACATTGTAGCTGAAAGAAATTGTATAATTTCAGTTACAATGTATTTCTATATAGATCATTTGACTCGCGGTCAAGAAAAAAAGTGTTTATTCCTGGCTGTTTGCTGTAGTCTATTGACTTTCCTGTATGTGTATCAAAAAATTTTACTGTGATAAAATTGCGATCAAGTGAAATAAATACCTAAGGTTAAGCTTTGCAGAACTATTTGCATATTTTTTCTTTTTTTATATCCATTATTTAACAGTATCATTTTATCATCATCTCTTATTATTAATCCTCTTTTTCATTTTATAATTTTATTTTTTCATAACTTAAATCTCCAGTGTAATTTCTAAAATAATAAAATATAGCAACATAGTAATATTATTTTACAGTATTCCTTATAACTTATCATGCTATATTTATTTTTCCATAGATGTCTTGGAAAGAATACTTTTCAGATGCATTGAGACTTGTCAATCGCAAAGTAACCAGTAAGGAAGTGGTGGTTGTTTATGCACCTGATTATATAGAGAAGATGTCCAATTTAGTTGTGGAATATAACAACACAGCAGAAGGAAAAACGTAATCACATTAATCTTATAGCTTTATATTTTGCAATATAAATACTTTTGTTTGAATGCTTTTTCTAAATACTGCCTTATCAGTTTACAAAAAAGTTTTGATATGTCTCAATAGGAAGTATATCAATATTTTTATTTATAGCTGAATCCTTATTATAACTGAAATTTTTGAGGATAATATATAATAAATCAGTTTTATTAAAGATGATTTTGATTAACCTAATGAAGCACTATTGTTTCCTAGGGTGCTTAACAACTATTTAGTCTGGCAAACAGTGAGAAGTTTGACTGCTTGTCTTTCACGAGCTTTTCGAGATGCATATCGTGGTCTACGTAGAGCATTGGTGGGTTCTGAAGGTGGTGAAGAACCATGGCGTTACTGTGTGACTGATACCACAAACGTGTTAGGTTTTGCTGTAGGAGCCATGTTTGTCAGAGAGGTATTCCATGGAGAATCAAAGCCAGCGGTAAGTGAACAGACAAGATGTTGATTTGCTATATGGTGCTATAAATGATAGCAAAAACTTTGGACATCTTAAATAGACAAGTGGAGAGAATATTTTTAAAACTGCTGTAAAATTTCTAGTAGCAATTATCATCAAAATTGTAGCAGTAATAACTTTAATATTATAATGTTTAGGGTAAAGGTTTATACAGGAGGAATGGTTGATAGCTGTGACTTATGAGTTAAGCTGCATGAAGAATGCTCTAATGCTTCATCTTTCCCTTTCTCTAACTGTTAAGCTTCTTCATGAAAAGAAGCTCGGCAGTGATGGCAAACAAAATATGAAGTATATGAATATTCTCTATGCAGCAAATACCTGGAAACCAAATCTATCAATATTATTATGATAATCATGCGAAACATTTACATAGTATGGATATTTAATTTCGGCATGTTAAACTGAGCACTGTTTTTCTATGCCTGCTTTTTGTTTACTATATACGAGGAAAAGTCAAAAAGTAAGGTTCCCTATTTTTTTTATTGCTGCTCCTGTAACTTGGAGTGTTGTTAATACTGTCTTGTAAGTATGTGGATGGTGGCATCACTCATATGTTGCTTTGTGCAACTGCTCAGTGCCATTTTAAAAATGCAAACCATCCTGGAAATATGGACGAAGAAAGAGCTGAGAGCAGTAATTCATTTTCTGTGGGCAAAATAAAACCCATCCATCAGGAGTCCATGCATGAGTATGGCACCAGTGTCAAGTCAGTGCAACATGTACGAATGTCTTGTCATGAGTTTGCAAATGGCTGTACAAGTCTGTTGGGCAAAAGCAGTAGTGGCCATCCTTTGTCTCAAATAATCACCGGGGATGAGATGTGGGCATTCTACCACTATCCTGAGGCTAAGGCATTCCACATGGAGAGATAATAAACCCAGCTGCTTATCAGGCCATGCTGACTCAATTAAATAAAATTATTCACCGCAAGATGCCTAGTCTGCTGTTGCAAGGAGTGCTCCTGTTGCATGCCATTGCACACTCACACGAGTAAATCCATGATGGATTACAACAGCTAGCAATTATTTACTCAGTGAAATAAGCAGTGCTGATGAAATCAGTTTTCTTTGATGTGCCATCAAATCTGATGAAAAAGTGCAAAAGTTTTAATAATGAACAATACAAATAACAAAAAATGCAAGTTACAGTAATGTTGACTGTGTTACCATATGGTATGAAATAGCCACCATATGTAATCATAAACCATAAAACAATGCCCAAGGAATAACTGCTTATTGGAGTAGTCGTTAGGTGTCACAATAAGGAGTCAAGATGACTTACGATGGATTTATTGCATTTCATCTAGAATAGAAGGTGAGGGACACTCTTATGAAAAAGAGGGAAACTTTCAAAGGACACAACTTCTGAAGTTAAGGATTCATTTAAGGAAATGAATGCTGACACCTGTGGGAGTGGCATGGCTACTTAAAGTTCTAAATCTTGTTGTCAACAAGCCTTTTAAAAGTCATTTAATAGGATTGTATTCATTTGTTATTAGCTGGAGGCTATACTTTAACACCAAGGAGAAAGCTAAATAAACCTAATGTTGCAGCACTCTGCCAATTGAGCAATATATCATGGTAACAGATAAATCCAGAAGTAACAGTGAATACATATAAGAAGTGCTGGTTATCTAATGTCATGGACAGAAATGAGGATGATGTTTTGTGGAGACAATGGATGAAGTTAAGAGTTATAAAGATAGGGTGAATGAGTAAATTATAAAGAAAGCAATAGTGAGTGATGAATACTGATCATATACAATGACTTATAAAAAAAATGTAGGGTTCAATAAACTTAACATGGAAAATTTATGCAAATTGTGTAGACCTTGTGAATATATGTTGGAATCACATGGACTTTGTTCATAAAATTTTTTTCTATGTTGGCACTCTTAAAAGTTTTACATTCAAGTCCATTGTAGATTCTAGTAAATGCTGCATATAATATTCAGATGCTGCCAGTGGCAGATTTGGGTATATGCCACTCCAAAGCCATTTAGTTAGGCCATTTCCTATTTTTATTAGAATTTCATTAAAATTTTGTATAAAAAATATATTTTTATTAAAATTAATGTTATATAAAATTTAGAATGTTATAAAAATTTCATTAACCTTATAGCAGACTGCCACTGGGTGTGGCAAAACCAACATGCACTTTATAATGTTACAGTTCACTCTTAGCTAATTTGAAAATATTTATTTAAAGGCCGAGGAGATGATAAATGAGGTAAGGACAGCTTTCAAGAAGAACTTGAGGAATCTAAGTTGGATGGATAAGGAAACCATTGATTTGGCAGAGAAAAAGGCAGATGCTATAACTGATATGATTGGTAATTATTTTTCCCATTGGTTTCAATAGACAATAAATTTAATATATTAATGATTTTATTTTTGCTTTGTAAAATTTTTCCAAGTATTGAACGTAAAAATTTGTAATCTGTAATGGAAATGGTAGTGATATGTACATTCATTTTAAAAATATATATAAAATAAATTTTTCTTTAACCTCGTCCATGTCTTAAAATACTCTTTCATTGTTCCCAGTGCATAGTTTTTCACTTGTCTTTTTATATCAATTCTTTTCTCTGCATTTACCCAAAATACTGAAAACTGAAGTAGTTAAACTTTTCTAATTTATTCAGTAATATAATCTGCTAAGATTGATGTTGCATTGTATAAATAATTGTTCACATTATATGCTAGAAAACATTATTTTGGCACAGGTTTTCCAAATTACATTTTGGATCCATCTCAACTGGATGAGAAATACAAGGAACTTGAGATCAGAGACAATGAATATTTTGACAATAACATAAGAGTTAATCAATATAATTTGAAAAGAAATCTAGAGAAGCTTGATCAGCCAGTCAATAAAACAAGGTACGAATTATCAATTTTTCTAATTTATAAATCTCTCTGTGAAATGTTTATATTTATGATGGCAGTGGTGGCCGGAGGTTGTTGCAACTAGTAGGGCCAACATATGTTTAAAAAAACCTAAATTTATAATACAAAAAAGTATTTAATTTTTTACTTACCGAAAAATGTACTGTAGTGAGTAGATGAAAAAGTCTTGCAGCTAAAATTAGCGATAAACAAAGTCTATTCAGCGATCTTTTTTGTTAGAAAGTAAATCAGTAACTTTTCTGTTAAAGCTATATATGTTATTTACAATAGTTACAAAAGCACTTAGTCTTTCTTCTTTCATAGTATTCCTAAGAAAAGTCTTTATTCTTTTCATCATTGAAAAACACTATTCTGCTTCTGATGCCACATTGTATTGTGATCAACACTTTTAAAAGTTTTATTGTCTCTTGAAATGTTTCATACAAATCATCACCCAAAATTAGCGACAGAAATTGTACCGCACCAGAAGCTGCTCTCAATTCCTCTCTTTCATAAAAAACTTGAAGTCCACTCTTCAGTCTCTTTTTTCCGAAAAAAGAATACCTACTTTTCAATTGTTTCACTGAGATATGTGTCAGGGAATTTTTTGGTGTAATTATCAAATTCTTCAACCACAGATTCATAGCCACGAGTTGTCTGTAAGTTGAAACCTATCTTTTATTTCTGTGATGATGGTGGGTGTATCAGTGGTTGAAATTAGCAAGTGAATACTTGTCTTTTATCAGTTTCTGAATGCCATTTAAATGTCCACTCATAACAGAAGCACCATCAAAACTTTGTGTTATAAGTTTATTCGGACTGTCACCAATTAGGGGGTCGAGTTGTTTTAAAATACAATCTGCGATTGCATGAGCATCATGTCCATCAGGATTAACAAAATTCCAGAACCTTTCTACCAGTTTTCTGCCTACAATTTAACATAATACAATGACTAACTGAAATTGACGATGCATCAGTAGTTTCATCGACTATCAATACAACATAATCTGCTTTTTTAATTTCTTTGCAAACTTCTTCGTGGTATACTTCTAACATGCATTCCAGCAACTCATTCTGTATAGTTTTAGACATACCTTTAAACACAGCTGATTGACTAAGGTGAACTTTTAAGTTTTTATCTAACTCAGAACTAAACTGGATTAACTCATGAAAAACTCCCTTATTATATGACTCATCCGATTCATCATGCCCTCTCAATGCTAATTCTAATGCCCCACAAAAACATATACAATTTATAATCAAATTTAATACACCTTTTTTTATCTACTTGCTCGTTATGTTTAGATATAGCTAGCTGATACTGTGAGTTAAACTGACTTTGAATATTTATTTTATCCAGCAACGATAAACTCAAAACATTGTTCGTATGTTGTTTAGATTTTATATACTCTATCTTTAAAAAAATTCAGCAATTTTAATCTCTATATCTGACTTAGGAACACTCTTTAATGCAATATCAATGAATAATGGAATATGTCTTTGTTTTCGTTGCCATTGTATTGCTTGGAACAATTTTTGAAACGAGAAAAAAGTCTGCTATGACCGGGGATTGAACCCGGGTCTTCCACTTGCCGGGCGGATATTCTACCCCTGAACTATCGTAGCAGAACATTTTCTCTCGTTTCTGAACACGGATGTTTTCCTTTGTGGGACGGGAACTAGCCAAGCTAATATCAAACTGCCCCGACAGATGTCCTCAAAGAGGATCGTCGAAAGAAACTCCTTCCTCTCAAATGGTGAGATTGCCAAACATGAAATTGATGAAATGATATGATCCGAAGATCCTATGCAGACAGGCATAAGCTGTGAAAGTTGGAACAATTTTTGAAACGAGAAAAAAGTCTGCTATGACCGGGGATTGAACCCGGGTCTTCCACTTGCCGGGCGGATATTCTACCCCTGAACTATCGTAGCAGAACATTTTCTCTCGTTTCTGAACACGGATGTTTTCCTTTGTGGGACGGGAACTAGCCAAGCTAATATCAAACTGCCCCGACAGATGTCCTCAAAGAGGATCGTCGAAAGAAACTCCTTCCTCTCAAATGGTGAGATTGCCAAACATGAAATTGATGAAATGATATGATCCGAAGATCCTATGCAGACAGGCATAAGCTGTGAAAGTTGGAACAATTTTTGAAACGAGAAAAAAGTCTGCTATGACCGGGGATTGAACCCGGGTCTTCCACTTGCCGGGCGGATATTCTACCCCTGAACTATCGTAGCAGAACATTTTCTCTCGTTTCTGAACACGGATGTTTTCCTTTGTGGGACGGGAACTAGCCAAGCTAATATCAAACTGCCCCGACAGATGTCCTCAAAGAGGATCGTCGAAAGAAACTCCTTCCTCTCAAATGGTGAGATTGCCAAACATGAAATTGATGAAATGATATGATCCGAAGATCCTATGCAGACAGGCATAAGCTGTGAAAGTTGGAACAATTTTTGAAACGAGAAAAAAGTCTGCTATGACCGGGGATTGAACCCGGGTCTTCCACTTGCCGGGCGGATATTCTACCCCTGAACTATCGTAGCAGAACATTTTCTCTCGTTTCTGAACACGGATGTTTTCCTTTGTGGGACGGGAACTAGCCAAGCTAATATCAAACTGCCCCGACAGATGTCCTCAAAGAGGATCGTCGAAAGAAACTCCTTCCTCTCAAATGGTGAGATTGCCAAACATGAAATTGATGAAATGATATGATCCGAAGATCCTATGCAGACAGGCATAAGCTGTGAAAGTTGGAACAATTTTTGAAACGAGAAAAAAGTCTGCTATGACCGGGGATTGAACCCGGGTCTTCCACTTGCCGGGCGGATATTCTACCCCTGAACTATCGTAGCAGAACATTTTCTCTCGTTTCTGAACACGGATGTTTTCCTTTGTGGGACGGGAACTAGCCAAGCTAATATCAAACTGCCCCGACAGATGTCCTCAAAGAGGATCGTCGAAAGAAACTCCTTCCTCTCAAATGGTGAGATTGCCAAACATGAAATTGATGAAATGATATGATCCGAAGATCCTATGCAGACAGGCATAAGCTGTGAAAGTTGGAACAATTTTTGAAACGAGAAAAAAGTCTGCTATGACCGGGGATTGAACCCGGGTCTTCCACTTGCCGGGCGGATATTCTACCCCTGAACTATCGTAGCAGAACATTTTCTCTCGTTTCTGAACACGGATGTTTTCCTTTGTGGGACGGGAACTAGCCAAGCTAATATCAAACTGCCCCGACAGATGTCCTCAAAGAGGATCGTCGAAAGAAACTCCTTCCTCTCAAATGGTGAGATTGCCAAACATGAAATTGATGAAATGATATGATCCGAAGATCCTATGCAGACAGGCATAAGCTGTGAAAGTTGGAACAATTTTTGAAACGAGAAAAAAGTCTGCTATGACCGGGGATTGAACCCGGGTCTTCCACTTGCCGGGCGGATATTCTACCCCTGAACTATCGTAGCAGAACATTTTCTCTCGTTTCTGAACACGGATGTTTTCCTTTGTGGGACGGGAACTAGCCAAGCTAATATCAAACTGCCCCGACAGATGTCCTCAAAGAGGATCGTCGAAAGAAACTCCTTCCTCTCAAATGGTGAGATTGCCAAACATGAAATTGATGAAATGATATGATCCGAAGATCCTATGCAGACAGGCATAAGCTGTGAAAGTTGGAACAATTTTTGAAACGAGAAAAAAGTCTGCTATGACCGGGGATTGAACCCGGGTCTTCCACTTGCCGGGCGGATATTCTACCCCTGAACTATCGTAGCAGAACATTTTCTCTCGTTTCTGAACACGGATGTTTTCCTTTGTGGGACGGGAACTAGCCAAGCTAATATCAAACTGCCCCGACAGATGTCCTCAAAGAGGATCGTCGAAAGAAACTCCTTCCTCTCAAATGGTGAGATTGCCAAACATGAAATTGATGAAATGATATGATCCGAAGATCCTATGCAGACAGGCATAAGCTGTGAAAGTTGGAACAATTTTTGAAACGAGAAAAAAGTCTGCTATGACCGGGGATTGAACCCGGGTCTTCCACTTGCCGGGCGGATATTCTACCCCTGAACTATCGTAGCAGAACATTTTCTCTCGTTTCTGAACACGGATGTTTTCCTTTGTGGGACGGGAACTAGCCAAGCTAATATCAAACTGCCCCGACAGATGTCCTCAAAGAGGATCGTCGAAAGAAACTCCTTCCTCTCAAATGGTGAGATTGCCAAACATGAAATTGATGAAATGATATGATCCGAAGATCCTATGCAGACAGGCATAAGCTGTGAAAGTTGGAACAATTTTTGAAACGAGAAAAAAGTCTGCTATGACCGGGGATTGAACCCGGGTCTTCCACTTGCCGGGCGGATATTCTACCCCTGAACTATCGTAGCAGAACATTTTCTCTCGTTTCTGAACACGGATGTTTTCCTTTGTGGGACGGGAACTAGCCAAGCTAATATCAAACTGCCCCGACAGATGTCCTCAAAGAGGATCGTCGAAAGAAACTCCTTCCTCTCAAATGGTGAGATTGCCAAACATGAAATTGATGAAATGATATGATCCGAAGATCCTATGCAGACAGGCATAAGCTGTGAAAGTTGGAACAATTTTTGAAACGAGAAAAAAGTCTGCTATGACCGGGGATTGAACCCGGGTCTTCCACTTGCCGGGCGGATATTCTACCCCTGAACTATCGTAGCAGAACATTTTCTCTCGTTTCTGAACACGGATGTTTTCCTTTGTGGGACGGGAACTAGCCAAGCTAATATCAAACTGCCCCGACAGATGTCCTCAAAGAGGATCGTCGAAAGAAACTCCTTCCTCTCAAATGGTGAGATTGCCAAACATGAAATTGATGAAATGATATGATCCGAAGATCCTATGCAGACAGGCATAAGCTGTGAAAGTTGGAACAATTTTTGAAACGAGAAAAAAGTCTGCTATGACCGGGGATTGAACCCGGGTCTTCCACTTGCCGGGCGGATATTCTACCCCTGAACTATCGTAGCAGAACATTTTCTCTCGTTTCTGAACACGGATGTTTTCCTTTGTGGGACGGGAACTAGCCAAGCTAATATCAAACTGCCCCGACAGATGTCCTCAAAGAGGATCGTCGAAAGAAACTCCTTCCTCTCAAATGGTGAGATTGCCAAACATGAAATTGATGAAATGATATGATCCGAAGATCCTATGCAGACAGGCATAAGCTGTGAAAGTTGGAACAATTTTTGAAACGAGAAAAAAGTCTGCTATGACCGGGGATTGAACCCGGGTCTTCCACTTGCCGGGCGGATATTCTACCCCTGAACTATCGTAGCAGAACATTTTCTCTCGTTTCTGAACACGGATGTTTTCCTTTGTGGGACGGGAACTAGCCAAGCTAATATCAAACTGCCCCGACAGATGTCCTCAAAGAGGATCGTCGAAAGAAACTCCTTCCTCTCAAATGGTGAGATTGCCAAACATGAAATTGATGAAATGATATGATCCGAAGATCCTATGCAGACAGGCATAAGCTGTGAAAGTTGGAACAATTTTTGAAACGAGAAAAAAGTCTGCTATGACCGGGGATTGAACCCGGGTCTTCCACTTGCCGGGCGGATATTCTACCCCTGAACTATCGTAGCAGAACATTTTCTCTCGTTTCTGAACACGGATGTTTTCCTTTGTGGGACGGGAACTAGCCAAGCTAATATCAAACTGCCCCGACAGATGTCCTCAAAGAGGATCGTCGAAAGAAACTCCTTCCTCTCAAATGGTGAGATTGCCAAACATGAAATTGATGAAATGATATGATCCGAAGATCCTATGCAGACAGGCATAAGCTGTGAAAGTTGGAACAATTTTTGAAACGAGAAAAAAGTCTGCTATGACCGGGGATTGAACCCGGGTCTTCCACTTGCCGGGCGGATATTCTACCCCTGAACTATCGTAGCAGAACATTTTCTCTCGTTTCTGAACACGGATGTTTTCCTTTGTGGGACGGGAACTAGCCAAGCTAATATCAAACTGCCCCGACAGATGTCCTCAAAGAGGATCGTCGAAAGAAACTCCTTCCTCTCAAATGGTGAGATTGCCAAACATGAAATTGATGAAATGATATGATCCGAAGATCCTATGCAGACAGGCATAAGCTGTGAAAGTTGGAACAATTTTTGAAACGAGAAAAAAGTCTGCTATGACCGGGGATTGAACCCGGGTCTTCCACTTGCCGGGCGGATATTCTACCCCTGAACTATCGTAGCAGAACATTTTCTCTCGTTTCTGAACACGGATGTTTTCCTTTGTGGGACGGGAACTAGCCAAGCTAATATCAAACTGCCCCGACAGATGTCCTCAAAGAGGATCGTCGAAAGAAACTCCTTCCTCTCAAATGGTGAGATTGCCAAACATGAAATTGATGAAATGATATGATCCGAAGATCCTATGCAGACAGGCATAAGCTGTGAAAGTTGGAACAATTTTTGAAACGAGAAAAAAGTCTGCTATGACCGGGGATTGAACCCGGGTCTTCCACTTGCCGGGCGGATATTCTACCCCTGAACTATCGTAGCAGAACATTTTCTCTCGTTTCTGAACACGGATGTTTTCCTTTGTGGGACGGGAACTAGCCAAGCTAATATCAAACTGCCCCGACAGATGTCCTCAAAGAGGATCGTCGAAAGAAACTCCTTCCTCTCAAATGGTGAGATTGCCAAACATGAAATTGATGAAATGATATGATCCGAAGATCCTATGCAGACAGGCATAAGCTGTGAAAGTTGGAACAATTTTTGAAACGAGAAAAAAGTCTGCTATGACCGGGGATTGAACCCGGGTCTTCCACTTGCCGGGCGGATATTCTACCCCTGAACTATCGTAGCAGAACATTTTCTCTCGTTTCTGAACATGGATGTTTTCCTTTGTGGGACGGGAACTAGCCAAGCTAATATCAAACTGCCCCGACAGATGTCCTCAAAGAGGATCGTCGAAAGAAACTCCTTCCTCTCAAATGGTGAGATTGCCAAACATGAAATTGATGAAATGATATGATCCGAAGATCCTATGCAGACAGGCATAAGCTGTGAAAGTTGGAACAATTTTTGAAACGAGAAAAAAGTCTGCTATGACCGGGGATTGAACCCGGGTCTTCCACTTGCCGGGCGGATATTCTACCCCTGAACTATCGTAGCAGAACATTTTCTCTCGTTTCTGAACACGGATGTTTTCCTTTGTGGGACGGGAACTAGCCAAGCTAATATCAAACTGCCCCGACAGATGTCCTCAAAGAGGATCGTCGAAAGAAACTCCTTCCTCTCAAATGGTGAGAGAGAGTGGAAGACCCGGGTTCAATCCCCGGTCATAGCAGACTTTTTTCTTGTTTCAAAAATTGTTCCAACTTTCACAGCTTATGCCTGTCTGCATAGGATCTTCGGATCATATCATTTCATCAATTTCATGTTTGGCAATCTCACCATTTGAGAGGAAGGAGTTTCTTTCGACGATCCTCTTTGAGGACATCTGTCGGGGCAGTTTGATATTAGCTTGGCTAGTTCCCGTCCCACAAAGGAAAACATCCGTGTTCAGAAACGAGAGAAAATGTTCTGCTACGATAGTTCAGGGGTAGAATATCCGCCCGGCAAGTGGAAGACCCGGGTTCAATCCCCGGTCATAGCAGACTTTTTTCTCGTTTCAAAAATTGTTCCAACTTTCACAGCTTATGCCTGTCTGCATAGGATCTTCGGATCATATCATTTCATCAATTTCATGTTTGGCAATCTCACCATTTGAGAGGAAGGAGTTTCTTTCGACGATCCTCTTTGAGGACATCTGTCGGGGCAGTTTGATATTAGCTTGGCTAGTTCCCGTCCCACAAAGGAAAACATCCGTGTTCAGAAACGAGAGAAAATGTTCTGCTACGATAGTTCAGGGGTAGAATATCCGCCCGGCAAGTGGAAGACCCGGGTTCAATCCCCGGTCATAGCAGACTTTTTTCTCGTTTCAAAAATTGTTCCAACTTTCACAGCTTATGCCTGTCTGCATAGGATCTTCGGATCATATCATTTCATCAATTTCATGTTTGGCAATCTCACCATTTGAGAGGAAGGAGTTTCTTTCGACGATCCTCTTTGAGGACATCTGTCGGGGCAGTTTGATATTAGCTTGGCTAGTTCCCGTCCCACAAAGGAAAACATCCGTGTTCAGAAACGAGAGAAAATGTTCTGCTACGATAGTTCAGGGGTAGAATATCCGCCCGGCAAGTGGAAGACCCGGGTTCAATCCCCGGTCATAGCAGACTTTTTTCTCGTTTCAAAAATTGTTCCAACTTTCACAGCTTATGCCTGTCTGCATAGGATCTTCGGATCATATCATTTCATCAATTTCATGTTTGGCAATCTCACCATTTGAGAGGAAGGAGTTTCTTTCGACGATCCTCTTTGAGGACATCTGTCGGGGCAGTTTGATATTAGCTTGGCTAGTTCCCGTCCCACAAAGGAAAACATCCGTGTTCAGAAACGAGAGAAAATGTTCTGCTACGATAGTTCAGGGGTAGAATATCCGCCCGGCAAGTGGAAGACCCGGGTTCAATCCCCGGTCATAGCAGACTTTTTTCTCGTTTCAAAAATTGTTCCAACTTTCACAGCTTATGCCTGTCTGCATAGGATCTTCGGATCATATCATTTCATCAATTTCATGTTTGGCAATCTCACCATTTGAGAGGAAGGAGTTTCTTTCGACGATCCTCTTTGAGGACATCTGTCGGGGCAGTTTGATATTAGCTTGGCTAGTTCCCGTCCCACAAAGGAAAACATCCGTGTTCAGAAACGAGAGAAAATGTTCTGCTACGATAGTTCAGGGGTAGAATATCCGCCCGGCAAGTGGAAGACCCGGGTTCAATCCCCGGTCATAGCAGACTTTTTTCTCGTTTCAAAAATTGTTCCAACTTTCACAGCTTATGCCTGTCTGCATAGGATCTTCGGATCATATCATTTCATCAATTTCATGTTTGGCAATCTCACCATTTGAGAGGAAGGAGTTTCTTTCGACGATCCTCTTTGAGGACATCTGTCGGGGCAGTTTGATATTAGCTTGGCTAGTTCCCGTCCCACAAAGGAAAACATCCGTGTTCAGAAACGAGAGAAAATGTTCTGCTACGATAGTTCAGGGGTAGAATATCCGCCCGGCAAGTGGAAGACCCGGGTTCAATCCCCGGTCATAGCAGACTTTTTTCTCGTTTCAAAAATTGTTCCAACTTTCACAGCTTATGCCTGTCTGCATAGGATCTTCGGATCATATCATTTCATCAATTTCATGTTTGGCAATCTCACCATTTGAGAGGAAGGAGTTTCTTTCGACGATCCTCTTTGAGGACATCTGTCGGGGCAGTTTGATATTAGCTTGGCTAGTTCCCGTCCCACAAAGGAAAACATCCGTGTTCAGAAACGAGAGAAAATGTTCTGCTACGATAGTTCAGGGGTAGAATATCCGCCCGGCAAGTGGAAGACCCGGGTTCAATCCCCGGTCATAGCAGACTTTTTTCTCGTTTCAAAAATTGTTCCAACTTTCACAGCTTATGCCTGTCTGCATAGGATCTTCGGATCATATCATTTCATCAATTTCATGTTTGGCAATCTCACCATTTGAGAGGAAGGAGTTTCTTTCGACGATCCTCTTTGAGGACATCTGTCGGGGCAGTTTGATATTAGCTTGGCTAGTTCCCGTCCCACAAAGGAAAACATCCGTGTTCAGAAACGAGAGAAAATGTTCTGCTACGATAGTTCAGGGGTAGAATATCCGCCCGGCAAGTGGAAGACCCGGGTTCAATCCCCGGTCATAGCAGACTTTTTTCTCGTTTCAAAAATTGTTCCAACTTTCACAGCTTATGCCTGTCTGCATAGGATCTTCGGATCATATCATTTCATCAATTTCATGTTTGGTAATCTCACCATTTGAGAGGAAGGAGTTTCTTTCGACGATCCTCTTTGAGGACATCTGTCGGGGCAGTTTGATATTAGCTTGGCTAGTTCCCGTCCCACAAAGGAAAACATCCGTGTTCAGAAACGAGAGAAAATGTTCTGCTACGATAGTTCAGGGGTAGAATATCCGCCCGGCAAGTGGAAGACCCGGGTTCAATCCCCGGTCATAGCAGACTTTTTTCTCGTTTCAAAAATTGTTCCAACTTTCACAGCTTATGCCTGTCTGCATAGGATCTTCGGATCATATCATTTCATCAATTTATTGTATTGCTTGTCATTACCAAGGTGTGGTTTAAACTTCAAAATAACATCAAAATTTTGCGAATATGTGAATAGATGCTATATGAATTAATAATCCCAGTCAATCATTTGCAATTAGACGAAACAATGCAAATCACCTTGATGACTAAAGATTTTCTTATAAAAATATGTCAAATTATGGCATTAAAAACTAATTTGTGGACCGATTTTATGGATATCCAAGAATTGCCAGTAGAAAAATGAAATTTTGTTCTTTTAGTCATACTTTATTTCAAGTACCGTATTCCTATGATGATTCTGAGTAATTTCAAAATGCAAATGATTAATATGCTGCACAAATGGAGAAAATGAATGCTCCTGGAATCAAATCCATGATCTTATGATAGGCGATGACACATTTAAAATGTGCGAGAGGTAGATCCCAGTATATTGTGAAAAAATCATTGAAATCGTACTTTCCTTTCTGTAGTTAGTTAAGTTAAACCATAACTCATCACCAGCGGCATGACCAGCAGCATAATATTCCAAGGCACAACTGCCTTTTAATACAATAAATTCTCGATTTAACGGACTAATAGGGAGGAAGGGTTGTCTGTTAAATGGAGAATGGGATTTTTCGATTCCAAAAACACACTTGTACCTACCTGAGAAAACCTCCTTTACTGATGGTAATGATAATTAATGTATGAAATACAGCATTTGTACGAATATACAATACAAAATTGAAGTTAAAACAACCACATCACTTTTTAATTCCAGAAAACTTTTTTGATATTTTAAGAAAATACGTCGATACTGAAATATCGTGAATTTCATATGGTATGATTATATCTGAATTGTTTCACTGACCCTGCCATAAAATAACCTATTTCTCTTAATTTATTCATTGCAAAACACTGGAATTTAATAAATATTTCTGAGAACTCCGATGGCTCTCTTAAAGAAAACTCCGCGACTTCATAAGCACCGGAAGCCAAAATTGGCTGGCTGGCATTTAATACCGTCTGCGAGCCAATGTATGGATCATATCATGTATACCAGTGGTCTCCAACCTTGCAGCACCCAAGATCTACTTTTCATTTGTAAATTTACCAAGGATCGACCCAGATGCGTAACTATGTCTTCATGGGCCATAATGCGAGAAATACTGTTGAGCGGGATGGAGGGAGGGGGGTTCCCCACAGATTTATCCCGACTTTAGGAGACAGAAACCAGCATCATAACATGTCTTGCTTAACAATCCCAATCAATTCCATTGCAAACAACTTATTTGAGTTAAACAAACTCGAATAAAACTTTGAGTTTTCATTCTGAACAAGAAAATATTTTAATATGAACCATTATATATTGAATTAATGTGAACTCAGACACTGCATATTTTCTACAGTACTGGAAAACTCTGGTATGTAAGTTGATACTGCAACTCGAATACTCTCACCCAATGTCAGATATTTATCTGTTAAGCTGGTGCGATGCTTTGTTTTGATTCCATTCATGCAAGAAAATGTTGACTCGCACAAATATTTTGAGCCAAAGAATGACTTCACTTTCAAAGCTACATTCACTATTGAGCTATAAGAACTTCTATCAACGAAAGTCAAAATCTATATCCTCTCAAAATTTCTTACTTGATTCAATAAAAAGTAATAGCGCTGACGGAATGCTCAGCGATCGACTTTAGAAGGGCCAAAGATCGACCGGTCGATCGCGATCAACTGGTTGGAGACCCCTGATGTATACAATGGATTGTTATTGTAATAGGTACTTAACGGGATAATTTATATCCCCTAGAGCCTCTTCATAATAATAAAATAAGAATAATGCTTATGTAGCTTGTCTCACAACTTTGAATCATAACGCGTTCACAGTATTCACTTGCAATCGCATCACACCGCTTGCATTACCGGTAGTGTGAACACAGCCTAAGCCCACAACTAAACATTGCTTCCCTTACATGCCACGCCATTTTGAAGATGGAATTATCCTTTCACAGAAGTGCCTACTATGGCTGTGCCTCATTGTTCAAGATCGTTTTCATTGGCCTTGTTCCCCAAGAACGTTCTTGCGATCTTGAGACTTCGAAACAGTGCTGTTGTGGCCAAATTGAAACTAATATCAGAAACTTTTGAGTTTTTCTCTCCTTTAAACATTTTATGGATAAAAGGCGATCGTAATTCGCAATTTTTGCAGTAGTCACTACAAGAATTTTAACATTCAGGCCAGCTGTAGGCCCACTTTAAGCCATGATTGTATCAAGAACATGAAACAAGAACACATCTTTGCGTTCTTGTTCTAGATCTCTTGCATTCAACCATAATTTTGATGTCACTATAAGGTGAGAATGTGCTTGGAAAACATTGAGACGCAGGCTGCACAAAAAACATGTTATGTATAACAGTGAACACCCATTTTGAGGTGAAGCAGTGAACAATCTCTGGACTGATTCACCAAACAACGGACTTGGTCCGTTGTTTGGGGATGTGTCCATTATTGCCTTTGTCACAATTTTGTCCATTAAATCAGAAGTATGCTAAACTGAGGTCTGTTAAATCGAGGGTTTACTGTAGTTATATTGGATAACAATTATATGACAATATTAAAAAAATTGAGTGTCCCCCCAGCAAAGGTAATTGGCAAATTATGTTCATTCTCAACAAACAAGTTTGCAACCAGTGGTTGAACAGAACAAGAGGAAGCCAATGGACTTTCTTAATTGGTGGTATGGACATCCATGGCAACAGAGAAAGGCTTGTTACTGAAGGAGCTTTTGGGCATCTCCCATTATTCAGCAAAAGAGAATCGAAAACTACTTATCCTGAAGAAGAGCAGATGGCCGAAAACTTCACCAACAAGCCTTCCTCTTCTGCCATGGATGTCCTCACCACCAATTAAGTGTCCTCTGTCTCCCTTCTATTCCTTTCCAGCCATTATTGTATGTTCCCAGCTGATTCACCACTTCTTATGCGCAATGGGTATTTTAGAGGTAGTGGAATGAATGGCCGGATAGCAATGGAGGAAAGAAACCTGGTGCCTGCTTTTACCCTGCTCTTAACAAAGAGCACCAAGGGGCTCAACAGCATAACATCCCTTCCGAAGGACAGAGTGTTGATTTGAACTTGCTCCTCATTTCTCTTTTTCTCATTAGCTCGTCCTCGTCTCCTTAGTTCCAACATCTATTCCTTTCCATCACTGGTTGCCAGCTTTTATATATACAGGCTTGGACAAAACCACGTGCCCATTTGCCATTGGCGGCTATATTTTTCTGTTACATTTCATGAACTCATTAGAGTTACTAAGTAAATAATATATTTACATTGTATGCATGGCATAAATGTAATGTATAGAGATTACATAACTCTGATTCCCAATCACATCGCATTGGAATTTACTCTAGCCCCTGGATTTTGGAAGTGGCTCCTATCTAGATTTGGATCAGATTTGTCTTTTACTATAAGTATCTTGCAAAAATATTAGTTGTTGTGTTGACTCTATTGATGGAACTGAATTGGATTTAATTTTAAAACCAAATGAAATATATTTTATTAGTATTCAATAGCTTTAATATTTTAATTATTTTTTTATGAATTCAGTTTTCATGCATGTTTTTCTTATGGTATTGCTCCAAAATTGGTGAATAGATTACTTTCAATTCTCTTTAAGGGGATCATTTTTAATACCCCGAGTGTTACTGATGCCCCAAGCGCATTTGCCACAAACTTCTCCAAAATGTTGGCAATGCTATTAGTACATTCTTACATTTTAGTGCCTTGTACTCGGTTGCAAACACGTGGAATGCATTCACAAATTTGTTTTCCATTATGCCGATATAATGAGTTTTATTTTCTGCAGATAGGTGACTTTAGTTTGCTGTCTTGGCTCTGTAATGACTTTATGATACAATGTAATGTGAATATGTAATGATGTTATGGTATAATGTAATGTAATTATGATTTATATTAAGACAATATGGTACAATGTAATTTAATTATGAATTATTATATTTATGATGGTATGGTACAACATAATGTAATAATAATTATTAGTTATGCAATGCAATTATAAATTTTGACATTTTAGAAGGAGAAAAATTCTGTACTTGACCGGGTTCGATTCCCGATCAAGTACAGAATTTTTCTCCTTCTAAAATGTCAAATTTAGTTTCATCTTTATGCGATCATGCATAATATGTAATTTCAACACCTTTGTAACTTGCAATGCAATTATGATAATATTTAATATAAATATGATGTTATATAACTATATTTGTGTTAAATTTGAAAATTTTTGAAAAGTAAATAATTTAGTTCTAATAAAATTTCTACATTTTTGTAAATCACAAAAAAAGGTCAATGAAATCCCGAAGAAACCCAACCCTGGCACTTACACGTAGGGGAAAAAACTTAACCCTCAGAGGGTTAATAAGTTTATATTTACTTTTATTTTAATCTTACAAGTCAGTTGCCTTATTTCCTGAGAGATGATAAGTAGAGGAAAAGAAAACTATTAAAAAATAATCCAATTTTAATTATTTTCATAGATGGGGAATGACTCCACCAACAGTAAATGCCTACTATACTCCTACCAAGAACCAAATTGTATTTCCAGCTGGTATTCTTCAGGCTCCCTTTTATGACATTAAACATCCAAGATCACTTAATTTTGGAGGAATGGGAGTTGTGATGGGCCATGAACTAACCCATGCCTTTGATGACCAAGGTTTGATAATAATTATATGTAATGGTATAGTAGATAAAGTCTTAAGATATATATTTATATAATTGAATAATATATTTTTCAGGTAGAGAATATGATCAATATGGGAATCTTCATCAGTGGTGGAATGACAAAACAATTGAGAAATTCAAGCAACAAACAGATTGTGTTGTTAATCAGTATTCTAAGTATGAACTGAATGGTCAACATCTCAATGGAAAACAGACTTTAGGTAATGCAATATATCATAATGTGTCCAAATCATTAAATAAGGAAAAAGCAAGAGAAAATTTGCTAATTCTAATAAGGAATTTGCTCTTCATAGAAGTTTGTAATACCGAGACTAGTATTACAATATTCTAAGTACCTTACACAAGCTTTGGCTTATTCATGTTTAAGTTTGTCATCAGAGGGAATAAAAAGTTATTTATATGAATAAATGTAAAACTCAGAGTGACACTGCTGGGAAATTCCAGCAAGCCCTTTTTTATGTCTGAATGATTTCCAAATTATTTTAAAATCCTGTGAGTTACCATCATATCAAATTTCAATCATCGGCAAATATTTAAAAAATCTGATGTGGCCATCACATGACTTTCTCCATACTTATAATATTTCTAAAAATTCCAAATAGGTTAAATTATAATAAATATTTTAAGGAACTAAGAGAAAAATTTCAAGATTTTACAAAGAACAGAAATAAACTAAAACTTTAGCCTTCTATTATTGGATATGACCTTGAAGCTCCAACAATTAAGAAAATAAAAAGGAGCGTAAAGTGTTTACAATAGTTGCCGCTAGTTGCTTTGGTTGTGGAAGCTAAAAATTTAGTTTTAAAATTTTTTTCTGCATGCAAGTAGTGTTAACATATTGCTAAATATATATATATATATATATATATAAACAAACTTGATTAATAGTTATAGCATGCATAAATATCAAGTATTGTGTAGATTGGCAAAGCCATATGGATGCTACAGCATTATTACTGGAGGACAATTGTCGCATGATGTCAGAGGACTAGGAGAGAGCTGGGCGGTAGCAGGGCATCAAACTTGATATATCATAATGTCCCTGGACACTTTATATTTTTTTTTTTAGAAATATAGCTTATGCAGTATTTTTTATGACACAAAGATATATAACTGAATGAATTCTAACCAAAACCATTTTAGCCATTATTGAATAAATTAACATTTTGTGAAAATTGACAAGAATTATCTACCCTTCATTGTTATATTATAACATTCATCTTTTCAGAGGGTCTTTTAGTGCTTTATGTCAAAGCTGAAAAGCACTATTATCTTCGTGATGCCTGCCTGTCCATACGCATATATCAGGGAAGAATTGGCAGAACCAATTTCAACCAAATTTGGTACATAGAAAACTCACATAAATGAATGACCAAAATGGCATATTTGGACCGGATCGACTTAGCAGGGGTGCGACAATTTCTAAGTTGACCTTTTCGGTAATTATAAATTTGGAAGGAATTCGCCGAAACAATTTCAACGACATTTTGTATGAAGCAGGCATGCAACAATAAAAAACAGTCAAGATTTTTAGTATAGATATAGAAAGCAGGGCTACCACAATACAAGGAATAAAAAAATTCTTTTTACATGAATTTATATTGAACTCTCCTCATCAATTTTAGCCAAATATAATATTCATAGTGTACACATATATACAAAATCATATTAGCATATTTAAACCAAATCAGCCAAATAGGGGTGCCACAATTACAAATTAAACTTTCAGTAATTAAGGATTTAGAACGAATTGGCAGAACGGATTTCAATTAAATTTTGTATATAAGATTTGTACAACATACCATAATCAAATCAAGATGTGTAAAGCAGAGCTAAAGAGCAGGGCTATGACAGTAAAAAGTTAAATAATATTTCTTTTACTCGTATTTCTAAAGAACTTACCTCATGAATTTTAACCAAATATAGTATATACAGGGTGTTGCAAAATTATGCTGACAAACTTTCAGGGTATATAAAAGAGGTAAAAATAAGTAAAATTTTTAAATACATAATGTATCTAAAAGTGCTTGGTTAAGTAGATATCACCCTTGCAAGAATTTATTGCTCCGAGTAGTTGCTCAAAGGACCAACCACACCGACACTTAAAGATACCTGGCGTGTTGTGAATTTTGTTGCAAGCTGCAATGATCCGGGTGATGAGGTCCTCCTCTGTGTCAATGGGCATCTCTTACACCAGGCTCTTCACGTGGCCCCAGAGAAAAAGTCCAGTGGAGTTAAATCCAGTGATTGAGGTGGCCATGAGACAGGACCTCCACGACCAATCCAACAATCTTGGAACGTCATGCTGAGGAAGTCATGGGAAGTATGGCTAAATTGTGGGGATGCCCCATCGTGCTGGAACCACATGTTTTTGTGGAGCTCCAATGGTGCACACTCCAGTAGCTCAGGCAATGTCTGCTCTAAAAACACCCGGTAGATTCGTGTATTTAAGCATTGAGGAAGGAACTACCCGAGGTGATGTAATCAGTTGTAGTGCATTCCACATTCATACTCAAATGGAAACTACAAGGCAGTTTTCAGTGCGCTGTCGCAAAACACACCTTCACAGTGCTAGGCTGGTTGCCTACATACAGGGGCTTTATTTAATTCTTGTAAGGATGATATCTCCGTAACCAAGCACTTTCGGATACTTTTACTTATTTTTACCTCCTTAATATACCCTGAAAGTTTGTCGGCATAATTTTGCAACACCCTGTATAATCTTCATATAAATAAATAACCAAAATATCATATTTCAACCAGGTTGACTAAACAGGGCTACCACAATATCAAGGTTAGAATTTTTCTGTAACTATGAATTTGGAAGGTAATGGCTGAATGGATTTCAAAGAAATTTTGTTTGTAGGGCGAGTATAAAATGGCAAAATGAGATGAATATGTTTATAACGGGTCAAAAAAGCAGGGCTATCATAATATGAGGAAAAATAATTTTCTGATTTCAAAACATACATTAGTATACAATTATTGACGAAAAGCACTTCATCCCTACTTGTTTTGATAATAGTCTGCATAAATACAAGTTACTGTTTGATTTTGTTTAACCGTTTAAGTCTTAAAGCCATGCACAGACAGACATGGCATGGCAAAAACCACTTTTTTAGACTCACAGACACCGAATACATGTATTTCCTTCAAAATCTTAAAGTTGAATTTTTTAGCAAATGCAATACTTTCTCTATGTGCTATGTATATGAGAAAGTAGAAATGTACTGTTTTCAGGCAAAAAAGGTATTAATTTTTTGTGTACATAGTGTAATGTTATATATTTAATTCATATTTAAGCTTAGAATATTTTTTAACGTAATAATGGTGAAAATGTTTTAAAATATAGTTGTTATTTTTAGGTGAAAATATTGCTGACAATGGTGGACTAAAAGCAGCATACCATGCTTACTTGGACTGGGCAAGTCATAATGAAGAAGAGAGACCACTTCCTGGGTTAAATCTAACTCATCGCCAGCTGTTCTTTTTAGGATTTGCTCAGGTAATTCATTGAAATTAATAAGCGTTTAGGTCATATGAAGAATTACATTACTTTATTTATTTACTTGAACCTAATGTAGTTTGTATTAATCTGTTTTATATGTGGAAAAAGACAGTATGAATTTTATGCATTTTTTTCATGTTTCAAGTAACTATTCTGTTATCATGTCATAATCTTTCAATTATATCACTTTAGAATCAATATGTATTCTTTTGCATAAAACCATTAAATATAACTTTGCATAATGCATGTAGGAGGCAGAAGTAAATGTTATTAACCTTTAACACTGGATTTCAATCCCGCATTCTGATCAGATTTAAATATATTCATAAAAATAATCATATCTGCTAAACTATCAATCAAAAAATGTTCAAGTAAAGAGCATTTAAAGGAGAAGTACCAATAAATTACATCATGGAATGGATTTTGTCTGAAAGATAATTCTTTGTTTTATAATAGGAACCAAAAACAAGAGACGACCAATGTCCCTTGTATGTAACACTAGCTTGAGTACCCAGCTTTTCCCGGGACATTTAAAACCACCGTCAAGTGCATTTCATGTAGTTTAATTCCGATGACACTAACGTAGTTCAGGCAGCTTCCATCCAATGGCACTAACATAGTTTACATGATTTCCATCCGATGGTGATAATGTAGTTTATGCGGCTTCCATCCAATGGTGCTAACATAGTTTACGCGGCTTCCATCCAATGGTGCTAATGTCTATCATAGCGTAATGCACAGTGCACTTATAATAAAACACCTTCTCCCCAAAATTTTTTATCGTAGTATAGCATATGTTACTTGCAAGGTAAAATTATATACCTATGCAAAGTTTCGTGACAGTATCTTAAGAGGTGTGGATTCGTATAGCAGACAAACAAACAAACAGAATTTCAGATTTATATATTAAGATCTTTAAAACTGAGTAATCGGTAGATATTTTATAAATCTGTATTTTTTCATTATTTATTCTGAAGGTAACTGCTATTTTTCTTGTATAAATGTAACCAATTCCTAAATGGTTATGGGTTTAGAATTTTATCTTTCATTTTTTTTACTTCATTTTCATTTATGCAATATAGGTATGGTGCTCCTCCAGCACAGGAGAAGCCACTCGCCTTCAGATTGAAAAAGATGCACATTCACCCCCCAAGTTTAGAGTGATCGGTCCTCTGTCTAATCTTCCCGATTTTTCTCAGGAGTTTTCATGTTCACCAGGAAGTCCAATGAACCCGACCAAAAAGTGTGAAGTCTGGTGAAGTGGTGAGAATTCAGAGTTCTATTGGATTCAGAATTTGAATGAATTTGATGGAAAGTAAGGTTTCTTTGCCAGACATGATTCATTTTTAACAGTCACTTGGTAGCCTCTGGCAACCTTGCTAAAAGTGTTGCGACAAGTTTTTTGACACATTTAAAAAACAGGAATAATTGCTGAAGATACCAAAGAAAATGTCTTAATGTATAAAAGTCACAGTTTGAGTGGAGCTGCTTTTTGTTTAAGAAGTTTTATTCTATTTTTATGACATAATTTGTTATTTTACTGTGATTAGATACAGAGGTGACATAGGAATAAGCTGAGACTATTTATCTGTTGTCTATTACATCCCTAGTTTGATTTGATATGATGAACTTGAGCAAAAATATTTTTTGGGCATTTCTTATGTCAATGGTCGATACTTACAGAGTTATGTTCCTGTATATTGCACAATTTTTATTGAAGGCTTTGGAAATAATTTATCAGCATGATACATGAAAAATAAAACTTTTGTATTAAAGATGGAGCTGGGGAGTTTGAGTGATTGACTATATGTGGAATGAATATTATTACAAAATGATCTTTACATAAAATGCTGTTCAAAATGAAATTGATTTCTAACAGGGTCTTTTCAAGAGGGATCAGGTTTTATTTTGTGTGTGGCAAACTTGAATCAATGGAGGAATGAGAAGTTTGTTTACTGAGGCAGTTGATATGAGTATTAAAAGCCATGAATTACAGACTTAAGATGTGGCTTGTGCCTAGTCCATAGAAGAGAAAGAGTTTTTCTGAACATATCTTGGGAAATAATGGTATAGTTACCATGAAGGAAAATTATTTTTTTGAAAAATTGAAGAATGGATGAAGATTTGAGTGGAACTTAAATCTATTACTGAAAATACACAAACTATTATAAGGTGGTTAGAAATGAACTACAAAGGTTTAATTTTATGTAAATGTGAGTGTGAGTGTGCCTTTGAGTGTGTATAATTCTTTGTTTATGGATATTTTATTTGAATGTAACTATTTCTTAGATATATTTCTTGCCGATAAAGGCCTATATTTGAATGCTGAATGAATATAGGTTAGTGAATTTTTTTATTTCAAGATATTTATTTCCTAAGTGCTCTTGCCTGTGATATTTGAGTGATTATTCTATAGCCTAAATTAAAAGCTCTATCTGTAGCAAGTTGCTATTTGTTGTGAAATGTTTCTATTGCTTAAATAGGTAGAGCATATTGTAAACTTGATCACCATGTAATCATATGAAAGGTTTTACTTAATAATATCTTGAACTATTTAAGAAAATTTATGCTATAAATATGCAGAGCCATAGTGAGGACAGGGCAAATGAGGCACTTGCCCTCAGTACAACTTTTTTGGGGATTACAATTTTTATTCTTTAAGAAAAAGCAATATTAATTTAAAATTGAGAATAGTCTTTATTCATTTATTTTAAATCTCCATACAGCTGATTTCTGGGAAGTATTATGAGAAAATTTAAGATCATAAAGATGTGTTAATATGAATATGGGAGAATATAGAAATTTTATGTAATTTATTTAACTAACTATCATACTATTTCATTCTAAAAGCTCCTTTTCATAAGCTAGAACCTTCAAATTCGAAGTTCTGCTTGCTTGCTTTGAATAGTTTGTATGTGATCAGTGCTGTGTTTAAGTCACTGAATAAGAAAATCACAGTGCTCATAAGCAGAGCCAGGCACCTGATTAGGGTTTAAAAAACGGATAGGACTGCATCACAAGCAATTTCTCAAAGCAATTTAGAGAACAATCGCCATTGCACATATAATTCCCAACAAAGTCCATCTCTTCAAGTTTTACCTCATAAGAACAATTATCCAACTATCTATGCATACACTTTGGGTTGGACCTTCATTCCCTCCCCTCACACCGCGAAGAACTCATACAGACTAAAAGTTTTAAGACAACCTTGTACACCACTCCAATTCTGCTCAAAAGAACACATTTTTTTCACTTAAAAATTTTCTTACCCTTGATCGCTCCAAACCACGCATAAGAATGTCAGGTGTCGGAGTGTCTGGCACCTTGGAGGGCTGTGTTCCAGTTGCACATGAGAGAGTGGGTATGTGAAGGCTGCTTTTAATAATTTTTTGATAGTGATAAAGAAAATGATAATACAAGACATGACTCTTTAAAAGGATCTTTTCTAAAAAAATTAAGATTTTTTCTATGTCGCAAGAAAAACTACAATCACTTGGAATTCTTTCCATAGAATATGACCCTATGAAGAAACAAAATAATAGAACAGTTTTCTTTAAGTAAGAATGAAATTTTTAATTGTTCCATAAAATAACTGAATTATATCAATATTATTGTTCTGTGTATTATTATTATTAAGTAATTTAATTTGGTATAATTTAAAATAAATTTTGCCTGTTCATTCATTGAATGAAAAAAATGTATATTTTTGCATTGAGGGCTTTGAAATAAAATTTTTACCTGGTTGCTGATTTTCCCCACTATGGCTCTGTTAAGAAAAACAGTGTTATTAAGAATTACCCTGGAGGTAACTTATGTATTCTGAGAGTCAGACTCGATATTATAACCATATTCTATAGTGCACTTGTTATGTTTGGGATGATAAATAGTTCTGTGTTTCTCATGAATTGGTCATAATGTTTTCTGAGTAATATGCAAAAGTAGCTCATGATGCTTTCATTGAGAGTTATTGCGAATAAATATCTTTAGGGAATTTTCATTGTCTGGTGATCAAGTGGCAAGTATCAATTCTGGAAAATTAAACATTTTTATTATTTTTGCAAATATTTTTCTTCAAATTTGTATGATTTTCAGCACAAAAATATTAATTCTGTTAACCAAAAGAATCATTGCTGGGATTCCCAAGCTCCTTTCCATTATATGAAATTTGTTCTTAAAGTTTTCCAATGTTATAACCATCTACTTAAAAATTTTTTAATGTATGGTCATCATGTTTTGTTATTTACTACTAGTGATTATTTGACCAACAAAATGTGTATGTTTTGAGTCAATGATTTTGTCTACCATTAACTTCTCTTTTACTAATAGCATGTCCATTCTTCTTCAACTTTAAAATCACATACATTTGGGCATTCAAAAGTCAACTAATATTTTTGTTGTTCAAATCATATGGCAATTTACATAACCTTAAATAACTAAATATAACCTGCTATTCTTGTTTATAAGGAGCTGACTTAAGAGTGAGAAAAAATGAAAAAAATTTAAACCAGTTCACAATAGACTGGTTATGAACCAGAAATTCAAAAATTTATTCATCAACATTCACTACAATTGCTCTATAACTTGTGAATTTATACAGAAACAATTTATATAAAAATTTTCAGAGGGAAATATCTGCATAAATGTTCAACTATTTTTATTGAAAGGAGATTATACATTTGTAAGGTTTATGGCAGAATGAACACTTTGAATATGCTATATGACTTTCTACAAGAAATGCTCTACTCCATATATTGGTCATTGCCTTGTCAAGTATTTGATCATCAAATAAATGTAGCGTTATCCATTTAATTAATGTAATAGAAAGCCTTAAGCATTTGATTAAATGAGGCTGCCTCTTTAATTCATATATCCTTGGTAGAATTTCATTTAATTGAATGCCTATTAAAATTTAACCTTGGACTTTTATTTTTGCCCATGCTCAGTCTGTATTTTACAACTTCTTAAAATAAAACTTCTTAGTGAAATAGATAATCATGAACCAAGAAAACTACAAAATGTAATATGGCCAAAATCCTGTTTTAATGAAATGCACATTGCAGCATTTTTTCGATTGCAAATCAGCGTTCTTTCTATCTAAAAGAAATTTCTACCTCAGATGTTATTAAGCTTCCTCAACACAATCTCTCCTATACAAAGCCATTCTATCATCTTCACTTAACCATCCCTCTCTTTTAATGACTCAATAGTCCCTTTTCCTACCCATTTGCCTCTTTCCTGGCATTCTCCCTTCTTCTACTTCTTACAATAGAATGTCCCCTTTCAAAATTTGACCCACCTGGTTCTTCTGTCTTTCCCACATTACTCTGCTTAACTTGATTATTTTACAAAAATCTACCATTTGCTGTCCTCTTTCATTTCTACTTCCTTGGCCAATTTTTTCAGCTCACTACCATCATTTCTTTGCCCACTCCCACATTCTAATTTCCCATGACTACCTAGTTCTTTTTAGCTTTTACTTCTCATAACTTTCTGCAGTTTATCTTAGAATTCATTTACTTTCTCTTCATTTTGGCCATTCATTGATACATATGCTTGGGTGATCACTAAGTTTACAGCTTCAGCTTTAACATCCACTGACATCAAATGGTCGCTTATCTACTGCATGTTAATTACTCTTTCTTTGGTTTCTTGTCTATTGTCAATGTGGGTTCCCTCCCCTATGTATTACTCTAAAATCTGCACACCAAAAATCTCCTTCTTTCCACTTAACTCTGCACGAACCTTAATTATATATTTTACCTCTCTTCATTTCTAACTGTACATTTTATAATTTGCCATCCCTGGGCCTCATCCTGACATTTCATGCTCCTATTCTAATTTCTGACATCTTATTCTTCTTCAATTCCATCTTATGAACTGTGTAAGGATTTTGTTGGATGACGGCGATGAGATGACTTTACTCCCGTGTTTACTGAGCGAGGCCCCATTTGGCATGGTCCCCTTTATGTCCTGAATCAAACTTCTCTTTATAAAATGAACTGTGGAGCTTAGGAATACAGCTGAGGTGATTTTTCAATCTCTTCCTCAACGGTGTTTGTAGTATGTCACCATCACTTAATTAATCCAATCCACTGGGTGATAGAGATGCCTTTTGCAGCCTCCTCTATGAGGTACTGACACAGCATATACACGGAGCCGGCTTGATGGCGATGCCAAAGGTGCAACTGCATAGGGCCCCACACACTCCAAAAAATATTTTTTTTTACTTGTAACAAATCTGATGTGGCCACCACATGACTTTCTCCTTACCTGTAATATTTATAAAAATTCCAAATAGGTTAAATGATAATGAATATTTAAGGAACTGTGAGAAAAATTTAGACTTTACAAAGAACAGAAATAGACTCAAACTATAGCCTGCTGATATTGGATATAGCCAGGAATCTCCAACAATTAACAAAATGAAAAGGTGCATTACTATGACGTAACTGAGCATCAATTGTTAACAATAGTCACCGGTAGGTGGTGGCAGCTAAAAATTAGTTTTAAAAATATCTCTTAAACAATACATTATATGGGGAAATGTTTCAAACAAAGATTGTAGAAAATTAAATTTCCTACAACATTTATTCCAATATTTTTTACATTAATCAAATATTAAACCAAATATTAAAAAAAACGGATACGTGACAAGAGTAAACACCTACTTTCGGTTGACCGATCTTTACCAAAATCTAATCAGTTCTTGTGACTTTCATAAAATTGTTAACTATAAAATTTCGCATTGACATGATAAATAATTTTTGAGTTAGAGCACCCACAAAAAAACTCACATACACAGACATCATTGAGAAAATGGTGAAAACGTGTTCCGAGGACCTCAAAACGTGTCTTTCCGTTGAAATCTCGAAATCGATTTTTTTCATGAAAACAATACTTGCCCCTATACTACGTATGGAGAAAGTAAAAAATCAAACAACCATAGTGAGAGAGGTTCCGTTATTTATTAAAATTTACCATTAAAAATTTTTGATGAATAAGAGTGGTAACCATCACGCACACATCGTACAGGTCCTCGCGATTTCCTTTCCGGATCTACTTATACCGCTCTTCTGATCCTACCTATTGACCTTATTGGCTTTGAATGACCATACCGGGATAGGATGCTCTAGCTATAGTAACCCTCGAGATCTGCTTAACGCTCAAGACCCTCGACCATACCAAGGTTGTAATCCAAAGAAGGGGACTTGACAAAATAATGACTAAAAATCTGATGTGGCCACCACATGACTTTCTCCATATCTGTAATATTTCTAAAAATTCCAAATAGGTTACATAATAATAAATATTTTAAGAAACTGCGAGAAAATTTTAGACTTTACAAAGAACAGAAATAAACTCAAACCATAGCCTTCTGATATTGGATATAGCCACAAAGCTCCAACAATTAAGAAAAGGAAAAGGAGCGTTACTAAGACGTAACTAAGCGTCATTTGTTAACAGTAGTCGTCGGTAGGTGGCGTGGTGATAGCAGCTAAAACATAAGATATCTCTTAAACAATGCATTGTATAGAAAAGTGTTTCAAACAAAGGTTGTAGAAAATTAAATTTCGTACAACTTTTATTCCAATACATTTCTCCATTTATCAGATATTAAAGCAAATATTTCAAAATAACGGATGTGACAAGAGTAAACACCCACTTTCGGTTGATCGATTTTTACCAAAAACTAATCAGTTCTTCTGACTAATATAAAAATGTAAAATATAACATTTCGCGTTGACCTGATTAATAGATTTTGAGTTATAGCACCCACAAATAGCTATCACATACACGCACAAACATCGAGAAAATGGTCAAAACGTGTTCAGGGGATCACAAAACGTATATTTCCGTTGAAATCTCGAAGTCGATTTTTTTCATGAATACAATACTTTCCCCTATACTAAGTATACGGAGAAAGTAAAAATGAAACCACCAAAAACTTTGTTATATTATGTAAACATGATAAACCATCCTTTCTCTCGCTCCTTTATCTTTGACACGCGAGCGTTCTTGCATTTTTATTAGTCCTCTCTCCGATGAATTATTTTGGAATCCTTCGACTCGGAATATAATCTTTAGAGGCTGGGTTTGGGCTCGGTATTACTCGAGTGGAGACATCTGGAGGGGAAGAAGGAAAGGTTGATTACGCCGCACACTGATCCGGGATTGCCCTTTCAGCGAATACTTTGAATGAGGTTAATCGGAGGAGTCTTCCCCAATTGCCATCTCCCTTTGTCGCGAAAGGGAATTGGGAACAGAGGCACCGTCTCAGCTCGAAATGGAGCACGTCCCGCAACGGTCATCTTAAAGTTTCCAAGGTCGTTTGCGCACATCTATATTAGATTATTGGTGGGAAAATTTCCCAATGCTACTATGATGAGTTGTTTATAAAAGTGCTCTTTTCTTGACAGTAAGTCTTCGCAGGTTTTAGTAGTTCTTTCATTTCAATGGTTATTTAATCATTATCAGAGAAAATGTATTCGGTAACTTGTGGACGCTCTTTTCGTCAAAAAAATTAAAATTTTTTAGAGAAATTCTGAGAGGACAATTCTTACGCTCTATGTATATTTTTTCGAAAGTTCGGGATTTCGTTTGAATATTAACTAATACTATTTGTATACTGTGTATGCTCTTTGGTGCCATAAGTTAATTGATTTTATATACAAAAAACCGTTTTGGAAACGATCTCTATTACTCGATAAGGAACATTTCCGCATTTATTGGCAATGTAAAAAGGGGGCGATGCATTAGGATGGAGCTTTGGAAAGACGTCTTTAAGGGCCCAGTTTATCGAATCGGCTCACTGTATCGCTGCACGGTATCCTCAGCCTTGTTGTCTATGAATATTTACAATAAAAACAAAATATTTAAGAATTTTACAGTGGTGTTTATTTTACTTTAAAAACGAATGTATTTCTCAAGATACAATTTTTAATATAAACAAGATGATCCAAACGGTACTTACGATGCCTACTTTCCTACACCGCGGATGAGATGTTCTTTGTGTTCCCAAATTTCATAATTTAGCGTTATAAAATATTTAAAATACATTCTAAGGGATCACGCGTGTTATGACAAAAATAACGCGTGTGTGTATAATACTAGACTATACCGAATCAGAGGCCAACAATAGTCGTTGCTATGGCAACACTCGTAATGAGTGATAAAACTGCAAAATCGCCGGTATTTACGCGAAATTCAAAGAAACACGATCGATAAGCAGTGTTCTACGAAAAAAATTAAAATCTTCATTCCTTTCCTCAGACAATAGTACAAATCTCGCTCCGATATTACAATTCTAAGATATTTTAATGTGCACACGAAAATTACCCTGCACGATGGATTTCAGATTTCCCATGTAAATCAAATTAGAAGGATGATTCCTGGAATTGAACCCGGTAATTTCAATCTTCGCAACAAAAAAGTATCCTCGAGGACTCGGCTACAGTAGCAAGAGATTTCCACCAAGTGTCATGAAAATCGGTATATTGGTTCAAAAGTTAATAGGGGGTAAAACAGGCAGACACAAAGAAGAAACTATAAGCCTATTTCCAAAGTAGGCTAAAAATAACAAAAGTGGTAAAATAATTTTGAAGAAAAATGTCACTTCTGAACAATAAATAACACACAGTGATTTTAAAAACACCTAACGCTTTGAAATGGATGCGGTTTATTTAGTTAAAAACAATCCCAGAGCATTCTTGCTGCTTCGGAAAAATGTTGTGAACAGTTGAAAACCATTCAATTTATCAGGAATTCCTTCTATGCGGTGTATCTAGAAATATTTTTATCCAAAGGAATTACTTCTTCTAAGAATTCAAATATTATAAAAAGAAAATTCCTCTAAGAGTTTTAAGTTCATGATGCACCATCTAGATGTTAGTATTTACCGTTTAATTAGACAATTTAAAGTATATGGAAAATTTCTGCCCCATGAAGTCACCAATTGGCATTTTTGCTTACCTCAATGTACTGTGGGACAAACTTGTTCCTATGTCTGAAGGGATTTGGCATACACATGAACACTGGCTGGTTCCAGCGGAACTGTGCCAGACCATGGAAGAAGGCCAGACCCCACACCGCCGACAGTGTAATTCAGCTGTTTCGCGGCAATTTATAGGGAAGAGATTTTCCGTAGTTTGTGGCGGATAAATATCATGGCCTCTCGTCTTGCGCTATCTGAATCCGTGCGACTTCCTTATATGGAATGGAACCTCTAAAACGAATGCACGTATTCCTAAAGAACTCAAAACTTTAGATGAAAAGGAAATTCAACTGATCCTCTCAAAAATTCTGCAAGTTTGTTCTTTTCTCACGAATTACAAAAGCGTCAAACAGAGCTACACTAAGAAACATATTTTCCAAAATTTCATGCCATAATGTTGTTTGAAAAAATCACCTTTTTCAAACTGCCAGCTGTTTTAAAAATCATCTTTTATTGGTTAATTAAAATTATGAATTATAAATTAGTGGAACATTAATTAGTTTTTTATAAAATCAAGACGTCATTTTCAAGGTAATAAAAAACCCTCTAGCCTTAATCGTTACAGTATATAACTCTTTTCTGTTGCGATTGACCATCTACTTCACTTCAGACTATATAAAAACATCTCTAAAAAATATTCGATTGGCATTTACGCAAGTTCAAATCAATGGTGCACGATCGCGTGACGGTTATCCATTGACAAGCAAAATAAAATTCGCTCGACTTCGAACACGGCTGAGAGAGTGCGAATCCTTCTTTGCTAGTAGGATTGGATTGTGGTGAGGCACAGGATGTTAGTCCTATGAATTAATTTCCGTTTCAATTTAACCCAATCTGGCATACGACGGACGAAAACTTGGATGTTACGGATATGCAGTATTATCCATGTTACGTTCCGTCCTCGCTATGAAGTTCCTTCCAGACCTATTAACGCTAGTGTCGACATCGATCATTTCAATGGGTTGATTTTTTGTAAAATGTTGAAAATTTAAATAAAATTTTGAAAGTTACATCTCTCTTGATTTTTAAAGAAAATTTGATTTGTGAAATTTTATATTTTGGCAATGTTGTAAAGCCGAATCATTTTTCTAATTGCTTAGGTTATTTTAAAATAATTTAGTTTTAAAAATCATTGCATCCATATCCTTTAACCTGGGCCTTTTTAGATAGAACTTTCATAATTTTAAGCGACCTTCTACTCTTCAAATACATCTAGAGATATCCTGCATCGACTCCCAACATCTAGAACGATTTTGTTCTGAATCCATCGACCTTTCTTATTAAACCGCCGACCAACAAGGGTACTCCCGCATCTTCTCGTTAAGATGCTTAGCGACCGCTGTTATTATTCTCCTTCGTCCTTCTCTATTGCTATCCGCTACCGAACGCGACATCTAACCATTCATCTCCCCCGATGACGTCACCGGTCCTCATCGTTCCACTTTCGTAACTCGCAAGGCCCTTGTCGGACATGAGCGTGTAGCGCCTGCAGGGCTTTCTCGTCACTGATACGCCGCATTTCCTGTAGGATCATTGGAAGGTAAGCTCGATTTTAGTTTTGCAAAACTACCTTTAATTTATTTTAAAATGAGACCCACTTTTTTAATCACTGAGAAGTAATATCTGTGATAAGTTAGTCTGAAGTTGAACTATTCCAGATATATTAAATCTGCCAATACGTGAAATTATAATGGATTTAAAAAGTAAATAATTTTTTATAACGATTTTAAATGCAATTCGAAATTCAACTTTGTGTAATAGTAATATTTACGTATTAACACGCATTTCTGCTGGTTGCCCATATTCTACACTTAAATATAGATTAATCAGAGGCAAAGTTTTTATTCGAAATTATTGCAAAAGATTATGAAGAAATGCTTCGATGTAGCTTCGTTAGTTATCATAAAAACCCAATGGGAATGAAATGCCGAGAAATTCTCCCTTCATATGCTGCTTTGAAGAATATAGGGACTTTTTAAAGTCGTTTTATTACTATCTATAATATGTATACCCGAACTGTTATTCTGCTTTGGAACCACATTTGTGGAGTATTTTCATTCAGTAGAATTTAGGATTTAGGGTCACGCGAATTGCGTTTTTGCCCAATTTCCATTCCAGCCAAATAAGCTGTCGCTTGTACGAGGCTGCGCTTCACTCGCAAACGTTTCAAATTTAAAAAACGATAAGTAAATATGTCTGTAAGCGTACAAGTCAAAGAATTTTCTTTTTATCGACCTATCTGGGTTCTAAATATGGCTTTAATTGCATTACATTTATTATTTTCCATCGAATATATTTATTATAATAAATATTTTAGTGAATAATAATTAAAAAATTCCTTTTCAGGGATATAGAAATGATTTTAAACAAGCTTGCAGAGCCTGGAAAGTGCCCTTCATGTAAAGTGAAATTAGAGAATGAGTAAGTTAAATGTTTCTTCTGACCTTACTGTACTCAAATGTCGCAACACGTAATGATTAAAAAGGTATGCAAGTCTGAAAAGTTTTTAAAGTGATCCATGAAGTATATGAAAATTAGCATTACCTGCGAATCTCTTGTTGTTAAACGTGTTGGCCTATATGCACTCTGCTTTAAAATTTGATTGCGTTAAAAAACAAACTTTGATAAGTTTTAGAGTATAACCAATGGCAGTAGTATCTTATAAGATATATTTATTTGATTTCTTCTTTTAAGAATGTCGAATTTAACTATACGTTGATTTTCTATAATTGAAAGTAAATTGCGATTTAATTTGCGTTCATTGATATTCTCTTCAAGTGTTAACATTTTACAAATTTACATTATTACCCTGCAAACCATCAAAGGCGTATGGCAGTGCACATTATCGACAACGTAAATATTTCTCTCGTTTATTTGGGATTCTAGTTTTGCCAACAAGAACAACTTAAGCGCAAAATATTAACCGCAATTGTAACTTGAAATTAAAATAGCTGAAAATTTGATTTAGTTACACTGAAGCGTTTCATTCTCCATTTTTTGACATCATTCGAGATCGGTCTTGTCTGGTAACAGATTGGTCGTATCGTTGTATATAAACAGCGTCAATGACTAAAGTGTAATAATCACTGTTTAATCGCAAGAGTTTTACTCGCGTGAATGTTATGGAAAAGGAAATTTATGAATATTTAATTTTTCCTTTTTTCCGAGAAGTTATTACTTTGATTATAACTTTCAACATCTTCACAAAATTTCTCAGAAATATAGCACTTGTTGACCAATAAAACGTAGAGGTTAACGTGACAACGATTTTACCGTAGGCTCCTGTGTCCCATGATTGCTGACGTTCCCTAAATGACAACAAATCTTGCCTTTTAGTCGTAATATCCCAGCACAGGTTTTAGACGTGGATTTATTTTTTCATAAAAGATTTATTTGATTTTTAATTAATTAATTCGTTGCCACCTGGCTTCGAAGTAAATAGAGGCGATTTTTAGACAACTTAGTCCATCGTGCTCTGTCTCTGCTTGCTTTTCGTCAAAATTTTCAGTTAGTTTAAAATGGTTTAATCATCAATTGCCTTAGCTATATATAATTTTATATGGCCAAGAAATGATTTTAATGACTTTCTTCTTGATTTTCCCTAATTTCTTATTTTTATATATTTATATATAATATTATTTGGAATAAAAATTTTAAAATAATTTTATGAAGTGAATACATAACTGCATTCCATGATGAATGCAATTGATCAATTTCATCATTTTATTTCATTTATATATTTAATATTATATGTAACTGTAATTGATAGAATTGAGTTTTAAATTATTGTAAATAATCGATGTTGAACTCGATTGAAAATTTATTGATTGTAATGTAAGTTTTCAGTGTTTAATCGCGTAACTGGCATTCATTAATAAAGTATTCAGATAGTTTTGACATGTTTAGCATGTGTAGTTGTATATGGAAAAGCGGTATTTATCATAATTGCGGAACGGATACACATGAAGAAACGCTTGATCGATAAATCTTATCGTCTGTGCTATAACAAAAAAAATGATGACACAAGTATCTAATGTTATAAATATGCGGAATTTGCCTTTAATAGAAATAAAGATTTTTGGGAGAATGGAGCCAGCAATAAACATGAAGAGTGAGTAATGTAATATCTAAAAGTTATGTACCGTCATTCGGGTATACCTGGGACACTTTTTTGATTTATCAACTCCTACATTGCAGACAAAATAAATATATTGCAGTATATTCGTGTAAAAGCCTACATGATAAACCAAAGAAGAAAGAATATTCTTTAATCTTATTAACAAATGATTTTTCATAATCCCCAACTTGAATTTTTAAAGTTCTTTTTGTAATAGCCTTTTTACATTTTTGCGTCATTTTTACATTTTAATTTAAATCTTTCACGAAAGTCTTCTTAATTTTACAAGTTCTCTGGCAATAATAATAATAATGTTGTCTGGCAATGGTTAGCAATAACATATATTAAAATAATGAACTGGCCAAGTTGTGCTAGCCTCAGAAATGCAGGCAAGAAATAAAGTAATTTTGGTAATGTGTGTTATGTAAAACGAGCTTAAACTTTGGAAACATTCTTCATTTAAAAATGTGATCAAAATCTTTAAATCTATAGAATTATTGAGGAGTACTTAGTTAAACTTTAAATTATGCTTTCACTTTTAAAATATTTTGCTGTAGATTATGATTTTAACTTAGATTTTCTAAGCTATATTTAACAAAGATTTGGCTTATCTGCTAGGTAAAGTTAACTTCATTGCCAATTAATTAAATCGATTGTCTGAAGTAGCAATTATTACATTACACAGATGCCGAGAGGTAGAGGGTTGCACCCCAAGACCCATATGTCTCAGATATAATCAACATTTGGTTCTTCCTCTCCTATTGCTGCCTGTGATTCTCTTGCTTCTTGGTATTGTTCGTCTTGTTGGAAGACCGGAACATGGCAGTTTTCTGTATAAGAATTCAGGTATTTGGTTGTGCTAAGTAAAATCAGTACCTCATGCAGGATTTTTTCAAAGGAGGTCCAAAGACTTCAAAATTTGACAAATAGAAAAAAGTATGGTTCTATATTCTCCATAACAAAAGATTGAAATCAGTGGAATAAAAAAGGAAAAAATAATATACGAAAGATTAATTGCATTATTGTTTAAAGACTGCTTTTATTTATTATATTTTAAATTTTGATTTTAAGCAGAAACTGACTCATTAAAACTAGTGGATACTTCAGAGGTTCTTTGACGGGTATACATTTGATTTGATACATTCAAAAGCATGTGAACTTTTTTTATTATGACATAGCTTTATGGCACAACTCGGATTTAATGACATATCAACCCCGGTTTATACATTAAATAATCCAGAAAATATTTTGATAATGATGCTGAGATTTTATGAGGTACCGTATATACTCGTGTATAACGCGCTCTCGTTTATAACGCGCACCCATAATTTTTGCCAAAAAATTCCGACTTTTTCGTATACCCTGTGTATAACGCGCACCCTATATTTTGAGAGGCATAAGAAAAAAATTTAGAATTATATTGTCATGTTAGGTATTAAGTAGAGTACCATAAATAAATACAGATCCATCATGGGTTACTCAAGAATCGAGTTACGCAAAATCGTCATTACGTAAAAACTCTCCAAAAATTCATTTTTTAAATCCGAAAATTCCAAGTTGCGGATATTTGCTTACAAGGTAAAACGATTCAGGCTTAAAGGTCAAATGTTGACTGAATTTTAAACCCGTCAGTTTATTTTAAATTTATCAAACTACACGTAACGCTTATTTACGGAATATTGAATGGCTAGAGATATTTAATGACAGTAGTTATTTAATGCGAAATCTTACATTTCGTTACGTATCGTGGTCACCTTCCTCACATAGTTATTTGGTGCTGAAGATGATGAGAGAAATGAATTCAATGGGTTTTTAATTACTTACATCGTTAATTATACGTAATTTATTCTTCTTCTTCATCTAAAGGCTAAGCCTTGTCGCTGCAACCATGAACTCCTGTCCTCTGCCATTCTCTTCAACATCTCGTATTTCTCAATTCCCATCACTGACTTCACGTCATCTAGGTATTTCTTTCTTGGTCTGCCTCTTCCTTTCTTCCCTAACAGTTTCCCCTCCAAGATGTTCACAATTAATCCATTATGTCTAATCACATGGCCTAAAAATTTTGCCTTCCTTTCTTCCATTCCTTTGATCAGTTTCCTTTCTTCTTTTACTTCTTCCAAAACTTCAAGGTTTGTCTTTCTCTCTGTCCAACTTGTCTTTATCAATCTTCTCCATATCTACATTTCTGTCGCTTCCAGACGGGACCTCTCCCTCTTTCCTAACGTCCAACTTTCACTACCATAAAGTAAGGTACTCCAGACAAAAGCTTTTGCAAAGGATTTCCTTACTTCCAATTTCATATATAACTGCTTGTCAGTAGATTCCTTTTACAATGAAAAGCTTGCTTTGCAAGTGCTATTCTTCTCTTCACTTCCTGCACGCATCTATTATCTTCAGTAATTGTATTACCTAGGTAGCAAAACTGCTTCACCTCCTCAATTTCCTGATTGTCAATTTTGATCTTTGATATTGTCCCTGCATTACTTTTGCCTATAACCATCAATTTGGTTTTCTTGATATTTATCTTTAATTCCCACTGTTTAACGTGTCCGATAACACTTCCAGCGTTTTATTCATTTCTCTTTTTGAATCGCTGAATATTACAATGTCATCTGCAAATCTAATGCAGTGTATTCTAACTCCATTTATTTTTATGCCTTTTGTCTTTTCCTTCATAACTTCTATACTTTCTTCAATGAACATATTAAACAAATATGGAGATAGAGGACATCCTTGTCTTACTCCTTTCCTTATCTTTGTTTCACTCTCTAATCCATTTATATTTATTCTTGTAGTTTGATTTAGATAAAGCTTAAAAATTAATCTTCTATCCCTCCAATCAATACTTATTTTGTTCATAGTCTTAAACAACAGTTCCCAATTAACTGTATCAAAGGCCTTCTCCAAATCAATAAACGTTAAATATAATGTCCTGTTCATTTCTAAACATCTTTCCATTATCACCCTGAGGGCTAATATAGCTTCTCTTGTTCCTCTCCCACTTCTAAATCCAAATTGATCTTCACTAATATAATGTTCTATTTTCCCTTTTATTCTGTTTTTCACGATATAAATTAAAACTTTTGAGGCGTGCTCAAGTAGTGAAATTGTTCTGTAGTTACTACACTCCACTGCATTCTCCTTCTTTGGTAAACTTATAGTTTTACTTTTTATAAAGTCATCAGGTAATCTTTTATAATTTTAAAGAAATGTTCTTTTGCTTCCTCCCCTAAGTTCTTCAAAAGTTCTGCAGGTATATCATAAACACCTGTTGACTTGCCTGAATTAAGAGTATTAATAGCTTTATAAAACTCTTCTTTGGTTAGTGTTGGGCCTAGCTCGTCATTTCTTATTTCTTCTTCATTTTCAATAAATCTACATCCATCTCCAACATCTCTTCCACTATATAATTCTTCTATGTATTCTTTCCACCGAGCACATACTTTTTCATTTTCCCATAACATATTTCCTTCCTTGTCCTTAACTATTGCCGATTTAGTTCTTGGTTTGTACTGGAGAGTTTTAATTTTGGAGTATGCTTTGTCTTGCCTTCCTCCCTTTGTATCTTCCTCAATTTCCTTCACTATCTCTTTGGTCCATCTCTCTTTTTCTTCTCTGCATTTGTTAATAATCTCATTCTTAACTTTTTATAAGTTTCATCATTTCCATTCTTCCTCAACTTGTTCCTTTCTTCAATTAAAATCAGTATCTCCTCAGTCATCCAAGGTTTTCTAGGCTCCAACTTTCTCTTTCCAATAACTTCCTCTGTAGCTTTAATAACCCCTTTTTTAAATTCCTCCCAACTAAGTAGTCCTTCATAATTTCTCATAAAATCATTTGTTTTTTCTTGGTAATTATTAGCCGTTGGTAACTCTTTCAGTCCCTGTAGATGCCAGTTCTTTTTAACTGTTCTCTTTATTTTCTTAAACCTAATATTGCATTTTGCCATGACTAGCTTGTGGTCACTGTCTACATCTGGACCTGGGTAACTATAACACGATTTGACCTGGTTCTTATATCTTCTTTTTACTAAAATATAATCTATTTGAAACCTTCTTCTGTCTGGCACCTCCCATGTGTATCTTCTTCTTTTGGGAACTTCAAAGAAAGTGTTTGATACCATCATCTCATTCTGTTCACAAAACTCAATTAATCTTTCTCCCCTTTCATTTGTTTCACCTAAACCAAATTTTCCTACCATTCTACTATTTTGACTAGATCCAATCACAGGATTAAAGTCTCCCATTATTATTACATTATCTTTACCTTTTGTCATCTTTATAAGTTCTTCTATTTCTTCATACACCTTTTCTACTTCTCCTTCTTCTGCACTACTTGTTGGAAAATACGCTAGTATTATCACTGTATCCATTGGCACGGTGCTCATTCTTACCATCAGCAACCTATCATTTATGTGATATGTATTGCAAACACTGTTTGCCCATTTTCTACTAATAATGACTGCTATTCCATTCCTTCCTCTCTTTTCACCTCCACTATGAATTATTCTAAATTTATCACTGTAAAAATCTCCTTTCTCTTGCCACCTTGTTTCACATAAACCTAAGATATCAATCTCATTTTTCTCCATTTCTTTCTTTATTTCTTCTAATTTACCTATTTTTAGTAATGTTCCGACGTTCCAAGTACCTATTTTGACGTTTTGACAGGGATTTCGTTGGATAACGACCTAGGAAGCCCTGCTACATCCCCTGCCGGATCTTGGGTTCCGAATACCATGATCAGTAACAACTTCCTTTCTAAAACCTTCCATGGTTGCTACCCTCAGGATATCCAATAGGATCTTTAATGGAGTGGTTTCCTGTTGCCTTCTCCATCCTATGCCGTTGACTATCGAAATAGTTCCTCTGCCTTTAGGGGCAGTTTCCCACCCCAAGGGCAAGAGGGTGCCCTACCCCTCCACCTTCTCATCCGCCCCTAAATAGGCCGTTGGCATTTGGTAGAGGGGGGACTCTTTATCCCGGGAGTCACTCGGATGCCAGAGCCTCATCTGTGAAGCAGGGTGCACCACGTGCAGGTGAGGTTGACATTTGAGTGGGAGAGGCTATATAATCCCATCCCACCCCAAAACACCCCGTAATTTATTCATTAACTAAAAAAAAATTATTTCAATTCGCGTATATACTATGTTTTTTGTTTTCGATACGTGCTTTGCGTGGAGTCTACCTGACGATTTTGCGGAGCACTACAACAATCCGCTGATTAACTAATGAAATGTGGAATATTTGGCGAGGATGGAAATACAATTGTAAGGAAGTAATTTGGTGTTTGAAACATTTAATTGATATATGTATATATATATATATATATATATATATATATATATATATATATATATATATATATATATATATGTATATATGTATATGTATATATATGTAGGTAGGTACACTTTAATTTTTAATTTTAACTGCACAAAAGTGTTACCCGTGTATAACGCGCACCCCTACTTTATGACCTAGAAATTTTGTCTTTAAACTGTCCGTTATAAACTAGTATACACGGTATATGTTTTGTAAAAATAATATTTTGTCATTAGCATCATTTTATGAAGAAAGGATTATTCTTGATGATTTCTTATAAAATACTCCCTGTAGGTACTTTCCATTCCACTTGATAGTAATATTGCCCTAAACATATTATTAGGTACTTATTTTAAGTTTTGTAATTCACTTTCATATCAGCATATCTCAATCTTCCACCAATGATTTTTTCTTTAACAGAAGTTTTTAATGAAAAGCATGGCCTAGAGGAATTTGAAGATAGAGATTTGATTAATGGTCTAAAGACAAGCTTTGTGCCACTCATCACCAATACCCTTCCATTAAATGTGTTGCCTCTTTTACATCAAACACATATGAGAAGACATAGAAGAGAACTCAAAGAAACTGTATTTGGTCTACACGATATGGGGAATATAACAAGTGTTGATGCTATTGTTTGGGCTGCAGTAAAGCCACCATTTAAGAATACTAGGTCAGTTTCATTTAAACAAACCTTTTAGAAAAGGCATAATCCATGGGCGGCCAACTATTTGATCAAACCTGGAGAGACTTTCATTTACTATATCTTTAAATTTATTATCCTTGGCTCTGAAAGTGATAAGCTTGTATTTGAGGCTGATTTGAACAATCTATTGGCACACATACAAAATTAACTCTCAAACTTTCAATGGTTGGGCACCCTTGGTGTAAGTCATCACTTGTTTATTTATTTTGTAATCATTTTACCATTTTGAGGTAAATAAACATTTTAAAAATTAAGTTGGAAATCTCTTTTATATGATGATGATTGCATTATATTAATTTTAAATGTTTGATTCACATAGGAGAACATTAGATAATCCAGACCAAAAAGAAGAACAAAAGAAAATTGATGAATATGAGAATGGGGCATTCCAGGATGATCAACAAAAAGAAGTCGAGATGAAAACTACCAATCTTTTAATTGAAAACAAAAAGAATAGCAGGAATAGCTTCTGGGCTGGAAATATCAACCAGAGAAGCATTCGAAAAGCACAAGGTTGGTTATTATTTGCTTTATTTTTGAGACATAGTTTTAAATATTTTAGACAGCATATAATGGATTTACAAATCTTGCACCCTTACACATTTATAAAATCACACACTCTCCTGTTCCTCTTTTATTAGCTAAAATAAAACACCTGTTTTTTATTCAAATTTATAATTTAATTTTCATTCTATTATTTCTAAATAAACATCACATCAGCAGTTCTTCATCATATGTTTTACTATATTTGGATCTTGTCTGTTACCTGCCATTTACCCAAGTTAATATACACAGCACCCTTCTGGTGATGGGATATGGAACTAGCACAGGATACGACTGCTTGGGCTAAAACATACTCCAACTCGCCCTCCACAGGTTGCCTAAGTTAGATATAGTGTTTTTGGTTTCTTCTCACATTCACTGTGCCACCTCCCTAGGGGGAGCAGGACATTGAACCTGGGTAGATACCAAAAACACTTTAACTAACTTACCCGACCCAGTCACAGTAGTATCCCGCACGCTTATTCTTTTTACCTGCAGCTAACCTCCATGCAGTTCCATATCTCACCACTTAATTCCGTTAGGGCACTGCATATATTAAATTGGGTGGGTGACAGATAACAGACTAGACCCCTATATTCTAATGATAAATTTAAAACATTAGGTGTAATAATAAATATGCTCCCCACTAATTGTTTGTGCCCTTAGGCACTGCCTACCCCTGCCTAAAGGTAAATCTGCCATTGATTTTAGAATCTTAGTATCTTGTATAAACACTACAAACTGGAGGCCTATTGGTCATTATGTTAGAACTGTTTTCGTTAAAATTTAGTTATGAGCTGAAACCTGAGAAGTCAAGAATAAATGAGGTGGAGGATGATCTCCTTTTCATTTTTATAAAGAAACATAAATGCCAGTGGGAATGGTGGGTTTTGAAGCTGGATGTGCTGAACATAATCACAGAAGTAGAATAGCATTTATTTCAATTTGTATGATAAGCAAACATAATAGCTGTATTTCAGTAGTAATATAACATATTTTATATATCATTATTCAATGCCTGGCCATTGTCCATCCCCCTTTTATCTCTTAAACATTTTGTCATAGAGAAATGCTGTAAATGACATTTTGTTTCTGCCAACTAGGAAACCCCGGGAAAATTATTTTCATTTACAGAAATGTCCCAGGTTCGACTTCAGGAGATTATTCTATTTTTTCATAAGTTTATTATGAACTTCACGAATAATTGGTTCCGGAAAACTGACTTGAAATGCAAATTCGCGAAGTGCAAGTCCTATTCTCCCATAAGACGTCATGTTATTACGAGAGATTGATTCCCAGCCAAACTAAAAAAATAACTTTTTTTCATAAATAATGCAGTTTAACAGAAAATAAAAGAATACTTAACCGCAAATTAAAAACCTATCATTATAAAGCGAAAAAATACTTTTAATTACCTTCAAAACGCGTAATAGCAAATGTAAACCCAGCATAAAAAAGCAATTACACTTCTTTCCACACTTGTACAGTTCACCTCCACAAAATTTCGCATGCGATTTTCGATCTTCTTTTGTTCATTCTAAGGAAATGATTTAATTTAAATTGAACTACTGAAATGGAATGTTGAATACATAATGCACAAATGTTTTCCTGGGTTCTGCAACAAACATTTCCAAACCGCAAAAAACACTAGCATTAAAAAGAGGTTCCATTTCTTTTACTAATTACCTTAGAAATGCATAACAGAAAATCAAAACCTAGCGTAATAAAGTTATAACGTTTCTTTTAGCGATCAAAATACGCGGCAGAAAATCTTACGTTACAAGATGATAGCAATTCTTAGATTTATATTAAAATTCGTAATAAACAATGAAAACCTAACAAAACAACATTTCCTTAAATTACATTCAAAATACAAAGAAAATAGCATTAAATCATTAAATATTTCGGTCAAAAACCAGCAACATCATACGCGAAGAACGAATATTTTTAATGCCATACTCGTAAAAGTTGCGAAAAACTAAACGCGCAGGTCGCTTTTCCATTAACCAATAATTTCTAGTTTGGCCGCTAGATGCCAGCAACTTCGACTGTTATCGAAAATAGCGCCGTTGGCAGTTATTTTTAAACTGAGCTACAAAAGAATTAAGTCGATGGTTATCACGTTTGTTTACTTTGAAAACTGTTAATAACGAGCATTATAAATATAATATAATAATAATTCCCTTTTCTAAGGTGCTGAAGTTTAAAATGAACTTAGAAACAAAAAAGTAGAGGGAGTTCACGCTTGTTCGCATCGTAAACGGATGACGCGAAATTCGAGTAGTATGCGCGAAACATAAGTAATGGTCATAAAACATTTTGTCGCGAAGTCCAAATTCGCGAGCCGCAAGCACATGAAGTTCAAAAAGGTGGCATATTTAATTTAATTAAAATCTGCCTGTAAGTAAATCTGTAATTATAACCATAAACTACACTACATTAAAAACACTGCCCTTAATGTTACAGTAATAATAAACATTCAAACAAGTGAATGTTTGCTTTCTTTACTGGTGGTTAATTTATATTGCAATTGTCCCCTTCTTTAGTGGTTTATTGTGTGTTTACAAATTGGTGAGGGAATAAAAGAATTTTTATTTCATTAGCCAAACAAACAAGCATCACAAGGACAAAACAGATTAATTTCTAATGTTTTGAAAATAAATTTTTCTGAGCATGCTCTTGAAAGGGTTCATTTCACATGTTTCAATGTAATCGCATTGCAAGTTGAGTAAGCTAAAAGTCAAGTAAAAGCAAACTTATAGTAGTTGAAATCAATTAAATTTGGTCCGAGGGCCTGATGGAGCTGTAGTTGCTACAAATATACACAAAGCATAATTACTGCAACAATATGATCCCATCAACCAATCTGACAAATGACCACTCCAAAGTTCTTACTACAGATGCAGTTAATATTTATTACTGTATTTACCCAAATCCAAGACAAGGATTTTTTCCAAATTTCATCTTGCGAACATCAAGAGTCATCTTAAATTTGGGTAAAAAGTGGTATATCATCAATATATTGTAGTAAATTCATTATGCCTCAATTTGTCACATGACAAACTTGTCAGACATCAGTACATTGCATGACAAACTCATTGTGCATCAACTCATTGCTCAACAAATTCATTGGGAGACAAATTGGAAGGCAAGACACCATGCCTGCTGTACGGCAGGGAGATACACTTGTTGGATTGGGATTCAGCCCCTGCCATGTACCATCCAATGTGTCTTGTCTTGCATAATTTGCAAAGAGAATTGTGATTCATTCTGGTATTATCAAAATATAAAAAAAATTTTGTGGAAAGGTGTCTCCCCCTGCCATACACTGTTCATGGTGTCTCAACTTCGAACTTGCAAGGAATTGATGCGTGACAAGTTGTAGAATCATATGAGTGTGGTTAAACATTTAATTGATGTTTTTTCAATATAAGATAAAAATTGAATCTACTGAAATATTTCATTGCAAATTTATGTTCTGGAATTCAATTAATACAGTATTAATTATTTAAAATAAATTTTTAAATTTGTTTTTATTCTCAAACAAAAATTTGTAACAAACAATTTCAATGAATGAACGAACTAAACTATACTAACTATACTAAATACATTTGTTTGAAATATATAACAAATACATCCAGTGAGAAATGTCTTGCCAAGCAAAAAAATGTAATTGGACTTAGAAAAACCAACAATTACCTTTTGAGTCAAATATGCAATGCTTATGAAACTCATTTTCTTCTGCATGCCATCTAATGACGATGCCAATGCAAAAGGAGCAAAATCTGTGATAATAACAACAGGCAATGAAAAATTGCAGTAATGTTGGCTGTTTAGTAGATGGATAGTTACCACCATTTGTTATCCTAAAACAAAGTAACAAATGTCTTATGGAATAATAGTTAGATGTCATGAAAATGGATGGATGTTAAAAGAACTTATGAGAGACTGGTTACACATCATCTGGAATAGAAGACCAGGAGCACTATTAAGAAAAAGAACGATGCTTGTACTAGATGCATTCAAAGGACACATAACTCCTAAAGCTAAAGATTCATTAACCTTGTAATACCTGGTGGAATGAATTCACAACTTCAAGCTCTTGATGTTGCTGATAATAAGCTTTTTAAAGATAATTTAAAAGGTTTATATTCTGAGTGAATAAGAAACCTACTGTTGCAATGCTCTTCTAATGGATGAAGGCATTATAGCAACTGATAAATCCAGATGTGATAGTGAATGCAATTTAAAAGTGCCATGGATGGAAGTGAAGATGATGTTTTGTGGTAGTCTATGGACAAAGTTCAGAGTAACAAAGATAGGGAGAGTGAGGACAGTGGTGAAGAGAATATAGAGAGTGATGATGGCTGATATAATACAGATTTGGTGTTGTCTTGGATTTTGGTAAATGCGGTAATTTAAAATCTAACAAATATGTAAACAAAAACTAATTTGTGAGCATCCTGATTCAATATATTATAACTACGCTTTTAATGTGATTTATATAATAAATTTTAATTGCTGTGCATTATTTTGCTTTTAGATAAGTGTTTTGTCCTTCTAGTGCATTGTAGAAGGAAGCCTTTATCTCTGTATACAGTTCATTTGAATTTTATTATTGTTATTGCTGTGACATGAGGTGATTTCTTCTTTCATCTCAAGCTGTAGGTTATCATAATACAGCCTAGTTTATTGTAATTTGCTATGATGAGATGCATTTCTTATGATAGGTGAAGGGAATTTTGCTATATAGATAATATTACAATTATTTCAATTACAATGATGATTATTTCTTCTAAATCTATTATAGGAATTGTATTTTTCAGCCCAGGTAATGTTATCGCTCATGAACAGCAATGTCGACCCATGTGTGGACTTTTATGAGTATGCTTGCGGAGGTTGGTCTGATACTCATCCAATACCAAAGAACAGAGCTGGCAGTGGTACGATCGAAATACTCAAGACTAACATTGATGAGATTGTTCGGCAACTTCTTGAGAATGATCTGGAAATGGATGATGAGAATAAGAATGATGATAATGAAATCAGCATAAAAAATGGTTTCTTGCCTGTGATAGAAAATCCAAGAGATGGAGAAAACGAGATGAACCTTTCTTCAAAAATATCTGCTGGTGATATTTTGCAAATAGTTTCTTCTTCTTCAGATTTGGAAATCAAACATAGTGAATCTTATCCTATTCAGTATGCGACTGAAAAAAGTGGTTTCCTCGAGAAGCTTGATAAAAATGTTACATGTGACTCTCACGTAAATATTACAGGAAATAATGAAGCATCATCATCAGAGGAATTCAAGAGACTTAAAAATGAGGATGTTCTATTGCCTGTTGTAAACCACACCTTAAGTGAACCAAATCATACGTTAGAAGAATATGAGTCCTCAAAGTTTCATGAAATAGAAAGAGAAAAAATACCTCCAAATGTCATAGAAACAGTTGACAGCTTGGTAAAATTAAAACCTGAAGATAATGATGGGAAACAAATACCAAAAATACCACTAGTACATATATCAGTGTTAAATGAACATAAATACAGCAAAGATACAATAATTGGAAAGGGTCAACAAGAGGAAGGAAAAAAAATTGCCTCAAAAGTTATGATGACTGAATATAATGTCAGTTCAACTGAAAGAATACCATTTTCAGCAATTAATTCAGATGAAGTCACTTCAGTAAAACAGATTAGTAATTCACATTTACATGGTAGCACATTTCAATCTAAAGACAATGAGAAGAATAATGGTGAAAGAAGTATAGAAATAACAATATCTAAAGAGGAACCTGTTGACCAAAGTAACTATGCAGGAATTAAAAACATAAATTCTCTACCTAGTTTAGGGATTTCTGTAAATGATAACGATGGCAGAAGCACAATATTTAAACTGATTCCAAGATCATTCCGTGTTGCACAACAGGAGGAAAATATAACAAAATTCAATTATTCAAAATCTAGCAGTTTTAATGTTGTAAATAATTTAAACTTGATAAAAGATGGTTCTGATTTGGAAAGAACTGCACCAGCAAGAGTGTTTGTGAAGGAAGATGAAGAAAGTGAAACATTTGGACTCTTGCATAAACAAGAAAGACCACAAGGCGCCACCAAAAAAGCTCGAGATTTCTACAAATCCTGTATGAATGTGGGTGAGTTGAAAAATAAATTTCTACATGTAGTGATATTGTTCTTATCATTGCAAAAAGCTCAGGCGTTTTTAATCTAATGGAATTATAGATTTTTACATTGAATTTGGAGTATAATATTTGACTATGATCAAAAGTACCTTGTTCCTGAAAGATAAAATAAATTTAATAGCCATTCTGTTAATTTGTGATACATTTTTTACCTTACATTTCAGTGAACTAAAATTCTATGTGTGTGTGTATTGTTTTTCATTTAGGATTATTTTACATACTATGTAATAATAGACAATTTCCATTTAAAATATTTTTCTTGAAGAGTCACGTCGTTCTGTGAAATAATCCTTTTTGTTGGGGCTGGCTTAAGAAAAATAATAGTCATTATTCTTTGTGTTATTTTTATAACATGTTTTTTTTTAATGCTTGCATTATCTGTCTGAATTACAACAAATACACATTGTTCTGATATTACAAGTGAAATGACATTGTTTCCCTATTGCCATAGTTGCCTAACTATAAGGCAGTGCTTTTTTTATACAAGCAGAAAAATTCATAATCACCTTATAATTGCGACTAAACATATCTTGTATTCCTCCTCTCTCTCTCTCTCTCTCTCTCTCTCTCTCTCTCTCTCTCTCTCTCTCTCACCCTCACTAAATCTCAATCCTCTCTCTTCTATACTTTATTCCAGTGGTGCTCAACCCGTGGGTTGCGACCACCTTCGGGGTTGCAGATGTCTTTCTGGGGGTCACCAAAAATTATTAATTTTGACCAAAAAAAATCAATTCCAGTCTGGACGAAATTACTTTGGAATTAACACTTCGGGCCAGAGGAGGGGTGGGGGCTTGGCGGGAAAGACTCTCCTACCTCACAGCCAATCACAGGTGGAAGGGAGGGAAGTGCTGCTAGCTTTGCTTCCCTCCCCTACACCTGTGATTGGCTGTGAGGGAGGAGAGTCTTTCTCGCCAAGCCCCCACCCCTCCTCTAGTCCAAAGTGTCAATCCCAAAGTAATTTTGTCCAGACTTTAATACTAATGACTTATATTGACATCTATGGGTTATATTTTCAATCACTATGAATGAGATTCTTTGTAAAATATATTCTAGTGTAGATTTCTACAATTTAGAAGTTGCAAAGTCAAGATAATTATTAAATAAACATCAAAATTTACTGTGAAATGTCAGCTATTTTACTTTTGTGGATTGTTGTTGCTAGTTGATGAGATTTGTTCAAAAAATAAAACTATTTAAAGCTTGCTTTTTAGTGAAACTTTTATTGAAAAGATAAATGTTATTGAATTCAAATAAGGTGTTTTGAAATATTTTATCGTAGAATTTGTCAGTTCATATGAATTCAACAGGGCACAATCGAGCTTGTCTTATGACTGAAAAAAATTCAAGAACAAGCAATTTAAAAATGTACGTGCCTTAGATATCTTCAATAGCCACAACAAGATTTAAAAAACCATATGTGTATTTTGGCTACAAAGCAGCCATCTTCAGTGGTAATTCACTGATAATTCTTTTAGAATTTATTTTTGGTGAATTACCACTGAAGATGGCTGCTTTGTAGCAGAAATGTGCATATGCTTTTTTAACCTTGTTGTGGCTCTTGGAGATATCTAAGGCAAGTTCAATTTTAATTGCTTGTTCTTGAATTTTAGTTCATATCACACTATATATAAAAATAATTTAGTGTCTGAGGCGATGTCTGGTCAAGTATAAGTATGTATGTATCTATAACTCAAAAACTACATAACATAGAGACAAGGGAAATGTGTCATTTTAACTGCAATAAAGAGTATAGGGTGGTAGGTTGGTTTTTAAACTGATTCAGGTGACCAATTTATTTATTTTTGATATTATCTGTTTTCATTTTCCCCATTTAAAAACATGGAGATAAGTGGAGACTATTTTTCATTTGTACATTAAAATTAGGTACTAAAAATCATCATAAAAAGTCAGGACTTAAACTTGAGAATGAAGAAAATAATGAAGTTTCATTTTCCTATGGTGAAATTTCAAATACGGATAAAAATTTCCCAAAATTGAGCTTTAAACTACATAATCTCAAGTTTTTTGAATGAAAAACTTCCTTTCCATGGCAACTGATATTGTTGCCAAGCTCAATATCATAAGCCTATGACATTGAAATGAATTCAAGGTCAGTTAATTATCCATGTGAATAAGAAATGGCATAACAAGCTATTTTTCAGTTTCAAATATTAAAAGACTAGCAAGGGGAAAGAAGAAAGAAAGGGATGGAGAATGGGGGGAAGGAAGAGAGAGGGAGAGAGAATGGGAAAAAGGGATAGGGAGGGAGAGAGAATGAGAGGAAGGGAAAGAGAGGGAGAGAGAATGGGAGGAAGGGAGGGAGAGAGAGAATGGGAGGAAGGGAGAGAGAGAGAATGGGAGGAATGGAGAGAGAGAGAGAGGGAGAGAGAATTGGAAGAAGAGAGAGAATGGGGAGAAGGAAGAGAGGGAATGAGAGGGAGGAAGAGAGGGAGAAAACAAGGAGAGGTGGAAAATGTTTATTTTTTCTCAGGCATTGTAACTATGTAAATGGTTTGTCACACTATCAATGGCTGACTATTCTTTTTCTCTTTGCTCTTCATTTGTTACTGCTTTTATCAGTTTTGTTCGTCTTAATGGTTTTATCTTTGTTCTTATCTGTTTTTTCCTCATTTTGCCACTTGCTGCCAATGTTCGATTCTTCTTTTCTGTTGTTCTTTGTTTATTGTAATATTTTTTGACATTTCTCCAAACTGCAGGCTGTCTATTAGTGAACTTTAAAAAATTAACACTTTTTCATCTTTCACGGATAACTTGGATTAAATGCACATGACCAATGAAAATATTTTGTCTCTAATAATCAAGAAAAGCTGTCTCATCCAGAACAGTTGAATGGAGGATTTAGGCATGATAGTAAGCAAAATAGTTTTCAAATTACCTATTTCATGGGTCGCAACATGAGTGCGATAAATTTGGGGGTTGTGGTTGAAAAAAGACTGTGCACTGCTGCTTTATTCCACCCTTAGAAGACAGTCGAGGAACGTACAGCTGCCAAATTTCTCCTGCATCAGAGACAGCACTTATGTCTTCATCCTGCATTGAAGTTTTTAAGAAGTAAAACCAATTATTTAATGTAGATTGCTGGATGCCTATAAATGTACATGTTCTATCATTATCATTTCTTTAATATTATATTATAATTATATTTACACTGGAAATTAAGTGTAACTGATCAGGTATTTCAAACTAAAAATGTAGTATCAATACCCCAAAATTTTTTCTTCTAAAATATAGAATCACCATATATTCAAGTTCACTCTATAATCTGGCAAATACGGTATTATTAATTATGTAGAAATTCCACAAATTATTCCCTCACAATTTTATTTATATTTATTTGTGTGCTTGTGAAATCTTATAATTTTGCAATAGAGGTATTAATGTTTTAGAAATTATTGAGAAAAGAGCTGAGAGGCCATTGGTTGAATTGCTTGAGAAGCTAGGAGGAGGTTGGCCTAAACAGACAACAATGGGTGATGTTCCTTTTGAATGGACTACCCTTGCGGCAAAACTTCGCCTGTACAACAACAATATCCTCATTGCTGAATGGGTGGGACCAGACATTCATAATTCTGCTGAGTATGTGGTGCAGGTACCCAGATTTTTAAAATTACTTACTTTTCTGTAAAGCTTTCTATTTAAATATTAGAGCTATATTAAAGTTGAAAATCCTAAGAATGCAATGTTTTTAATCATGGCATTTTGCATTACTGTAATTGTTAACTATTTAAGTAATTTATTTGACAATTTTAAAAAGTAGGCCAATACTTGCCTAATTCAAGTTCATTATTTTAAAAATTAAAAGATGGAGCTCTTATAATGAGTTTTGAAATTAAGATTTTTGTATATATGGTCCAAAGAATGACCATCTTCTTAGTTGGATGAAGCAGGATTAGGCCTCCCAACTCGTGATTACTTCCTGTCAACATCCAACACCGAGTCAGTTGATGCATATCGTCAATTCATCATGACTGTTGCTAACCTTCTTGGAGCCTCTCCTAAAGATGCAGAGAAGTTAGCTGATCAATTAGTGAATTTTGAAATTCATTTGGCTTTGGTAAGTTTTTTTTTGTATTAATAATTTACTTCCTGTAAATTTAAATATTATATCAAATTTAAACTTGTGATTAGATATTGTAATCACTCTATAAGAACATCCAAGTTTATCCTATGTGTTGATTTTAAAAATGAGGGATTGTTTTGATTTCACCTACAAAGTAAAATCACTACTTGGGACACTGTTCTTACAATGACTGCAGGTGGTGGAATAATTTCATGCTGAAAAACTTCATGGATCATTTTTTCTGTGGGATATGGGCAAAAATGATGTTTTGCTGCTGTTTCTATGTGTTTTTGCATATTGAATTATCTAAGGCTTATAGCTAATAGTGTTGGCATATCTTTTTATGCTTTTAGCCATTGAGATCCCAATACACATAATGGTATTTATCATAGAAAGTAATAAAATATTTATGATGTCTATCGGAACTCTATTGTTCTGAGCCATTAATCATGCTATTCAATGACTCATTAGGAATTAAACATTGCAACAAACATCACAAATGTTACTTTGAGCAGATAGTTATAAAGCAAAATAGTGAAAATATATCATCGGAATTCATGTTGCATATATTTTTACTGTATATACGAGGCATGTTCAACTGAAACTGTTTGCGGTGCTGCTGAGGCAATGTAGGTGGTGCAGCTGCATGGCTGACTTGGTAAATACACTGGAAGACACTTGTGTAGTACAGTACAGTCGACTGGGTGGGTAGCTAGTACAAATGCCATTACAGCACAGCTCCAAGATGAAGTACCAGGTGGTAAATCCATCCAAACAGGATCAGAGAGCGTTGATTCAGTATCTCAGGGCGGAAGAACATCAACCTGCTGAAATTCATAGGCGGATGTGTGCCGTCTATGGTGAGACATGTGTATTTAAGACAAGTTGGTGGATTGGATCTGTATGTTTTGAATGGGCAGGCAGCGAACAATGGATATACCAAGACCAGGACAGGCTCACATTGTTGCTACTCCGGAGAACTTTGGATGAGTCGAGAATGCCATGCGTGAGGACAGATGTCGGACCATTCGTTCTCTCTCAACGGAATTGAATATGAGTGTCAGCATTGTGCATTCAATCATACGGAATCTTGGATATCTCAAGGTGTGTTCTCATTGTGTCCCACATCTACTGACCAACACACACAAGGAGCATCGCATGTCAATGTCCTTGGAAGATTTGCTGTCTTACCAAACTGAGGGTGATGCTTTTCTGGTGTCAACATTTTGAATCCACAGGAAAACCAGAAGGCATGCAATGGAAACATCCTGATTCATCCCGACTGAAAAAATTCAAGTTACAAGCATCCACCGGTAATGTGATGTTGACTTTGTTCTTTGGCATCGAGGGACCCCCGCTTCTGGACTTTAAATTGCATAATGACACAATTGATGCAAACCATTACTGTGAAACACTGAAAAAGCTGCGTACCCAGATCAAGAAACTCATTGATGGCATCATCCCCTGCATGACAAAGCTCGTCCCCATGTGGCCCACACACACACATGTTGGATGATGATGTGCAGGAGGCTGTAATACATTGGTATAGGCAGCAGCCCAAGGACTTCTTTGCAGATGGGATATGCCAACTTGTGCATCAATGGGACTCCTGCCTAAATGCCTGTGTTGATTTTTTTCTAACTGCTGCAATGCCTTCACCCGTAAGCAACCTCGAATGGGTTTCAATTGAGCATGCCTCATATTAACAATTTTTTCATTATTAAATATTAATAATGTATATATTAATGATTTTATGATGATTGAATGTCAATTATTTCATTTTGGGGATGAATGGGCTTGTGAGTGTCACTACTAAATACAGTAATAATCTTACCTTAATCTATAAGACGCAGGCTGATTTTGGGAGTCATTTTTCTGGAAAAAAAGTGTCTTATAGCCCAAACAATATAGTAACTTAATTTTTGACTAATTATAAAATCAACCCCATATAATTTGCTTGGTTATTTGTCAGGTGTAATGCTCGACTGTGGTACCACTCTTAAAGAGTCGTTATAAAAGAGCGGGAAAATCAAGAACTATTGATGACTGACTGACTAATGGTATTATTAACAGGCTTTTGGATTAGGTATAAAATTGAAATTTTGTAGAAATGTCTGACCCTTATAGTAAAAGCCATTTATGAAAAAAGTCCCCAAAACAGACCCAAGTTCGATTTCAGAAGATAATTTCTATTTCCCATAAGAAAACAAGTGAAAATAAATTTAGCAACTGGCAAACTTTGTTTCTTTTGCTCATTAAATTCAGAAAAATTGACCCTCTATCTTCAAACTGGGACTGTTTTAAAGGAAAATGAATAAAGTTTCTTATTCTTATTGTTGATTGTCTCCCTCAGTCTGCAAATGCTCGAATTTAACGTTTAAATGACTTTTTTTGGCAAAATTTAATGATTTCATGAGGATTTGCCTTGGCAACCATACCACTGTTGAAATTGATACACCATTATTGTCTCAATTGTCGTATGAGTAATTCCTATATATGTTATGCTGAATCCATGAAATTGCTGAATCTGTGAAATTGCCGAATCCATGAAATGGGTAGCTTCATCCCGGAGGTAAAACTGATCAGCAGACAGATGGACAGATGGAGAATGGTATAAATTATTTCCTGTAATCTCATTAAGACAAACAACTTTTGCATTAAAATTTTTCTTCTATCTTTCTTAGTTTCTGAGATACAGAGCATGATACACAACAGAGAGATGGATGGATGGAGAACAATAACTAATAACTTGTTTTAATTTAGCCAGTATTTCAAGCGTTTGCCCAGTTCATCAAATAGGCAGAATTATCTTTGCCCAATTCATGAATGAACTAGGCACTAAATTGGCCTATTTCGCAAAACGGATAAAACTGTTGCCCATTACACAAATTAGGGGAAAGGCTGTCCATTTTACGGATTCAACATAACATATATGTACATATTGAGTGCCTTAATATGAGCCATCGGGCATTTAACATGCCATCCAGAGAGTCTTAAATAATGTACAATGGTTTTCTAAGACAAAGCATTAAAGTTTACATTATACACCCATTATGTTGAATAAAATTTTTATATTTGAAAGCTAAGAATAATAAGTGCAAGATTTTAAGTTAAACAATAAATAATATATTCCTTCCAATCACATTGATGGGCTTTCATACTAGTTATTAATAAACTGTTGAAATAGGACAACAAGGATTATTAATTTATTGCTTTATATTGGTATTGGTAACTTAAAAATGTAATTGCAAAATATTAAACATTTCTAAATAAAAAAAAGTTGTTTATAGTTAATTTTATTAGTTTTAAATGTGTTTATGAAGAATTTAACATTAAAATTATAGTAAATATTAATAAATGTATTCATTAACAAAAGTAATTTTTATTTGATTACTAGATAACTGCCTCCCACGAAGAAAAAAAGAACTTGAGTAAACTATACCACAGGATGACTGTGAGTGAATTGAGTGAAGCTGTCCCTGGAATTAATTGGAGGCAGTATTTGGGTATTGTTTTGAATTCAACAAACCCAAACTTCAACATGTCATCCCTAAATTCAACCCCAGTGCTGGTTTTTGCTCTTCGTTATTTTCAAGATCTAGCCAATCTTTTAGAGAAATATTCATCTAGGTCAGTGATTGTAATAGTTTATGGATCCATACCTCAACTCTCGTTTATCTAGAGTGGTTGTATTTTTAATTTTGTTGGAGCCAAGTTTTATTTCCAGATTTCAGTCAGCCTGTAAGGCATTATAAAATTTGGGAGATTTATTCAGAGTCAGAAAAAATGCAGCTGCTTTACAATGTAAATTCTCAAAAATTAGGAATCATAAATCAATTTTAATTGAGAATCAAATTAGAGATATTTTACATTTATTGTAAAATAACAAAAAATTTACCAATAGTGTTCTTTGTAATATTTATGATAAAATATTGACTTAGAACCTAGCTGATTCTTTATGTTGGTCCCTGTTCCTCCTGCTTTGCTATGGCTCTGCACATATGTATCCATCACAGTCTTTTGTTTATGAATTAATGCTCTGCAATTCATTGTTTTTTTATATTATTATATGAAGGGTCATCCAATCGTACATGCTGTGGCGATTTGCATCACATCGTGCAGGAAATTTGGATGTGCGTTTTTGGGCTGCTCGATCCCAGCTGCGTAAAACACTGACTGGAAGAGAGGAAGCTCCACCAAGGTGGGAGCCATGTGTTGCCCACACTACTGCAGCTCTTGGTCATGCTGTAGGATCTCTATTTGTTAAGCAACACTTTGATGAGCAGAGTAAGAGTGATGTGAGTGATTATATATCACTCTAAATTCCACTTTCAAAGTATTTAATTATTATGCAGCAGTAATTATGATAACTTTTTACTCTACCCTTAGGGTATGATTTACCTAAATCTCATATTGCAAATAAATTATGCTACCTCATGATAAGACTTGTTCTTAGAAAATAAGATGTGTAAAAAGTTTGAAATGAGTATTGCCCTTAACTACATTTTTCAAAGCATTAACTTGCCAATGTAATATCATAGATTTAGCTGTTTGCAATATTTTCATAGTTTTTACCCAGATTTTTCATTCTTATTCTAACACAAATAAAAATAAGCTGATTGGATTTTGGAATAAAAATCAACTGAAGTATAAGTTAAAAGTCATAATTTTTGTATTTATTTAAAAGGACAAAAAAATGGAATTGTTCTAAATCCAGAAATATTGGGAGAAAATTCTGGCCAGGAATTGATCCCAAATCTACAAATTTACTGGCAATTTCAGCAGTTGTCGTGACAACCCAGGGTGTTCTTTATGTATGGGCATTATGGATGTGGTGACTCAGATTATCCATCTGATATTACTTTTCAAAACAAGCATGGTCTCAAAGAGAGTCATTTTAGAGCCAAATTCACTCATCACTGGAAAATTGCTAAATATAAAATGATTTTGTTAAAATTCATTTTCAATGCAAAAATGTGTTAAATAAGAGTTTTTATGTCTGGCACTAATAATTAGAATGATTTGCATAGCTTACTTTGAGAAGTTATGTAGAATAGGGATGGCAAATAATTATTGTGTCATGTATCAAGAAAGTACTAATGTGAATCATCAGAATTTTTCCTATGCCACTAATTTACACCTTCTCTGAGAAACTTCATATTTAATATAGAAAATACAAGCTTACGAGTGACAAGTATAATCACAAGCATGCCACCTTGGACCTGTGTGCCACGTATTTGCCATCCCTGATGTAGGTAGAAGATAAGTCTTAGTAACCCTGAATTTTCAATCTAGTAAAGATAATATAGATATATTTGTCTGCATATTTTTCTCAGATGAATGTAGTAAATTATTTTTAATTGCAACACATGAATTTCCCTTTTGAGGAATTGCCATCTTTTCTTTTATGAAACACCTTATATTTCCATTTAAAATCAAATTTTAATATCTAAAAATATTATTTTATCTTTTGTATTAAAATAAAAGATGAAGTTTTGTGTTGTTACAACCATTTAATTTTACTATTCATTACATTTCAAAAATATATATATTATGAAGAAAAAATATTGAAATAAATAAAGTTGAAAAAATTTGCAGTGTATGTTTAATGAATAAAAAGCATGAAAAATAATCAAATAAGATTTTAGCTGTTTCATTTATATTTTTTCCTTGAATCATACTGATGTAACATATAACTCAAGACTTTACAGATGACAACTGAGATACAAGCTGCATTTCGCAAGTCAATATTGGATCCTAATGGTGCCACTGCTTCATGGATGGATGTAGAGACTAGATCCTTAGCAGTAGAGAAGGCTGATGCCATGGCTCTTCGAGTTGGATATCCTGATTTAATTCTTGATCCTAATTTACTTGATCTCAGATACGCTTATGTAAGTTTTGAAAACAACTTATTAATTATAATCTCTTTATTTTAAATCAAATTATTAATTTTAACACAATTTTCATTGTTTTATATGAATGAAGCTAAATGAAATATGATATCATTATAATAATTTAGAGTTACCATATGAGCAATATTTGCACCAAGCAATATTTTCTGATAAAATTTCTTTGTTATTTTTTAGTTCTTATAAAAACCAAAAATCTTCTGCAGTACTTTATCATGATTTAAAAAATAAAGGGATAAACTTTGATGAACTCATTATGATTAATTACAAAAATTTTGCAATGAAAAACTTTTCTTAAAGTTCTTTTTTATAGCTAGTACGTTATGTTCATAAAACTGAATAACTGAAAATACAATTTAGTATTGTGATAGGAACTGCTTTAAATTTGTATATTCTTGGACTTAAGTATTTTTTTTAAAGTTGAAGGTAGATCCTGAGTTGTACTTTGAGAACACATTGTCGGTCCTTAAGTATCTAACATGCAGAGAGCATTCTCTCCTGGGTACTCCAGTGGATAAGACACAATGGAGTGCATCTCCAACAGAAGTGAATGCCTTCTACAGTCGTAACAAAAATCAAATATGTAAGTATTTTATTCATTCAATATATTTTTTGTCAACTTGTTTTTATTTTCTTCATTTTTACCCAATAATATTTTGAAGAAATTCATGTCTGTCTTTTATAATTAGTGGGAAATATAAATGAATATTGTATATATCTTAAATTAATTTTATATCAGAAAACATGTTTTTTGGTGTCTCTACATAGATTGGAGCTTTCATACACAAAGTTATCTATATAATTTAGGAGGGCTACCATATTCTGGGCCGTTTATGGAGTCTTTTTTGCAGAAATATTGTAATGAATTAATTACTGCATTTTTCAGTATATAGGATACACCCTGATTTTCTAGATTTTTCAGGGAAAAAGTATTTTGGTTAACCAAAGCATTTAGGAAGAGCTACATAGTGCATCATTTCTAGCCATGATTAAGTCTGTCTCTGGCAACATTTAAAGAAAATATTATTTGGTGATAACAGTTAAATATATCAATTTAGATTAACTTAATGTGGCAATAAATAGGAAAGATCTAATACAGAAAATGCTTCGAAACTTAAGTTGCTAAATGTGCCCTGACTGCACTCGACACTCCTATTACCATATTTTTTGGCATATAAGGCGCATCAGGGTATAAGACGCACCCCGGTTTCTTAGAAGGTTTTTCAGGAAAAAAGTATTTTTGTTCACCAAGGAATTTAGGAAGGGCCACATTGTGGGGTTTTCAGCCTCGTAATCTATGATTTTTCTATATGCCCGCGTACAGAGCGAACAGATTTTTTTTAGCATTACCGTTCCAGAATTAAGTAGATGGTGTAACGTGGTCTAAAGCAATGATCGAATTATTGGTATTATATATTGGTAACATAATGAAAGTGCAAAATGAAATTTTCGAATAACGTTCCAGAAGAATGTCAGCTAACTCAATCATTACATACTCTGTTTACTTACTAGGTGATATTAGGATACACAATAAATCCAATTATATTATTTTCATAGTATGGCATATGACATTGTTTGAGCTAATAAAATGAAGGAATGCGTAAGATGACAATATGGTCCAGTGACGAAGTATTTCTTGGCTTTTAAAATGAATAAATACTGAATTCATTATTTTCATATCTAATTAATGTATGTTTATAAAATTAGTTAATAAATTTTTACTATTATCTATCTTACCTTTCGTAAAAAGCACCAATAAAATTATGAGGATACCCAGGCAGTAATTAATGTGCCGAAATTGTGGAAATATGGGGTCAAATGAAAATAGGAAGATTATGTACCCTCGCATAACACGCATCCTAATTTTTAACTCAAATATTTCGAAAAAAAGTGTGCATTATACGCAGGTATTTACGGTAATAATGTATATTTTATTGTTTTTGCGATTATTGACTGCCAATTATTCTATTTTGGGGATGAGTGTGCTCACTATTGTCAGTATTGTGAAAAGTAATAATACCTTTGGCATATAAGATGCAGAGTGATTTTGGGGGCCATTTTTCTGGAAAAAGTGTGTCTTATATGTCAAAAAATATGGTAATTATGCCGTTGGAGTATGTAATACACATCTCACATACAGACAAACCTTACCAATAATACTTCCTTAAACTTTAGTTCAAGATGAGATATTAATTCCTAATAAATGGAATGCACATGTAATTATGATACATTTGTTCAACTAGTTATTTTTCTTCTGCAACTCTTTTTGGCTAATACATAACCATTTCGATTGATAGAGCAATATGTAACTTCTGTTCCACTATCCATTTATTTATTTATTTATCTATTCATTACTATTTCACATACAGCACACAAAGGGCCAATTTACAGTGAAATCTATAACACAAACATCCATGTCCTAGGTGAGATTCGAACCCTCGACCTTAGTATCAATTGGCAGATACTCTAACCACCCATCTATCAAGGCCGACACTTCCTCTAGTTGTGACCATTGAGGACCAGGCTTATGAAGACTTATGATTCTCTTTACCTGTCACCTTCAGTTTTTCTCCATTTTCTTCATTCACAGATCATTTTTTCTGTGGGATGTGGACCGAAATGACCTTCTACTTCTCGGTTTCTGTGTTTTTGTGTATTGCATCACATGAGGCTTATAGCTATGTAGGCATAGATTTTTAATCTTGTAGCTTGATGTTGATAAAATTTTTATGACATCTATCAAAATTCTATTGTTCTGTAGCATTGCTCATGCTATTCAATGGGTTCATTAGAAATTAAACATTGCAACAATTATCGCAAATACTCCGAAATTGTAATTACTGTAAATGGACAGTAATAAAGCGAAATAATGAAAATGCATCATCAGAATTCATGGTGCATGTAGTTTTACTGTATATATTAACAATATTTTCATTGTTAAATATTAATAATGATTTTTCCATGATTTAATGTCATTTATTCCATTTTGGGGATAAATGGGTGCATGAGTGTCACTACAAAATACAGTAATAATCTTACTATCAGTCTATAAGATTCAGGCTGATTTTTGGAGTAATTTTTCTGGAAAAAGTGTTGTATAATCTGAAAATATATCATATAAAAAATGCAATATGAGAACACTATCTGGATCTGATGTATGCTTCAAATTCACGGTAAATTCAATTTGGAGGAATTCCTTTCTGAAATTTGAATACCAAAAATGATGACATATGGTAGCCTTATTAATTAACTTACACCAGCAGGGCATCTTTGGGATAAGCATGGTTGGGGAAGGGGAGAATTGATTCATGGCAGACATTCTTTGTTTTTGGTGAAGTAATATGTCAAGTAAATTGGTCGTGTAACAATTTCTTGTATTAATGTATTTCATTATTGAAATCTTACTTTTTGTTGGAAAAGGGGATATCTTTAGATAGAGAATATTTAGCTAGTGTTGATATAAAACAATACTATACAATGCTATTGTCATTGTTTCCTAGATGTCATACAATTACACTTATGAAAATGTCTAGTATCATAGATTAGTTTTAATTTGCTGTGATTTTTAATATTTTAAATCACAACAGTCTGTTTTATAATGAATATCTTGCACCTCTCTTGGAATAAAATTTTAATCTTTCAGACAGTAATGTTTACGTGCTCTTAAGATTATAAAAATTGGACATAAACTCTAAATACCATATATAATTTTTTTGTAAAAGCTGATCTTTCATCCAAATTTTACATTTGCAAAATGAAGGTGCTGCTTATATGTGAAGAAAAAAATCAGTAAAGTCTAAAAAGTAAAATAACTGTTAAATTTCACTGCTAAATGGCTTTCAACATTTTATATATACTATGTGACTTATAAAACATTCCATATTCTTTGCAACAAATAAAAAAAGAAAAATAATTTTATTGATGGAGTTTTTCACTAGCAATCACAGTGAAAATTACCAGAGGCCCACAAGAAAGATACCATTGTCAGTTGGATGTCAATGCACTGTCACGGGTCTCATATTTTGATATTTCTATCAAGGAAGATACTTCATTGGTGTTGCTGTTGGTTTTGAGGTCGTTTTTGTTTTTCTTCTCTCTATAGTTTCTCTATTTATAAAAAGGTGTTTGGGGGAAGAGAAGTTGCTCTATGGGTTCGAACTGTGCATACCTGCACTATACATAATCATCTAGCCGTGGGTTCCCATCTTTCACATGCACCGTGTTTGCCTAAAACATCACACATCCCATGGTTTTTCTTTGCCAGTATCTTTCAAGTGTATTGCCCTTTAAATCCCAAGATATTTCTGTGTTGCTAATTGGATCCTGATAATTCATCAAAACGCTTTATTGCCATGAATAATAATAATATTTGTATGCATTCAGTGGTACTTTTTAGAGATTTTTAGCTTGACACAATATTTTAGTCCTAATTGCAATAGGTTTCTTCTTGTGTTTGTATTCTGTAATTCAACATATTTTTGGGGTGGTCTTGTAGATAATGGGCTTAAATTCAACTACATTTTTTTCCATCTCCAGTCTTGAAAAACAGGAGTGTGAGTAAATATGATATATCATAACTTAATTAGGGTATTTGTGTAATTGGAACTACACTTATTGAAATGATATATTTTATAAATGTAATTTCGAACTGAAGTGTACTTTATATGATTTTTCTTGCAGTTTTGCCAGCTGGAATCCTGCAACCTCCCTTCTACCATCGGTATTTTCCACGCAGTCTAAATTATGGTGGTGTTGGTGTGGTGATTGGCCACGAAATGACACATGGATTTGATGACCGTGGTCGACTTTTTGATCGTCATGGCAATCTGGAGAGATGGTGGCAACCAACAGCAATTGAGGCTTTTCAGGAACGTGCAAAGTGTCTCATAGGTAAGAAATTAAGTGTAAGCATGTAGTCTACACATATTTTATCTACCACATAAGAGGACAGTAAGTTGCATAAAAGCTTTTATTGTTAAATATTATTTAAAATATTTTAGCAAATACATATATTCATATTATTTTAGTAAACAGTATTGTAGTGCACAAAATATTGAATTCAGCATGAATTTTAGATCTGTCCACATAAATAACTGAAACCAGAAAATTCTCCAACATTATGGCAATTTTAGAGATTTCCCCAAAAAATTCACTTCATATATAGACAGTATTTAAGCTTGAATGATTATGGTTAAATCTCAAATGTACGCTCTCATTTCTGTTTTAATTTTGGGCATCTATATCTTTCCATATATGCATTTGGGACAATATAGATATTGCTTCTACCATCAAGGGGGGCATGGGATCTGGGTCCCCCCTCTCGGTGTACAGGCATTTACGGAATCTATGATAACTATGCTACAAACTTGCTATGTTTGCCTCTTGCTATGCTGCCACTTGCTGCACTGAGTTATGAAAACTAAAAATGTTATAAGAGTTTATATTATTTGAATAGGACTTTTATTTAATCAATTGCTGGAAATTGGTTTTTGGCCTCAGACCCCCCCCTCCCCCTCCCTCCCCCCCCCCCACGAAGTAAATTTCTGGGTAGGTGCTTGTGTACCATTAATCTTTACAAATAGAATAGAATCTTGGTTTTGTATCTCCTTTTGTTTCTCCTTTTGTATCTCCCTCTGTATCTCCATATAAAAGTGTGCAAGACGGTAAACTCTTTCCTTCACTCACTTAGGCGTCTAAATAAAATTCTCCCCTCTTCTCTAAAAATAAAGCTGGTTACTTCTTTAATCGTTCCGCACCTCGACTACTGTGGCATTGTATATCAAGACCTATCCAAGGAGCTTGCCCTTAAGCTGCAGCGAGCCCACAATTCCTGACTACGATTCATATTTGATCTTAAGAAGTCAGACCATATATCGGAATATTTTCTCAAACTTTCTTGGCTAAATCTCGAATCACGTAGAAAATTGCATCTCCTCTCTTTATTATATCAAATCCTTAAAACAAACATACCACAATAACTATCAACAGAGTTTATCGCCATTAACACAATTCATAATTGTAACACTAGAGGATGCCATAAACTTCTGACTCCGCACCACAGAACAGACATCTTCAAGACTGTCACAGCATGTAGATTATGGAATAGCCTTCCAGCAGAAATAAAGCACTCTTCATCCCTATGTACCTTCCAACACTTGTACCACAAACATCTCCTATCCCATTCTCTTTCATTACCTTAAAATTACAAGCAATTTTATTTTTCTACAGGTCGTCCAAAAAATGTATAATTTTCTCGATATATTTACATGTATCGATATTGCATTATGTATGTATATTATATTGTGTATGTATATTATTTGTATGTATGTTTTAGTGTGTATTCATATGCCTTACCTTATTTTATTCCTTTATATATATTTTTTATGCTTTATGTATAACTCTGTTTATGTGTACTTTACTTTTAAGTATTTAACTATATGTATTATATATGTATTTAACTATATGTATTTCAAGATCCTCTAAATCTTTAGATATTGCTATAAGTAGGTTTCACAGGTTTTTCACACTCCCCTTCTTGTGTGGGTGTTTTCCTGCAGTGGGGTTTTTCCTAGGGAATAGTACATTATCTTCCCTAGTTTTTTCCTGCAACAACAACAATTACCCATCTGTTTTTAAATTCTATACTATCCTATACATTTCATTGTATTTTATATTGCTTTTCATTTTATGTAACCTTTTAGTTTAATTTTATTACTTGTTACTATCTAATTGTATGTAATTGGCAATGGGTTAGATGGAAGAGGAGACTGTTTAGTCTCAATCTCGCCCTAATAAAGACGTATATCTATCTATCTATCTATCCATATTTTACATGTATGGAAGTTACGTATACAAGAAGCAATGCAGTATAATTTTATTTGTATTTTAAAATCACTTAGAATTGTATGAATATGGTACACCCAGTCCCCGACTCACACGATAGGTTCATTCTTAACAAAATTTGTGTAAGGTGAAATTGTGTTAGTTGGACATGAATTTCTCATAAGAAATAATGTTAATAGGGGGGATGCATTCTAGCATATTAATCTAATTGGCATATTTTAAATTTTATTCCTTTATTGTGACTATACTTTAGTTAATGCTTTGTGTTTTTTATTTGTTTATGACTCATTTGACTCATTTTTACAGAAAATAAACAATGATAATGCAGATGGTTTGTAGTATTGCTTTGTTCAGATCTGTATCATGAATGATATCATGTTTGTTCATTGTTCTCATAATTACATCTAGTTTTTTCTCTAATGATATAACTTTTCTGGGTTTCTTACTCCCATCACCATGCTTCTGGTCCTTACCACTCATGATTTTACTATTAGGGTGAATGTACTATAAAGTTATGGGAATTAATAACATAAATCACGAGATCACTGGAGTTCCGAGATGAACGTGATATCAGCACAACGGTGGACAAAGACTGACTGAAAAGAAGCTCATTGACTTGAGGGATGCTGGAAGGTAGGGGGAGCTGTGCAAGCATGTGCAGTGCACAACGTCATTCGCTGTTGAGGGTTTGGCGATGCCACATAATTTCTCCTCCAGTGGAAAGCAGAGCTCCTCCCCCTCCTCTCATGTTATTGCTGTATTTCCCTCTCACCGCATCTAACTCTTGCTTTCTGATTGCTCTCTCTCTCTCAACTAAGCATCCTGCAAGAGCAGGCCAAACATGTCTAAACTTGCTTCCGTTTCCATTTCTAGACCTTTCCACAATCGTAGAGAAGTCGTGGAGAAATCGTGTTAAACCAGTCGCGTTAGTTGAAGACCAGCCCTACTTTAAAAACCATGTTAAACTGAAATCGTGTTGGTAGAACTCATGTTAGTTGGGAATTGGGTGTACTTGAACCAAACAACACCTTAAATATTGAAAATTCATTTTCCTACTGTCGATTTTGAAATAAGCATCGACTTGGATCACATATATCTTTTGAACACAAAATTTTTGCACTTTTTGGGTTAGAAACCTTCTGTCATTGAGGGCAGTCACATTTTTGCTCCTTGGACAAATTTAGGGAATCACTTAGAGGTTTGCCTTCTCTCCTTTCCTATCATAAGGATGGGCTTTTGTACTAGTGTGATATAATATTTAAAAAGTGTTATGAAGATAATTTCTTAGTTCATGTAATAGAGCAACTTTTTTCTAACAAAACATTTTTTGTCATGATAAAGCAGTTACAAAGTGACAATTTAAAAAAAAATATGTCCTGTCAGCAAATATGGACATCTTATTCAGGCCCAGTGCCAATGGGTTTGATGCACTCTGCAAAACAAAATTTGATGCCCCTGTTTGTTTTTAGATAAACATTTCTTTTATTATGAAATTGCAATGAAAAGTTTCCTTAAATTCACTGTTTCTATTGCATTTCATAAGAAGTCATTAACTCCAATGTGTTTTGCCAAATGTTTGGAATGCTTTAAAATTTTTCTGACAATCCCTATTACTGTAACTAGAAGCAAAAGAAACTTTCCAAACTTAGACTTATCAAAACTTATATGAGATCCACATTGCTCCAATTCTTCATCATTAATTTTAATTGAGTATGATTTCTTGGAAAATTGTCAAATTAAGTAATAAAAATTTGCTGCTCTTTATTAAATGACACCCTGTGTTAAAGCATTGCTCACAAACCCTTTCTGCTTTCTTAAATGCAATTCAACATTCTTTTTAAGTCCATTTCTTCTATCCATCCAATTTATATTTGCTACGATTATCATATTAAAACAGGAGGGAAAGTGGGTGAGGGACATCCCGTGGTGATGTCATGATACCGAGAGCACATCGTGAACACATAGTTCCAAATTTTCCTGCCGAACATAAGTGTTGCCTTACGTGAAAACCTGGGCATCGATTTATAGCATTAAGTTACTGGCCTTTCCATAGGGGAAGTAGTCTTTGGCCTAACCTTTCTCAACCCCGCCTGTTTACCTGTGTGAATGAGAATTGATGTACATATCAGTGGACGGTATGTATGTAGGTGTGGAATATGGTGTTAATATGTAATGTATGTATCAGTAGATGTACGTTAAGTGGATGCTGCCTCTGCTATACCACAAAAATAATGATAATAGTATATGTCAGTTTTGTTAATTTTTCAAGATGGATAACCACCTAGTTAAGGCTAATACAGTGAATTTATCTTAGAATAGTAATATCGGAGCAAGGTTTGTCCTATTCTCTAAGGAAAGGAATGGAGATTCTAATTTTTATAATAGAAATTTGCTTATTGATTGTATTTATTTGAATTTTGCAAAATACTAGTATTTTTGCAGTTTTTATCACTCATTACAAGAGTGTTGCCATTTCAACGACTGTTGTTGGACTTGGATTCATATAGTCAAATACATACATGCATTATTTTTGCCACACAAATATGCATGATCAATTTAGTTTTTTTGTTTGAATGTATTTGTAATATTTTATAATGCTAAATTATGAAATTTGGGAACACAAAGAGCAACTCATCCACATTGATTTTAAAGCTATTAAATCCAGTATAAGTATAAAATAAATAATTACGTGGAAAATTAGGCATCATAAGTTCCATTTGGATCATCTTGTTTATTTATATAATATGCTGGAAAGGTTTATTTGCCCATTATTAACCTTTAAATGCCAAAAGGTACGCCATTGTGCCGGCAAATTTCTGGGTAAGCCTGCCAAATGGCACACCCGTGGCCCGCTTAGCTCCGAGGCCGCTCACAGATGTCGTTTTTGTCATAGAATCAAAATTTTTGGAGGAGAAGAAAGACAAAGCATCCTTATTTTCTTTTTGCTCTCCCAAGCCTTAAGGTCTTGCATATTGAAGGAGGGGAGGGCAAACAAACTATCGAGAATGCCTTGCTCAAGGGATACACCCCCGCCGAGGTGAGACCCTCTCTCGCACCCAAACATATGCTGTAAACAGAAGCCCGACAAAATAACTCTTACCCTAAAGGCCCCTTTCCTTTGTTATTTTCTTCTACTTTTTCTGCATATGTTTTATTGCGTTTACGTTCAGTCATTTGCAGAGCACAAAGTTGAGCAGGTGTAGACTTGTGTGTGCAAAATATCTGTAAATGTTTGTCTTTATTTTGTAGTTATTCATTTATTTTTATATAATTAGTTTGTAGATTGTTTTATTTTTTGTAAATATTTTTTAAAATGGGCCCTAAGTGTAAAACTGCACGAGGAAATTGAAGAAGTCTTCGTTGACTCTGATTCAGACACTTACGAAGAGGAAAGTGAGAGTGAATTTTTAGAAGAACAGCCCGAGAGAGCTACCTCCTCAAGAAGTGAATCGGAATGAATACCTCCACATCAGGGCCATAGAATAATCAGAGAGCAACCCTTTACTGGCCCAAGTGGACTGAAGGATGGTACGGCTCCGAACATCTTGAGCAATTCGACTCCACTCAGCATTTTCCTCCTTTATTTTGTAGAAGTCTTTCAACTCCTGGTCAATGAGACAAATAGGTACTATCACCAATACATTGACAAATTAGATGAAGGACCTTCACCACAGCCTGACATGACAATATACGAAATGTACGTGTTTTTTTTCACTAGCTATACAAATGAGACATGATGTAAGAGATATATTGAGGGACTACTGGTTGACATTGCAACAATTTTATACTCCTTTCTTTAGTGCTACTATGAGACATGACCAATTTCTTCACATTCCCTGCTTTCTTCATTTCACTGACAACACTAACGAACCTGATAATACTGACGAAAATTATGACAGATTATGGAAAATTAGAACTCTCTTTGAAATGCTCAATGACAGCTATGCTAAGTATTATAAACCTACTGAGCACTTGGCAGTAGATGAAGTCATTGTGCTTTTCAAAGGGAGAGTCATTCTCAAACAATACATTCCTTAAAAAAAAAAACAAACATTTTGGAATAAAAATCTATAAACTGTGACAAGACCGGTTATACTTATGACATGAAAGTGTATTTGGGGAAGACAGACAAAATGCAATTCAAGACATGACAGCGACACATGCGACTGTTAGAGAACTTACTAGGAGGGTGGAAGGGGTTGGGCATAGGTTATATATGGACAATTTCTTCTCCTCTCCTACTCTCATCAACGATATTCAGTCAAAGAAAATTTATTGTTGCAGAACTGCTAGACAAAACTGGAAAGACATGCCCCAAGACTTTTCCAGTAAAAAACTGAAACTAAGAAGGGGAGACATATGCACTTGGACCAGGGATGACTTGACTGTGCTTATCATCATCATCATCATGCTTCTGTCCGAAGACAGGTTTTAACTGAATCGCTGCCTCCATTTCTCTCTCTCCCTAGAAGCCTCTTTTATACCTCTATAAGTATTATATCCCTGCTTTATATTATCTAATATTCCTATTCTTTTTCTCCCTCTTCCTCTTCTTCCACTAATTTTTCCTTCTAAGATCGTCCTTTGTAAACACTGTCTTCTCAATATGTGCCCTATCCAATTTGCTTTTCTTTTCCTGATTGTTTTTATTAGCGTCCTTTCTTCTCCCGCCATTTCTAATACTTCTTCGTTTCTCTTCCTCTCTGTCCATTTCACTTTCATCATTCTTCTCCATACCCACATCTCAAAACTTTCTAAATATTTTTCCTCCTTTCTCCTTACCGTCCACGTCTCTGCACCATAAAGAGCTATGCTCCATATGTAGCATTTTGCTAATTTCTTCCTTGTTTCTAAATTTATTTTCTTGCTTGTGAGAAGCTCCTTCTTCTCGTTAAATGCTGCTTTTGCCATTGCAATCCTACTTCTGATGTCCTGTGTACTACTTCCATCCTGTGCTAAAATACTGCCGAGATATTTGAAACTACTTACTTGTTCCAATTTTTGGCCATTTACCATTATATTTAATTCTTTATGTTCCTTTGAAACCACCATGACTTTCGTTTTTTCAGCATTGATCTTCATTCCATATTGTTGGCCAACCTCCACTAGTCTGTCTGTCATCCTCTGAAGCTCTTTCTCGCCTTCTGCTATTAAGCCCTGATCATCTGCGTATTTAATGGTGGTAATACTTTCACCTCCTATCTTAAATCCTTTCTCTTCCATCAACGCTTCTTCTGTTATTGTTTCTGCATAAATATTAAATATCGCTGGTGAAATAGGACAACCCTGCCTCACTCCCCTCCCTATTGAAGTACTTTCTGTTTCTTCTCCTTCAACCCTGACTCTAATCTTTTGATCAAAGTAAAGGTTTTTAAGCAGTCTTTTATCTTTCCAATCTATTCCTATTTTGTTTAAAATCCCCAGCATTTTATCCCATTTCACTCGGTCAAAAGCTTTCTCCCAATCTACAAAACAAAAATACATACCTTTATTGACTTCTAGCGCTCTTTCTGTCATCATCCTCATACATCCTATAGCATCTCTAGTCCCCCTTCCTCTTCTAAAACCAAACTGATTATCTTGCAGCTCCTTTTCTATTTTACATTCAATTCTTTTGGTTATTATTCTGGTTAGAACTTTAGCTGTATGAGAAATTAAACTAATAGTTCTGTAATCCTTACAACATTTTGCATTGTTCTTTTTCTCCAGTGGTACCATCACAACATCTAAAAAATCTTCAGGCCATATGCCAGTATCATATACTTGGTTAAAAAATTTTGTGAGTTGCTTAACTGCTTTAGACCCTGAAACCTTGAGAACGTCCACGGGTATATCATCACTCCCAACAGCCTTCCTTCTTTTCATGTCATCAATTGCTTTTTAACTTCAGACTCGAGAATACTTGGTCCTAGCTGATCTTCTTCCACATCCTCTTCTTCATTTAATTCAATATTTCTTGGCTTTCCTTCTTTGTCATACAGAACCTCAATGTATTCTTTCCAGACATTCTTTACATTGTCTGGCTCCGATACTATTTTACCACTTTTGTTCATGATTCCTTTACGTCCTATCTTTCTTGCTTTTTTCTTGAATAGTTCCCTTGCTTTGCTATACATGAGGTCTGTTCTACAAATTCTTTCACATTCGACAATCTCCTCGCATTTTTCATTTATCCACTGCTCTCTTGCTTTATCTGTTTCCCTTCTTAAAGCATTATTTAACTCCTTGTACTTTCTTTGGCCTTCTTCAGTGTTTATGTTCTTCCACTTTCTCCGCTCTTCCATTTTTTGCAGCATAGCTGCTGTGATCCAGGGTTTTTTGTTTCTTTCACCCGTTATCTTTCCTACCTTCTTTTCCATTACCTCTTTAATGTTGCTATGGATGTATCTCCACTCCTCATCTACATTCTTCCTATTTTCTTCAGCTCTCTCCCCCAACCTTTCCTCCAGCTCAGTCATGATAGCCTCCTTGTTTTTAAGGAGTTCCTCTAAGTTCCATTTCTTGTTAACTCTTATGTTTCTCCTAACGCTCTTCAGTCTACATTGTATATTTGCCACCAATAGGTTGTGGTCAGAATCGATATCTGCCCCTGGTAGTGTTTTCACATTTTTAACGCTATTTCTAAATCTTTCATTGACTAGTATGTAATCTATCTGGTATCGTCTCTGGTCTCCTGGGCTTCTCCATGTGTAAAGTCTTCGCTGGTGATGCTTAAACCATGTGTTAGTTACAATTAATCTATTTCTATGGCAGAATTCCACAAGTTTATCCCCTCTTTCATTTCTCTTCCCTAGTCCATATTTTCCCACTATGTTATCTTCCTGTCCCTCTCCGACTACACTGTTCCAATCTCCCATTACTATGGTGGTGATCCTTCCATTTCCCTCATCCTCCAATATCTCCATAATCTGTTCATATATTTCATCTACTTCGTCGTCGCCAGCATTAGTTGTTGGCATATACACTTGAATTATAAGCATATCCACTGGCTCCATCTGGAGTTTTACGGCTATTAATCTGTCATTAACTGTCACTACCTTACTAATTCTTTCAGCTATCTCTTTTCTCATTATAATCCCCACTCCCCTTTCCTTTTTCTCCCCTCCCGAGTAAATAATCTTAAATTCGTCTGAATTTATCTCGCCTTCTCCTTCCCACCGGACTTCACTAAGACCTACTATGCTTACATTATTCCTTCTCATTTCCCTTTTTAGGTTCTCTAGTTTACCCCCTGAATTCATAGTCCTAACATTCCATGTACCTATTTTTAATTTCTCACTACTTGCTTTCTTATTAATCTTACATTTCCTCTGTGCATCCCCTAGGGTAGTCCCCACCCGGAGATCCGATTGGGGGACTATTTTACATCCGGAATATTTTACCCCAGAAAGATCCATAGAGGTATTTTCAGCTTTTCAGCCTATCATGGGAAATATAATGAGGTAGTTTCCCCTTGCTTTCCTCATCGCAGTTTCACAGAGTGATTACCCATCTGTAGCTGTTCAGATCCACATGATCACCACCTACAGAGGTACTGTGCAAGCTGCTGCCCTTGCACAGGGGGATGTAAAACCCCCAAGACTGTTTCTTAGTCTGACTCTTCCCCTCAGACCTTTCCGGCTTGGATGGTCCTACCAGGAGAATTATCTCCCGCCGGCATAGCTCTTTGGTTCGTAAGAGTACACAAACCCTCCCACCTCTGTAAGGTTATGCAGTCCTTAGGGAGGGACTGTGCTTATATGGAAGGACAAAAGAGACGTGTGCATGCTATCCAACATTCACGATCCACCAGGAGAAGGAAACTTCCACGATGAAGAGGGAAGAGCTGTGAGGCCTCTTATAGTCAAAGATTATAACCGCCACATGAGGTACGTGAACAAAGGAGATAGGATGGCTAGCAGCTACACCATCGGTCGCTGCACTTGGAAATGGAAAAATTATTTTTGTCATTTAGTCAACCTTACTATACTAAATAGTTGGATCCTCCTTTCCTTGTGTGGTGGAGTATTTTCACATCAGCAATTCCGACTTTCCCTTGTGCGGCAACTGGTTGAAGAGGGTTCTTGGGCTCTTCCTTCCCAGAATCTCTCAAGGGGGTGAAGTAGTGCAAGTGGAACACAAATAAACCACTTAGAGGCCAAGGACAATAAGCATTGGCCCATTTCAGGGACCTGTATCCATTGCCATGTGTGTTCCTCAAAGGGCAAATACTCAAGAACAAAATATAGGTGCAAGGCATGTGACGTGGGACTGTGTTGAGTCCTGCTTTGGGGAATACCACACTAGCCCAACTCTATAGGAAATGTAAATACTGGGGTTGTGTTAGCTGCAGACCGAGCAGGAACCAGGTTGCCAAAAAGTGAGTAAATGCAGTGTTTTTGCACTTTATTTTGATTTATATCAACAATAAGTTATTTTAGCAGCGAAATTTAGTGTATTAGGGTTATTTTGCCCTGTTTATTTCTACAAATAGGCAAAAACATGTAATTCTTTGATTGTGTGACTACAAAATACTTTTTATTTGAGCATTTTATCACCAATAGTTCACGAGATATGCGATTTTTTGCAAAAGAGGTACAGGAAAATTTAAATGTCCAAAATTAAATCCGGCAGCTGGACCCCACCAGCAGGTATTTAAATCCAGTGAATAAAAGTTAACGAAAATGTTTAAAACCTTCAACATTTTGGCAATAAGGATTCTCATTTTACAGTTTCTGATGGAGTTATTTGACTTTTAAGGCTTGTAAGATAACAAGTAAGATCAGAGTCATCATGACATGGTAGGCCACTTAAGCAAATGCTGAATAAAGTGAGGTGCTCAAAAATTTCATACACAAATAAAAAAAATATTTGTTTCCATTCTTTTGAATAGGTTATCTTGTTCTGACACAAGTGCTGTATATATTGTATGAAAATATATTGAATAAAATTACTACTAAAATGTACAATTAATTATTATATAAAGATATATATTTTGGAAAGATGTATGTTATTATTATGTAGGTATAAATAAAATATAAAATATAACCTCAAATCATTAAATACTCATGTAGTTGGCAACCTTATTATATTAGATAATTTGACAGGCACATAAAGGCAAAAATTGGACTTAATTCAGCTTCGAATAATGGTTAACTAGATGCGAAAAAGTGGTTTCTATATTTTGTCTTTTTCTAGTGAGTGTTGGGTAACTTAGCGCCCTCCTTGGCAGGTGAATGATTCTGTACTAAGCACAAATTAAAATTGCGCATCATGAATCAGTCGTGCCCTTGCTGTCATTTGATGTTCTCCATGGTTCTGAAAGTTTCTAGTGCATTGATTGTGCATGATACACAATAAGCATCAAATATCATACACGTCACAAATAGCATATTCCGATGCAGTAGAGTGTAGACAAGGGAGCAGGACAGATCTATGATTATAGTTAGTGAAAGTGAATTTTGGATTCATATTTACCCCTACATAAATCAAATCAAAATGAGCAAAAACTCTCAGGACAGCAGACCAAGAAAAGAAAATGAGTGAGAACTGAAAAATCAACAATATTCTAAATTTATGAAATTTTGGGTTTCTTTGACTGAGCAACACAAATTGAAGAGGAAATAAAGAAAAATAAAAAACCTACTCATCATCCGCTATCAGCAGAAAATAAACAGGATATTGATGAAATTCAAATTGAGTCAGTCGACATTAGTCTACCGATATCAGTTGAAAATGAATAGGCAGAACAGGATATTGAAGAAAATCAGATTGAACCAATAGACTTCATTGATCCTATTAACTGGTTGAATTCAAATGGATCAATGAGAGAGTATGTATTGAAAAATATGATAGGCCAAGGTCTTAATGCAAATCATTCTCAAAGCAAAAGAAGGATGTTCTTTTAGTAAAGAAATGTTTTTCAAGAAACTTTCAAACTGTGAAAATATTTTGCGACACTGGTTGATTTATTCTAAGAAGCACAAGTCTATTTTTTACTTTGCATTTTTTATGGAAAAACAATGAAAGCATTTACCAAACCTAATAGAGGATTCAATGACTGGAATAACGTACTTGAGAGAATCAATGAGCACAAATTTAAGAAGCAACATTTAGAGTTTTTCGTTCAATGAAAAACTGAACTATCTAACATCAATCGAAAAACACTCTGATTATCATTTTATAAATGAAAAAAAGGAAGAAGAAAAGTGGAGACATATATTAAATGCTTCCATGAAAAACATTTTATATTGTGCAAAAAAATTCACCTTTAAGAGGAAGCATTGAAAAATTTTATATCATATATCCAAGTACAAAACCAAACAGATAACGTATTTCTCACCTACAATCTAGAATGAAACATTCAACTTGATGGCAAACAAAGTTGGAATGAAGAAAATCAATGAAATAAATCTAGAAAAATATTTTTGGCTATTGTTAGATGGTACACCAGATTGTGCTCATAAAGAACAAGTTGCTGAGTTGATAAGGTTTGTCAACATTAATAAAGAAAATGAGAAAGTTTGTGTTGAAGAATGTTTCATAGATTTCAATAATATTTTTGGAAAAACTGGAGAATGTATCACTAACAAAATTTTGACTAAGTTTGAGAAAGATGGCTTGGATACCAATATGATGCATGCTAAATCCTATGGCAATGGTAAATATATGATGTAACATGGAGGCCCAGTCAAGAATTATTAAACGTCTAAATATGCTCACTATATGCCATGTTGTGAACATAGTTTAAATTTATTCAGTGTTCATGCTTTGGAAAAATCCAGACAAATCTGCACATACTTCAACAAAGTCAAAATGTTTTATGTTTATTTAACAGGGTCAACTTCTAGATGGGATGAAGCGAATAAAAAAATGGAAAGTTTCAGTGAAACAGCATTTCTTGACAAGATGGACCTCCAAAGCAAATGCTATGAAAGCTGTAAGACACCAACTCAAAGAAATTCTCAAAGTTTTGAATGAACTCAATAAAAGCAATGCAGCTGCTGAAAGTCACATTATTCCCTTGGAATTCATTTGTTACTCTCTTGTTTGGGATATATGCTTGCAACAGAGTAACAAAGATGTTACAGTTTAAAAATTGCAATTTACAAAAAGCAGTTAGACTTTTATTGGATTTAGTGCCTAAGATTGATAGCATCGAAAAAAATTCTCACGATATTTTTGAAACTGCTAAGAAAATCTGTAGAGATTTAAATATTTCAACAGAATTGAAGAGAAGAGGTCCAAGACATCTAAATGACACAATTGAATAGTAATTTAAGAAGGAAAAAAAAGGTTGCACTGACTTCAAATACCAGCTAAACATTAGATACAATGTAATGTACAATGATTATAAGAAATTCAATATTCCGTCTAAGAAGTCACTATTGATTCCAAGTTATGATGAAATTAAAGCATCATGGAAACTCTTACATGAATTTTATCTCAATAACATTGATTTCATTAGGCTTTTTCTTGAATTAAGGTCAATAAGGAGCATTTTATAAAATTTGACATCAAAGAAGATATGCACTAAATGGAAATACTCCAGTATCTTTTTGGAAGTGACCTTAGAGAAGTTTTTTCCCAACACTGACATTTTATTAAGAATATTCTTAATGTTTCCTGTTGGAATTGCTTCAGCAGAAAGAAGCTTTAGTAAATTAAAAATAATCAAAATCTTTCGACGATCATCAATGCATCAAATTAATTCTTTTGCAATTTTATCGATTGAATACAAAATGATAAAATTATTAGATACTCCTGATTAACTGGTTTACATATTTTTAGCAAACAGAACAAATAAAGAAGTTTGAATATCAATTTCATTTTTTATTTCTATAGTGTATAAGTAATGTTATAAGCACGTTTTGTTTCAAAATGAATATATTAATAGTTGTTGAATTTTTATAATCATAAATAATAAGGTATTTTGCAAATATTTTCCTTTTTAATGATATTTAAAAATTTTCAGTTTAAGGCTAAAAACCGTAATGACAGCTTTGAGTAAAAGTAACACAGGCACAAAACATAGCATAAATTAGGCATGTCTCTCTTAGTACATTAAGCAGTTGAAATTCGAGTTGTTTTTTACTCAAGCGGCAGCCCTGGTAGAGCAACATGATATGAATATTCTATTATCCCACTGAATCACTACAAATTTTTAAATGCCAGATTTAATGAGATTCTGTCATAGAATTCAGAAATTGATGGAATGAAGCGATCTAAAGATCCTATGCAGACAGGCATAAGCTGTAATGTTGGGAATAATTTTGAAACGAGAAAAAAGTCTGCTATGACCGGGAATCAAACCCGGGTCTTCCACTTGCCGGACAGATATTCTACCACTGAACTATCTTAGCAGATCAATTTTCTCGTTTCTGCCCCAACGGATGTCCTCGAAGAGATACACCGAAGAAAACTCCTCCCTTGCAAATGGTGTGCTGTAATGTTGGGAATAATTTTGAAACGAGAAAAAAGTCTGCTATGACCGGGAATCAAACCCGGGTCTTCCACTTGAGAGGGAGGAGTTTTCTTCGGTATATCTCTTCGAGGACATCCATTGGGGCAGTTTGATACTAGCTTGGCTAGTTCGATCACAACCAAGAAAACATCCGTGCTCAGAAACAAGAAAATTGATCTGCTAAGATAGTTCAGTGGTAGAATATCCGCCCGGCAAGTGGAAGACCCGGGTTCGATTTCCGGTCATAGCAGACTTTTTTCACATTTCAAAATTATTCCCAATAGAATTCAGAGATTGAAATTTTAACCTCCACTGATATGGCTGCCCTGATTGATAAGTTCCAAGTGGGTTATTTTTGTATCTTTGGAAATTGGCTGTCTTTTTTGGGTATAAGGTCTCAAGTATGCCATTTTCTTCGTGTGTTTAAATAAAATGGTCAAATAATAAAGTGCAGTGCTATAAGTAGGGTGTGATGAAGTTGGCATGCAGCATAGGTACTACTCTCTAATAGCAGGAGCCCATCCATATTTGCAATTGAAAAACTACGTCATATTTACTTGATTTACTTCTGACCCTCTCCCCTCCAATACTACTTATCCCTGTGATTATGACTACAGCTTGACATCTGACGGACTATGTCACCTTTCTTGTTGTCCCCTGGCCATCCTTACTATGATTGCTCACAAAAAATGAAATTTTTGTAACTATCATCAATGGTAAAAATACATTTTTTCCCTTTTTCACTTGTTCCAATAGTTAGGTAATGTTTTTATGTCACATTCTCTATATTGAATCACAGGAGCCGTTTAGTAATACCCTAATGAAATTTAATGATTATCTCATTTTTTAGGCTGGTTTCCAAAGGAAACAGCCTTAAGAAATGGTCCTGTCTGTGTGTGCGTGTGTGCGCGCGTGCATGTTTGTGTGTGTGTGTGTGCGTGCGTGTGTGTGTCCCCTACAAACAACTTTGCATCAATAGATCGATTTTCATGATACTTGGTGTGAGGCTCGTGCTACCAGGACCTACCTCTGGGTTATATTTTATTTGGCAAAGATTGAAGTCCCGGGTTCAATTCCAGGAATGTTTTTTCCCTATTTGTTTTACATAGGAAGTCACAAATCCATCGTGCAGAGATGTTTTCTTTAATATATTAAAATATCTTAAAATTATGATATCGGAGCAAGGTTTGTACTGTTCTAAGGAGAAAAGAATGCAGATTCTAATTATTATCACAGAATTTTTATGATTATCGTATTTTATTGAATTTCTACTAAAACATAGCGTTTTTGCATTTTATATTGCATTTTATAGGATTGTTGCCATGGAGACGATTATTACCGAACTCGATTTTAGCATAGACAAGTGAACAAATGAGTTATTTTCTTTTCCACTTGACTACCCTTCAGTAATGGACAGTTGATCCATACATATTAGTGTATAAACAGTAACGTATATTAAATTCGTTTATTAAAAAAATATACATGCAAAAAATAATGTCAGAGAGAGATTTTGACATTGCTTTTAGTATTTTAAACCTGATAATGTTCTATCAATTTATTTTCCAATTTTTCTTTATCATTGATAAACTATGAATTACAAGTGGTAATTATGGTATGAGATTTCCTTGGAATGACTAACACATATTGAAACATTTCCAGCCAATATAAGTAATCAATTTGGGACATCAATTTTGGGAAACCAGCCTGCATTAGTCCTAGTTTGGACTTCTTGTTAAACTTTTCAATTATTTTTTCACACATCTTCATTTTGTTAACTCAAAATTTAGAAAATGTTTGGGTCTTATATGTGAGTAAATACAGTATTTTGTTTCTAAAAAATCTACATTTAAGTGTAACATATGTAATGTTAGAATGGAAAGGAGAGAATCACTTTGTAATAAATCCCACTTACCTATTCAAGAAAACAAAGTATTTCTCTCCTTCTCATTTATTATTTATGTTCCACAAAGTTAAGATTTTATCCATTGATTATATTGTTAGAAATTAAATAGTAATAGAGAAGTAAAACATAGAATTGATTTTCAACTAATGATGCTCTTATTTTTTTCTGATTAAGATCAGTACAAACAGTATTATGTTGAAGAAGTATCAATGCAAATTGATGGTATTCGAACCCAAAGTGAGAACATTGCAGACAATGGAGGATTGAAACAAGCATATAAAGTAAGAAAATTTAATATATTGTAATAAACCCTAATTATATTTTACATTAATTCTAATAATTAGCTATTGTGTTACATTAAAGCAGTGATGCACAACCTTTTTCAATAAAAGTGCAACAATAGCAATTTTTCTAGCATCTATGAGCATTTAACTTAAAATACAAAAATTAAGAAGTAAATATGGAATAAGAATTTTTATTAATTACTGTATTATAGTTACTTTTGGAAATAGTACTTGAATAATTGTTACAAATATATTTAAAATAAGTAAATAATATATTTTACCTAAATAAGTAGTTCTGACAAGTACACTTGTTAAGAAATTATATCCTAGCTAAAATTGAACAATCTATTTAGTACTGAACTTCATCATGCTCTGAGCCTAAATACACAATTTCAAATTAGGTGCAATGCCTGTTGTATTCGACTGCATAATAGCAGTCTGATTTTCATCTGTAAACTGATTCCGAGATATTGATTTGTTCAGTGACATCAACAAGAAAGGCTGTTTACCAATAAAAGTACTTCCAAATAAACTTATTCAAATAGTTTACTTCTGGCATAGATTGGGATTTGAGTTCTAAGGAAGGCACTTATAAAGTTTAGCTGTTTTCCATACTTGAATTTTGACTTCAGTTATCACTGTAAGGTCAATAAATTCAAGTTGGAAACTGGTGTCGGCACATTTATAGGAAGCTTCAAAGAGATTAGCAAATGTCCTGAACTATGTTTTCTCATGCCCAAATGCACAAATGATTGCTGAATGATTGATGTAATTGGCATACTAATGACTATTCATCTTGCATCGCTAAATAAATTTCTTGCAGCTAGGAATGTGACAAGTGCTGTTATTCAAAAGCTCTTGGTGAAATAAGGATAATTTAATTGGAAAGCTGCCACATTGTTAGCAAGTTCCCCTCCCTTTCATTACTCGCCTTCTCTGCTGCTCTTTACTCCAACCATCTTTCCACCCAGTATCATTGTTCCTTCATTCTCCCCCTTCCTTCTTTCCCTTACTTAGTAAACACTCAACCCTCTCCTTTGTTTCACTTTTCTTTGTCTATATATTCTCATTTACGTCAGATTAAAAGATTTTTCCTTCGGCGACACTGAATAGAGGAACACCTTGGGGTCGAAATATATATCCATTCATATGATACTCCATGTGTGGCTGTGAGTGGGTTTGTGACTTGGTCCCTGATGAAGTCTAAACACCCTTAAACCTATTGAAGCTTGGTATGTGAATAATCAGTTCCCTGCCACGGAGTAATTTGCCATAAACCTGTAACTTGTGCATATGGTTACATGTACATGGTGCATGAATGGAGAGTCCTTTTTAAGAGTAACTTCACGTAAACCTGTGCATCTATGTGATGCTTCTGGTGTATATGAGTGAGTATTTATCCTTACCCTTTTTAATGGCATTAGAGGTTCCTAAATAGCAATATAATTTATTTGCCATAGTGCTCTTACCATCTCTCAAAATATTTAATAATACTGTGAAGCAGTGTTTCTCAACCAGTGGGCTGCAAAAGGAGTTGAGGTGGGCCGCGATAATTTGAAACAACTTAAGATTTGTTGACAATATTAGAAAACTGTCGCAAAAGTATAGCAAAAACTAAATATATTTTTAAAATTAAACATTACAAATAATTAATGACAATTTAAATAAATTGCTTTACGTTTTTTATATAAAATCTGCTACTATTAGTCAAGAATATAGAATGTTCTCCTGCTTATGTGTGTTGCTGCGAAAACTTTCTTGTATTTCAGGTGGGCCATGGATAATTCCTGTAGCTTAGGTGGGCCGTGTTGTCAAAAAGGTTGAGAATACTGCTTTAAAGTCATAATTAAATAATGCTCTGATCCTAAGCAATAATTGCAAGTTCATTATGAAGCTTAAAATATAAATGAACATGATAATGAATGTGTGAGAAAATCTCTTCCTTGTTAAAGAAGATTTTTATAATATTTCCTTATATACACCACATAATCAATATTTGTAGGCTTATGAAGATTGGCTCCAGAGAAATGGGGAAGGAAACTCTGACCAAGTTGAGGAAACATTACCTGACATGAATGCTTCTCCACGTCAGTTGTTTTTCTTGAATTTCGCCCAGGTGTGGTGTGGAGCTCTTAGGCCTGAAGCAATCCGAAACAAACTTAAAACTTCTATACATTCTTTGGAAAAATTCAGGTATCGAATGCAAATTTTCTTTAGATTATGTTAGATATTATTTGGAATATATGTTCGTAGTTAATACTCAAATAGTTTGACACTTATCCAATATTATTATGCATTAAATTGTATTTTTATCAGGTATTAAAAGGATAATCTAGCATAATCATCTTTATTATACGTACTGTTGCATTGGTGGACTAATTTAGGCATTAATGCTGTGATTGAGTATCCATATTTTCCTGTATGCAGATAGATTCTACTCAACATGAGTTCGCTTAACACAAAATTCGCTGTAGCATGATTTACCATTTGGGGAATCTGTTCACTTTACACTAGGAATTCCTAGTTTTACACAAGTTGCAACACGATCCATTATGTTAAAATAAAATAAAAAATGTTGCCCTTAAGGCAACATGTATATTAATTTATATTTATTTGTAGAATACTAGATAATATATAATTTGTAGTCTAAAGTTGAAGTAAAACTTCGCATAGCCATTTTTTGTGACATTTACCATGAAAGAGTGAAAGACGAAAAAGAGAAACTACACAAATGAGGGACAACTAGACTAAAACACACGAAATAAGCTTTGGAAGATGAATTCTGATTTTAATGCCTTTTGCGAAAAAAGCACGCTAATAGTTGTAGATGTAAAACCAAAAACAGTATCAAAACATAAGACATATCATGATAACGACGAGTATCAAATAGCCACCACTAAGGTAATGAAAACTTTTTAGATTTGATAGTTTCCAGGTATGACTCACAGGCAGAGCTCATCTTTCGCAAATTCTACTTCTTGTTTTTGTCACTTTCGTGGTTAAAGTCACAGAAAGTATTACGAGAAGTTTTGTTTCAAATTTGCAGATGCAAATTATAAATTAATGAATATTGTAAGTCATCATCATCATAGGTAGTCTGTCCGTAGACAGGTCCGTGATTATTCTTGGTTAAACTTGGTTCTCCATATACTCCTATTTTCCGCTGTCCTCTTTATATCTTGATAACTCTCTTTCCCTTTCAAATCGTCTATCAGCTGAAACCTTTTCCTACCTCTTTCCCTTTTCCCATCTAGTTTTCCTTCTAACACGTCTTTAATCATACTCTCTCTCCTCAGGTAATGTCCAACCCAGTTAGCCTTCCTCTTTCTGATAGTCTGTATAATCATTCGCTTCTCTCCTATTCTTCGTAGCACTTCATCGTTTTTCATCCTATCTGTCCATTTTATCTTCAGCATTCTCCTCCAAGTCCACATTTCAAAATTGTAAGTATATTTATGTAATAAAAATTTATATATCCACTGTGATATGACAATCTCTCTCATTCAAACATGTATCTCCTGCATTTTATTTGGTTTCTTATGGGATTTATGCATTCGCTTAGCATGAATTCGCTTAACACGACGCTTTTTCGGAACATCTTTCGTGTTAAGCAGGAACTATCTGTATAAGACTCACATTTTTGTCACATAAATGTGTCCAAAAATCATGCTGCATCTTATACAACACAGGTTTAAATGCCAAGAAGACATTTCACTTTAGCTTTAGATATACTCACTTTTCAAATTCTTGCTGCACTGTTTTCGGCATAGAGGGAGGTTTTATATGCAGTACATACAACTTCAAACACCTGCATTTACTCTGTAGAATTCTTATTTTTATTATTTATAACATTATTATTATTATTAATATATTAATATTATATGATGCATAGGTGATTCTTGCTCTGGACTCTGCCACCAATTGCCTTGGGGAAATACTGAGCCTAAGATCACAAATTCTGCAAACCATTGAGTAAAGCAATGATGACAATGAGATTGGGTATTTGAGGTGGATGGGTTTGCATAGGTGGAATGCATGCAATACTAAGATACAAGGTGGAAGGGCAAAAGTGGCATTCAATACAAGACCTGGATATTCAATATGGACATGATGACAAGCCACCTTCACACACAAAATCAATCAAATTAGTTCTTAACATGGACCGTCATTTAAACATAAAGGAAAGTTAAAGATGTTTCATTGCATGCAGACTCCAGGTCTTCCACTTGCTGGATGGATATTCTACCACTGAACTACTGAGGCAGACTAATCCTCCAGTTTTAGAATGAGGTATTTCCCTCATGTTGAGGTTAGGCGTCATATTGATATCAACTTCCTTAAAAAGATATCCTAAATGAGGACCACAAGCAAAGAAAAAGGCTAACCTAACCTTAATACGAGAGAAATACACATTCTGAAACAGAAAGATTAGTCTGCCTCAGTAGTAAAGTGGTAGAATATCAACCTGGCAAATAAAAGACCAAGACAGAAATTTTTCCTCTTTTCCAGAATTTCTTAAGGATTGTCGTATTTGATACAAGCTTGGAATGGTTAAAAAAAAGCTCTTTTCTATTCCAGGGGTCTTTTGAATGATGGAACTATCATGAAATTGATAATAATCAACACCCATTTTTGAAAAGAGGTAAAAATACCTCGCAATTCTAACTTCTTCCAGTTTTATGCATGAGAATCATTTGGTGTTTGTATCATGGGGGGCCGATTGCTCATGATATTTGTCATAGTGGTTTCATTAGTTATACATCATTTGGTTTTAATATGCACATGGTAATTGAATTTATAAAGTAAGGCTAGAAGGTTCTTTTTGTTTGTCACTAAGTGAAATTGCTTAGGTAAAATGGGCTCCCAATACTAGAAATATAATGTGTTCACATTTAGAACAGTGAATGAAAGGTCCAAATTACTGTGTGTATTTATTATAGCAAATTAATAACTATTAATGGCTATCAAATTAATATATATCTGTGAGACTATCCTTATAATGATTGTGTGGGTAGCAAGAATTCACTTATCATTTTAATGAAGAATTAATGGTTTTTGAGAAATTTTCAGTTTTATTTACTGAAAAATGTCAATTGCAGAGATATTTACATAAAAGATTCAAGGCTTTGGCCATTAACCATCTGATGCATGGAAGTCTATCTATAGATTGAATTGAATATGTATTTTTAATTACATCAATTTCTAGGAGTCATATTTTCCTAGATTTCCTACTCCCTCAATAGACCACTAGTAAATCCTCATAACTAAGAATCATAATCGTTTAGAAAAAAATTATGCATTTATTCACTTTCTTATGCTGGTTTAGAAATTAAATCTTTAACACATTGACCATCCATGGTCGGTTAACTGGCCATCGATGACTTTCGTAGGAGGCACGTGTCCAGTTAACTGGCCATGGGCATCAGTCCCTTTCTGTGATCTCCCTGTGCTTGGGACTTGTTGGTTTCAATTTGTACTATCAGAAGGCCTCTGGCAAGCTCCAATATTTCCTCCAGTGGTCGTGGTTTCTATTTCTGCCACAAGGTGGCAATTTTTTTACATCGTATTCTTTATTATAAAAGAAAGTCATTTTACATGAAATTACTGGGAAAACTGTAGCAAATTTGGTGGACAGTCAATGTGTTAAATGAGATTTTATATTCTGATTAGTCTTATATTTGTGTCATTATAATGCTTGTTTGCTATTTTAATCAATGTTTGAGTTTGTTTTAATTGATATCCCAATCATATGCTATGATTTGTTGTGTGTGAAATTTATTTCTTTTAGGGTAATTGGGACACTGTCAAATTCTGAAGAGTTTGCAGAGGCCTTTTTATGCCCGCTTGGATCTCCTATGAACCCCGAGGAGAAATGCTCTGTTTGGTGAGCCTGTATCTCATAAAAATGTTTATATCACTTCAGAGTTTTTCTGTTTTTTTAACTTTCAAATAAATGTTTGTACACCATCATTTTTAGATTCCTTCTCAATTTTATCCACATGTTAAATCAGACACTTGAAAAGATAAACTCAAATGTTGCTCAAGTGATATTACTTTGAAACTTCTCCATGTGAATACAATTAATACCAATTTTGAAGTATAATTATGATGAGAAAAATATGTAACTATTCCACTTATTAAATGATTTTGATGTTTTAATGTAATTATTACTCTTGCCTTCTTTAGCATTCATTCATAAGTAACTGCAAGCAACCTTTGCTTTTAACACTTCCATTTTGCACATTTTCACATCAATGGGGCATTTTTATCAGGGCTATTTCATGGGTGATTATGCTCACATTTACTGTTTTGTTTCAAGTTCAACACAGTTATTCAGGAGCATATACCATATTTTCTCACATTTAAACCACACATGATTATAAGCCAAATCCTAAAAATATAAATTTACCAGAATATGAGCTCCAGACTATTTGTTGAAGGATAATTTGAAGATTTAATTGATTGTGCAGTAGAAACTAATTATAGTATGTCCAATTACACAGAGAAAAGTCATATTAATAATGTCAAAATTGAGTATGTCTGAGTTGCAAAAGGATCTGAAATTTTCTACCAAAATAATTAAGTTATTAGTGGAGTGGGTGATGGCAGGTTATCAGAGTCTGTCACCACTTCCTCATCTCTAGAAGTGGTTTGTGGCTCTCTCACATGAGGTGGAGATAACTAGCTATCAATTGGTTTGCAGATGTTTATAAGCAGCTCAATGTGCAAGCTGTTGTATAGGCATCCTGAATATATTTGACTGCTTTGCTTTGTTCTGTTTCTCCTTGTAGTTTGCCAAGAGAGCAGTGAAAACACTCCAAAAAATCAATTTGGATGTAAACCCCACACTATCTGGACCAACTTCTATTGAGAATGAGTTAGTCAGAGCCTTTATCTGATGCGCTGCTCCATTATTCTCATCTTTCTCCTCTTGTGTGCCCCTCATGTTATCTCCTCTTTTGCACATAAAGATAAACCACACATTCTTTTGAAAAAGGAACATTTTGAAAAATATGTGCATATTTTATTACTTTTAATCTTTGGGTTGATAATAAATATCCTCAAGAATATTTGAAATATATTTTTATTCAGAAAATGTTTGGTCAGGAATGAATCACTTTTATTTTATTATTCACTTTGTGAGTTTTCACACTAAGCCACAGTATCCAGGGACATAGCCCTAAAGAACCCCTTTAGCCCTCTATAACAAATTATAATAATGAAAGAGGCCATTTCTTGGAAATTCCAATAAGGATTTTGTAGTAAAACTATTTTTTAATATATGTATAATATATGCAAAATATTTTATTCCACAAAAACATCCATGATAACTTACATTGTTTATATATGATATTGAGGATAAGGTTCTCATGAAAAATACATACTATCTTTAAATATAAAATTGTATCATTTGGCAAAGGCATAAATGTTATGTCTATTGAAAGAAACTTAAAATTGAAACTTAAGAAACTTGTTATAAAAATATGATTTCCTTCTTTTTAACCTGAATCCAATTAAATGAACTGCAACTGAATAGGAGCATTTGTGTAATGAAATATGAATAAATAAATTTATAAAAAAAGGCAATGCATTGGCTGGGTTGACAAATATCTGTCAATTGTATACATGAATGAAAGTAAATATGAAAAATCTCTCCCACAAAGATTTTGGTTTTAGTTTCAGTTTCAAATCTATTACTATGTATATGACCCTCCAAAAAGAAGACAAGCATGGTTATCATACAAGACTCACGATTTGTAGTCACTGCTGATTCTTAACTTTTTATATCACAATAGTTCAAAAATATCTTTCAATTTGTGTCATAAAAATGAGAGAGTTTACTGTATTTTACAATCTTTATTAATTGTCTTAAGAACTCTTTGAGGTCTAAACAAGTCCTGGAGCGAACCAGCCATGAAGACATTTTGGAGCTGGCCCAGGAAGCTGGAACTCTACTCTTCCCAGTTCAGTCAAACTTTTTGCATCTAGAACTAATAGGCCAACTTTTTTACTCTCTTCCCTTCCCCATACTAAAGCAGAAAGCACTACTCCATCATCTTCGGTCTGAAAAGGAATTCAATATATATATATATATATATGTAATGAATTTAGCATTTTCAATTGTGAAAAATTAGTCGGCCGTTTTAAGTTACATCTGCTTCTTTTCAGATGTTATACTGTTTGAAATTATGAAACATCTTATCACAAGTGAGTTTATTTGTTTAACCCTAGAACACTAAGCTGGTCTGGGAGAAGCGTTAACCATAAGCTTTTGCCTCTCAGACTACCATCATATATTTATCATGTGCACATAAGATATATTAATAGAACTCATTGGTTTATCTGATACAATCATACGGAAGGGAAAAATATTGAAAAAATTAATTTAATGTTTGTTCATTTCCTTTTAATGAGGAAAGAGTAACAAAAAATACGACCTCAATTGTGTTTTCAAAAATATTGAAAAAATTAATTTAATGTTTGTTCATTTCCTTTTAATGAGGAAAGAGTAACAAAAAATACGACCTCAATTGTGTTTTCAAAAAAAATAGTTAAAAATCCACTATAAACTTTTACAAACCAAAATTTACTTTTATAGAGTCATTGACATATAACCAATATAAAAATATTACATTTTAAATCCTAAATATCAGATGAACATGTTAGGCAAGCATATTTTGAGTGTTCCCCACATATGGCAATTTTACACTTGCCGCATGAATAGCGGGTCATTCTTCGTTTTTTGGAGAGGCAAAATTTGCAAATTGACCTCCCCGATGGTCTGTCTAGAGCAGGTGCCTCTTCAGGATCAGAAATCTGCAAAAAATATATAACTTAATTTTTTCTTGCAACGAATAATCGTTGTATCTAATATCATACAGGGTGCCTCATGAATGTTATACAGAAGCTGCTGAGACATGCTTCATAGTATTTCAATTCCACAAATAAATATAAAAAGCGAGATATTATACTACTGAAAAAATGTAAATGGTTACCTCCAGTACTTCTTGAATTTTACGCTGCAATGTTCGCTGTAGAGTCGGAATCTTCAACCGCCTCTCCATCCATGGCCGCGTGAGCTCAAAACTAAGTTTCTTGGTAAATTCTCTTCTGCTGATAGGAGTCTGCTTTTTTCTTTCAAGATTGTGTGAATGACGTGCGCATTGACCAAAGCTATGTTGGGTATGCCATAAAATACACACAAAGGCCATCTGCGAGTTTTTCTGCTACAGCTAATGTTAGCGCACATTTGGTCCATGCTGTCCACTGCTCCTTTAGTGGCATTATACATTTCTATTATCTCTGGTTTCATAGTACGTGTATTTATAATGGGCTGGCCATGTACTGTTGACAATAAAGTGACTACTTGACCTGTTTTTCACTTGTATGATACAATAGTTTTTTCTTTGCCAAAACAAAACATTGACGTTCCAACTTTCCTTCTCTTCGGGTCCAAAAGTTCTGGTGGTATTTGCCTTTTGTTAGATCTTAATGTCCCTATCATTGTCAAATTATAAGGAGCTTTCAGCAAGTTTTCCCCTAATGGTATCAAAGAAAACCAATTATCCATTGTGACATTCCTATTTGAGCCATAAATGGATCTTGTTAGTAAATTCACAAAATGCTCCGTCAAAGGCAATCCATTTGTCACAGTCAATTTCCGTAAATATGGCTCTGCATCTACCATATAATTAGTATCTACATCACACAGTACAATGAGTTTTATACCATATTTTTTGGCTTCGGGGGAATTTACATCCTGAATGGGTACCGGCCCTTGAAGCCAAGCAATTGCTCATCAATCGTTGTATATGAGCTTGGTTTGTATCTTGTTCAGCAGTTCAAAATAAAATCACTCCATGTATCTCTGATAGCAGCAAATTTGTCAGCGTTTTTCTGTTCGGTTCTACTAGTAGTCGTTTTATTGTTGAAACGAAGACAAGATACTAGAAAATCAAATTGCTCCCTGCTCATTGTTGAAATGTAGATATTTCCGCAACTTCTTGAGTCAAATATTTCCTTTGTTGTCAGATGGTTGTTTTTCATAGCTGCCTGTTGAATAAGGATGCCAAGGAAAGCATTTATTTCTTTGGAAGGAGTTTGAGAAATAGCCGAGGATTGGGTGTTGTAATTAGCACTTTCTGTAGTAATTTCCGAATTTGTGTGTCACAGTTTTTGTCAGCATCGTCTGAGTAAAAAACAGTGAGAAGCACTCTGTAACAGATTCCGCTTCCTTAGCATATCCTTGTGGGCCATGGATAATATGTATTATATTTCTGGCAGGTGTTCTTCGGCTAGAACATGATGTTGGTATGGATGACCATTTATGGCCATCCTTCCCCCTCAAATTTCGCTTATTGGGGTTAATTATATTGGGATGGAATGATGGAAAAGGGTGAGAAACATCTGATCCATTGCGAGTTCTCAGGTTGCTATCGGAGGAAGAAGCAGCCGCTATTTCTGTCCGGGAAGAAGACGACGAATTATCTTGACGGAGTTCAAACGCATCATCATTTATGGGGTCTAGTTCATCATCTTCTGGTGAAAAATTCGGATCACCAACAATGTCATCACCGTCCATTTCATAATGAATTTTGGTTTCCTTTTCATCCTCCGAATCTTCACTTTATGAAAAACCGGCATACCCAGCTTCTTCCTCTTGTTCTTTAATTTCTCGCTGGACATTCTGAATTGCTTCTAAGTCATTATAATCAATCCAGTCACTCATCTACAAAAAAAAGCAATGAAGCTTCCAATGCAAACTTTCCACTATAGAATAAAACAAACAAAAAAAATTACACCAACGAGAATCGAACTATAAACCTCACATTTGAGGCTAGTAACAATACCTCTAGTCTATCCGCACCTGGTGCCGTCGGTCTGACGCGCGCACATTGTAACTATACGGAGAAGTTTTGTGCAGAGAAGAATAATGTTTTGAGGAAAAAGGAAGGCATATGTAACAAAAGGCTGAGCCCCGTATAAAATTATTACTTATTTACTATACCCCAAAAGATTTTTATCGAAATCAAGGATGAATTGAATAGTTACCTCATGGCTCCATGTATAATAATAATAATTCTTTATTTCCAAAGACCAATAAAAATTATTCGAATTTATAGGTTATGGAGATCCGTAAAAGTAACAACAAATATATTTTGTATGACAATAAGATTAACTTTAATACAAAAAAATAACTAATATAAAATAATAGACACCTTTTCAAATCGGAACGTTAACCCTAAGCATTCGTCTCTCAGGCGAACGAAGCACAGAAGCACGCTTGCTATAAGGGTGATCTACAAAAACGCACTGTCATAGGTACTAATTGACGGCAGGAGGCAGCTATTGGCGACACGAGTCCACTCCTTTGAGAAATAAGAAGAAACTAACAAAAAACGGAGGGTGGGCAGACTGTCAGGCGAACGCTTAGTGTTCTAGAGTTTAAGGACATGAGTTGAAACTTAGGGATAGCTTCATTGTAAGTTGTTGCCTTTCTCTTTATATATTTTCATTTTATCAAAAGAATTAGTTATCAAAGAAAACTGAACACACCTACAAGTTGATTCACTTACCTGTGCTTTAGGATTTGGTACAAATATGGGTTCACTTGGGAAAACATTCTTTTCTTCCCAAGTTTTCTTTGTATGTTTTTCTAAGTCCACCTTAATAATCTGGAAATAAGTATGCAGTTGTTATAAATCCTTTAGTTATAAAAAATTTTATGTAGTAGTTAGCATCCTTTATCATTTTATCTTACCGTTCCAGGATTATCAACATTCACATCTGAGGAAATGGCATAAAAATAACAATACTTTTTGCCTAAATTTTTGTCATAATTTATCCTTGGGGTTTCACAGCCAAGGTCACAAAGAAGTTCTGGGCAAACATGTATTGGAATGTCACTTTTTTGCATTGTAATGTACTGAGAACTTGGGCTACCTTCTCCGTCTGTTTGTCTATTTAAGGGCAATTTAAATCTCAATGGTCTTCCATGAAACAAATTTGCATAATCTGGATTATGTTGAGCACCCTAGAAGAAAATTGGAATACAAAAATCAATTTATGGTGCTTTGGACATGTTATGTAGGTAAAACTTAGAGCCATAAGAATACAAAGTAAATTATCTCTGATGTCAAAACCACTTGTTTGAAATGACATCTTTAGTGTGTGATTCACTTGCAAAAAACATTGTCCATGTTATACAGAAATTGCAATCAGTTTATATGAATGGCCAGGACAGAAAATTTGTCATTTCAATATTTAACAAAAAAATGTGTTTAGTATGACACAAGCATCCTGAAACATTTGTTCTCACTCAAATAATTCTTTTAATTTTTATAAATCAATGCATGATATATTTTATCTTTATGCATACCTTTAAAGCTTCTATATACATGCAGTCCAACATTGAAGGATCATGATAGCAGCAAATATCAATAACTACATGTGGAAATTGGTCCCCACTTTGTTCTATTTCTTCGTTTCCTACTTCATAAGAATTAATAACATGAAGATAGAAGAAAGTATCTGCAGTATAGGTTGCATGTAGCTTTCCTGTCTTTCTGCTTACAAGATGTAATAGAGTCTGAAAGGAATGTTTCAATGTTGATAAATTGCATCATGATTTTAATTACATTGAATAGGAGTTTATTTAAGTAAAGATGTTAAGCAATACCTTTTTTGTCTCAACCACTTATATTTAATATATATTTATGATTGAATGGCTAAAATTTTAAAAATATTTGTAACAAATAGCAATTAGAACATTTTCTAATAGCTTAAATACCTGTATATTCTTTTCATAAAAATTTAATATACTGTAAGTGTATAAGTATGTATAGGAGGCACATTATTTTCTGATCATTTTAGGCTCAAATATGGGGTGCATCCTATACAAGGGTTCATAATTCTTCCCAAAATGAAAAGAAAAACAACTCAATGTATAGATTACAATAAATTTATTTAAATATCACAAAAGCCAGTGAAATTACTCATATCATAACAAAATAGAAAAGTATACTCCATAAATGGAATACACAGCATTCTTAATGGGAAATACGTATGAAACAGTATTGAAAATTGAAAGTATTGAAAGTTCTCGAATTTTTATCCCCGAAACTATAAATTGTAATTATATGGTCTCGGGGATTGTCTTGTAGTAAGCGTTGTCCTCTATCTGAATAATTTTTTTAATATATACCTTACAGATCATATAAGAGCTAGGGAGAGAGAAGTTTTGTATTTCATTGTAGCTTGACAAATGCCATTTAACGAGATACGTGTATAAATTTATTAAAAAAATTATGTGAACAATCACTCATACTTAATTTAATTAAAATCCATCTAGCAGTTTAGCAAAGTGGTTCTCAAACTGTGTGCCATGGCACACTGGTGTGACACAGTAGATATTTAAGGATGCCACGAAAAACTTTAGTAAATAAATCAATGATTTACATGTGCTGGTGGGTAATTAGGACTAATTTTTCTTCTAATAAATTGATTGTGTAGTAGCATCAACAAATGAATATGTCCACAGGTTGTAATATCCATATCTAAAAATATATAAAGCTTGTCACAAGACTGGGGTTCCGAGAAACCCTCTTTATCTTTGAAAGTGTGCCGCGGCTCAAAAAGTTTGAGAACCACTGGTTTAGCAGATGAAAGTTATGATGGACAGACGGATCAGACATGCCCATAAGGCATTCTGCTATTACAGCTTCCCTGGTAAAGAACGTCTAAAAAACCCAAAATTATATGAAAAATGAACTAAAGGGTGTATTAATGGAAAAAGTATTACATTTGAATGCAAATAGTCTGTTTATATATAATGGAAGCACATTTAAATATAACAAATTAAAATCTGTGTAACACTTTGTTTGGGCCCTTTGCACATGCCTTTTACACCTATTGAGTGGATAATCTGTCCCTCTCTGTGACTGTCTTATATCGGTAGAATACCTATCTAAGCAAGTGTATTGAATTTTCTTAGAATTTTAGATCAAAAACCAACCTACGTCCTATGCAGTATTTTAATATCCTAGTTTTGTTAATATACCAAAATTATAAATAATTATTACTACTTCAGTCATATTTTTAGGAACATTCCATTTGTAATATAATTTTTATCATTTGGAAACTTACTGGTTTATCTTGATACCAGCGAAATGATGCTGCCATTGCTTCATTTAGTAGTGTCGTCCGAACTGATTCAGCAACCGATATAGATAAAGGCTGCTCAATTATTACAAAGAAGTTCAAAGTGATACCAAAAGAGTGCATGTAGCCAGGATGTAAAGGCCATCTCGTCCCAACACCACCAATGGCCTCGGCAGAGCCAAAGGGGTCATAACTCCCTTTGCCCTCTCCACCGTCTCTCTTGTCAACATTCCCATTGGCCACATCATTTTCTTCATCATCTGCCATTGTTTTTGGCCCTGTATGATGTATTTTCTTTGATTATAAATTTAGATTTTTATATTCAATGATGGTTATGAGGAAATCTTGCATATTTTTAAAAATAGGAACATATTTGGATTTTTTTCTTCAAATTTATGCCATGGATTTGAACAGAGGATGTAGATCATTCTATGTTTAGAAAAAGTGTATTGTATAGTTAATGACAATTTCAGTAATTACTTTGAGATTGGTTACTTTATTCCATGACTATAATTGATGTTGAACTACTAATTTCATATAATGTGTAATATTGATGTTATCATCTTTTCTCTGAAAAGGACATAATCAGCAAATTAAATTAATCTCCCATTATTTCCCATTGAGTCTATACTCACTCCAATCTGGAGGGGGAGGAAACTTGAAGACTGTGTATTTTGGACCAGTTGTTCCAACAGCCATTCCTATATTGTACACTGTACCATCTTCCATTACATGTGGATGTGAGGTGTGGCTTACGACACCAATTTTTTGAGCCAAGTTCACCTGTTGAATTATAGAAATGGATATAATGAATGTACACAATGAGCCAGTAATGAAAGCATTTTGTTTTTGTATGTGACAAAAAACTATTTATCTGATCTCAACTTACCCTATTTAAAGTCTCAAGAGTCTTTGGGTCAATTTTGTGTATAACAGGGGTCTCTGTGAATGCATAGAATTCATCGCCAAATGGGTAAATGGATATCATAGCATTGTCTGACTGACCCTCTCCAGGGTTGAAAAGGGCAGATACACTATGGAATAAGGAGAATTAGAAAAAGATAAAAAATATTCTTATTATTCTGTAAATGCATTCTTATTTTGTATTCGGATATATTTTTTACTCAAACAAGAAATATTCATTTCATAGGGAGCCATCAAAGATAGTTACCGACTGAATATGCTCTGACAGGGATCTGGCACAGCTTTTGTTCCAAATTCTGTGACAACTATGCGTTTAGCTGCCATATTCTTGAGAAAAGTTCTTGATTGAAGGAAACGACACTGGTATGTGACCTCTCCCTCATTTATTGAAAACCTGGAAGTATCCAAAAGTGAGTAAAGTAAATTTATACAAAGACTATGAAGCATTGATAGTCATCAAATTTATCTGAATTTTCTTACTTCATATGGGCACGATTCTTAAAAATATATCACCCTTAAAAAAATACGCATCTTTAAGCATTGTAAGAGATATGCATAAAACGAATAGGTTCTTCCAATTTTTGCAAATTATTGTTGTCTATAGATTTATTTATCTAAACTACGTCATGGATTTATAATCGAATTATGACTTTCAAAATTTATCTTCGAAGACGAATGACATCACTGTCACCAAGAGAATTTTTTGCGATTGACGTCACTAGCAATAGACTGTACCTCAAAGATAAATGAAGTGTTTCTTAAAGAGGAAAAGAGAGAGGAAAGATGCACACTTCATGCATGCAAAGCAGGGGTGTTCTTTACGAATTATAAAGCGTGTATTCTATTTATGAATGACACCGCTCCTCTAAAACTTTAAAAATGCAAAAATCGGTTATAAATGTGTTACTGTAATTAAAAATATATTTACATTGAATATTGGACAGGGCCGTGACGTGTAAATTTATTGCCTGAGACGAAAAGACAAAAGAGTGGCATCCCACATCACGACACGTGGGTGTAGATCGGAGGCGAGAGTTCTATTATTATAATAAGTGCCTACTGTGGCGGTGGCCTCTCAAACTCATTTATGAAAAACTTGGAGTACTTCATTTCAATTTTACAAATGGTCAAAAGCCGAAACATTTTTCTTGGAAACTAAAGGCCATTTAACTCGTTGTGCGCTCCGAACAATCGCAAAGATCCAGTTATTTGTATGTTCATATAATGTATGTTCCCAGCTAATTCACCCCTTCCTACGCGCAATGGGTATCTAAGAGGCAGTGGAATGAACAGCTGGATAGCAAGGGAGAAGAGAAACCGTGTGTCAGCTTCTAGCCTACTCTTAACGAAGAGCGCCAAGGGGGCCAACGGCTTAACGTCCCTCCCGAAGGACGGAACGCTGACTTTGCGCGGTCTCTTCAAACCACACAAACAGGAGGCCGGACGACCTTGGAAAAGATCCTACTTTCGCAGGACTCGTGCCCGCTGTACTTTCGTGCAGCAGGCGAGTAGAAGCCAGCGTCCTAACCACTACACCACCGGCGCCCCCATTTGTGTGGTCAAAGAACACGTGAGTCGGCTAGGAAAAACGCGGGGCCCGGTTTGGAGTGCGCGTCAAAATTTGTAATGGGAAATTCAAATTAAGAAATCGATCTCTCTCACTACTAGGAAGACTTCGAGCTTCACTAATGTTCAATCTAAATATTATAAATAATGTAACCTAAGCTTAATAAATAAAATTAAGTTAATGGATATAAATACATAATTTATGTAAAAATTAATTTTTATATTATCACCTGTTTCCCGGATTCTCTGCAGTTAAGCTTCAAGAGCCCTTTTCCCAATTTTTTTAAAGTGCTTTGTAGGAAGTGTAGTAGTAGGCATGTTTTAATATTGTCTTCATTTTCTCTGACTATTAAATAATTTGCACATTCAGATCTTATGAAATTCGCTTTATTTGCGTTAAAAATAGCCTGTATCTATTTATCATCAAAATGGAATATTTTTAACCCCTCAAGCCCGGAGGAGATTTATTAAATCCCACCCGTACGGCCAGATGAGGTTTTTAAATTTTCACGATTGCATTGCAAAAACGTTCGAGAAAATTTTAAAAAATCATAACTTTATAAATTTTCTCTCGATTTTTCTGATTTGTTGTGGATTTACGAAAAAGATGAAATTTGTAAATATCCATTTTTCGTATCATATTTTACAAACAAACATTGTGGCAGTAGAAGAGAATGTACACCAATCGCTAATTTTCCGGCGCGCGTTCGCGCTTTATAAATAACATTCAGCACCGAGAAATCTATGAAAGATATTAATTTACAATCTTAATAAAAGTATAACATAGATTAGTAACTATTTCATTCTACGAATCTACTCATCTAAACCAATTAGGTGAGAAGTTTTACGTATCTCAACTTTTTCGTGTCTTGACTGGAAATTTTTAAGTAAATGTAGTATTACTAATTTATTAGAAGACGATTTATTTATAATATAAACGTTTTAGTTGTATAGTCATTATTCTTGGTCATTATAAAAGTCATATAGTCACATGATTACATTTCGTTCATTGGAAAGGGAGATATGACGATGTATGCATCAGAAATGAATTTAGATGCAAAACACGGAAAACTTTCAAAAGTTAAACTAGCTTATGAGTCTTTTCCAAATATTTTTAGAAAATTTACGCATGCGTAATTGGATTCAGCAAGAAATGCCTTATAGTTGATTAAACACTTCTAGTAAAATAATGTGTAAATATATGGAAGAGCTTTGCTGTTCGTGATTTTTGATGACGTGTCCTCTTACTCACTCGCTTCATCGCTGCTTTGGTCCCACTAGATAGCATAACAGAGAAAGCCCTTATCTGAAGAAGAAAACAAGCCCTACATCTTCTTTCAGATGACAAAGAAAAGGAACCCAATTTTGTGGGTTCCCTTTCCTCAGGTATTTATGTGTCAACTTGAGAAACCTAAAGTCCGTAGGTCAGTGGTAAAAATTCAAATTCTATCACGAAACTAAACGTATATTATATGTAAACAAATACATACAAATAGATATACACAATTTCTCGAAATTCCTCTCCGAAAAGAACAAAGGCTCCTTCTCAACTAACTTGCTTTGGGGATGCAAAAAACAGATATTGGTTGGCGTTGGCGCTCTCCTATGCAGCAAGGAACGAAGGATCGCGCGGTCATGAAAGCGAATGTTTACCGATATGATTTTACTCAAGCCAATTCCATTCTTCATGAATTGCATCGTAAACATTTCTATTAAGACGTTTCCCTTTCTTTTTTTACATGCCGACGAAGGCCTTTGTCGCATAACATAAGCCAAATGGCTCCTCCAAGAAAAAAAAGAGGAGAAAAATCGTGGTCTCCTTTGAAAAGATACACAATTGCTATATTGCATTTCAAACACCAAGAAAAGGTTCCTTGCACACCGATTTAGCAATCGCGAAGGATAAACTTGACCATTTGTGGATTTAACCATCGGCGTAAGTTGTTGCTTTCAATGCGTAAACTTTGTTTTTTCGCGACCCTTGTCTCTTCGAATGCCTTAAACTTGAAAACTTCGGTATTTTTGGGCGAATTTAATCTTTTAATTTTTCTTTCGGCCAGAGGCGGCTAGGAAAATCGCGGGGCCCGGCGCAAAGTGCACGCGCTGAGCCTCTTTCGCGTCAAAAAAAATTAATAGTAAATTCAAACGAATAAATGGTTATGTTAGATATTTTTTCCTACTTTGTAAATGCATGTACTTTACAAACAACAAATATTTTGCAGAGAGTGCGGGGCCTCTAAGCGCGGGGACGAAGCAGACGCATCAACTCGTCACAAGACACAATTTATCGAGAGAGGGCCAATAAATCAACAGACTATAAGTCTCTCAAAAACCGCCATAGGTACATTTGCACCACACATTCTATCGTCGAAAATAGCTTTTATATGGCACTTAATCTCTTTAACGTGAAGGACGAGACACACTTGTCGATCGCAGCGATAACTCAGTAGCACTTCCTGTTCGCTCTCAACAAATACGCCCGATCAGATAATGTCTCCATAGCTTCCGTAAACCTCGACCCATCTGAAATGCAACTATTTCCTGTCATCTGTGCTCAACATATCCGACAAAAATGCTTCAAATACATTGGATTCCTGAGAGTATTCAGAATCCTTGCGCCAAATCATTTGCGGATTCCGAGATGCGATGTTCTTCGGCCTTTTTTAATGCGACTCGGTCACATGGGATGAAGGTGGGCGACTCGGGGAGGGGATTTATGAGGTCGCATTTTTAGCTAATATTGATATAGCATTGTATACATTTCTGATACGAGTACAGTCTGCGCGCTCTGAATTAAGCCTCTTAATCTAATCTTCCATCGAACGAAGGATAGAATCTTGCGCAAGCAGATGGACCGCAGCAACGATAAACCATTCTGGAAAAATTTATGTCGTAATTTAATAATTTAAACTGGCGGAAGACAAAAGAAAATTTTGACGAATATTTGAAAATTTTAGGAAGCATTCAATATTTTCCTCGGTCTACAAATTCGTATCCGCGTGCAGAGCAGTGTTTTGGAGTCCAGCGCACAAATATGTTTTTGGGGCCCTCGATTTATTATTCAAAGAAAGTGTTACGTATTGTGAGATATGATGTTTCTTAATGCGTTGTTAAATTTTGCATTAATTTTACTGACACAGCACAAAATAAAAAGTGCATATTTACGGTAAATTTGTTTTTAAATGAATATATGTACACAATCAAAATGAAGAAAAATTACGAACACAGGGTATGGATTTTTCGGATTTTACCCGACTTTTACCAGGTAATGAATGATTTCTTTCAAATTCGGGTTTTGCTCGAAAAAAACCCGAAATTTTTAATTTTTAAACACCTTCACTGTAAAAATAATTTGAAGCCGTTTTAGAGCAGGAGTTCCTAATCTGAATTCTTAAATGACTCAGAGGTGCGTGTTATTACAAGAAATAGTCAATGACAATTGAATCTTTTGGTCAAAATGATTAATTATTCAGTTTACTCCTATATTTAGAAGAACGAGTGGCAGCAATTAATAATTTACAAAAACTACCTGAAAGTAAATCTACAATACTGCATCGAATTGGCCATACTGTCAACATACGCTTAAAGAAACAAATCGAACTTCTCTGGAAATGGGTGTATACAGGTGTGTATGCCGCTGTTATGAAAATACTACCTAGCATAACAGCAATTACTACGGCTATAGAAGAGTTTTCGGAAGTTCTTTCGTCGTAATGTATTTCTTCAATTGATAATTGATAATCTTCATGCATCAGTTAAAGCTTTTTGGAGAAAGACGCCCGTATTGGATCCATTTAATAAATATATGCAGCTCCCAGATGCTGATGGTCACGTCGAATTTTTGGGCCTTTTTGGTGATGTGGATGAGCAGATTAAATTCGAACATGCAGCCAATTTATTAGGGTCCTCTTTCCTATACAATTATTTGGACATTGTTAAGTTTTAGATTGGTGCTGGAGTCTGATGCCCTTTATTAAATAAGTTTGCCTTAACATTACTATAAGCGTTCATGTTACCATTCGCGTCATTTGCAAATGCTTGACAGGAGTAATATAACTGAAGGAACACTTGCCATGCAGATGTTATTGTATGTAATCATAAAAGTTAAACTGACACCCAAAAAAATTTTAAAATGTTTTTCGTTTAAACCAGATATTATGAAAAAATAATAAAAGCCGACGATAACCCTCCGAATGAACTTTTCTTTGAAATCAGGAAAATCCAGATTCTACTTGCACATTAGATCCTTTCTTCATTTGATCTGCTAACGCCTAGATTTTAACCATGCCCTAATAATTTCATGGAAATCATACTTTTTGACTTAATCACTTTCGACAGGCATTATTTATAGTGAGGATGGTCTTTCTTTGCACATAATTTATTATCAGATTTAATTTGTTGAAATAACGTTTAGCAGAGCTTTCTATAACTGTAGTAATTAATATAGACGCAGAGGGAAAAATGCCAGTGTATATATTTCTACAGAGAAAATTCAATAATTGCAAAGAACCAACATTGTTTTTCTGTAAAAATTTCTTCAGTAAAAGTACTTCTCTTTTAGAAAATCTGAAATTGTATTTCCTTTACAGTCATATATTATCGTCTGAAATTCCGATTTCAGTTCACTTTCTTCCTAAGACACCCTTATAAAAACTCGTCGTTTTAAAAAGGCATGAGTGATCCTTAAACCTTAAGGGCTGCTTGGAGCACCTGCTTTTAGTGAGGTAACCCAAGCCTGTAGGGGTAAATAGTTGGAAATCAGACAATGGGTACTCCTCGCAGGATCTGAAAATGTGTTAAGAGACGGCTGCAAATACGGCCAGCGCAATTAAGTGATTTTGCCACGCTAAAAACCCAGTCGGGGAAAACGAGGCAAGATGATCACCAATGAAAATTCGAAAAGAGTTAAAGACAAGGATAAGAATAGGAGAAAGTTCAGTCGAATCGGTTGGATTCACGAATGGTAAAGCAGCGGTGATTAATTCGTACTAAGGCCTGCAAATTCTAGTTAACTCCTTCAATTACAAGGGCAAAGTAATCGGCTTAAAACAAGCAGGAAAATTATAATTCACGAAATTTTCTAAAAGAAAAATCTTCTTTTATTTGCAAGCTCGCCTCCAGTGATAAAGGAAGGTAATATAGTTAATACGCATTTTTAGGAGGTCGCTCACACGACCTCCAGAAAAGGACACAAATTACACCCCCGACTACCCAACCTAACCCCTCCACCAAATCAACCCCTCCCCCAAACAAACCAAACCCCATTCATCCCAATCCGAACCACAACCAAATGCAACTTCTTTCCATTAATAAATTGACGCACTAACGTTTTATTATTCATCCTTTTGTGTTCGTCGTATTTAATTGTTTATATAACAACGGTACAAAAATAAAAGTTTGTAAGTCAGCAACTAGTTGTAAAAGAAGGTATTATAAAAAAATTCGCATAATCAAATTTTTTGGGTGATAACAGGATAGTACCCTTAGCGGGACACAAAAATACCGTTTAAAATAAAATCAACTATATATTCCATTCCTGGCCACCCGTCATTTTTGACGGGCTGTTACGCTAGTGTGTGTATGTGTGTGTGTGGTGTACACATGCGTTATAAATAGAAACTCATACATACGAGGAACAAAAGACGCTAACGGAGTAGTGTGGCGTATTTTTCGTTGGCAAGCCTTCTATAGAGTAAATTGGGTAATGTTGATGAGAATATTAAAGGATATATATGAAAACTGGAAAGATAAAGGGATTATCAGGAAACATGAAACAAGTTGTGTAATTCAGATGACAAAAAGATGATAGCAGCGGAGTAATTATCGGGAGAGAAGAGTAAGGCAAGGTTGTTGCCTCTCGCATGCCTATAATATAATTCGACTTCATTTAAGGGCGATATTTAGACCATCTGGTTCATTCTTACATACAGCCCTGTATTACGAACTTAAACGTCCATGCCCTAGGCGTGATTCGAACCCGCGACCTTAGTATCAGTAGGAAAATATTCTAACCATCCGTCTACCAAGGCCGGCAGAAGAGAAGAAGTAACGCAAGAAGAGTTTAGAAGGCAGCTGAAGTTTTAAGATTGCCGGTAGAATTAGGAAATCAGTAACCTATGCTGATGACCAAGTAGTTATACATAGTTGGAAAGGAAACCCGAACTCCAAAAAATTCTAAATAAACTGTTTATAACAGGTAGTAAAGAAGGAATGGTTATAAATACTGAAAAATCCACGGTTCTGAGAATATCTGGAAAACACTCGAAAAAAAGGATGGCTGGAAAGCTATTAACACATGGCTCAGACAATAAGTACCTTGGAAGCATAATAAGAAGAGACGCAAAATTCAACGATGAAATAAAAGCTGGAATATCGAAAGCAAAATTCATCTTCGGAAGAATGAACCTCCTATTTACGGGTAGAGGGAAAGAAGATACACGGAAATTGATGAAATGCAATGTACGGAGTAACGCCTTGCATTGAGCGGATACATGGACACTAAGGAAAAATGATACAAAATAATTGGAGAGCTTCGAAATGTGGACATGGAGAAAAATGTCGAAGATAAAATGGACAGATAAGATTTAAAAAATGAAATACTAAAAATAGGCGAAAAGCGAGTTATTGTGGAGACTATAGGAAAAAGGAACAGAGGAACTAGAACGGACATTACCCGAGGATGGAGAGATAGAGAGAGGGAGAGAGGGTGAGAGAGATAGAGATAGAGAGAGTTAGAGAGAGAGAGAGAGAGAGAGAGAGAATGATTACAGACGTGTTAGTGGGAAAATTGGAAAGAAAAAATTCAGATATTCGATGTGTTGAAGAGTAAAGAGAGAAGATATAGTAATCAAGAAACGAAGAAGAATGCAGAAAACAGGACCATGTGGATAAACAATTGTAACCTATAATAATCACGGGTCTGTCTACACACTATCTATGTTATATATATATATATATATATATATATATATATATATATATATATATATATAATATGTGAACAATAGAAAAATGTTCTATATGAAGATTTTCAACTAAGAAGTGCGTTTTAAGGTTCCTTAGGATCCTAAAAGACATTCTCTTTGATTATAACTTGTAACTTTTCTCCTTACATATCTAAGAATAGAATTCAAGAGTGAAACGCAGGGGTCCGAGGTTCAATTATTCTTTCAGAAATTATTTTATAAATTACGGCATAGGAAGTTTCCTTTCTTTCATCTACATCTACATTATACCCTGCAAGTCACCTTTTTGGTGGATGGCAGGGGGTGCAGTGTACCAAGGGTCCATAGTTTTCCTACGTTATCTTTTTCTATTATGGTCTCTTATCGTCCTAGGGAAAAACGATCCTCTATATCGCTCCGTTCTACAGTCGATCTCGCGAATCTTATCCTCACTGTCCTGCCTTCCGAGATACGTCGGGCTTCTGATAAGTCCTACTACCTCATTCGCTAGTCCTTCCGACATAAATTTTTCCAGTAGTTTAATTCTAGCCTGCAGCCTACGTTCCTCTAACGATGTCCATTTCAGATTTTCTATTAATGATGTTACGCTTTGTTTACTATCGTAATTCCTCTTTACAAATCTAGCTGCCCTGCGCTGAACCTTTTCTATCTCGTTAGTGAGTCCCTTTTCGTAAGTATCCCACACAGCTGAAGCATATTCGACCTGCGGTCGAACCAAGGATAAATAACATAATTCCTTCACTTTTTCGGAGCTATTTCGAACTATTCTCCCTATTTAAGGCCAGCTTTTTGTTAGCGGCACCTATCAATCGGCGAATGTGGGTGTCCCACGAGAGATCACGATGGATCGTGACACCGAGGTATTTAATCGAGTCTGAAACTGGAATCTCTACTCCGTCCAACGAATAATTATTATTCAACGAGATACTCTTGGTTCTCCAGAAGTTGATGACGCAGCTTTTCTTTTGGTTTATCTCTAACTGCCATTCCTTACACCATGCAGAAATAGCTTCTAGGTCATTTTGGAGATACTGGTGGTCTTCCGGATTGCTTATTTCTCTATAGATGACCGTGTCGTCCGCGAAAAGCCTAATTTTACTTCTGACTACTGAGCTGATATCGTTTATATAAATTAGAAATAATAACGGACCAATTACACTACCCTGTGGAACGCCAGAGACAACCTCCACTAAGTTCGAAGATTCCCCATCTATAACAACCATCTGCTTCCTATGATTTAAAAATTCACGGATCCAACTAACGATTTTAGAATTAACGCCTAAGGTTTCTAATTTCGTTATTAACTTCCTGTGAGGTACCTTATCAAAGGCTTTCCTAAAATCTAAGAAGATGGCATCGACCCGCGTATTCTTTTCTCCGCTTCTCAGTAAACAATTAACAAAAAGACCGAGCTGAGTATCACATGACCTACCTTTCCTGAAGCCGTGTTGACAATCATCTAACAATAAATTACTATCAAGAAATCGCATTATGTTGCTAACGAGTATATGCTCGAGAATCTTACACGATATCGAAGTTAAAGAAATCGGCCTGTAATTTTCTGGGCTCTCCTTGTCGCCGCCCTTATGAATTGGGGTAACGTGCGCTAACCTCCAGTCGCTAGGGACCTCTGCGCGAGAAATGGATTTCTCGAAGATTATCAGAAGAAAAGGTGCTATTTCTTCAGCTAATTCTTTTAAAACGCGAGCAGGAATTTCTTCGGGGCCAGTGGCTTTGTTATGTCTGATGGAACTTAATTGCTTTGCTATTCCCACCTCAGAAAACACTATATCGTCCATCAGGTCCCCCCTTATTGCAGGTGCATAATGTACGCAATGGTCGCTGACGGCTGTGAATGCTTTTACAAAATGACCGTTTAACAGGTTGGCTTTCTCTACGCTATCATGAATAACGGCACCCGAGTCATTACGCAGGGAAGGTATTGTAGGGCCTCTACCTTGGACCTCTCTCACATAGGACCAAAACGCTTTAGGGTCCTCCTTCAAATAATTATTTAATACCTTATTCCGGAAGTTAGTAAAAGCCTCGCGCATAGTAGTTCTCGCTTTAGCGCGGGATTCCTTATACGTCTTAACTTTAGTTGCTCTATATTCATCGGATGATGTAGACGGCATATTTTTTATTTTCGCGTGGCTTATTCTCTGACGCCTAAGCGCACTCCTAACTTGCTTATTGTACCAACGTGGCTCTTTATTGTCGACCTTCAATTTAATTGGAATGTACTTATCGATACTCTCTAGCATTATATCCTTGAATAGTTTCCATGACGACTCAGCATCAGATCGTTCGGTCATATCACGGAAGCCAGGTAGTATTTCTCGTAAGCGCGACCTGAAGCTTGAAAAGTTTGCCCTAGCAAATATATAAAACTTTCTTTGAGGCTTAGGGTGCCTATCGATTTTCAACTTACACTCTGCATATACGGCCGGATGATCACTTATCCCATCTTCAATGGTGACTTTGTTTATTCTTTCTGGAACGTTAGTTGCTAATAAATCTAATATGTTTCCCGATCGCGTTGGCTTTCTGACTAATTGAAGGAGAGAGTGCTCGCAGAATGTTTCGATTAATGCCTCACAGGATTCGCGTTCTTTACCTCTAGATTCGAAACATAGATTTTCCATATCAATTGAGTGTAAGTTAAAGTCACCACCTACTATAACGATACCATCTTGATTTATCAGTCTAAGCTTTGATAATTGTTTCTCGAGACTTAAAATACAATCTACACCAGCGTTAGGTGTCCTGTAAAACGAGCATATGAACACCTTTTTGGAGCCATCTTTACCTATGCGGCACCAAAAACTCTCGATATCCTCGTCACTTATCGGAATCTCACTGCTATCGTAGTTATCGCTAACCGCTATGAAAACCCCCCCGCCCGATCTATTAGCGCGATCTTTTCTATAGACACGATAGTCTCTAGGAAATATCTCCTGACTCTGAATCTCATCCGTTAACCAACTTTCTGTGCCTATCACGACGTCGGCATGCAGACTGCGAATAAGATGCTCGAACTCAGCAATTTTCCTACGGATGCTTCGGCAGTTCAGTACGACGACGTTTAATTTCTCACTATCACTTCGCGTATTAATCTCACCCATGCCTTTCTCTTCTACTCTAAAACTACATGCGCTCCCGTCACAAGCACTCCCACGACTGTATGGCGTCGCATCAAAATTGGAATTGCGATCCGTCGCACGCTTTACGGAACATTCTATCAATGCTCTATCTCGACATTGGTTCTGCATGTTACTATCAATTTCCTCCTTATCTCTCGTATTATGTGCATTTACCTCACGCTCGGAGTATATTCTACCATTATATAATCTATCGTGATTCTAATTTTCTACAAACGCATTGATTATCCCCTGACCCAAAACTGACCTACACCCTGCCCTACTCTCTAGCCTAAAAAATCCCTACCGTGCTCGAGAATCCTACGCGCTACTCTCTGAGCCGATTCGGGCGTGTCGTGAACACCAGAGTGATCCAGTGGTGCCCTGCACTATCCGGTCGTAGGTCGACGAAGTCCACTCCCAAGTCCCTACAAAAATTCCACAGCCTTCGGTTTAGACCGTCAAACCTACTCCAAACCTCTGAACCGCGATCAATCCTAGGGTTAAACTGCAACCAGTAAGCCGCACATCGGAGCCCGACTACTCTCGGAGGCGGGCAATCTCAGAGACCAAGCTTTTACAAGAACTTAAAATCTCCTCGGACCCGCGCTTCGAGGCGTCGTTAGTCCCAACATGGGCCACCACCCGCCGCCGAGAGCAACCTGTCGCCACTACCGCTTCTCTCACCGTGTTGGTCACTTGCGGCACCGTGCCTCCTGATATACATCTGGAGAAGACCCGCTCTTCAACTCCCTCCCGGCGGGCACTGGATAACAGGGGTGCCATTACACGCCGAACGTTAGAGCTACCTAACACTAACAACCCGACTCCCCTTTGGCCCGGCCTCCATCGAAGAGACGGGAGTGGGTACGGGCGCAATGGCCGTGGAGTCGTCCTCCGACAACACCTCGAACCTATTACTGACAGGAAGAGAGTCCGCCGAAGCATTCCCAACTCCCTGCCTCCGCAGCACCACCCCACGATCTCCCTGAGTGGACACCACTCTCCACTCATCGGATTTCCCAGCCCGAGGACCCTCAGCCCGCGGTAAGGAGTCAGAGCCAACCCCGATCACTCTACCGGCTGGCGCATCCAGGCGAACCCGGGCCGCCAATTTGGCGCGGCGAGCTTTCAGGGATGACCCCGCACCCCCCACACGAACCAAGGCTGCCTCGGACCTTTCCACCCTCTGAAGGAGGTCCGCAACCACCCTCTCCAGCTCCGTGATTCGAGCCCTCATGGCCTCGCAACCAGCGGCGCACAAGAAGGAGGAAACGGGAGTCCTCGGTGAAGCCATCCTATACTTACCTAATTTATATACTAACGCAAAAGAGTTACAATATAAAAACAAAAGCTGAAATGGGATAAGGCTAAAGAATTTGGTCTGTTTTAAAGCGGGGACGCTCTTCGTGTAGCGTACGAGAAAGTGTCAAACGCAGGTATAAAGTGAAAGGCGTAAACAACACAAGCAAGGTTAGATCACGCACAGGAGATGATAGTACACAACAACGAAAAATATAAATACTATGGAGCGTAAAACTGAAACAACCTTACAAATGTAACGAGAATATGCTAATACACAATAACTACTATGATATAAATATTATTTTCTAAAAGGGAGAATGAAATTTCTAACAAGAAACTACGAGGCTTAAAAGTTAACTATTACGGTAGACAAAAATAAATACTATAACGTGGATGTTATAACAAAACTAATTACATAACTTAAACGAATGTTAAATAAAATTACCGAAGGATAACAATAGAATAAAGTAAATTGTTAGTTCTACTTAACACTACAGCTACTCTAATGCTACAGCTACTCTAGTCGCTCGAGGCTACGTAGGAGCTCGCAGGAGCAAGTGAAAGGCACGTCCGTTCACTTCAACAGCCAGGTAAAGACTCCTTCTTTATTTTATAAAGCGCTTGACGCTTTTTACAACGAAAGGCTACGCATTACAATAAACATTGAATTATTAATTAAGGAATTCAAAGGTATTCCTTCGATTTAATGAAATGGAAATGGATGCAGCGTAATTTTGATTTGCATTTTTAAATTACTTATAACTAGGCTTGGTAGGATTAGATAAATCGAAAAACGTCGATTTTTTTATAATTTCAAAATCGATGAAAATGAATAGTCGTCGATAAGCGTCTATTTTCCAACAAGATGGAAAAGTATCCGTCCAAAAACCTATTCTGAATTATAATATTTAAGTCGTTTCTGTTAAATTTTGTCGCAGTATTATTTTCTACCTACGATTTCGTTCCTTTTCTGGGCTAGCATTAACAATGGGACTGAAAGAAGGGTATTTTCTTACACTCAAATATGCGTCTTTTTGAAAAGCTCACGCTTCTACTCTGGACAATCAGGTAAACGCAAGGCCCTAGGGTAATTTTGAGAACACGTGTTTCTTAGCCCTTTTGAGGTTTTTGAATTAAATTTGCCGACCTAATGGTGGGATATTCCACGAGACTTTCTATACAGATAAGGTCATGGATATGCCCTGCTGAGAATGCCTCGACCCCTGTTAAACAAGGTTCGGAAGAAAGGAATTTCGGTGGTCGTTTTCTACCCCTTCCACTCATCAACCCCGTGGAGTGTATTCCGGAAACAAATGTTTCTCGATCCTTTCTAGGGTTTATCCTATAGATAACCTTGTTGTATGCGCTTTTACCCGTTCTCCCTATGCAAAACCCAATCTTTTGGCAGTGTTTTTCTTAAAGTTATACAACAAGGATCGTTCCTCTCTCGTGCTTTTAGCTCCTTCGTCTTCGTCAGGTAAGTAAATTTTAATTTATATATATAATAGTTTAAAAAAGGTGCACATAAATTAGCAATCGTGACTAAAAATTGAAGAGGCTTTAAATATTAATATTTATTTCATATTTTTTGTAAAATATTTTGCCGATTGGAAAAAATTTTTTATCAAGATTTGAGGTAAGACTGTTGATCGAGCGCTCAATAATAAAGTCTAATTTTTCTTACTATATATTTTATGTTAAATAAAGAGAATATGTAGTGCAGTGATGAAACATATCAAATGATACAAAATATTAGATAGTTATTTTTTGATGTCTAAAATATTATTGTGATAATGATATCTTTAATGTTTTTTTTCCTTAATTGGCTTCAACGAATGTCTAAAAGCCTTTTCGCTGAACACGCAATTTTTATTTTTTAGAATGTTTGTTGGCAAAAGCAACATCATATTGTTCGGATTTCATAAATTAATCGTTTTATAGCTTTCATTATACAATTTAAAGAGGTACATCATAATTTACTATCTACATTCGTGATATAATATATTTGTCAACGACGCGATAAGAATTATACGAAATCAAAAATATCTAGATTTGGAAATACCAGCTTACGATATTTGAGATTAAAAATACACTAAGTTTCAGTGTGGTAAAAAAACAATAATATTCTTGTGACCGATATTAAAGGTGCTAATTTCGTTTAATCATCAACATTCAGTTAGTAAAAAACGTGAATTAATACATAAGTTTTCGCATATAGGTTGGCTGTCGAAGTAATCACAAACCACACATTCCACAAAGTTGAGCTTGACCTCATTAATTATATTACGTTTGGCAAATTTTGTAAGGAAATAAGTGAAAATACAAAAACAAGAAATATCATTTTGTGTTCGCACAATAAACTTTTTTCTGCACTAGCTATTTCTTGTTACATAAAGAGGTAAGCTTTCACGTGAAAATATCCTTATATAAGTGTATGTATGTATGTGTGTGTGTGTGTGTGTATATATATATATATATATATATATATCATCATCATAGGTAGTCTGTCCGTAGACAGGTCCGTGATTATTCTTGGTTAAACCTTGTTCTCCATATACTCCTATTTTCCGCTGTCCTCTTCATATGTTGATAACTCTCTTTCCCTTTCAAATCGTCTATCAGCTGAAACCTTTTCCTACCTCTTTCCCTTTTCCCATCTAGTTTTCCTTATAACACGTCTTTAATCATACTCTCTCTCCTCAGGTAATGTCCAACCCAGTTAGCCTTCCTCTTTCTGATAGTCTGTATAATCATTCGCTTCTCTCCTATTCTTCGTAGCACTTCATCGTTTTTCATCCTATCTGTCCATTTTATCTTCAACATTCTCCTCCAAGTCCACATTTCAAAGCTTTCCAAGTATTTGATGTCATTTTTCCTTAGCGTCCATGTTTCTGCCCAATACAATGCTATACTCCAGACGTAGCATTTTATCAACTTCTTGCGGATATCTTCCCTTATATTCCCTGTAAGTAGTTGTTTCTTTCTCCTGAAAGCCGCTTTTGCTTTTCCTATTCTAGTTCTGATCTCATCGGTACATTTTGCTTCTCGTGTTATGATGCTTCCAAGGTATTTATGTTCTGAAACTTGTTCTAAAGGCTTTCCCCCAATACTTATGGTCAGATTATCTTCTTTACCCGATATTTGAATGACCTTGGATTTTTCTGTATTTATTTCCATACCGTATTTTCTTCCTGTTATCACTAGTCTATTTATAATTTTTTGTAGCTCCTCTTTCTTTCTTCAAGAAGTACTAGATTATCTGCGTATTTTACTGTTCTTATAAACCTTTCTCCAATTTTGAAATCTCCTGTGCCTTCTAAAGCTTCTTGCATTAGACTTTCTCCATATATATTGAATAGGGTTGGAGATAGGCAGCAGCCTTGTCTTACTCCTCTACCGATATTTATTCCGCAGGTGTCCACATTCTCAAACCTGAGCTTTACAACTTGATTCACATTTAGATTTCTAATCAGTCTCCTGTCTTTCCAGTCTACACCTATATCCTTTAATATCTTCATCAACTTTACCCGATTTACTCTATCAATGGCCTTCTGCCAGTCTACGAAACATGCGCAGATATCTTGACTGTACTCTATTGCCCGTTCTGATATGATTCTAACTACTCCTATAGCATCTCTAGTTCCTCGTCCTTTTCTGAAACCGAATTGATCTTCCCCTTTTATTTCTTCTGCCTTTTTCTCCAGCCTTTTATTAAGAATCCTCGTGATGATCTTCGATGTGTGTGACAGAAGGCTTATCGTTCTGTAATCTTTACACTGCATTGCCTTTGGCTTCTTCTTTAGAGGGATCATTGTTACTTCTAGGAAATCCCGAGGCCACTCTCCCGTGTCGTAAATCTTATTAATTAATTTCGTGATCGCTTTTATTCATTCTGACCCTATGACTTTAAATATCTCAGCCGGTATTCCATCGCTGCCCGTGGCTTTCCCCTTCTTTAGTTCCACTATCGCTTTTTCTACTTCGCTCCTCATAATACTTGGTCCTAAGTTGCCTTCTTCAATGTTTTCCTCATCTTCCAGTTCTATTTTTGCCGCTCCTGCCTGTTTGCTGTATAAATCCTTAATGTATTCTTCCCACACCTGTGCTACATACTTTGTTTCTGAGACTATCTTCCCATCTGTATTCATAATTCCCATGCCATTAATTCCATTAGATTTCTTATCTTCTAACTCGAGTGCTCTAGCGTACATCATATCGTACCGTCCTAACTTCTGCATTTGCTGTATTTCATCACATTTTCCTTTTATCCAATTTTCTCTAGCTTTATCTGTTACCCTTCTCAACTCATTGTTTATACGCCTATAGTTGGCTCTACCTTCTTCACTGTTAACGTTTTTCCATTTTCGTCTCTCATTCATTTTCTCCAGCATTTCCTTCGTGATCCATGGTTTTCTGATTATCTTCTCTTGTTTTCCAATCTCTTTATCCAAGGTATCCTTGATACTGGTTTTAATTTCATTCCATTCTATATCAACGGTCTTTGGTTTGTTTTCCAACTTTCTTAAGTTATCTTCCAACTTCATGCTGACTACATTCTACCTTTCTTTCAGTTTTTCTAGGTCCCAGGCCTGTCTTTCTCTAATCGTTTTTCTTATATGTTTGAGCTTTGTACTCACGTCAAGTATTAGAAGGCTGTGATCTGAATCAATGTCCGCTCCTTGCAATGCATTGGCGTTCTTTATGCTGTTCCTGAATCTTTGTTTTACAAGGATATAAGGAAGAAAATGCTGTCGGGCAGTACGGACTTGGGAAGAGAAACCGAGGAGGGGAAAACTGGTAGAATTCTGCATCAATAATGACCTTGTAGTGACTAATACATGGTTCAAAAACCATAAACGAAGGTTATCCACATGGAAAAGTCCAGGAGATTGAATGAGATGCCAAGTAGATTATATCCTAGTAAAACAAAGATTCAGGAACAGCATAAAGATCGCCAAGGCATTACCAGGAGCAGACACTGATTCAGATCCCAGCCTTCTAATAGTTGACGTAAGTACAAAGTTCAAACAAATAAGAAAAACGAGAAGAGAAAGGCAGACTTAGGACCTAGAAAACTGAAAGAAATGCAGGATGTAGTTAGCATTAAACTGGAAGATCGTCTAAGAAATTTGGAAAACAAGCCAAAGACCGTGGATATAGAATGGGAAGAAACAATTCTTTGAGAAGGGTAACAGATAAAGCTAGAGAAAATTGCATAAAAGAAAAATGTGATGAAATACAGCAAATTCAGAAGTTAGGACGGTACGATATGATGTACGATAGAGCACTGGAATTAGAAGATCAGAAGTCTAATGCAATACGTGGTAAAGGAATTATGCTTACCGATGGGAAAATATTCTCAGAAACAAAGGAAGTAGCACAGCTAAGGGAAGAATACATTAAGGAACTATACAGCAAGCAGGCAGGGTCGGCAAAAATAAAACTGGAAGATGAGGAAAATATTGGAGAAGATAACTTAGGACCAAGTATTATGAAGAGAGAAGTAGAAAAAGTAATAATGGAATTAAAGAAAGGAAAAGCAACAGTCATCGATGGAATACCGGCTGAGGTACTTAAAGTCATGGGATCAGAAGGACTAAAAGCGATCATGAAATTAATTAATAAGATATACGACACGGGAGAGTGGCCTTGGGATTTCTTAGAAGTAACAATGATCCCTCTAAAGAAGAAGCCAAAAGCAATGCAGTGTAAGGACTACAGAACGATAAGCCTTCTGTCACACACGTCGAAGATCATCACGAGGATTCTTAATCGGTAGCGGCGGGGCAACGTCCTCGCCTGCCAATTCGAAGGTCGCGGGTTCGAATCCCGTCTAGGTGGGTTTTTCTCCACCTAGGGCATGGATGTATGTGTTCGTCTATTGTTATTGTTAACATATTCCACTGTAAAATGGCTACAAAAGCTGTGTGTGGAATTATTGAATAAATTAATAAATAAAAGGCTGGAAAAAAGGGCAGAAGAAATGTTAGGGGAAGATCAATTCGGTTTCAGAAAAGGACGAGGAATTATAGGTGTTATAGGGGTACTTAGAATCATATCAGAAAGGACAATACAGCACAGTTAAAATATCAGGGTATGTTTCGTAGACTTGCAGAAGGGCTTTGATAGAGTAAACTGGGCAATGTTGATGAAGGAATTAAAGGATATAGGTGTAGACTGGAAAGACAGGAGACTGATCAGGAATCTATATGTGAATCAAGTTGTAAATGTTAGGTTGGAGAATGCGGACACCTGCGGAGTAAATATCGGTAAGACAGGGCTTTTGCCTCTCGCCGATCCTATTCAATATATATATGGAGAAAGTGTAATGCAAGAAGGGTTAGAAGTCACAGGAAATTTAAAAATTGGAGGAAGGATTATAAGAACAGTAAAATACACGGATGATCAAGTACTTCTAGCAAGAAAGGAAGAGGAACTCCAGAAAACGATAAATAGACTAGTAATAATAGGTAGAAAATACGGATTGGAAATAAATACAGAAAAATCCTAGGTCATTCGAATATCAGGCAAAGAAGAGAATCTGAACATAAGTATTGGGGGAAAGCCTTTAGAACAAGTTTCAGAATATAAATACCTTGGAAGCATCATAACACGAGAAGCAAAATGTACGGATGAGAACAGGATTAGAGTAGGAAAAGCAAAAGCGGCTTTCAGGAGACAGAAACAACTACTTACTGGGAATATAAGAGAAGATATCCGCAAGAAGTTGATATAATGCTATGTTTGGAGTATAGCTTTGTACGGGGCAGAAACATGGACGCTAAGGAAAAATGACATAAAATATTTGAAAAGCTTTGAAACGTGGACTTGGAGGAAAATGCTGAAGATAAAATGGACAGATAGGATGAAAAACGATGAAGTTCTACGAAGAGTAGGAGAGAAGGGAATTATTATGCAGACTATTAGAAATAGGAAGGCAAACTGGATTGGGCATACCTGAGGAGAGAGAGTATGATTAAAGACGTGTTAGAAGGAAAACTAAATGAAAAAAGGGAAAATATTTCAGCTGATAGACGATTTGAAAGGGAAAGAAAGTTATCAAATTAAGAAGAGGACACCGGAAAATAGGAGTATATGGAGAACCAGGTTTAACCATGAATAATCAAGGACCTGTCTACGAACAGACTACCTATGAATATATATATATATATATATATATATATATATATATATATATATATATATATATATATATATGACGCCCTCAGCAGCCTGCCAACTTCGTCCTTAAATTGGTAAGTGTCCACTGAGCTTCCTTCAACACCTTGTTTCCACCTTCATCACTACCTTTCCTTTTCCTTAAGTTAATATATATATACGGTCCTTTTTTCTCCTTATTTGTCTATATCTTTACTCTACGTTTCTCTCCTATCGTCTTTTCTTCTTATGCATCTCATTCACCATGGAACTGACCCGTCTCCGTTGTCATCTCCGCAGACACATTTACTTCAACTGCCAGATTGAATTCCTCAACTCCTGCCTTGCACTTGTACTCACTCCCAAATGCCTCACAGTAAGAATTCCTCTTTCGGGCCTTCCTCCCCCTATCCTCTTTTCCCTAGCCCTCAAATATCACCTCGCCCCTCTCCACGTCCTCCTTGGATCCGTCGCTACCGATCGATGACGAACACATTATGAAATATAAAAAAATTCTTTTGAAATTGATCGTCGGCTTATTTACCCTTTTAAAGTGAACGTTTTCCGATTACATACAAAAAACACGATGCAGGAATCCTCTAATGAGACAATAACAGCAAGTGATGAATAATTACGTAACTAAAAAGCCAATTTGATTTCAGGGTTCTTCGACAAATAGGTTACTGTATTTATTCGCGTAATTTACACCTCATAGACCTATTCGTGTATAATAATACGATTATCCGCTGCCCTAGTAATTCTTCCTTAGTTAGTTTCAATATTTTCAATATTTAAATCGCTTTTGTTTATGACAGAATAAAATGAAATGCGAATAAAACAATTCAGGCGCCATAACAGTAGAGGCTTACGTGGTGGGGGAAACTTTCTTCCACGAGCTACTCTGATATTGTATTTAATAAGGGCAAGCGAGAATGAATGGCTTGAATGATGCGACGACGAGCCGAGATGAAGCTCCGTTGGGCCTGCTACTGGGATAGGGGCGTGGGGAGGGAGATCCTCTTCCTTCCTATATCCTCTATCTTCTTATATCCTCCCTCTTCTTATATCCTCCCCCTTCCTCTATCCTCCCCCTTCCTCTATCCTCCCCCTTCCTCTTTCCCCCTTTCCCCACCCCCTCCTTCTTTCCACCCGATCCTCCTCCATCTCACCATCGCGCCTACAGTTTGGATATTCCTTCCGGCTGATCACCGTTCTCTTGGGAATTGAGATATTTTTTCTTCTTCCGATCTGGTGTAATATTAACTTCCATCCTGTGACGTTTAAGGGGGACGGGCATTACATTCTCACTCTAAGTCGATGTTGTCTAGAAAATTCCAGGAGTGCGATCCATCGTCATCTCGCGAAATTGATATTTTTCCGACTATCGCTACGCTGAGAAAAATCGCCGAATTTTGAGTTGGCCTATCTTTAACCTGGAAGGCAAACTAAATATTAAATTTTATAGGATAACGATATTATTGCTCCGTGAGTGTTAAGAGCGTGTGAGCAGCGACAGCCCTGACTTTTTCGAGCATCTAATTAGTTCTACACCTCCTTTGCATTTCCTCTTCTTCTGCTACATACATTTATGTAAGTTTATACGACTCTTTTTAAGTGGTCTCAGAATCTTTCTTTAGATTGGTGAGTGTTGGCCTCCCCAATCAAAGGCGCAATGATTCGAGTTTGTTATCTGCCGTACGTATTCCTTCTGGGGCCCCACCCGTGCCTCAAATGAAATCTGATTTTAAAATCCAAAATAGAATTTCGATATCGCTTTAGAATCCAGCTGATGACTAAGTTAACTCCTATAGACACAAAAAGCTGTACGGTAAACCAGAATCTCATTTCAGCTAAAAGAAGCTGATTTTATTGAGAACTTAATGCGATGCGAGACAAGGATCGTTGAACCACACCTGAGGGCAGCTACTTTGAAGCTGAAAAGTACATCTTGATTATTCAATCGCTTCGTGTCTTCAGGGGTAACTCCGAAGATTTCACCTGTGTAGGAGAGCAGAACAGTCGAACAGATGCTTGAACGACGTGCCCCCAAAATGGTGAAGTCCGGGTCCATTTCTTAACAGGGTCCCTTTCACCCAGAGCGGTATGATCCCTGGAATAAATAAGAAAATGTTGAAAAACTATTATCGCGTAGCCAGAAATTTAATGAAGTCTAAACAATAATTCTTAAAAAATATTCAAAAGTAGCGCTAACTTCTCCATCCAATCAGCAATCCAGAGAGCTCTCGGCCAATAAACGCATTTGTTTACATTTATGTATCTAACTGCAATTCGTGTTTTTTTGCTACGCGTAATATTCCATCCTTTCTATATTTTTGTATATTTATAGTGATTTAGAAGTAAAATATGTACAATATGGCTCCAAAAATGCAGTGTCCGTGCTGATGGAACCAATAAGAAAAAAATGCAAGCAATGAGCTTATCTGTAAAATTAAAAGTCATAGAAAAGTCGAAAGGATATATGGCGTCAACAGCAGTTGCACGCGATTTGGGTTTGAGTGAATCAACTCTGGATGCCCTTAGCAAAAATGAAAACAATAGAAGCAGGACATACCGTAGTATAATTCATTTAACCGCAACAAAACTCACTCGCCAAGGAAGCAATTTAATGGAGAAGACGGAATCGCTGTTATCAATATGGGTGGAGGATATGAATCAACGGCGTATGCCACTTAGATTATAATAATTGAGAAGGGGAAAAGTTTATTCACTAGACTCACTTTCTGGGGCCCGGATGCAAGCAAGTTTTTGGGGCGCCCTTATGTCAAGAATAACATGCCATTTTGTACACATCAATGTTACAGCTTAGAGAGAACATGTACTTATAATTATAAAGTAAGTATAATGATAATTAATTTAATAAAAAGCAAACATTTGTTTAAAGATATAAATATATTATTTCTACTCAACATTTGGGGCCCCCTAAAAATCGGGGGCCCGGATGCCTTGCATCCGCTGCATTCTTCACTTGGCGGGCCCTGGCTAAACTACACGGGCAGCATTTTTATTTACAAGAGCGCATCTTGTTAATTTTTATTCATTGTTATTATTACCTAATTCTACTAAATTGGTAATATCCCTAAAACTTTTAATAAAAAAGATGTAAATTACGTAGCAAAAATACCTATCCCTACGGACGTTTCGCCTACATCCTTCGCGTATTTCGGGGTATTACTGTATTGGATTCTGTCATAGCCGCCAGAATTAAGATCTCTGGGAATTTTAAATTGGAACTTTTTTATTCTAAACATTTGTATCGTATACACTAACTCATTTCAATCAACGTGCACAAAACGAGCATCGATACCTTGAGAAAGAAATTATTCGAGAATAATTTCTCATAAATTAAATTATAAGATCGAAAATTCAACGGATTCGCAATTAACGATCGTTGGTTTAGGCTCGTTTTAAATAATTTAGCGCAAATGCCCGCGGTATGACGGTCTGCAAATATGTAACGAAATTATTTGCAGCCTGACACCGCAATAAAAAACAAAAATTTTCATTCTATCATAATATCTTTGACAGACGGTAAAAAGAGCACAAGTCAAAAACTCACATTTTTAAAGAGAGCTTTTAGAAGTTTATTAAAAATCCTGAAAATCAGAACAAAGAGATACTTAAAGCCTTTATCCATATTTCCGTATCTTAAGAAGTGAATGAAACTGCCTTTATATCTTTACACGAGTCGGAAGAAGTGAATTTTCTCAACTGGAGAACCCAATACTGAGAAAATATTATTTGCACCCGTTTGACCGCCCACCAAAGATATTAAAAATTAAAAAGTTTACCCCTGGGCCTTTTTGAAGAAGCTTCCAATTATGGAGCACAAATAAACGATGTAACGAGACCAGACCGATAACGGACTTTGCTGTTCATTTTATTTTGTTTTTGCGCGCAGCCAACAGGGTGCGCGTCAGTTCTCTCCTCTCTTGTGGAAGCTTACGTAGTGTAGTGTGCGCCCCAGGCGATTAAAGGTGTTTGTGTTATTACGTGTAACTTTCATTTGTGCCCTTTCCTCTCCGAGAAACCCTAGCCCGTCACAACGACAAATAAAATATAATTTTTTTGAAACTTTATGAAATTCAGCATTTTACTCAAATAGTTCGGTTAACTGAAAATATTAATGCAATGAATACATGTTTTTATGGTCGCAATGAAAATAGTTCAAGATATGCACTTCAATTCAAAATAGCAACGTAAATAAACAAATCTATAACGTCATAGAAAAAGTAATATCTGACAATGGTTAATTACAACTAATGAAAAATGGAGAAACCTCCTAACAACCATAAAAAATCATAAAAGGAAGCACTCAGATACAAGCCGGTTTAGGGGAAATTATACCCGCCAGGGACCAAACACTCACATTGTGTCATTAGGAGATTTCACCATTTTTCATTAACTGTAATCTCATTGTCCACATTTAATGAATATTACAAAATAAATTACGAGTATAATGACATGGTTTTATTTTACTTCAATGATTTAAACGTTGATTAAAACTGTTTACGTGATTTTTCACGTTTGTTTTTTAAAATATAACGAAACGCCAAAATTGAAAATTAAATAAACAATTTACTTGTTACTATGTAAACAAAAGAAATTAGAAACGTTTTACAGTATTTGAAAACCGAATGACGATATTTCTTACTATATTATAACCACACTATCCTAACGCAAATGATGTCAAGATTATTTCTTACTTCCGGATGAGCTAGAAAGCTGAAATTTTGCAAACTTATTGTTCATGACTTATAACCAAAGGGACATTTGCGAAAACGGGAAGTATTTTAGTTTAAATGTTCCAAAAAAAATTTAAAATTCGAAAAATTCCCATAAGATTAACATCGGATTATTGTTACTGTCAAGCACGCTTCAAACTGGGCATGTACTCAGTAGATCACGGAGTAAATAAATCGCGACAGGTTAGTCCGATTTCAATGAAACTTTAATAATAATACTCGGTGTCAGTATCTGCATGTGACAAATGTGCAGTTGTCTAACATAAGTGGATGGGTTCAATGACAGGATAGTTTTCATTCTCCATTTGATTAACACGTATAATAGTGTGACCTATTTTGTTTGATTTTTAAAATTACTTATAATATTCGTAGAAATAAGAAACTGGGACCATAGTATGTGAAAATTATCGGAAATTTATTTTCTTACCATAGATTTCCAAATACGATTCGAATTGACCAGAAAATTGTTTTGAAGAGAAAAATTTTAAGTTTTATGTGAATAAAATATTTTGTTGCCAAGAACAACCAGCATTGTTGCCGTATTTATAAAATTATATAGGTCCGTATTTTATTTCATACTCTAAATTTCAAATAAATGTCTACAAAACAAAGAGCAAACTTTTATTTATTGTTATAACAAATAAATTTGCACATTTCGTGATTAATTAAGCAGTATTACAATGAAACATTTTAGGAGCCAATGGTGTTTTCAGTCTTATTTTAATCCTAGAATGGTAACGTCAGTCAATCTGCCTAACACATTTCCGAAAGAAGAGTCTAACGCTGTTCGTGTTCGAACACGCTCCCTCCTCTCTTAGCAGTGCATCCTCTAGTTACTTGTCAATGTGCTGTCAAAGAAAAAAATCAAAATATCACTATAAAACCATTCTCAAGGCTATATTTTATGCAAGAGTTCCACAAGGGACTGCCGTGCCAATAGCTAAAAAGCAGACACAGTTTGACAAACTTAAATAATGATCTGGAAGCTATGATTTGCAAAGCTTTAGGAGAGAAACAAATTGTCCTGAAACACATTAAGCGACAGAGCGACAAATGATAAGAAAGTGCTGTCATTTGTGCCATTATGCCAAGAGAACGAAAACCTCCACTGTCTGTCTACTTTGCAAGAAGCCTATCTGTGGCGAGCACAACCAAATTGTACCCTAATTGTTAATTTACATAATTCTAACATTTAGAAAATTTTGGCTTTAATAAGAATCATTTAAAACAGTTTTAATGATAGTTCCTTATTCCAAGTTTGGGAATCAAACTGACGCAGCGTTACCAATAAGTGTCTAAAAATAGCGTTACCATTCTAGGGTTAAAGTATGTACTTCCGCCTGCCTTGACCTAATTTTTAGCATTTTAATCTTTTCATAAAAATCTTTCCAGGTTTCATTTAAGTTGTATTTACGAACGAAGGAAAAAGCATGACCAGCTAACATTATTTTTTTTTTAATCATCACTTTGTGACAGTGGCGGATCCAAGGGAGGGGCGATAGGGGCGATCGCCCTCCCCTTGGACGACCCCATTGCCCTCCACTGGGTACATTCTTAAATTCATTCCGCGCAACATTCCTTGTTTCTTCACCGAATAATAAGCCCGTATGACAAGGAAAAGAAAGGTTCTGATGGGGGTAGGGATTTTCAAAATGTATGGTCGTCGGCAGAGGCGGAATCAAGAGGGGGAGGGGCAATTGGGGCGATCGCCCTCCCCTTGGGAAGTTTCTGGATCCGCCTCTGCTTGGTGAACTTCCATGGGTCATTGGTATTTCTATCACTTGAAATGCGAATGCCTTTTATGAAATCGTATTTGTAACATCGAGTTTGAGGTGAAAATTAATCTCCAATAAACGGAGATAAAAAATACTGCTGGATAGAAGATCACGCTTACAAAAAAACCGGAACATTTAAACGCCCCGAAAAAAATGAGGGAAAGTGAAAGTTTGGGAAAGCGGGAATATCGAAAGTAGAGAGGGAGGTAGAGAGAGAGAGAGAGAGAGAGAGAGAGAGAGAGGAGATATAGATAGGGAAAAGGGGGAGGGAGAGAATGAGGGAAAGTGGAAGTTAGGAGAAAGCGGGGACATGGAGAAGAAAAGGGGGAGGTAGAGAGTGAAATAGGATAAGAGAGGGAAAGGGAGAGTATGAGGGAAAGTGGAATTTAGGAAAAGCGGCAATATAGGGAAGTAGAGAGGGAGGCAGAGAGAGAAATAGATAGGGAGAGAGAGGGAAAGGGAGAGAATGAGGGAAAGTGGAATTTAGGAGAAAGCGGGGACATGGGGAAGAAAAGGGGGAGGTAGAGAGTGAAATAGGATAAGAGAGGGAAAGGGAGAGTATGAGGGAAAGTGGAATTTAGGAAAAGCGGCAATATAGGGAAGTAGAGAGGGAGGCAGAGAGAGAAATAGATAGGGAGAGAGAGGGAAAGGGAGAGAATGAGGGAAAGTGGAATTTAGGAGAAAGCGGGGACATGGGGAAGAAAAGGGGGAGGTAGAGAGTGAAATAGGATAAGAGAGGGAAAGGGAGAGTATGAGGGAAAGTGGAATTTAGGAAAAGCGGCAATATAGGGAAGTAGAGAGGGAGGGAGGGAGAGAAATAGATAGGGAGAGAGAGGGAAAGGGAGAGTATGAGGGAAAGTGGAATTTAGGAGAAAGCGGGGACATGGGGAAGAAAAGGGGGAGGTAGAGAGTGAAATAGGATAAGAGAGGGAAAGGGAGAGTATGAGGGAAAGTGGAATTTAGGAAAAGCGGCAATATAGGGAAGTAGAGAGGGAGGCAGAGAGAGAAATAGATAGGGAGAGAGAGGGAAAGGGAGAGAATGAGGGAAAGTGGAATTTAGGAGAAAGCGGGGACATGGGGAAGAAAAGGGGGAGGTAGAGAGTGAAATAGGATAAGAGAGGGAAAGGGAGAGTATGAGGGAAAGTGGAATTTAGGAAAAGCGGCAATATAGGGAAGTAGAGAGGGAGGCAGAGAGAGAAATAGATAGGGAGAGAGAGGGAAAGGGAGAGAATGAGGGAAAGTGGAATTTAGGAGAAAGCGGGGACATGGGGAAGAAAAGGGGGAGGTAGAGAGTGAAATAGGATAAGAGAGGGAAAGGGAGAGTATGAGGGAAAGTGGAATTTAGGAAAAGCGGCAATATAGGGAAGTAGAGAGGGAGGCAGAGAGAGAAATAGATAGGGAGAGAGAGGGAAAGGGAGAGAATGAGGGAAAGTGGAATTTAGGAGAAAGCGGGGACATGGGGAAGAAAAGGGGGAGGTAGAGAGTGAAATAGGATAAGAGAGGGAAAGGGAGAGTATGAGGGAAAGTGGAATTTAGGAAAAGCGGCAATATAGGGAAGTAGAGAGGGAGGCAGAGAGAGAAATAGATAGGGAGAGAGAGGGAAAGGGAGAGTATGAGGGAAAGTGGAATTTAGGAGAGAGCGGGGACATGGGGAAGAAAAGGGGGAGGTAGAGAGTGAAATAGGATAAGAGAGGGAAAGGGAGAGTATGAGGGAAAGTGGAATTTAGGAAAAGCGGCAATATAGGGAAGTAGAGAGGGAGGCAGGGAGAGAAATAGATAGGGAGAGAGAGGGAAAGGGAGAGTATGAGGGAAAGTGGAATTTAGGAGAAAGCGGGGACATGGGGAAGAAAAGGGGGAGGTAGAGAGTGAAATAGGATAAGAGAGGGAAAGGGAGAGTATGAGGGAAAGTGGAATTTAGGAAAAGCGGCAATATAGGGAAGTAGAGAGGGAGGCAGGGAGAGAAATAGATAGGGAGAGAGAGGGAAAGGGAGAGTATGAGGGAAAGTGGAATTTAGGAGAAAGCGGGGACATGGGGAAGAAAAGGGGGAGGTAGAGAGTGAAATAGGATAAGAGAGGGAAAGGGAGAGTATGAGGGAAAGTGGAATTTAGGAAAAGCGGCAATATAGGGAAGTAGAGAGGGAGGCAGAGAGAGAAATAGATAGGGAGAGAGAGGGAAAGGGAGAGTATGAGGGAAAGTGGAATTTAGGAGAAAGCGGGGACATGGGGAAGAAAAGGGGGAGGTAGAGAGTGAAATAGGATAAGAGAGGGAAAGGGAGAGTATGAGGGAAAGTGGACTTAAGGAAAAGCGGCAATATAGGGAAGTAGAGAGGGAGGCAGAGAGAGAAATAGATAGGGAGAGAGAGGGAAAGGGAGAGTATGAGGGAAAGTGGAATTTAGGAGAAAGCGGGGACATGGGGAAGAAAAGGGGGAGGTAGAGAGTGAAATAGGATAAGAGAGGGAAAGGGAGAGTATGAGGGAAAGTGGAATTTAGGAAAAGCGGCAATATAGGGAAGTAGAGAGGGAGGCAGAGAGAGAAATAGATAGGGAGAGAGAGGGAAAGGGAGAGAATGAGGGAAAGTGGAATTTAGGAGAAAGCGGGGACATGGGGAAGAAAAGGGGGAGGTAGAGAGTGAAATAGGATAAGAGAGGGAAAGGGAGAGTATGAGGGAAAGTGGAATTTAGGAAAAGCGGCAATATAGGGAAGTAGAGAGGGAGGCAGAGAGAGAAATAGATAGGGAGAGAGAGGGAAAGGGAGAGTATGAGGGAAAGTGGAATTTAGGAGAAAGCGGGGACATGGGGAAGAAAAGGGGGAGGTAGAGAGTGAAATAGGATAAGAGAGGGAAAGGGAGAGTATGAGGGAAAGTGGAATTTAGGAAAAGCGGCAATATAGGGAAGTAGAGAGGGAGGCAGAGAGAGAAATAGATAGGGAGAGAGAGGGAAAGGGAGAGTATGAGGGAAAGTGGAATTTAGGAGAAAGCGGGGACATGGGGAAGAAAAGGGGGAGGTAGAGAGTGAAATAGGATAAGAGAGGGAAAGGGAGAGTATGAGGGAAAGTGGAATTTAGGAGAAAGCGGCAATATAGGGAAGTAGAGAGGGAGGCAGAGAGAGAAATAGATAGGGAGACAGATAGACAAACGACTTTATTTAGGGCGAAATTGAGACATTTATACCTTTCGTCATATATGTAATTCCAATATTTACATATTAAAAGAAATTAAGTTACATAAATATTACAGAAAAATATGAACAAATTACAAGTTAATTATATATTGGTTAATAGATCACAGAGTATTACCAAAGAATATTGTTAGTTTTGTGGGTCGAAGAAAAACTGTATCAGCAATATTTTAACACAGAAAAAATTTCCCACTGCGGAAAACACCTACGAAGAGAAGAGAGATGTAAAAAACCGCCAAAAACTCCTAAATAGTTCAGTGAAAGAGGAAAAAACAACAATAATTTGAGAAAAAGAGAAAAAAATCATATATAAATACCTACATTAATATCCATACAATGGAGGGGGTGAGAGGGAAATAGGGATTGTATGGTAAGATATGCCTGGGAGATTACATCGTAATTATGATACAGGAAAATAAAGTAAAGAGAGAGAGAAAGGGAGAGAATGAGGGAAAGTGGAAGTTTAGGAAAGCGGAAATATAGGGAAGTAGAGAGGGAGGTAGAGAGAGAGAGTGATAGAGGAGATAAAGAGAGGGAAAGTGGAAAGGAGATAATGATTGAAAATGGAAGTTCGGGAAGGCGGGGATATATGGAAGTAGAGCGGGTGGTAGAGAGAGAGAGAGGAGATAAAAAGAGGGTAAGGGGGAGGGAGAGAATGAGGGGAAGTGGACAATAATAAAAGGCTACTTCTTTCCCTTTGTCCCTTTGTTGCTCCCTCTGTCACGCTATAAAAATGCGAATAACTCGATTATGGAACGAGATTCATTTTTGATATTTGGCAGGAATTATCGATTCACATATTGTAAGATGATGACGAAATAAATCTCGAAAAAAGTCCTACGTTCGACTCCAAGGTAGGCCTTTCCATTTCCCATATGATAACACGTACAAATCGACTTTTTGACTTGCAGGCATTTATTCTTTTTGTGATTCAAATTAGAAATAATTAGCCTAAGATCTTCGAATCTAGCCCATTTTAAAGAAAACACTATGACGTTTCTTAATCTGTTCATCTTTTCCCGTCTTCAGTTCGAAATGTTTCATGTTAAACGTTTAATTCACATATTTTGGAGAAATCATGACATTTATTTGGGATGTTGCCTTGCCAACCAATTACATTGTTAAACCTCGAAATCCTATTGTTATTTCGTTCCTTATGGGTGGAAGCGTGCTTTGAATGCTCTTACAATTAGCACGAGAGAGAGAGAGAGAGAGAAGGAGAGAGAAATTCTTTTCATGGCAACCAATGTTAACAACATTCGTTGCGTTATTTACGAGAAGGAATACATTTGAATGTAGAACATTAATCATTCGCATATTAAAATTAGGTACCTAGAATCATCGTTGGAGTCCTAGACTTGAAACAACGAACGCCTAAAAGAACGAAACTTTTTTTTTGCCATCCAAGGAAAGTCAAGGTATATTTATTTGTTCATTTTTTATCTCACAAAAAATTTCCCGTTGAATTTCAACGGGCAGCATCTCCCTAGTAAGAGATGAAGTCCCTCGACTGATCGTACGTCGGCAGATGGATTGGATATCGGCGTGGACTCACCCGTCGCCTTTCCCCGGAGCGGCTCCGGGATCTCTTCTTTGCACGATCTCAGCCAAATGTCCACGTCGCAATTGGGATAGAGTTCTGGAGAGAGCTCGTCCTCTTGGAGCGGCGGCCTGTAGCCACCTTTACGCCAACCGGCGTGTCGGGTCGGGTAGTCCTCCGGAGCACCACGCCGCCTCACCTCCTCCGGGCATCCGGAGCTACCGAGGAGAGATCGAATTCCTTCGGTACCTCTTCCCGTGTCCGCGCCCTCGGGAGCGGTGGCCCCTGGCGTTCCCTCACCGCCCCCCTCGCAACCGATTTTATCCCGTCTCCACGCGTTGAAGTCACTCTTCGGCTGCAACACGTTAGTTCCCATCTCGGGACCTGTCCTCCCGTCCCCGTCCTCCTCGCTCGACCTCCTGCCGTCCCCTACCGTCTCCGCTCGCCCTCCTGCCGTCCCCACCCGTTCCCCTGCCCGTCCCGCTGCGGCCACTCGGTTCTTCCCCGTGGACCGCGAGATTATCCGCAGCTAGAGCGTGATCCTCGTGGAGGATATACTGTTTGGAACGGCGTCACGCCACTTTCTCCGTGAACCAATGTAGAATTCTGCTTCCCGGATCGACCCTTTCCGGAGTCGCGCCGCTGCAATGTCCTCTTGCTTCTCCCGATTTGCCTAAAGCCGCTCTCGACCTGACCCGCAAAGTGTGGCGATCCCACGGCGTTCGCGGTTAACCGAGAAAGACCGCCAAGAAAGCGCGTCGCGAGGAAGGAAATGCTTGAGCAGTGTTCTAGCGAGTTGTTTATAAAGGCGGAGGAAAGGGAGGCGGGGAGACAGAATTTAATCCCACACGTGACAGAGGCGTCCCATGTGATCCCTCTTCGCACGGGATGCGAAGCGGAGGAGAAGAAGCCCTTCGGGGGAAGATCGGCGATCCGAGCGCCGCCACCGTCGTTTGTTTACGTTTGACCCCATCGGGGATGAATGGGATTCGATTGCGCTGACATGCGTCGATTGCCGTATTTAACGGCTCTTAAGGCCCACTCCATTCCGAGAAAGGGTGACCAAAAATTGGCCTGCGTCTTATGGGGGAGATATCGTGGTTGCAGCGAAAGAATGCTTATGTCTAAAGCAAAGGTCTCCAACCTTTTCAGTGTGGCGAGAACCAACTTGTGTCCTGGAACATCAAGCGAGCACCACTATACTTAAATACAAAGCATTCATCATCGTGGAAAAGATGGATAATAGTCTTTTTGTAACCGAGGCACATTTACGTAGCGATATAAAGCGATATCAGCATTCACTTAGTAGTTATAACTGCAAGGTAAATAGCATTCGCGCTAGAAGCACCAACGTTAACATTGCGTCTCGGGCGTAAATGGTGCATTGCCACCAAAGTGACTCCTTATACCCGCGGTTCAATATCGCCTCGGTGGATGCGTCGTTGGTTCTAGCGTCCAATTTAACAATGGAATTTCATGTTTAATATGAGTTCAAGAACTAATTCAGGTTCTATGACAATAAAGTTTGTTTTAATTGGCTGTGGCTCGTAAGCAATGCAAATGTAATTGCGTGCGTTGAAAATTTCCTATTACAATAAAGCTTAAGATTAAAATTCTTACTGACAATGAAATATGACACTTCTTTCAGAGCACCCGAGAACTTCTAAATTCTCCGAGTACGTGTTTCGTCTCTGGATTTGGTACCCGAAAATGCAAATATCCTCCCGTTTTCGAGTTCTTCGCCCTTTGTCTCCTATTCGGTTACTTAATGAAGTGCATTGCGCTCATCCTGCCGGAGAGTCGGTAAAACACTATTTATTTCCATCGTTTTTATTTTTTTATTTTTAGAACCAAAAGCGTCATTGTGACGATTCTTGATATCAAACGTATAAAATTATGAAAGAATAAAGTTTTCTATACTACAGTTTTCGATATAATACAGAAGCACAACTGGTTTTGCCATTGGTCTCCTGCTGGTCGCCCTCTACTGGACATTTACGAGACCTACGCAGTCATTTGAACTGAATTGAAAAATAAATAAAATAATCCATTTTCGCAATCTGTCCATTTATCGCACAAAAATAAAAAAGTTTCAGGCAAAATGGAGTCGCCACGCATCGAAACCGATCGCCGTATTTTTTCGTTTGAACAAATTTCGCTTTAATTATTTAATTTTCATCCATTGGTATTTTTTCACGCCACAGTGCTATAATAGCGCACGCTTCTCTGTTTGGGGGTCGTAGAAGTTCAATAGAAGATTGATCAGAACGTGGAGTTATTTACGAGCACATGTCCACAGCAGAAGGCGAAATATTCTATTTGTGCGTCGTAAGTTTCTCCTTCACGCTCCAACGACATCAGCCGTCGCACTCCGTCGTTCCAGGTTGTTCCTACTCGAGGCTACTCTTGCGCTCTTTGCGTCTCGCGCGGTCTCAGCTGCGTCGCTAATTCCTCGTTTTTCTTGTCTTATGAATAACCAAGCGGCCGAGCATTGCAAATATTTTACTGAGCCAGCTAGCGAGCATCACGATTTTGCAAACCACAGTTTTTCAAAGTGAGCCCATTGTGCTGAAAGAATGCATTTCCGATGGAATGGCATTGCATTTTAAAATAACAAATTCACGCCAAGGTGTCACAAGATTATCGTTCTTCGGCCGATTTCCCCAAAGAGAGGCAATGACAGGGTTCTCAAAAGCTCAAAGGATTAAGTTCTGCCGCTGCGAAAATCTTGTTTGCGAACCAAACCAACCACGTTTCTTAATGTTCTGATGCAATGTCGAGTTCTTATTTCAGAGGAAGGGAATTCCGTCCCCATGAAGATTCATCCTCTTACGCCGGGACGGCCCGAGAAATTTTGGCGCCCCGGGCGAGATAGCAGTCCAGCGCCCCCTCCGTTAATGTTTGTTGGGATATTTACCAAGTACATGTTAATTTATTCATCGCTCTGTAAAAATTATTAACAATGAAAAATTAAAAGAAATGCTCCTCGATATAAATTGATATCTAATATTTATAGCGCCGCCAAAACTTTGACTCCCCTGGCAGCTGGCCGGCTCGCCCGTGGGCTTGGGCCGGCCCAGCTCTTACGAATATTGCATCATTCCACGCAAATTCGTATTATACTCGCTTTTCGCCCCAAATTGGTTTCAGTGATGACCTCGCATATAATGTCGCCTGTAGAGTGAGTACATTGAGCGGTAGCGCTACAAAATAGCCCTCCTCAGTGGCGGTTCAACTGTGGTTGATTCTAACTGGAATCCACGGTTGGAATACAATCACAGAGGGTGGTCATTAAGGTTCGCATGGTTTTATGGTTAAAAAGAAAAAGGTTTACGATTTATGATTCCAGATGAATTCTGTTATTCTTTTCTGAATTTCTCATCTATATATTCTTGTTGTTGGTGAAAATGTTTTATCTCATTGGAATGACGCGTGTAAAAATTGAAATGCTTAAACCCATATCAAGGCAAAAGTGGATTCATTTTACTAATGATTCCGTAGCTTTTAATAAGACGGTATATGATTGCTTTAAACTTGACCCGATAATGTTAATGATTTTCCTGTTTTCGGACATCGTGTCTGTTTGAATCAGTAAGCACAAAAATAAAGGATAGATTTTTTATTGATGTTTCTAGTTTAATAGATAACCTTACTCAAAATTGTTGCCTAACGGCGATTGTATTTTTAGTTTGCAACTTGGCAAATCTATACCGCTCAAAAATTCTATTATTTTGGAGAACTTTCTGTAATATTCACCACAACAAATAAAATAATTGTTGAGAATATTGAAGATATGAATAAACTTTACATAGTTTAAAAATATAACGCTTGCTTGATTATGCCACTGCATTTCAGAAAGTAATTCCTCCCATTTGGAGTAATTTTGGTTCGAAAATTTTATCGGTCGTTGCTACGTATCCAATTACGTTTATACAATATGCCTATAAAAACGTACAAAAACATAAATGCGAGTCAGATCATTGCCAAAGGACTCATCCTAATCTGATTAAGCTACCTTGCTAGCAGTTAAGCGAAAAATGTCGCCAAACAGACACTTCGCAACGAGTAAACTTGAAAGCAAAAAATGCCATGGGAAACTTCTGTCGCTAATTCGCTGAATCGGAAAACGGAAGTCACTTTTGTTCCGTGCGGCTGTTTTTGAAATTTATCATTTGCAAACCATTTTTAGACAAAACGACTCTTTCCGTTTCAATTGAGACGAATTAATGAGGAGAATTTCATAGGTGGCCGCGAGTCTTCAGGTTGCATCAAATCTCATTTCGCAGATCCAAATCCATTGGGATATTTTTATGCGTCTGCGACAGCCATAACGTACTCCCATTGGTATAGTTTATTTTCTTTTGTTATAGAAAGAGTTGGCCTGCGTGACGGACACCGTGCGAGCTCGTATCACGATAACTCCCGCTGTTACGTAAGGCGCTCTCGTTAACGAAAGTTTTTTTTTACTACGCGAAAACAGAATAGCGTTAGGCGTGTCCTCTATATCTGGTGCCAGGAAACATTCGAGCGGTTTCGCATCTTGCAGATGTTTACAGATCTCTTAGAATGACCATTTATGGGCTAAAGATTTATGCCAGGGAAAACGAATCATATTTTGAAGATTTTTCCATCAGAACGGTATTTTAAGAGACATTCACTCGAGTAAGTGCCATTAGAATGGAGTTTGTTATTCATATTAGAGCAAAAGATCGCAAGTGGGGAAGAATTGCTGAGCGATTTACGAAAGGCGCTTTCTTTGCGCCATCATGAGATTATATCTTTGGTCGGGCTCGACGGTCTCCTAATGCATAGTCTATAAATTCCCTTTGAAAGCGTTATATATGTATCTATGTAATAATATGCTCCCCGTTTAAAAGTGGTGGACTCATTGCTAAGGCAGTTATATTTCCCCCTGTTAAAAATCGGAAAATTTTCCCTCTTTTTTCTGCAATTCTGTTTTTAAAAAAACTGTGTTACCATCACATGACTTTCTCCATCCCTTTAATATTTCTAAAAATTTCAAATAGGTTAAATGATAATGAAAATTTTAAGGAACTGAGAGAAAAATTTAGACTTTACAAAGAACAGAAATAAACTCAAGCCATAGCCTTCTGATATTGGACATATCCACAAAACTCCAACAATTAAGTTAAGGAGCGTTACTAAGCTGTACCTAAGCGTCAATTGCTAACAATAGTCATCGGTAGGTGGCGTGGTGGTGGCAACTAAAAATATAAGATATCTCTTAAACAATGCATTATATGGAAAAGAAAGTCCAAACAAAGGTTGTAGAAAATAAAATTTCCTACAACTTTTATTCCAATACATTTTTACATTTATCAAATATTGAAGCAAATATTTAAAAATAACGGGTAAGTGACAAGAGTAAACACCCACTTCCGGTTGACCGATTTTTACCAAAAACTTATCAGTTCTTGTGATTTTTATAAAATTTATTAATTATAAAATTTTGCTTAGACCTGTTTAATAGTTCTTGAGTTAGAGCACTAACAAAAAAGCTATCACATACATACAGACATCATCGAGAAAATGGTCAAAACGTGTTCAGGGGATATAGCCACAAAGCTCCAACAATTAAGTAAAGAAATTGGAGCGTTACTAAGATGTAACTAAGCGTCAATTGTTAACAATAGTCGTCGGTAGGTGGCGCGGTGATGGCAGGTATAAATATAAGATATCTCTTTAAGATTATGCATTATATGGAAAAATGTTTCAAAGGTTGTAGACAATTAAATTTTCTACAACTTTGATTCCAAAACATTTTTACTTTCTACCGGCAACTATTGTAAACAATCAACGCTTAGTTGCGTCTCAGTAACGCTCCTTTTTATTTTCTTAATTGTTGGAGCTTTGTGGCTATATCCAATATCAGATGGCTATTGTTTGAGAGAAAGGGATCCGGCGGTGTGGTTTGAGTGTTGGCCTCACCTTACGATTCCAGCCCTCTATTTGTGCGTTGCTATTAGGCGACGAGGATGAGAAAACGAGAAATATTGAGGAGACCGCACAAATCAACACTCCGTCCTTCGGAAGGGACGTTAAGCAGTTGGCCCCCCTGGTGTATTTCGCAAGAGTAGGCTAATGCCGGCACCGGGTTTCTCTCCTCCCTTCTCTTATGAAATGCAGAAGACTTAGGACCGAGTGCGGCTTCACAGCCTGCCACGGCGCCTAAAACTTGCCGATGGGCAAAACTAAGTAATGAATAAAACTCACTACTGACAGCTTAGTAGCAATGCTGGAAAGTTGATTGAGGAAAGCCGGTGATGGCTGGCTTCCACCAAACCCTGCACCACCATTGTTTGATTTATTTCTGTTCTTTGTCAAGTAAAATTTTCTTGCAGTTTCTAAAAATATTTATTATTATGTAACCTATTTGGAATTTTTAGAAATATTACAGATATGGAGAAAGTCATGTGGTGGCCACATCAGATTTTTACATTTATCAAATATTAAAGCAAATATTTCAAAATAACGGATAAATGACAAGAGTAAACACCCACTTCCGGTTGACCGATTTTTACCAAAAACTAATCAGTTCTTCTGACTTTTATAAAAATGTTAAATATAAAATTTCGCGTTGACCTGATTAATATTGTTTGAGTTAGAGCACCCACAAAAAGCTAATCTCAGTTGAATGATTTTACTTCATTATTAATATTAACAAGAATACTTATTTTCTCACAATATTCCTATCGCATTATATAGTTATTGATAAGGGGGTGGGGATTAGAGGTGGCGATAATTTCGGCTGCCCCAATAGGGGGTCACAATAAGATCATCTGCCGTAAGAGAGGGTCGCAGGTGCATCAAGTTTGAGAACCGCTGCTCAAGAATATCTTTTACACGGTATTTAAAAATTATAAACACTAAGTAAGATATCATCGCATTCGAATCGTGTTTCTTTATTTCGATTGCAGCATCTAATGTGAGACGAACGTGCCAAAATGGCCGTCACGTGAGTTTTTACCGCCTCGGGGCGCCACTCGTCTAGGGGCGGTTTTGTAGTCGCCGATCTTAACCTATCCTTTGTGACCTAGAGGGATGGCATTTTGTCTTTTTGCCTCAGGCGGCAAATTCGTACGCAACACCTGTGCGCGGATATCATGCAATTCACTCCTATAATTACTCCTACTTGTTTGACCCATTAATTCGATATTTTTCTATCGCAAAATATTATATTTAAAACTAATGTACAAAATGTGCAGCGATGCTAGTAAACCTGGGGGTTCCGGTGGTGTAGTGGTTAAGACGCTGGCTGCTACTCGCCTGCTGCTTGAAAAGGCATCGGGTACGAATCCTGCGCAAGTAGGATTTTTCCAAGGTCGCCCGGCCCCCTGTTTGTGGTTTGAGGAGACTGCGCAAATTCAGCTGTTCCGTCCTTCGGAAGGGACGTTAAGCTGTTGGCCCCCCTGGTGTTCTTCGTAAGAGCAGGCAAATGCCGGCACCGGGTTTCCCTCCTCCCTTCCCCGGCTATTCACTGCACTACCTCCGAGTACCTCTGAGTACCTGTGAGTAGGACAGAGGCGAATCGGCTGGGCATTCAAATTCGAAAGCTAGTAAACCCCAATCGATTGGATTGTTAGCTGAGGACGTATCCTGGTAATTAAAAACGATCGAACGCTCTTTATTTAATGAAAATCCAACTTAATGCAGAAGCTTCGCAGAAATATATCATAGCTTTCCAACCGAACCCAAATTGTCAGGAACAAAAAATACCGCGTTTTTTACCAATATTATCTCTCCTAGAGGCGTGGTATCGAATCGAAAAAAGAGTACATATTATCGACTCATTTATGCATTCGTTTCGAAAATTCCGCCGTATGAAATCGAGTGACGATGCAGCTAGATGACCCTTTGCCTCGAGAATAGCCGCCCTTCAATTGTCGAAGAATCTACCGCGACCCTCGCGATATATATCACGCGAGGCGCCTCTATACTCGAGAGGATGTTAATCCGAGAATTTGGCGTCTCCGAGGATCGTGGGAAACCTCTTTGAGCGGCCTCTCATTCATTCCGCCCTATTTGGACACGTGCATCGCGGGAAGCGCACGTGATCGAATCACGTGCGATTAGCACGGTGAGGAAGGGTTCTTCCCCTTCGAGTGGGAAGGAAGAGAGGGAAACCCATTGCGGCAGCCAAGGTCCTGCTCTATTAAGGGGTAATCGCCACGGCGCCATCTAAGCACTCACCCCTTTACCTCTTGCCCCACCCCTCCCTTCCCCCCTCCCTTTCCCCCTCCCTCCTTTTCCCCACCCCTCCCTCCCTTCCCCCTCCCTTCCCCTCTCCCTCCCTCCCTTCCCCCTCCCTTCCCCTCTCCCTCCATCCCTTCCCCCCTCCCTCCCTTTCCCCTCCATCGCCGACGGGACGTGAATTGAGTGATCGCCCCCCCTAATCCCCCCTCCCTGCTCCCCCTGCCCCCTTCTTGTTCCACTTCTGACCCCTTCCGCCCCTTATGATTCCCTCAACGGCGGAATGCAGGGCGGAAATAAATAATCCCACCACAATACGTTCACGTATAAATATCTACGCCTATGTAAGTGCATTCAACGTACCTTTGACGGCTGAAGCTCTTCCCCATCAGGCATTTGCGTCTTATTGAGAGTGGGTTGCTGAAGGGTCCCTCGCTCTGTAAGCATCCGCCCCCTTTCTCCTCCTCACCCCCTCCCCTCTAAGTAAGCGACGCCTTCCCATCCTCTGCGACGCCAGGGGAGCGTCGTGCGCAGGCGTGTGCCGTGCGCTATTCGTGTCGGTGCTTCCCCCCCCCCCCCCCATCGCTTCCCCTTTGGGGCCCTCGCGTGTTTTCTTACGAATTCCACGGAGATAGGGACTCTTTCGAGAAAGGGCTCCCGACCTCTTCATCCTGACGAGCACTTGAATTATTTTCTTCAAAGGAGCACCATTACATTTTTTGCGCAAATTATGAACAATTCGCCCTCTGTCACGCCTTTTAGGCACTTTTATTTGAAAATAACATCTGAAATTTTGCGTGCGCATAGGGGATCGAAGGTTATTAATGCCCAGAAAACTTAAAATTTTAGAAGAATTCAGAGATCAACTTCAGGAATTTTTATTTATTTCCATTAGAATATCATTGAAGCGAGAATAGGGTATATTTTATTTGCAATTCAAAATTGCTTGGAATACGAATTCGAGACCAACCAATGCACACAATCTGAAATGGAATATATGTATTTTTATTGTTAGGAAATTGAAAATCCGTTCCGAAAAGACGAAAAATTAATTTGGAATAATAACAGTTCATGAAAGTGTAGAGTCCATCGCAAGTCGGAGTGTTTCCTACGATGTAGTAGGTGTATGGAACTAAAATATTTAGTGTGAACGAACGCTCAAAACAAAACAGCGAAACACCGCTGCTATCCGATTATGACGCTCTGTCTACTGAACATTTCTCTCCTCTCCTAAGTTGGTGCGAGGGCAGCACCGTGCATCACGGCCGCCCGTGTGCAAGTCTCTCTTCGGCCGCCATTTACCAAATCATTATGGCGCAATTCAATTATTTTTATGGAGTAAAATAAATAACAAATGGATGAGTATTTACACAATTTATAAAATTAATTTATGACAGAAACAGTAAAACACAATTTAATGACAAATATTGATGAATATTTAAAAATTAAGAATTAACTATGATTTAACAATAAAATAAAGTATTTTTCCAATTTACTTTAAAAACCAACGGGGTATGTTTACAAATTCAAATAATTTTACTTCGCCTAGCTTTCAGTTATGTAAACCGTAAATTATCATTAATTTTTAATTGTCCACCAAGTCATGTTCAATGGATATCATTGCCAAATTCACTAACCTTTCTAGAGAAATATTACTTCTTAAGTAATTTTTAAAAATTTCAACTTCGATATGGATCTTTCATCCCCCGCCACTGATACTGGTAAAGCAAGCAAAATTCTTATTGCCACCACAACGTCAGGAAATGCTAAATTTAAGTTATTTAAAGAAATATATTCCCGAACTTGATACGCGTCCATGTCAGGTCTTACTATTTGCTGCAAAATATCGATTTCTCGGTCCAACTCAGTCCCATCAATATCCCCTCTTTCCCAATATCACTTATTAATTTTTTCTAAGTTATTGGAAGAACTCATCTTCTTATCATCACTCATATTCCTTGTTATCAAAATATCATACAGGAAAAAAAGAGAATCTTTCATTTAATAAATTTATGGTCGTATTAAATATTGCGAAATAAAAATTAATCTTATAGCATGATTGGGGATCCTCAATGCATTCATCTGGATGTTCAAAATCGAACTGCTTTGTCTTTTTTCTTCGTTTAGCCTTGTTACTACCTAAGAACTAAGGCTAGGTTTCAAGTATTTCTGCAACCTTCTTGGAAATATTTAGTAATTTTCCAAAACCCTCATCAGAACGCTTATCTATGAAAAAGGGAATCAAACTTTATAAAATATCGTCACATGATTTTAAATGTTGTGTTGGTGTTGCAGCATTTTACTAGCAATGTTTCCATTGATAAAAGATCATACCAAATATCCGCTGAACATATGAACTTTAAATTTTTATTTTCCTAGCTAAACATTGGGCTTCATCACTTGCTGTTATGTCTCTAACTTTTGTCATCCATTATTTCAAGCAGAGTCGTAAACTTCCCCAAATTGAAACGCGTAGGTTTTCGGGAATATATGGCCTACAGGAAAATCTACCTCCCTTCCTCCTCCTTCCCTTTCCTCCTGCCCCCTTCCTCCTCCTCCCCCTTCCTCCTCCCCCCTTCTTCCTCCCTTCTTCCTCCCCCCCTTCCTCCTCCCCCCTTCCTCTTCCCCACCCCATTCCTCTTCCCCACCCCATTCCTCCTCCCTACTCCCCCCTTCCTCCCCCCCCTTCCTACTCCCTCTTCCTCCCTTCCTTCCTAATCTCCCCCTACCTCCGTCCCCCTTCCTCCTCCCTCCTTCATCCTCCTCCCCCCTTCCTCCTCCTCCCCTACCTTCTCCTCCCCCTTCCTCCTCCCCCCTTTCTACTCCCCCTTCCTCCCTCCCTTCCTACTCCCCCCACCCTTCTTCCTCCTCCTCTCCCCCCCACTGGCAGCAAATAATACGGGCCTTATGGATATCTAAAATATTTTCCAAGCTGAATTACTTATCATTGCCTGTATATTAATGAAGAATTTCTCCCCACCCTCACACGAATGCTACTGATATTTTGAAAATTATGAAATTATAAAAATTTATAGTAATAGATCAGTTTATTTTATTAACTCTAATCCATTTGGAGAAATCGATTCAAAATATTATAACCGGTTATCGGTAATTATAGTCACAATATCAGTAAATATAAACACAATATCGGTAATTATGAACAATATCAGTAGTTTAAAGAAAATATCGGCAATTATAAACAATATCGACCCCAACCTTGATTGAAAATAATTATACAATATTTTTTACTTTCCTCTTTAATCAATTAATAAATTAAAAAATAACGTTAAGTAATAAGAAATTATAAACAAAAGATGTAAAATAGCCTCAGATTTTTCTATATATATATATATATATATATATATATATAAATTTTTAAATATTTTTACTGAGTGCTTTTAATTAGACGTCAGTTGAAAAGGTAGAAAATACGTAGTAAAAATGTATTTTTTCATATCATATAATTACTATAGACGTATAAACGGTGAGATGAGAAGGGTAACAGATAAACCTAGAGAAAATTGGATAAAAGAAAAATGTGATGAAATACTACAAATGGGGGAGTTAGGACGGTACGATATGATGTACGCTAGGGCACTGGAATTAGAAGATAAGAAGTCTAATGGAATTCGTGGTAAAGGAATTATGAATACGGATGGGAAGATAGTCTCAGAAACATAGGATGTAGCAAAGGTATGGAAAAAATACAAGGAATTACACAGCAAGAAGGTAGGATCGGCAAAACTAGAACTGGAAGATGAGAAAACATCAAGTCAAGTATTCCGGGTTCGATTCCCGGCTAAGGTCGATGATATTTTACGGCTGAAAAATATGACAAGTATTCCTTTGGCGAGGAAGTGAAACGGTCGATCCCGTGTATTGTACAATTTTGATGCACTTCAAAGAACCCCTTTTCACATAAGACATTGGATAGTGGCAAAATTTCCAGGTGTAGAAACTAAGCCCTTGGCGTATGTGATTAAGGGGGAGAGAGGGGTCTAGGACAAGTTCACGTTTGCTGACTTGTGGAAGGGGAAGTATGACCAATGCTTACGTAAGATTTTTCATTTAAGAATATTTTACTATTTAGGGGTGGTTTACGTGTCGCGACAGCTCATCCGCAGCAAGCTTCGACCTGCTCGTTACCGCGTTTCGCCCGGCATTAGGATTCTTTTCGCGGTATTTAACGGATTTTTCGTTGAAGATAACTTTACCTTGTTTGCTCTGGTAAATGTTTCTTCATTGTGCTTTAGAGAGCATTAAAATGCATTGCAACGCTATAAGAAGGCATTAAAAAATATTGCCATGGATATGCATTTTCTAATTTTTATTTTAAAAGGGAGGAAGCAACAAAATTTTTAATAAGACTCACTATTTAGTTGAATTATTCAAATTATCAGCGAAAAGACTGCTTTGTGAGCACTTCTCGGGCATTTGAACACAATGACCTTAATTTCTCTCTCACTATTTTGCCCAGAGGAAATGATGATCCGGAAGAAAACGGCGGGAGATCTTCCATAGATATATGCAGAGACTAGTACCCCTACGGAAAGACCGGAAACCTAATGCTATAAAACGATTCCCAGGTTTTCCATGGAAGGCGACAATCGATGGGTCAGTGGGAAAATTTGGAACTACGTGTTAACGAAGGCTAGCGTGACGTCTTCACATGATGTCGCTCGCCCCCTTCCCCTCCCGTTTCAATACGATAATCGTAGCAAATATAAATTGCACGGACAGAAGAAATGGACTTAAATGAAAGAATTGCATATAAGAAATCAAATTTATTACCGTATATCACACATTGCGAGAGTACAAAATCATTATCAAATTACATAACAGCGAGGTATTTGTACATAAATATTATACAATAAAGATATAAAAATGAATTATTGTAACAGAATTTTATGACGTTATTACCTTTTATGCATGAAACGTATTTAAAGGAAATTCACGTGGACGACGAAAAACGTCAAACTTTCACACCAAGAATGAATTTGTGGATCAAGCAAAAATCGTGATTTCTTCGGCCCTGGAACACATTCTCTTTCTGTTCCACCTGTAAAAAGAATGAAAATGATTTTCTAAGAGTGTCAATCATTAAACCTGCTAAACCTAATGAAATTGATGCAGGAGGCAATGGGTATGCTTCAAATGTTGCAATAAATGTAAAATAATGCAAATCTCCGAAACTCTTAGTCTTAATTATGTGGTCTTCTAGATTTTTTGTGGTATATGATATTCTCTATCCGAAAATATTTTTAATCGATTCCTGACAGATCATATAAGAGCATGGAAGATAAAAATGTAGTATTTATTTGTTGCTTGGAGGAAGTATACGTTTATTTTAAGTGCTTATATAAAGTGAAAGTTCTAATTGACGGGTGCAACTCAAAATCACAATTTGGCGATAAATTTCAATTGGATAACTAATACTTGAGGAGATTTTCTTTTTCTCATTAGAATAGCATGGGAATGAGTGCACGGTATATTTATATGCATTTTAACTTACTTATGATCATCGTATAAACTTGAAACTTAGACCAAAAAACGCCTAAAAGAGTACACTTTTATTTTCATAGTACCGTGAATTTTCAAAGCGGCATCAAATCGATACGCTAATTCGTTACGAACGCCAAAAAATAATGGACGCTTTTGAATCGAACCCATGCTTTTCTGAGGGGAATTTAATAAATGAGAAAAGCGACTGGAATTTTTAAAAATTTTCTCAATATTTTATAGCTCCCCCCAAACCCAACCCGGAATGGGGGAGAGCGTATAAACCCAACCCCAACATAAAACCCGTACATTTTATCGTCACGGGTAGTCCAGCGGGTCAGGATCTTACGAAAGAATGTTGGTTTTATTCAGTGTTGGCTTACAATTAGATGCAGAATAATACTTCCTGAAAATTTCAAGTTTTATTATCTTTAAAATTAACAAGTAGTTCTGGAAAGAACTAATCCGCCTCCTTTCCTTTCAATACAATTTAAATATATCGCAAGTAAGGGTGTAGACAGGTTTCCCGTGGTACAGAAGTGCTTTTCGTTGAATTAGCCGTAGTATAATCGTATACTAATGTATGTATTAGCTTTGAAATCAGAAAATTATTTTTCCTCATATTATTTCTGATCCGTTCTAAACATATTAATCTCGTTTTGCCATTTTATACTCGCCCTACAAACGAAATTTCTTTGAAATCCGTTCAGCCAATACCTTTCAAATTCATAGTTACAGAAAAAGTCTAACCTTGATATTATGGTGGACCTGATTAGTATTGAAATATGATATTTTGGTTATTTATTTATATGAATATTAAATAATTGAATACTGTTTTTGGTTAAAATCCATTGGGCCAGTTCTCTAGAAATACGTGTAAAAATAGTATTGAACTTTTTATTGTGGTAGTCCTACTCTTTAGCTCCGCTTTTAACATCTTTATTTCATTTTGGTATGTTGTACAAATCTTATATACAAAATTTAATTGAAATCCGTTCAGCCAATTCCTTCAAAATTATTAATTACTGAAAGAGTTTAATTTGTAATTGTAGCACCCCTGTTTAACTGGTTCGGTTTAAATATCAAAATATGGTTTTTTTATATTTGTGTATATTATAAGTTTTAAATTTGGTTAAAATTGATGTGGACAGTTCAACACAAATGCGTGTAAAAAGATTTTTATTATTTCTTCTATTGTGGCATCCCCGCTTTCTATATCTATACTAAACATCTTGATTTTGTTATTTCATGCTGCACGCCTACTTCATACAAAATTTCGTTGAAATCGGTTGAGCCAATTCCTTCCAAATTCCAAATTACCGAAATGTTTAACTTTGCAATTGTGGAGCCCCTGCTTAGTCAATTCGGTCCAAACATGCCACCTTGGTCATTAGTTAATGTGAAGATTCTACCTTTCAAATTTAGTTGAAATCGGTCCATTCATGAAGAAGATGTTAGGGACACACACACACACACGGACACCGAGGTGATCTCATAAGACTACTTCCCATTTTTACTTTCTCCATACGTAGTATAGGAAAAAGTATTGTGTAAAATATTTTCCCATATAATGCATTGTTTAAGAGATATCTTAAAAACTAAATATTTTAGCTGCCACTACCACGCCACCTACTCATCTTAGTAACGCTACTTTTCATTTTCTTAATTGTTGGAGCTTCGTAGCTATATCTAATATCAGAAGGCTAAAGTTTGAGTTTATTTTTGATCTTTGTTAAAGTCTAAATCTTTCTCGCAGTTTATTAAAATATTTATTATTATGTAACCTATTTGGAATTTTTTGAAATATTACAGATATGGAGAAAGTCATGTAGTGGTCACATCAGATTTTTCATTCATGAAGGGTCGGATACACCCGGGAAGCTGGTATTTAATTTAGAATAGTGTAAAGAAGAAAATTTGTTTATCTGTTCCTTTTTTGTATGCCCACAGCTTCTTCGGAATATGCCAAGATTTGGTGCCGTTTTGTTCGTCTATTAGAGCTGCAGGTCAACGAGGCAATCCTTTTCCTCAAAATTACCTGAGTTCGAGTCAAGATGCAAATTTCCTATCCTTATGATATTTGCGTCTAAATCAGTCTTGAAAGATTGAGCTTGTCTCGAATTCTTATCTCCGAAACCGTAAGTCGCAAGTATGAGTTCTCACGAACAATTGCTGCTCTCTAACGGAAAAAATTAATCGATACCTCGCAGATCATATAGGAGCTAGGGAGAGGGTAACGTGGTTTTAATTGTTGCCTGCGGAAACCGATGTAAACAAGATACGTCATGATTTGTTTGGCATATCTGCTAATAGAATACAAGATTGGATAGGTGTAGCCTGTACTCCATGTCGGAGTACACCGAGTTTCCAACTGCGTTCTTTGAGATTTCGCAATATTCTCAAAATTTTTCGCTCAGATGAACATTTAAGGAGAAGCTAGCAAGGTACGTTTTAAAATACATGTAAGTCCTTATGTAAAGTTGTCATTATTGTCCGATTTAATCGAAATTGGAATCGGTCGACCAATTTTACTAGAACTCCCCAATACCATATTTCATCAAAATACGTCCTGCGGTTCCCGAGCTGAAACGAAGGATCGTTGTAGGTCTACATGTGAAGGAGTCATAATTGTTGTCCGATTTTAACCAAAATTGGAATTGATTGACCAATTTTAGCAAAACTCTCCAATACCATATTTCATCATAATACGTCCAGCGGTTCCCGAGTTTTAAGATGAGGACGGACGGTAACGACCTCCCCTATATGCGTTCACTTTGTGCAAAGAACGCATAATAATCTTATTTTCTCTGACAATGAATCTATATTACCGTTCCATTTCTATGGAGTAAAGTGGAAGAATGAGAAAAGCGCTTATAACCCAAAAACCTTTATTATTTTACGATGAAACTTTCAGAAATGACTTGGCAGCGCTACTTTTATATTTTAAATGTCTTGCCGTCAACATTGGAGCCATGAGTTTGACTCCAGAAGCGTTTGATTCCTTCATTTGTTTAGCACTGGGACGAATGTATCACATTAATCATTTACATTTTAAAATTACCTAACATCTTCGTAGGGATTCGGGACTTGAAACATAGGACGCCTAAAAGAACGAAATTCTGTTTTCCTGCCATCAATTTTCGAATACGAGTCAAATCAGTCCACAAATTAGTTTTTACCGAGAAAATTTGACGTATTTTGACGTGAAAATCTTTCGTAGTCTTTGTGATTTCCATTGTTGTCGGTTTCATGTGATGGCATATTATTGAGTGGGAGTATAACTTCGCGTCGCATGTCCACATTTTTACGAAATTTAGGCGCTATTTTGAAGTTTAATCAAAATCTTGATAACGATGAACAATGAGAAGGTAGCTAAAATAAATAAATGAATACTCCATTTAAACGCAATTGAAAGTGTTGGTGAAGTTTGTATGCAGATGGTCATATGTTGGGTATGAAGATTTCTGAAAAAGCCGCAGAAAAATTTCTCCTTGACCTGAAATTGAACCCAGGTCTTCCACTTGCCGGGCGGATATAAAACTATTATTACTTTTTGAAACATTCTATTTTGTAAATTTTATATTTATTGTTTACTTTTTAGCACATAGGAAAGTCGGTTTCATTAATTTTTTTATTAAAATTTCATTTAACTCGATACTTCATTCATACATAACCCGTAATTGTTGTCGGGCAACTGCGACAGTCAATAAATAACTGGAAAAGTATCACGGTAATATGTATTAATATTACTGAAAGTTCAAATAGACTTCATCAAATGACTGTGCATGAAAGAGAATCTTTACTATAATTCAGAATCTTTGTTGGTTTGTACGTTTGTCCGGCTATACAAATCCACACGGTTGATCCTAGAGCCACCAAACTTGGAATGCTATCTAATAAGACCAAAAGGAAGAGAGTAGGTGGGTTTTGAAATCCGTGGAACCTCATGGGGTCCACAGAATAGCATTCCCCAACATTAACAGTGGGAGTAATACGGGATTAGGTGTAGTCATTTTTAATTTGAACATTAAAATATGAAGTCATTGACCTAGAGTCATAAATTCATACTTTACTCCTAATAGCATAAATAATATTATTCAGGTCATATAATGTCGTCTCTTGATCGAAAACGATCAAAAATTACATTTGAGTACGAAAATTGCATGGATTTTTATGCATTGCCACAGAATATCACCATAGTTACTTCTAATTGTTGGGGTTAGTTTGTTTTCATTTTAATAGTAACACTTACATGGTTTTTAGATTTACAATGCCACCCAAAAAAAGCCACGTTTAACTGGCAGCAAATCAGATGCGCAAAAAAATGCTGCTTCGAGAGCACCAGATACATCAGAACTCACAGAGAGAGAAACAGAGATTACGACAAGAAACAGATCGAAACGCTTTTCCAATCGAGAACAGATAGAAGCTTAGCATGTTTTAGATAGACTATTGTTACAAATTAAAAAATATATTTATAACTCTAATGTGTACACCCCCCCTCGCGCAACGCCGGGTAAGTCTTCTAGTTTTCCATAAAACAGAAACAGTTTACTCCAGCCTTTACAACCATTTCACTCTGCCGCCTTTTCATTGAATACACAAAGCATTGGATGTAATTTTTATAGGTAATTTAGTGACTGGTTGCTATGTGGATTCCTCACAGTTGTTAAATTTGTTTGGTTTAGCTGTTCCATTTCGGAGGTCGCGGTCCCTCTTGTACGTGTCCTTCTCCAAGGCGAATCCCCGCAAACACAAACCCCATAATTCCTACAATGACTCGTGCGTCTGTATCTCTCAAATCCGGAATTCTCGAGACCGGAAGCGTTCCAGACTGTAGAACTTTCTAAATGACGAATGGCTCGTATGTAATGGCTGTATTGTTACTGTACACACTTCCTAAGCCATAATTTTATATGTTACAAGGATATGAGCAGAAAATCATGGGAAGGCATAGAATAATAGGTTAACTCTGTCTGATGTATGAGATTTCTCATAGAAACAGTTTGGTATGCCCGATCCGGATGGAATCGCAGATAGAAAGGACATTTTTTTACGTTTTAAGGAGTTGTTTAACATTTTAAAAATTCTTTCGTAAGTTGTTGAGACACAGGAAAAACGGAAAATCCAAACTCCATCCACGCCATATTTCTGCACCAAGGATGTTTTCCCGGATTAGTCATCATTCCGGGCTCATTCCCAACCACAAGTGTTTCCGGATCCCGGATAAGACAGGTTCGAGTGTACAGCCTCTGAAAAGATTGCACAGTGTGCTAATATAGATATATTCGACGACTCACTTCCTATATTCAGTAAAAAATGTTTACAAATCACTCGACCTCTGATTGCGTGTTCTCCTTTCTCTTCTCTTTCCCTAAAAGTAATAAAATACTGTCGTTACCTTTTGTTTATTTTTGTATCTGTCGTAATTATTTTAATTGTGCTCATTATCCCTTTGTCTTTATTCATTAATATTAGTGTTATTATTTTGACTTCTTATAACAAATGTGATTTTAGTCACATGTTTGAGTTGCATATGCTATTATTATTGTAATTAACTTTAGAAGTCATAAAATGAATTTAAAAATTATTGCTTTTCATAAAAAAGATGGATGGACGTTTTAGCTAATTTGTATATGATTGCTTGTTCTTTTGATATTTTATTCACTATATTATAATTTTCACAGAATGTTGTAGGAGTTTATTTTTTTAAGTTTCCTAGTATATTCGGAACACATTTGTTTAGACTTGCAGATGGAATAAGACAATCGGGAGACGCTCAATTGCACAGATAACTGCGAGATATTTGTGAAGTTCGTGGTGTGATAAGGTATTTTTTCGTAGATCCGATGAGTAGCCTTCGAGGGCATTCTTCTGGAAGGGATAGTCTTACCTGCCTAGGCGCTTATTAACGAGCGGAGATAACTCCATAGAGACACTCAGGGTCTTCATAGAAATATTCTGGGATTGCTTAAATCGTTTGTAAGACATTCAAATCGAGCGTTTTATAATTATCCTCCAGCCACTCTCAATGACACCGTGCGTTTTTCTCTTAGCCGTTCTCTATCTCGCGGTGTCCTAGCAGCCCACTTACACGCCGCGTTACTACGCGCTATGCGCTCGGCCAAGGGCGACGGCTGATTCTGGCTGCTACTCGCTTGCTGCTTGAAAAGGCAAGTAGGATTTTTTCCAAGGTTTGAGGAGACCGCGTAAATTCAGCGTTCCGTCCTTCGAAAAGGACGTTAAGCCGTTGGCCCCCTTGGTGCTATTCGTTAAGAGTAGGATAATTCCGGCACCGGGTTTCTATCCTCCCTTGCTATCCAGCTATTCATTGCACTAATTCTTACTTAGCCATTGCGCGTAGGCAAGAGGTGAATCAGCTTGGAACATACGTTGGCGACGACTGTCCCAATGAGGGTGACACAGGCGTACCGAAGTGGTCTCGTTTCGTTGGACGTGTTCCGTGTTGTCTTTTAAGACAGCTCGACTCCCCGTCTGTCGATTATAGAGCTAATATAATGGGATTTAGGTTTCATCGAAGACGGGCAAATATGCTACGCGGCTATTTGTAAATATCAAATAATGCATCTAAAAGCTAATTGTATAAATAATGATAGGACAGATACAAGTAAAAATTATTTAACAGGAATTAAATTTTTTTCCTTTAATTTTAGTCGCGCTTTTTGAAGAAGAAGAGATGCACGTTTTTACACCCAACACACAAATTTGAGCATTTAATTTCAACAAGTGAGATAACAAATAATTTATATTAATTGATAACGGGGTATAATGGAAAATAAAGAGTTCCTACTGAATCATAATTGGATAGCGACTAGTGAGCATAGCAGGTCCACGTGGCCATCCGACTGACCTCCGATTTTATCTAGTTCCGAGACAAACATGCAAATATGTTCGCCCAACACGGAGGGCTTTGTCAAAGGTCGAGTTTCATTCTCCGGCCTCGATCCTTGCAGAGTTAAAACGAGTAGGGATGTACACGGGTATTCCGTGGTACAGAGGTGCTTTTCGTCTAAATATCGCTGCAAAAAGTTCTATGCAAATACATGTATAATGAAAAATTATTTTTCTCTGTTTTGTTGTGGCCATGCTTTTTAGATTCGTTCTACACATGTTCATTTCTTTTTGCAATTCCGTACTAACCCTACAAACGAAATTTGTTTTTGAAATCGGTTCAGCCAATATTTTCGAAATTCATAGTTACAGAAAAAACTCTAAACCTTGATATTTTGGTAACCCTGTTTAGTCAACCCGGTTGAAATATACTATTTCGGTTATTTATTTATATGAAGATTATATAGGTATAACATATTGAATTATCCTTGCTGTCATACCTCTAGAACTACGTGTAAAAGAAATATTATTTTACTTTGTACTGTGGCAGCCCTGCTCTTTAGCTCCGCTATAAACATCGTTATTTCATTATGGTATGTTGTACAAATCTTTAATGCAAAATTTAGTTGAAATTCGTTCAGCCAATTCTTTCCAAATCCATAATTTCAGAAAGAGTTTAATTCGTAAATGTTTGGTTGATCCTGTCCAAATATGCTATCACAGTTTTCATATATGTGTACATTATAAATATTATATTTGGTTAAAATTGATATGGTCAGTTCAACACAAATATTTGTAAAAAGAACATTTTTATTACTTGTATTGTGGCAGCCCTGCTTTGTATATCTATACTAAACATCTTGATTTTGTTATTTTATATTACACGCCTCCTTCATGCAATATTTTGTTGAAATCGGTTCTACCAATTCCTTCCAAATTCATTATTACCGAAAAGTTTAATTTTGCAATTGTGGCACCCCTGCTAAGTCGACCTGGTCGAAATAGGTCATTTTGGTCATAAATTTATATGAAGATTCTATGAACCAAAATTTGGTGGAAATCGGTTGAGCCAATTCTTCCCTGATATATGAGTACGGACGGACGGACATCACGAAGATAATAGTGCTTTTCAGCATTGACGAAAAGCACTAAAATAATGCCAATGTCAGAGTGAAGGTGACAGAAAATGCAAATGGCGCTTAGGTTTTAAAATTCCTTTTTCAACTAGGATTTTTCAAAGTTGCATTTACTATTTTGTTGTTGGTAACATTTTTGTCTCACATAGGTACGGGAAGTGGATCGTTTGCTTTTCGAATTTCATGTTGATTAGAGCGACACCGGAGTTTAGCTGGGAATTCATGCAATCTAAAAACATCCTCGCATGAGTTTATTCGCCACCTTACTCGCGGGTTGATCTTTTCCAGGAAGACGCCGATGAATAAATTATCAAAGATTGAGTGTCATTTAGCTCTGTCTGAGCCTCGATTGGCTCTCTGCCGGACGTCAATTTGTTCGCTTCCGCTCTTGCGGATCGAGAATTCCTTTAGAATTAAATTTCCTTCCCGCGCGCGTACGTGCAGGCGATCGATCGGTCAATGGCCAACCTAAGCCAGAGCGAGTTTTATTATTTCGAGGACAATGGCGGCTAATGGATGACGCGGGATGAAGCCCTATTCGCGATGCGGATGAAGCCTCGATTAAAACAGAAGCCGCTGAAATGCATTTTATTACTCTCGTACGCGTCCAGAGAGAGAGAGAGATATTAAAAAATCTTTTTTTGCCGTTGTCCTTCGCAATGTCTCGACAAGTGCGAATCAAAGACGCGAGCAGTTTTATCGAAGTGTCGCAGCTGTTGACTTGCCCTGAAGAGCGAACCCTGTTACGGAGTACGGCTTTATATTTCAGGCTGATATTCTCTTACCGGGAACGGGAATTTAAAAAGTGAATGCCGCAATATCTCAGAAGTTTTAATTAGTTGCAATTTCCATGAAGAAAGCCAATTTAAATTTGTTATTTGTAGCATTTCCACAAAACCCTGATTTTATTATGAAAAATTCAGGTTATATATCTATACATCTGTTTCAAATGGACTCTTTTCCTGTAAAAATGAAAATAAAAACATAAAGCATTGATCCAGTCATTCAAATATGCTATACTGCAATGGCGCTCACGGGATTTTCATCGCTAGAGGAGATATAAAAGATCGTTGTAACAGACGGCGCATCAGTTTTCTCACATGCGTACGCTTCCACTACATAAATGATAATGCGACTGCTAGCATTAACTACTATTTAGTCGAGGAAAGTATTTTCTCGCAGCTAATCTTCCTAGCATCAATGCTGCAGCAGCTAGAGTGGTGGGAACCTGACGGAAGCTGAGCGCAAAAACCCGACACGTTATAATGCCGCAGGGTGCCATATACCTACTCTTTTTTGAGGTGTACAACTTATGCAGTATTTTTTATGACATAGAATATTAATCAAAATTCTTTCGGTCATTTTTGAGTAAATCCATATTATCTAGAAATCGACTAGAATTATTTCCCCTCCATTGCTGAGCGATGTGAATCTTTTCTACGTGGCTTCCATTTCGGGTGATACCTTATATAAAAAGGAGATTTTGTCATATTCTGGCAAAGGGTTTATTCTCTAGAGCCGTACGCAGACTACAGGCTTCATATATTGCAAAAACAAAATCTCGAATTCAAATTTTTAACGATCACAATACTTGATGTAATTCTTATAAGATAAATTCAAAATTACCGTCGTAATATTTGTTTCTACTCATTCTGTGTTGACAGAAACTCCAAATAATCTAATATTTTATGATCCTTTTACCGTTAACTTCTCAAAGTATTTCTAGGCAATCATGAAATAAGAATATCGATTATTTTTTCGGGGATTAGCTTCGTGGCTCCAAAGTTCTATTACGGACAAAGAATTCGCTTACACTTCCGAGTAGAGACACCTTCTTCCCTTTATTGGCGCTTTTGTTAATTCTTTTGGCACTAAACCTAATCGGTTTATTCTGTTCTTGTCCGCAGAAGCGCAGAAATGAGCAAAGATTAAACGCTGTCCTAATATCCGTGACATGGTTTAGTAATGCACACGCGCGGTTCAATTACGACGGAATCCTCGTCTGCGGAACAGTTGAATTGGAAGCGAAGATAACGGTGATCGATAAATAATACTTAAAACGCGCATTGAATAAATGAACAGTGTAATGGCTAAGAAGTTCTCTATGGATCACAATATACAATGCATTGGTTGAGTTAACTGATAAAACTTTGCCAATGAAGATAATTAATATTTAGAAGTAAAAAATTGAAAGTGACACTGCACCAATAAGTACTTACTTTTGAGGAAGAGAAAAGGTAAATTGATATGTGTGTGACAAGCACAGTTAAAGGAAGCCCTATGAATACTTACCGATAGGACCTCCGTGGGGAGTGTCAGAGAGAGAGAGAGAGACATGGAGAAAATACTACGGAAGATTTCGGGGGTGACACCTTTCATCAACCACAAAGTAAGTGTCCATTGGGCTTCTTCATTCGACATCTAGTTTCCACGCACAGGCACGCACGCGCGCCCGTGCCTGTGCGTGTTTGTGTGGACATGAGTGGCAGCGAATTTGTTTGGATCTATTTTTTTATTGTGAAAATATTGTTAAAAATTTCTTTGTCATGCGACGGTTGCACTAAAAACAATATCCACATTATTTTCACAAACGCTTGTAATTTATGTATGTTATTGTATATCTATATTTAAAATTAATCGAGATTGAAGCTATTGTGGTCATTGGATACATCGAGAGCAGCAACCGTGCGGCGCTTGACCAGGAAATTGATTATTGTATAAATAAGGGTTTTGTGATTGATTCACAAATGTTCATAAACATGCATTTATATAGTATACTAGTAGAAGGTGCTTGCATACTGCAAGCATTTCATCTCACCTTGAAAAAACATTCATTTTTCAGAGAGATATTTAGTCATGAGGAATATTTCTTTAATTCTAAAGATTTCTCCTCTGGACCGGTTTTCGTTTTTTCATTATGGTACCATAATGGAGTAAAACAATCACTAATTTTTGTAATTTTAAGAATATTATACTTTTTCCCACATTGAGTTAATAATGCCACACATTTCTGTTAAATTTTAAATTTATAGTACAATTAAAAGTGAAATAACATTTATCTAATTGTTTAAATTTAAATAATTTTTAACGGGCGCAATAACGATTTCATGGATGCAATGAAATGTTTATTCGTTTATATATGTTAAACTCTAAATAATTTAAAAATTTCAGCTCCCTAACTTGCAGAGTAGTGTCTAAAAATTTACCTATTTGATTAAACTTTAAGAATTTTTAACTGCCAAACAAATAAAAATATCAAAATTTCTATAATCCGTATTTCGCTTTTTTACAAATCCTACCTCTAAAAAAAATTCAGCGCCGTAGCACATTCGGAAATACATAAACCTTGAAAATTTGTTTAAACAATTGTGAATTTTTAGCGGCCGCATTGTTGCACTTTTTTCAAGATTTTCGTTTTTTCTAGTCGGTTTTGCACAAAATCCTACCTAAGAAAAAATTTCGAATCTCCAGCTCATCTGGAAGTGCCTAAACATTAGTATCCTCCTATATGTATGTTATATCCACCTCCTCTGTAAGGAACGTCTATATATAATGATGTTACGAGAGTGGGGTGTTGTTATAGGAACAGGTTGGTTGATAAATGATTCAAAATATGGTCGGCTTGGGCAAAAATTGATATTCTGGCTTCTAAAGTGGCCGATGAGTGATTCTTATCGATTTTTGTATTAGAAAACTGCATTCGTTTCCAATCGATTTTTTAGGCGCTAAGGAAATAACAAATGGGTTCCTAGTAGTGTTTGTCATTTCCCGGTTCTTTCAAAAATCCCGGGATTCCGGGATTCAAAATTATGAATCCCGGGATCCCGGGATTCCAATAAACAATTTAAAAACCATTTAAAAAGAAATAAAAAATAAAAATAAGGTTAGCAATTGCTTGTTTATGACCCATGGTTGATATAAAAAAACTTTTAAAAAATTATAAAAAGGAAGAATAAAATGAAAATAGTGTTACAACTTTTTTATGAACAGATGGATCTTATTAAGTAATTTTACTCTAGATTTAGGATTTTTTATCAATTCATTCAGGTTATATAATGTTTTGGTAGAAAATTACTCCATTTTATTTATTTGAACCTCGTATTAGACAAAAAGCTTACATAGTGATGTTTATACTATTGCTTGTTTCCCGGTTTTTAATCGATCCCGGAACTCTGAGAAGTTCGAAGAAATTTGTTAAAATCATTAACAAATATGGGTTACACGGATAAAATAAAAAATAATTGAAATTTAGCATTTATTTATTGACCTGAAATTCGCTTATTATATTGATTATAAAAATATAGTATACACACGGTATGTAAAATAAAATATGAATTGAAACATCTATACCATTAGCAAAAATTTATCATATACATACAAAATCATATCTACAACTCTGTTCTAATTCTAATTTCCTGTTAGTAATTGATTTATAGTAACTTTTAAGAAAACATAATGTGTTCAGACTACGATCGCACAGTGATGTGCATAATTTGGTTATGAAAAGACCGGTTGCAGTCGTGAGAAAAACCTGAACTTTGATACCCCAAACAATTTGTCATAATATGCTCAATTTGGGAGAATATCTGTATAATTGTCAACTCACCCTATAGCACAATGGTCTTCAGCCGTTTTTGTTTTCTTATAAATGATTTTTGAGCATGGATTACACTGATATAGTTTTTTAATTAGAGAACATGGAAAGCGATTCAGTTGAATTGTAATTGGGAATACTATAAACGTAAAATCTGTGGCATTTACATATTATCCGGACGTCAAATTCCTGTCGTAAATTTGAGGAAAGCGGAAAATCGCGGAAAAGTAAAATCCGTTAAAATTTTTCATTGCTCTCATGGACCAAACGCCGGAACCGAAAGAAAAAAGCGCAAATTCAAGGAAAACGTAAAATCGGAGGACGTAAAAATCGAAGCTTTACTGTATATATTCCCACGAGAATTCAAGCATTTGTGAGTGCTCTATATAAATTTCTTCCTTATTATTGCATTAGAAGTGAAACTAAGCAACTCGGAAACAAAAATAGTCTTGTTAGTGGTCCCTTTAGGAACCGCATGGACGATAAAAGCTAAAGAGTAAAATTCTCTTCATGATATACCTGGAATTCAATTGATTTCCCGGGAAACGGGAAAACCATTTTACCCCCGGGGTCTCGGGAAAGCGGGATCCCGGGATGACAAGCACTAGTTCCTAGGCCATGGTGAGATAAAATGAGATATTAGCCATTTTCAGCAAAATAACACAATACCGCACAACATGCAGAACTGCTAGGTTGATGGAAGAATAATGAACCAAAGTTTCCACTGCTGTCACGGGTGACAAGGCATATTCTACCCGTTCCAGCCACAAGCTCAAGTAGCGAACGAAACTTTAGCTTAGCAGGCTGCGTAGTGCAAGAGCGTCGAACAAGTCTGAGTACTGATAGCGTCGATTCCATCTTGTTCCTCCATGGTAACATGGATTAAAAGCAGGAAGGAGTGCACGATGTACACTGTGAGCGGGGAAAACGTCGCATTTCACTGAGTATATTTTCTGCTAATTAGGTTATATAGACTGCGAATTAGGTAAAAATTTTAACTAATTCTGCACTGTAACATTAATAATGTGTACATACATATCACGATGGAGGAAAAGAAGAAAACATCTGGCTCAACTGGGAATCGAATTTTCACTCAACTAAAGTAAACCTTTTGTTCTCTTTGTTCCTTTGCCTTATTTTTGGTATGAACTTTATTGCTTTATTTTTTATTTTGTAATCTCTAAAGCCGCTTTTATTTTGCAGTAATTGATATCTGGGTCAAATCTTTTTTTCATAAATTCCACATAATTACTTTTCCTAAGCTTAATTTTTATATTTTTGAAATATCCTTTATGGACTTTCTTCCTCCGTTTCGTTGGTAAGTTTCATTAACGCATGGTTTCATATTAACAAACTTTTAATGCTTAAATGTTTAAAATGAAACTAAAAGGCCCTGATTTTTGTTTTCATGTTAGGCAGGCAATTGATATTCATTAATTGAAGCGTGTCCTAATATTTTCATTATCCTCAATTTTGGATTTAAACGAATTAAATTGATTTTTCAGATTGGAACATTTTTATATATCATAAGCTAAGCTAATGAAAAAATGTATAATAAAGAGAATCGTATATTATATATTTTGCTAAAAGTGCACGATAGGGCCGAATTCAAGTCCATTTAAAAAATTTCGGGCCTCGGGCCGGTCTTGGGAGAATAAATTGTGGCTAAGTCTCGGGCCGGGCCGGACTTGGGCTCAGTTATGAACGGGCCGGGTCGGGCCTGGGCCGAAAATTTCGGCCCGTGCAGACCTCTACAGTGCAGGGGTATTTGGCGCCTTAGGCGAACCTTCCGCCCCCTAGCATTTATGAGGGTCTATAGCAGGGGTTCTTAACCGGGGGTGCGGGAGGAACGTCGCCTTTCAGGTTCGTAGCGCCTACTTACAAAAATGAAAAGGGGTCTCTGGGAAAACCAGTGCAACCGAAATAATTCCTACCGCACACCTGCTGCCATGGGTATCACCATGTGGTTAATCCCTTTTCTGGGAAATTGCGACGAGGGCAACCGAACAAGTAAGAGGCGTTGGAGCAATACAGTAGCATAGGCCTATAGCATCCATGCCGCCGATTGTTCCTTCCCTACCCCAAATGAACCTTGCTTGCCTCCGAGAAATACCAAGCAGTGCAAAAACGAGAGAAGAGAGGCGAGAGGCGGATTTCCAAAGCATTTGTATCGTTAAGGAAAATGGGGAACCTAGAGGTCACCCATGATCCATATTTATTTCCTAGGAGATCACCTTCTCCTTCGGTCAGTATTTCATTGCTAGTTGCTGAAGATGGTCGAGTTCTTCTGTTTCAGACTCTGCATTTATTATTATATTATTATTATTTATACATACAGGTATGAAATTTTTCATAAAATTATATATTATTTAGTACTTAATTTTCTAGTATGAAAATATCCTTTTTGTTTGAATTAAGACTTGCTTTTAATAATTATTGTATTAACTGAATAATGTTTCATAAACCATAATTTTTGCTAATACATAAATTAATCTGTTGCACCCTAGGTTTATATATTTTGGAAATGCCGAAGAAAAGGAATTACGATGAAGCATACGTATCTTTTGGCTTCACATTCATCGAGCGCCAAAGCATACAGAAACCTCAGTGCTTCTTATGTGGAAACATTTTCTGCAACGATAACATGAAGCCATCGAAACTGAAAGAGCACCTTTCTTCCATTAACCCTGAGAATGTCTCGGACAGTCTGGATGTATTTCGACAGAAGAAAGCTCGATTTGAGACATCAGCAACTTTGCCGAAACATGAATTTGCTCCTACGCAAAAACCTTGCCTAGAAGCATCTTACAAGGTCGCATTTTGTTTTGCAAAAAACAAGAAGCCACACAACATTGCAGAGACTTTAGTCAAGCCTTGTGCCCTGGAGATGGTTGAGCTGGTGTATGGTAAAGTACAGCGGAAGAAGATTGAGGCAGTTCCCTTATCAAATGACGTTATTCGTTCTCGAATTGCAGACATGTCTTCCAATATTCTTAAACAGGTCATGGAAGAATTAGAAGCTAGCCCCTATCAGTTCAGCATGCAATTGGATGAGACTAACGATGTATCACAGTGCAGTCAGCTGCTTGTTTTTATTCGGTATGTGCACGCTGGTACCATAAAAGAAGAATTTCTCTTTTGTGAGCCTATTCTAACAGCCACCAAGGACTCAGACATTCTTGAAATTGTGAAAAGTTTCTTTGCCAAGCAAGTGTTTGATTGGAAGAAACACCTCGGTTCAATATACACCGATGGAACACCTTCCATGCTAGGAAAGAAATCTGGATTTTCCACACTGGTGAAGAAAGGAGCTCCATACGTCATTGTAACTCACTGCTTCCTACACCGTCATGCTCTGGCTTCTAAGTCCCTTCCAGAAACTCTGAAGGATGTTTTGTCAATAGCAGTGCAAGTAGTCAACTTCTTCGTGCCAGAGCCTTGAACCATCGCCTGTTAAAGCGGTTTTTCAAGGAAATGTGGGGAGAACACGAAGTTCTTCTATACTGCGCAGAAGTCCGCTGGCTATCCAGAGGTCAAGTTTTAAAACGTTTGGTGGAACTTCGTGTTGAAATCTCACTTTTTTTAGGGAGAAATAAAATCCCTTTTCTGAGCGATTTGAAAGCAAGGATTTCATTCTTGTCTTGGCATATTTGCCAGATATATTCTTTCATCTAAACAACACAAATATGTCCATTCAAGGCCTGTCTGTGATCATCATAGACGCTGCTGAAAAACTGTCCCTTTGGCAGAGAAGAGTGCAAAACGGACAATATGCCAATTTTCCGACTCTTGAGGAAATACTTTTTGAGGCAGACATGAAAGGTGATAAAATATTACCATTTAGCCTCCAGAAAGAAATCTACAATCATTTGGAGACCCTTCAAACAACTTTGAATGGTTATTTCAGCTTGGAGGGTATGAAAATCGACACATGGATTCGCAATTCTTTTCTTGCTAATCTTGATGACATTGAAGATTTTGACTTAGCAAAAATGACTTAATCGATTTAAGAGCAAAGGAATTGTTGAAAAGTGAGTTTGGAGTAAAGACTAGCTGAATTCTGGTGCTCTTTGGCTCATGCTTACGCACAGATTGTGAAGCGAGCTTTATCAGCAATTGTTCCCTTTGTTACAACATACCTATGTGAGTCAGGTTTTTCAACATTGGTTGCCATGAAGACGAAGAACCGAAACAGATTAGATGCTGCATGGCACAGCGTGGCGCCACGTGGCGTGCCTTTCGGTGTGCGGCGGCCTTTGGTTAGGCGTGCTAACATGCAGAGTACGCCAACGCATTTTGAAATGCTGGCGATTTGTAAATTTTGATTCACATACATTGTTCTTGTATGTAACCTATGAGTATTGCTTGAATAGTCGAATAAGTTGTTTGCAACCTTTTAGCTACCTATTGTTCTTGACGAGTAAAACAGACGCAAAGCTGTGTGCGTCGCTTCTACCGTACTATAATACGTTCATAGTTTAGAAATAAAATCTATTTTGTAATATGTTTATTATTATGTTGTTTGCAAAACTATTTTATATTTTCCGAATTTCTCCTACAATTTTTGAAAATAATTCCTGTAATAAAACAATTACTAGTCAGTCGCCCCTCAAACAGACAGAAACCTGTGTAATAAATTTGAAAATCTTCAAATAAACTAAGTACGTTTGTGTAAGAGATGAGGTGGTCCGTAGGGTCTGGAGGGTTGCTGTAGTGGTCCGCGGAGCTCAAAATTTGGAAAGAACTGCTCTACACCCATTTTAAGTTATTTTTTTTTACTTTCCCCGTCTCTCTCGAAAATTTCCTGGGTTATGCATCGACGCAGTGTTGGCACTGTCAGTATCCTTGTCACTCTGTACCCCTGGAAGAAATTTTGTACCCCCGGTTGAGAACCGCTGCCAGTGGTTCTCAAAGTTTCAATTGAAAACAGTAAAAATAAGAAACTTTATTGCAAATTTCTTCATTTTATGTAACTATTAAAATTTTTTATCACATCGCTAGCGACGACCCGTCGAAAATGACGGCATGATAATAGAAATCTAAATATAGAAATTCGAGTTTGTGAAAATTTTCTCCTGAAAAAGAAAAGAGAAAAAGAAAAAAAAACTTCTTTTTTAATTTCTCAAACTAAAACTTCTTTAATTGTTTTGTATTGCTTATTTTTGACAAAACCTGTTTGAAGATTTAATAATTAGTGTAACAGCTGTTTTAAAACGACGTTTTTTGTGAATGTGCGATCCTCGCCTGGAATTAATTTTCCATGATATGGTGTCTTGTGAACATGGACTCTTGTATTTTCATGATTTCTGCATCGTGTCAATTTTATGGATATATAAGAAAGAATACAATAATTAGGTTTTCGAGTTCAGCAATCTGTTCTGTCGTAGTGGGAACCTTTCACAAAAAAACGCAATATTTTCATGAAAATTTGAATTTTTATGTAATGTTCGAGCGATTTCGAACCGAAAGCAAAAATCGACGATAAGAATATGTATCTTTGTTTATTTTCCTTTCAAATGCCTTTTATCCGAAGATCGTAGATCAATTACTTCTAATTTAATTTTGAAAAATAAAAAAAGCCTGCAGGTCGAAAAATCAATTTCTACGGATTATGTTATGGGGAATGTATCATTTGAACTATGGGCGTTTTTCGTCAAATTTTCTTCGTCAGAGAATTTTTACTTATGAACAGACCCTTTCTGCCAAATTTCATTCTTATATGTACATATTTGATCAAGTTATTCGTCTTTTAAGGTATTTTTACCACCAGTTACGCACGAACGAACGAATCTGGGATCTAACAATAATAAAAGGATACTTCTGTCCCTTTGTGGCTCCCTCTGTCACGCTATAAAAATGCGAATAACTCGATTATGGAACGAGATTCATTTTTTATATTTGGTAGGAATGATCGATTCTCATATTGTAAGATGATGACGAAATAAATCTTGAAAAAAGTCCTACGTTCGACTCCAAGGTAGGCCTTTCCATTTCCCATATGATAACACGTACAAAACGACTTTTTGACTTGCTGGCATTTATTCTTTTTGTGATTCAAATTAGAAATAATTAGCCTAAGATCTTCGAATCTAGCCCATTTTAAAGAAAAAACTATGACGTTTCTTATTCTGTTCATCTTTTCCCGCCTACAGTTCGAATTTTTTTAATGTTAACCGTTTAATTCACATATTTTGGGGAAATCTTGACATTTATTTGGGATGTTGCCTTGCCAACCTATTGAATTGTTAAACCTCGAAATCCTATTGTTATTTCGATCCTTATGGGTTGAAGCGTGCTTTGAATGCTCTTACAATTAGCACGAGAGAGAGAGAGAAGAAGAGAGAAATTCTTTTCATGGCAACCAATGTTAACAACATTCGTTGCGTTATTTACGAGAAGGAATACATTTGAATGTAGAACATTAATCATTCGCATATTAAAATTAGGTACCTAGAATCATCGTAGGAGTTCTAGACTTGAAACAACGAACGCCTAAAAGAACGAAAGTTTGTTTTCTTGCCATTCAAAGAAAGTCAAGGTATATTTACGTTCATTTTTTATTTCACAAAAACTCTCCCGTTGAATTTCAACGGACATCTCCCTAGTATATTTGGATTTTTTCCAAACATTTCCTGATAAAATTTTATTATTCATGAATATTTTTTGGCACCTCACCGTGCATTCAAAATAATTTTGCGGCCCCCTGAGGGTCCGCGGTCCACAGTTTGAGAAACTGGTTTCTTCCATAAAATGTAATCACGTTTTCAGAACGGATATTATTATCGCCTAGGAACCCTGCAAACCACTATCGCCTGTCCCTATATCCGCCTGTCGTTCCACTGTACCGCTGAACTCGACATATCACGAATTTGTCTTAAACCCCATATTTTTTATAATTTCAGAACATATTTTCAGTATTTTGCTGAAGTGGGTATGAAATCTCCGCGAATTACAATAGTCTACCATATAATACACATGATTCACTATCATTAGAATATCCATAACAATATTATAAACAGCCCGTGGAGGTCACTATTTGATAAATATATTTGCGTTAAATAATAAGACTAAAATGCAGAAGATAGAATATACAGCAAACCATCAACATTCACGGTTTTGATCTTTTGCGGTTTTGAACGATTTGAAATTTGCGGAAAACATATAAACCTAACTATTCGCGAATTTATACCGTGCCGTAATGCGTAAGTTGCAGTCAATACGTTAGCAGTGGAGTTGTAACATTTGCAAATGTTGAGGGATTTCTGTGTTCACGAAAACTATGTGTACTGGCTATAGTGTAACCATAAATCCTTTGTTTTACAGCACAATTAAAGCGAAAAGCTGAGACAAATAATGGCGTCGAAGAGAGCGAGTTCACGAACAACTGATTACTTATTGCGTAGAAAAATGGTTCATTTGAAATAAAACCGGTCAATGATCCATAGAAGACAAAGTAAGGTTTCGCATTTCGCTCTGAAGTTCATTGTGCTTGCACCACGTATTACAACTCGAAAGTTATTCGAGTTCCACTGCGACGCAGATGCATCGGCCCCTTGGGGGTCTGTAGACAACCACACGCAGCTGATATATCGTCCCCTTGGGAGCAAGAGGAGTTAAGAAGGTATTTGTATCTAAATTTCCTTTATTTATATAACATTTTTGAATTTTCTGTACTTTTTTGCAATTTATATTTCGTAATCCTATATTTAACTTTTTACTTTAGATACCGTAATGGAAGTGGTCTGTTTTAGGTGAAAATCTGAGATTTGGCAGGTATGTAGATATAAACTTGAGACCATCAGGAAAAACCTTGAAATGCGGAATATTTATAAAACGATTACGTTTTAAATTAAATTTTTTCCATAATAAATACAGGGCGTAATCTGAAATTCTCTTTGCGACAATAACTGCTCAGTAGCAATTTGCGTCGCTGTTGTAGTCCTGTTCTATCGATCAGCAATACTTCCACTCATTACATTGTTTCATTTCTATTGCAACAGCTTATCAACTTGATAATGTTTCCATGGCTTGTTGATTCTACGTTGTACTATCTGGAAATGTACAATAATGCGAATTTCCAAACTAAACGGTGGAGGCGCTAATAGATAAAAATTAAAAATATGCAAACTATTATGTTGTGTTAGGGGAATTATGTGGCTATTCTTTAAATAAATAATACGTTATTGATTTAATCAAGCCTGTCATTGGTCTGCCCTATCAATGTTTTACGTCACGGCGATAAGATACTTTCCGATTATTTATCACGGATATTTTGCAGGATTGTTTTGGACGAGGACTCTCCAAAGTAAGTATTATTCCTTACTGTCGTAGTCGAGCCGTATTAATACTATTAGACCGAGGTGCAATCATTCTTATAATTTGTTCGGAACCGTAGAGTCAATTCGTACCGCGGGGATGACGTAATTTGGCCTTGGCTTTGTAGATGGAACTACTGTAACTGTGCTAAAATGGCAAGTGCTTTCTGCTTGAGGAAAAATAGTCAACCAGACTGAAGGTAGAATACAAGTTGTTCTTTTTACCACACATATATATAAATATATATAGCAATGTATTTTACAGTTTGTGCTCTCTAAGACAGTTTCTCAGGACAGTTCACCTAGTATGTTATCGTGTCATAACGTCACTTTGTGGCAATTCGTACGGCGGTTTAAATTTGACAATCCGTCATTCTTAGTTTTTAAAAAACAGTATCTAGTATTTCGCTCTGAGTCTTTATGTATTCATGGCAGATATATTCATCTTAATATTTTAAATATTTTCTTTTTGTCTTAAAAGTATTTGGTTCTCTAGAGAAGTGGATTTCGCCTTGTTTTCGTAGTCTTCAATGATAGAATTTGAAGTTACATTTTGGTGTATTGATATTATTTGTTATATGCGTATTGTCAGTAAGTGTTAGCATGGTTGAATAAAAAGGTTGATTAAACATTTAAGTGAGTGATCATCACGCTTAAATTCTTCCTTGCAGATAGACTAATATTCAATATAAATATTCTTGCTACTTAGATAAAAATTATCGCAATATAATGTCTCAGTAGCTAAAACTTATTGCGTGTGTATTTATACATATTTCATAAATTCTGCACTAAAGGGAGTTTAAATGTTTTTATTAATTCAATAAATATATTTTTATTAATTAGGAAATGAGATCCGGGAAATGAAATTATTCGAAAGAACTGAAAGAAGATGGGTTTTATATCTCAGCTACAGCTCCTGTTATGGAAAAACTTTATTCTTCGCAAAAGGCAAAAGGTGAGCAACTAAAATTTAATTAATTCCCAAGTAACTATCCTGCGGTAATTCATCAATAACTCGTATAGTAGTAACTTAGTAGACGAAATTTCCTTTTAGTTTATTCAGCATGAATTCTGAGAATGACACAGATTTACCCAATTGTGGCACAGGTAGAGTAAATACCCGCTCTCAATCGGGGATCACAACGAAGAAAAATAGGACGATTAAATCGTGTAAATAGTGATGTTATCTCTGCCCCTTTGTTTACTAATGATGGACCCACATTATCGTACACCCTAAAAAATAAGGTAACAGCGTTGCACATCAATATACAATGTTTGAGAAATAAGGTCAGTTTATGGGAATTATCAATAAGTAATTTGAATATTGACGTACTGTATATCAACGAAAATTGGCTTAGTGACTCAAAGCTAAGTGATTTTGTACAATAACCATTTGGTGGCATCTTTCTCTCGTTTTAAATTTAATAATCGAGATTTTCTTAACAATTTTTTAAACAAATTAACAATTTTAATCTTTCTATGGAGGAGGAAAAAGTTTTTGAATCTTGTGCATGCTCTTTTAGTATAGATAGTCATAACTTTATCCTTGTATTATATTGTTCTCCACCTCGTTAATATGAATCCTTCATCAATAGATTGGACAATTTACTTTATAATTTGTATAGTAATATGCATTTCCTAATTGTTGTTGGTGACTTTAATTGTAATCTTTTGGTTGATACCTTTCAGGGTGCCCAATTAACAGGTATTTTTGACTCGTATGGTATGAAACAGTCAACTTTCTATCAGCATGAATAACACCAACATCACACAGCATAATTTGTTTTCTAAGTACGATTCTAAGAAAACTAAATCAGATGTTGACTACAAAAATAACACGGGAAGAAGATAATATAGGCAACTATTAGGCAATTTCTCTTTTATCACAATTTTCCAAGTTGTTTGAATTAGTCTTCTTCAACAGACTTATTACCTACCTTGATAATTTCAGGTTAATTTCTGGCTCACAGTGGGACTATAGAAAGGAAAGATCAACTGAATCAGCTCTTTTTCATGCTACAAATTTTATCTTAGATTCAGTTGACATCAAAAACCAAACCCTAGCACTCTTTTTTGATTTGAGTCATGCTTTCGACATGGTGAACCATCAAATCCTGCCACACAAATGTTGCAATTTGGAAATCAGAAGGGTTGCTTATCTAGTAACTATAAAATGCTAATTCACTTGGTCATTATGTCCATAATGCTCAATATCTCACAATCAGTTGTTTCTTCAGCCAGTTCAACCAAATTTGGTAGGATTGGATTGATCACTTACCAGTTGCGAATGACTCCAGAGGGTGATTTCATCCCATAAGATAACATGTAAAAATCGAATTTTCTACGTAAAGGCTTTTTTTTTACTCTTTTGCAAATTAAAATTAGAAATAATTGACTCTTTGTTACTGCGAGATTGAGACTAGGAAATATATTTTTCCAGAGAAAGAGAGAGGGGGAGAGGAAGAGAGAATTGGATGAAGAATGGAAAGTGCCTTAAATTTAATACTTAATCCATGCAACAAAATTTGGTAGGATTCCTATGATCACATACCAGTAGTAAATGACAAAAAATTATCAAAAAAGGTCCCGGGTTCGACTCCAGAGGGTGATTTCAATCTCCCATAAGACAATCAATATCTTAGCTGTTTATTTGATTACAAAGCCTGTTTTAAATGGGCTATTTCATCTAGTAATTGGATAAATTCTTATCTTACCAATAGTCACAGAGTTATTCTAGAGATTCTTATCCCTACACACTGTATGGTATATTGGATAATAAATCTAATAATAATTATCGCTAATTTTACAGCTGCATGTTCATTGTCTATTATATTCAACCCATACGCTGATAACCTATTTTCAAGTTTTCAATTTTAAAAATTAAGCAACATGTGACTCACCATTACATAATATATCAATGAATCATTTAAAATGTATTAGTACTAGAATTTGAACTTAAGCAATAAAATAGTACAAAAATAACTAAAAAAACGCTTGTTGAACATTGCTGGAAATGGCACTCTTTTGGCCTTTAATTGTAAATTACAGTGGACAAAGTTGTAAACATTCACTGTAAATTTGCCATAAATTGGAAACCAATTTTTATTGTTCATGATGATCTGAGAGAGCTGGGAAATATAATTACACTACATATTCAAACTCTCTCATTAGAGGTAAGAAAAACTTCTGGTACATTTCTAGTAATGCTCATACCTTATGAGGTAACTTCTTTCCCTTTCAGCAAATAATTTTGAAAACCTTTGGGAAATGCCCATTACTGCCTGTTTTACAAAATGCTGTCACTTTTCTAAATCATCATCACTGCTTTCATCAGTTTCTTATGCTAGAAAATTCATTCTCCTCACTTTCACTCAAATACTTAACTATTTCCTTTACAGAAACATGTTTATGTTTGCGGGATGCCATCTTCTTAATTTACTTCAAGTTGATCAGCACATGACTAATAAAATATTAAGACAATAAAAATATAATCTGTCAAAAATTGAATAATTTTAAACAATTTTTATAGACTTCATAAATTTGAGTATATTTGTTGGAATTTCTCATGACCTACTGAATCTAAGAGACTTAATTTGAAAATAACCATCCATCAATCTATGTACATTACACGCTGAATTTAAGTTAAAAGTTGGTTAAATAGATGAATGGATGTTATAGAAAACTTCTGTAAGCATTAAGTATTTAGGTAAACCAGTTAGACATTTCATCTACAGAATAACTACTCAGTATTTAAATTAGTTATTAGAATTAAACGACATGGTGCTAATGAAAATGAATTTGCTTTCAGATCTTTTTGTTTCTTTTTTATGTAGGTTTTTATCTGCGGCTCTTGTTTTCAAATTAATAGTGCACTTTTAAACATAATATCTGAATTCCAAAATCCCTGAATGTTCATGTGTTTACATTCACTAGCTCACTGGCTTTGCATATGCAGCCCTTATAAAATGTGCTTAAAAGCTCCACTATTTGATTTTTCCTGAAATGTTTGGCACTGTAATTGTGTAATACATTCATTTTATGACATTAAAGTAAATACGGGAATGTGCAAGTAAAATGTTGATACTGTAATGGTTACAACAAACAGTAAAGAGTCATGAGTTTGCTCTTCCTTGTTCCGAATTTAAGAAAATTGTATGCCATTGACTACTTTTTAAAATCTAATCTAGATTTTCTAAGGAGTTACATTAAAGGTCAATGTTGGGAATATTTAATATGCCAAATTTTGTGCTGTAATTTCATTAGATATTATTGAATGATTTTAATAGATATGTTAGGGAATTTTGAGTTATGTAAATTTAATTCAATGTATTCAGTTGCAAAATGATTAATTAAAATGATTTCATTATTTTCTTTGCAGATTCGATGTGTGGTGGAGCTGATATGGCCTCTTTTCCTGTTTTCCATCTTGATGTGGGTTAGAACTAGGGGTCTTAAACTGTTTAGACATGAATGTAAGTAGAACTCAGTTCGTGAAATGTGTGTACAGTGTACTCTCAGTCGACCAGTTTGGATGATCTATTCTGTGGGTTATCTATGTATGAAAAAGATACACTTGTATTTTCATCCTTTTTATTAAAATGACAATGTTCCTTTGTTTCGACTCGGGAAACGCTTGGTGTATTTTGATGAAATTTGATATTGGGGAGTTTTGCTAAAATCAGTAGACCGATTCCAATTTTGGTTAAATCGGACAACAATTACAACCACTTGACATGGAGACTTACATGTAGTTTATGTTGTTCTTTTGTTTCAACTCAGAAACCGCTTGACATATTTTAATAAAATTTCGTATTGGGAAGTTTTAATAAAATTGGTCTACAATTACGACCATTTTATATGAAGACCTACAAGTAGTTGACAATGTTCCTTTGTTTCAACTCTGGAACCACTCGATGTATTTTGATGAAATTTGATATTGGGGAGTTTTGCTAAAATCGGTAGACCCAGAGCCATCTGAAGGGGGGGGGGGCTGGGTGGGCAGTCGCCCAGGGTCCCATGCCTATGAGGGCCTCGCATCTATGAGGAGCTATAGTACAAATTGTATTCGAGAAATTGTCTCGAGAAGAGGAGATAGGTGCTCGTTTACTCGTATACTATTTATATATACTCGTATACTTTTCTCATTAATTTCCAATTACTAAATATAGAAAAATAAATATGTAATATATAATTTCCATTTCCTAGATATACTTACCTTTTAAAGTTGGAACCTTCACCAAAACTGCCAAAACAACACTTTCTGCCAAATCTCCAAATTCAAGTACACATGTTTATCTTCAGATGGCACGTTTATCGCCAAGTGAATTCTAATTGGATATCCATGTACGTGAAGCGTAAAGAGATGAAAGTTGACCATCAAATGGATTTTGTTGTTGACACATCATTATATACTTAGTCTGAGAGAGTTTGTGTATTTTGTGAACTGAACCCTGGATAATTAGTGTGAAAATTCGTAAGCTCAATCACAAATTCTTTATTATTTATTACTGTTCTCTGTTTGATGATCAGATTTGAAATTTATTATCATTGTATCTGTACAGACGAAGGGAACAGTGACTGATGAATTTTTTTATCTCCGGCTACTTTCAAGGAATAACCAATTTCTACAGTACCCATGGGCAGTGATTGCTAAGTAGGGCTGCCAGATGTACTGATTTAGGAAGTACAGTACTGATTTTCTATTGCCTTGTTTGACATGTACTTCTTTTCAATAATCTGCTGAAAGATTGTTTTCAAAATTAATAAAAAATTACTTACGGTCAACAATTTCACAGGAGAGACTGAAAGGGTTATCTATTTTGTCAATTGAACATAAGGAAGTTGATAAGATTGAAAAATCAATAATTATCGACAGATTTGTGCATATTAAAGCTAGAAAACATTTAAAATTGTAATGTACAGTGGAACCTCGGTTTACGAACTTAATTCGTTCCGTAAAACTGTTTGTAAACCGAGTTGTTCGTAAACCGAAGCAATTATTCCCATAAGAATCAATGTAAAATGGATTAATCCGTTCAAGACCCCAAGAAAATGGCCCTTTATTATCTTTATTTTCTACTTCATGCTTGAAATCCTATACAAAACAATGGAAATTCATAGTTTTAACTGAAAAGGAATTGGAAGTAATAAAACAAAAAGAATAAACGTAAAAACAAACTTTATTTCAACTTATCTTACAAAATAGTAAAGTGTTATTGTTTGGAAGGGGAGTCCCCTTCCATGAAAACATCGGGTGCTTGAAGTTCATCAGGTTTCTGTCTCACTAAGAACCTATCCAATGAGATTTGTTTCTTCTTGCTTTTTATAATGTTGCGGAAATGAGACATGACGTTATCATTGAACAGATTTATAACGCGATTTGATAAAGTTTTATCGGGCTGATATCTTTCCACAAAACTTAGCACCTCACTCCATTTCGCACACATTTCGTGGATCGTGGACCTAGGAACATCTTCCATTCGTTCATCAGTCTCTGAAAATAATATTTCCTCTGTCACCGTCTTTTGCTGCTTATTAAGAAGCTGTTCCAGTTCTTCCGTAGTGAGTTCATTGCTGTGGTCCTCCACATCAACATTATTAACTTCTAATCCAATCCTATTGCCTATAGATACAATATCATCGACAATATCAACAGACTCAGTCTCATAGCCCTCAATGCCAGATATACAGTCTGGCCACAATTTCCTCCAGGCTGATTTCATAGTTCTGTGAGTCACTAGCCCCCAGGCTTTGTCAATGAAACTTAAACAATGGAGGATATTCAAATGTTTTTTCCAGAATTCTCTGAGTGTTAATTCTGTGTCAGAGGTTGCTTCGAAACACCTTTGAAATAATTCCTTGATGAACAGTTTCTTAATGTTTGAAATGATCTGCTGGTCCATAGGCTGGATTAGAGGAGTCGTGTTAGGGGGCAGGAACTTCACTGTGATGTAACCAAACTCAAACAACTCGTCTTGCAAGCCTGGAGGATGAGCAGGAGCATTGTCCATCACAAGAAGGCATTTTAGTGGCAATTCGTTTTCTTGGAGGTATTTTCTCACGCTTGGGCCAAAGGCTTCATGGATCCACTCAATGAACAGTTTCCTGGTTACCCAAGCCTTACTATTAGCCCTCCACATAACAAACAGTTTACTTTTCATTACATTATTTTTCTTAAACACCCTCGGATTCTCAGAGTGGTAGACAAGCAATGGCTTGACCTTGAAGTGCCCACTTGCATTTCCACATAGTAAAAGAGTCAGCCGGTCCTTCTTTGGCTTATGTCCAGGCAAAGTCTTTTCTTCCTGAGTGATGTAGGTCCTATTTGGTAATTTTTTCCAAAATAGGCCAGTTTCATCACAGTTGAATACTTGCTGGGGAAGAAAACTCTCAGCTTTTACATAGTCATTAAATTCTTGTACATATTTCTTAGCAGCTTCTTGGTCTGAGCTTGCAGCCTCTCCATTCCTATTTACATTATGTATTCCAGTTCTCTTCTTAAACTTCTCAAACCATCCTCGGCTAGCTTTGAACAGTTCAGTATAAGTACTCGTACCAGGGTTTGTTATTAAAAGGTCATCATGCAATCGTTTGGTTTTTGCACAAATTAGAGCTTCAGAAACACTGTCACCAGCTAACTGTTTCTCGTTTATCCAAATCAACAGCAATTTCTCCACTTTGTCAATCAATTGTGGTCTTTGTTTACTAATAACTTTTACTCCTTTCACGACATCAGCTTTCTTGATCGTCTATCTTTTTTTAGTATAGTACAGATCGATAATTTCGCCATACCGAATTGCGTAGCAAGATCCGAGACATGAACACCATTGTCATATTTAGATATAATTTCTTTTTTCACCTCTATCGTGTTTTTATTTCTTTTCAATTTACTTTTATAATTCTTTGGCTTCATGGTGGTCTAAAAAGATAATTTAATTAAGTGTAAATTAAACTTTGAAACAATAGCAACACGTATACAAAAACAATATAAGACTCGCTCGAGCAGCAGTTCAATAAATACGACGCACTCGAACAGCTATCTATCCTGAGTGAACGCTACCGCGAAACTAATACCTTCTCATTTCTCAGACTCAACGGCGCCAGCGCCGGTGCGTCTGTCCGGGGTTTTGCGCAGCGGCGCGCCGAGATGTCAGTCCGTGGAGCACGGGACTGCCTGTTCGTAAGCCGAAATTCTGTTCGCAAACCGAAGCATTTTTTCATCGGATTTTTGTTCGTAAACCGAATTGTTCGTAAACAGAGTCGTTCGTAAACCGAGGTTCCTTTGTACTGATTATTGTTCTTTTAATCTGTGCAAACCTTAACAATTAATGGTTTTAAAAATATATTTTACCTACTGTATTTTAGGAGAAAACTAACATAAACTTGAAAACAATAATAAAATTGTAATTAAATGAGAAATTTGATTTGTATAAATAGGGGGCCCTGCGGCAACCCACTCGCCCGGGGCCCCGCGGGTCTTACAGACGGCTCTGGGTAGACTGATTCCAATTTTGGTTAAATCGGACAACAGTGAGGACCACTTGACATGAAGACCTACATGTAGTTTACAATGTTCCTTTGTTTCAACTCGGGAACCACTTGACATATTGTGATGAAATTTGGTATTGAGTAGTTTTGTTGAAATTAATTTACGTATTCCAATTTTGGTTAAAATCAGACAATAATTACGACTACTTTACATGAAGACCTACATGTATTTTACAACGTACCTCACTTGCTTCTCGTTAAATTCTCATCTGAGCGAAAAATATTGAGAACATTGTGAAATCTCAAAGAACGCATTTGGAAACTCGGTGTACTCTGACACGGAGTACACCTTTCCAATCTTGTTCACTAAAAGAAGGGATAGTAAAAGTTCAGCTAGCACTAGTGCCCCCATCCAAAGTCATCTATATTAAAAATCCGATGTGGCCACCACATGACTTGCTCCATATCTGTAATATTTCTAAAAATTCCAAATAGGTTACATAATAATAGATATTTTCAGAAACTGCGAGAAAATTTAAGACTGCAAAGAACAGAAATAAACTCAAACCATAGCCTTCTAATATTGGATATAGCCAAAAAGCTCTAACAATTAAGAAAAGAAAAATGAGCATTACTAAGACGTAACTAAGCATCAATTGTTAACTATAGTTGTCGGTGGGTGGTGTGGTGGTGGTTGTAGAAAAGTAAATTTCCTACAACATGTATTCTAGTATATTTTTACATTTATTAAATATTAAAGCTAATATTTCAAAATAATGGATGTGCAAGAGTAAACACCCAATTCCGGTTGACCGATATTTACCAAAAACTAATCAGTTCTTGTGACTATCATAAAAATGTTAAATATAAATTTTCTGGTTGTCCTGATTAATAGTTTTTGAGTTAGAGCACCCACAAAAAGCTATCACATACACACTGACATCATCACGAAACTGGTCAAAACGTGTTCAGGGGACCTCAAAACATGTATTTCCGTTGAAATCTCGAATTCAATTTTTACTTGCTCGATATACCGTAAATTCCCGCGTATAATGCACACTTTTTTTTCGAAATATTTGAGTTAAAAATTAGGATGCCTGTTATACGAGGGTACATAATTTTCCTATTTTCATTTGACCTCATATTTCCACAATTTTGGCACATTAATTACTGCCCGGGTATCCTCATATTTTTATTGGTGATTTTTACGAAAAGTAAGATAGGTAATAGTAAAAATTTATTAACTAATTCTATAAACATACATTAATTAGATATGAAAAGAATCAATTCAGTATTTATTCATTTTAAAAGCCAAGAAATTCTTCATCCTTTGACCATTTTTCTTCGATGTTCTTATCGGAATTGTCATCTTCGGTATCTTTTGTATCCTCCGTTGCCGTGGCGCTGTCATCGTCATCCTCCTGCACCATATCATCTTCACTACTATCTAAACTATCACTGATGCAACATTTCTTAAAACCTTTTATAATAACATCTGTGGACAATTCATTCCACATATTCTCGCATTTCACTGTATATGATTTGCTACATTGTAACTCACCTTTCCTTTTGTTAGCACAATGATGAGCTATTTTACACATGATGTCACCCTACACCGGCGCCCAGCCTGGTGGTGAGGTACTGGTACTACTTACAATTTGAAACAATGGCAGCTGATGCTTATGAGTTCGCTGGGAGTTGATGCTTCTTGTAGAACTAACATGAAGTTATCGTTCCCTACTTTTATCTCAGCATTCACACGTGAGTAGTAGTTAATTATGGTTATTTGGTATCATTTTTACGTGCTCCCGAGTGTTCTAATATGGGTAAAACTGAAGGTTGGGCAAACCCGTCCACCTCAGGCGTGACTAACAATAAAACAAATGTAAAAAACTTCGACATAGGATTATTGTCATTCCTTCATTTTATTAGCTCAAACAATGTCGTATGCCATATTATGAAATTAATATAATTCGATTTATTGTGTATGTCCTAATATCACCTTGTAAGTAAACATAGAGTATGTAATGATTGAGTTAGCTGACGTTCCTTTGGAACGTTATTCGAAAATTTCATGTCGCACTTTCATTATGTTACCAATACAATACCAATAATTTGATCATTGCTTTAGACCACGTTACACCATCTACTTTATTCTGGAACGGTAATGCTAAAAAAAAATCTCGCTATATGCGGGTATATAGAAATATCATACATTACGAGACTGAAAACCCCGCTGCCTGCGCGTTATATGAGGATGCACATTATACGCGGGCATTTATGGTGCGTAGTATAGGGGAAAGTATTGTATTCATGAAAAAAATCGACTTCGAGATTTCAACGGAAATACAAGTTTTGAGGTCCCCTGTGCATGCTTTGACCATTTTCTTGATGATGTCTGTCTGTGTGTATGTGTGTGTGTGTGTGTGTGATAGCTTTTTGTGGGTGCTCTAACTCAAAAACTATTAATCAGGTCAACACGAAATTTTATATTTAACATTTTTATAAAAGTCGCAAGAACTGATTAGTTTTTGGTAAAAATCGGTCAACCAGAAGTGGTTCACTCTTGTCACTTATCTGCTATTTTGAAATATTTGCTTTAATATTTGATAAATGTAAAAATGTACTGGAATAAAAGTTGTAGGAACATTAATTTTCTACAGCCTTTGTTTGAAACATTTTTCCATATAATGCATTGTTTAAGAGATATCTTATATTTTTAGCTACCACCACTGCGCCACCTACCGATGACTATTGTTAACAATTGATGCTTAGTTACGTCTTGGTAATGCTCCTTTTACTTTTCTTAATTGTTGGAGCTTTGTGGCTATATCCAATATCAAAAGGCTATGGTTTGAGTTTATTTCTGTTCTTTGTAAAGTCTAAAATTTTCTCAGTTTCTTAAAATATTTATTATTTATTATCTATTTGGAATTTTTAGAAATATTACAGATATGGAGAAAGTCATGTGGTGGCCACATCAGATTTTTTTCATGAATACAATACTTCCCCTATACTACGTATATGGAGAAAGTAAAAAAGGCTGTGTATGTGTGGGTAGCATTTCTCGAAAACCAAAAAACTTAGGGACTTAAAAATTGGTACACATACTATTGGAACCATGAGGGTGTTCACCTCATGGCCAGAATTTTTATTTATGCGGGGAGGGGAGAAGTGCGGGGGGGGTGCCATTTCCCATAAGATGACATGTAAAAATTGATTTTTCGACTTACAGACCTTTAATCTTTTGCAAATTAAAATTAGAAATAATAGACATGATCTGTAACCTGGACCATTTTAAAGAAAAATAAATAACATTTCTTATTCTTGTTGTCACATTTTGCCTACGATACAAATTCACTAGAGTTCTACATTTAACCCTTTGAGCCATGCCAATTTTGGTGGGTATGTCCAAAAGAGCATTAGCTATTTCAGCAATTTTGCATCAATCTCTAAGAAAAATCACATGCACGCTATTTATTCATATTCTTGCCTGATTCTTTCAGTAATTGCACATATGATTACAAATATTAATTATATTAAGGGAATGTTAGAGTTCATCTTGTGATTTCCTTGTTTAAAAAAATTTTGTTTTTAATTTTTTTATAAAGAAATGTCAATTTTATATTGAGTAAAGTATGATATTTCATTATTTTCACTAGTATATTTAACTTATTTTCATAAAGGCAAGACATCCAGGTAAAACATTGCAAAAACTCGAAAAAAATATTTAAAAATGAAATTACAGAAAAATATTATTTTGCATAACTGCAATTTTAGCACTTTTTCATGTCTTGATGAAAAATCACTTACATGCTATTTATTCATATTTTTATGTTTTCTTCAGTAATTGCAGAAATGATATATAAAACATTACATTCTATAAAGCTATATACACATAACATATTTATTTATAAAATTAAAAAATATTTTGCTAAGATTTTACATCTGAAATATTTTTTTTTAATCACAAATATCTTCTAAAAATCTCGAAATTTTCCTTCTCTAAATAACATTTGTCGTCACTTAATGAGTTTATACAACAAAGCAATTCATCATCCTCAATTCTAACAGTGAAATTATCATTGCCTATAGAGGCCATCTTGAAAGAATTGAGGTAATATTTCGCAAAATTAAAAAAATCATAACTCAACAAATAATCAACTAAAACCAAAAAGAACAGAAGATAATGTAGTCTCCTCTTTCGATTGATACCATCATCTTTTGCCATCTGTCATTTACATGTGGAACTATTATGAGTTTATGCTTAGCATGGTTGAGGATTTATCGTTGTTGGCACTTCGTGCTTAGGAAGCAAATGACGATATATCATCGCTTGGCTCTGAAAGGGTCAAATCATATTTATTGGAAAAATTTAAGCTTTTTAACGATATGTTGCCTTGCCAATCATGTCATTGTTAACCCTTTAACTGCTATGCTCGTCTAAATACGTAAGGTATGAGACATGCTCCCACTGCTATACACACTTGGAGACGTAAGTTCAGAGCTGTGCCTCCACTGCTATGCATGCCTAAAGACATATCTTAGATTTTCTCGTAACTGCTATGGATGTTTTGAACCCTGAAGCAGTGGAGGCATCTTGCAGACTCTCCCATAACGTGATGAAACCATGAATAGGTTTTGCTCCCAAATATACAGCTACTTTCAAAATACAGTATAATGTAATGTAATTACAATGTACCCTTTGTCTCCCCCTTGTGTGGAAAAAGGGTACAGGGTAACATATATTTTTCCATGGTCATTCAGTTGATTTCTAGTCTTTGAAGAGTGAAGACCCTTAGTAATACAAATCTTTTAGTTAAAAGTGGGATGCTTGAAAAAAGGTATTCAGCAGTGGGGAGCATATTAACCTTTAAGGACTAGCGTGCATTTAAATGCATGCTGGGTTGTAGGGTCCAGCAGCCGTGCATGCATTATAATGCATGCTGAGTCACAAGGCCTTCTCTGCACACTTAGGGATCACATATGTCCTTGAGTCGGCAGCTGGTTGCCCCAGTCGCCACATAGATTGGTATGGGATGACTCTGGTGTGAAAATATTACAGTGTGAGTGCATATAATGATGACCTAACCATTACAAAAATTAAAGGATATTGGAGTTCTCTCCGAAGTTACCTGTCTACGGAGATAGACACAGCTATGCAGCAAATGAGTCCTTCCCTCTCTCCCATCTGCATCTTCATTCCCTTTCATACTGATACCATAAACACCATTATATTCTTACTTATTTCTTCATTTTTGCAAGTAATATTTTCAAAACTTTATAATTTTTTCCCGCTATTTTGGTTAATTTTACTGGACTAAAGGGGCAATAAAAAGGAGTGGTCGGGTCAGTTTATTGCAGGATATTCCCAAAAACGCTCTCCTCAAAATTTCTATACTCTTCGGTCATATGGTCGGGGAAAGTAACAGTAATATATATTGCATTGCATTGCATTGCTGTATGTGTTCACCGTGAGGAAAAGACTCTTGCACAAATTTCCAGTACATAAAATGTTACATGGGACTGCATAATATTCTGCTTCTAGGAATACCACTCAATAGTGTCCTTTTAAGATTGTGCATGTAAAAATTCCTATATTATTTAAATGTATATTTTTTCTTGTTATATTTTAAAACACATTTATGGAAATACATCCCGGCTGTAGCACAAATATTTGGCTAATATGCTTTTTATGTGAACGAATTCTGGCAATTAGTTCATAAGTTATGAACATTTGTTTGCAGGTATACATTGTTGATTTAAATACTCCAAATTAAATCCAGCCGTGAGCACCCACAGCGAGGATTTAAATCTGTATGATAAAGGTAGCAATGTAGCAGTTAAAGGGTTAAACCTCGAGATTGTATTGTTGCCTTAATCCTTATACTATATGTGTAAGGAAAGCATGCTTTGAATGCTTTAATATGAGTGAGAGGCAGAAAGAAAGGTGAGAGAGAGGGGGGGAGTGAGGCAAAATGAAATGTTCCATAAATCAAAAATAATTTTGGGCATATAAGAATTATAAAGCGTAATGTATTTCTTTGTCATACAATTTTGGTTCGTCCAAAACTATTTTTCACTCATTTTTTTTTATTTCAATTTTTAATTAATATGTATTTAATTCATGGATACCCATCGTATTTGAAGGGCAATTATGCTAGTCTATATTAATAAAAGGCAATGTGTCTTTGTGTGTGGACAGCATATCTTGAAAACCAAGAAACTTAGGGTCTTAAAACTTGGTACACTTGCTAAAGAGACCTTGAGGATGTATTCCTTGGTGCCAGAATTAGGATTTTTGGGAGGAGAGGGAAGTGGAGGGGAGATGCCAAACGAATTATACCCTATAGCATTTATTGAAAACCAAGAAACTTAGGGACTTAAAACTTGGTACACTTACTAATGGGATCATGAGGATGTGCACATCGGCCAGAATTTTGATTTTTGGGGGAAGGGGAGGGGGGTGCCATACATATCATATCCTACAGCATTTCTTGAAAACCATGAAACTAGAGTATTAAAACTTTGATCAAGAGACCTAGAGGATGTACACCTTGGTGCCAGAATTTGGATTTTTGGAGTGTTGGGGAAAGGAGAGGGACATGCCATACATATCATATCCTACAGCATGTCATGTAGAAAGAAATGTACAGTGCTACAGATAGTTTGAGATTGCCATTTGCTTGATAAATGCTGACTCATGCTGTTAAAAGTAGCACATTCCTTTCAAAAAGGTTAGGTTCTCTGAGGCTATGACGATATTTTGCAGTGAACGTTTTGATTAAATTTCATGGTAGAGAAAGAGAAAAAATTTATCTTGACTGGGAATCAAACCCAAGTCTTCTACTTGCCAGTCAAATACTTTTACCAGGTAAACTATCAAAATACTGTATTTTTTGGACTGGAAGATGCACTTTTTTCTAGAAAAATGAATCCCACTGCAAGTGGGAGAGGGGGTTGGCAGCCGTAGACTGCAGGGGCAGTGCCCCTATTATTATAAAAAGATTTTATTATTTTAGATTGCAAGATAAACCACCTTCTCATTGAGTTACATGATTGAGTGGAATTAATTTTAATTAAAATATTTTTTCCCATCAAAAGGCTTTATTTTAGACCATTGAATCTTCATGCTCAGTGAGGGTTTTATGGTGCCTTGGCTCCCAGCTATGGTTCTACTCCTATTCACAACCTGCAGTTATAGACAAAACTCTTTTACATTAAATTGCAAAGAAATAAGGCCATGCTTATATTCCTATCAGGAGTTATGCACAGTGTGTGACTTGTACACTTATTTCACTCCTACTTTGCAATGTTTCTTTTTAATACTGTTAACGCTTATGAACCTTGAGTGACTGCTCGATTAACCCCCTCTGCCTTAACACATTCACTCAGGTGCAATCAACCAGTGAGTCTTTGTCGATATTTATCACAGTAAATGGCATGTTATATCACAAAAATCTGTTTTATTTGACAATATGTTTTATTAAAACATATAAAAGCTAAAATTTCCAATAATTGGGTTTTCAGTTTTAATGAGGATCCGTTATAATGAGCATTTTCTCAACTGTTATCAGCTCTGGTTATAGCTGACTTTCACTGTATATGTATAGGCAACTCTCTTTCAACGAATGTTCATTCAACATACATTCACTTTAATGGATGCATTGAATTTTAAAGCCCTTCATTCACCAAATGTACTGTTCACTTTAATAATTACCCAACTCTGATCATAGAAATTCAGATGTTTACAAAAGATCAGAGAGATTCGAAGGTCCTCCTGTATACCCATAGAGAAGGGCTTCCCAACCTTTTCGATTTGGTGAGATTCTAGTTGTATCCTAGAATATCAAGTGAGCAAAAATAGGAATGATCATGAATAAAATCAAACTAATACCCAAGTTATTCTTAATATTCATGAATGTGTCTAGAAAGAATGCATCTGAACAAATTAAATTATTGGCCCTATGAAATGATCTTTAACCACTCATCTGGGTATTTAATTTTTCGAAGCCGCATCAGCAGTGGGCATTTAAATTGAAAATTTGGCGAATTTTTACCTTTTGAATTATATTTATAAAATATAGTAAATGTTTAGTATTTGATTGGATATTATTTATTTAAAACATTAGACTCTTTTTAACATGCAAGAATGAACAATTATGTATAAATATTAATTTTGAATGGAAATTTTAAATTAATAAAATTACGTGAAAATTACAAAAAAAATGGGGTGAAAACGGTCTAAAATGACATAATTACTCAAAATATTCATAAAATCATATTATCACTAATAAAAGTTAAGACGTAAACCTTATGTATAATTAAAAAACACAATATACTGAAATAGAAAAAATTATATTTATTACGTAAAGAAACAAAATAAATATATATATGGTGCGAAGGGTTTCGTGGTGTTCGGCTGTAGGCTGCAGGTTTTTTGGTAGCTCACCGCGTTGATCGGCTGTTTCACAAGACGTCGTTTCGCCAGCTGACCTGAGGAAGACAACTGCAACGCTCTTTTTACTGAAAACTTTCGAGAAAAAAGGAGTTGCAATGCTCTCTTGTTTACTAAAATACATAGCATAATCCGGTTTTAGTACAATTCCCTGGAGTATGAAGATACCAAGAAGAGTTTTTATTTCATTTGCAGTTGTCTCCCCCCAGCTACGTGCTCTAGATCGTGGTTTTAGGCTAGATTTTGCATCAAGAAATTTTTTGGCATTAGTATTAGTTTGCTCCATTATCATCGTACATAGTTCGTCATCAACAAATAGCTCAAAGGATTCAAGTATATCATCTCCATCCTCAACCTGTACATTTAAACCGGGGTTACCTGTAAATTTAAACTTGTTTCGCACTTCCTCATGTGTATTACAAACGTAACGGTGTCCAGGAAGGTTCGTTAACTCTTCCTCTTCCCGGAACGGATCCATTTCTTCGTCGGTTTCACTATCACTTACATCAGTGTTGATGTAAACATCCTCCAAAAACTCAGTGGAAAGACTTTCGTCATCATTCTCTTCCAATAAATGAAGTGCTTCGTCTTCTGCGGCTTCGGTACGTTTCCTTTTACTGGACGAAGGCATTTCACAACGGTGAAATAAAAATTATTTCAAACAAAATAATTTGAATGAAATAATTTAAAAGTTATTGCAAAAAGAACAGTAAAATGTTCACGAATAAAAGCTCCAAATAATACCACAAACCGTCTACTCTGATGCTCAAAGGCCAACTGAACTTTTTCAATTACTTACCCACTCTCCTATGTGCACATCTGTGCAGACCACCCACTCTGGGGGATTACAAGGATACGTCAAGGAAAGGCGGAAAAACAGAAAAACAATGGTTACTTTGAGCAAAACCATCAATGTGGGGGATATAAAGTAGGGTGCCATAAAACGACCCCTCTTGCCACTCAGTCGTCCTGGGAGCACAAAGCGACCTCATAACAGTGGAAAAGGCTAAATATGAAAGAAAAGGATTTACAAGTAGCATGCTGTTCGAGGAAAGTAAGATGCAAGCGGCGACAAACAAAATTTTTCGCATGAGGGTGTGAAATAATCCAAGATGTCAAACCCCGACCTTCAAAAAAATAGGGGCAGGGGATATGCAACCCTCATGGAAAGTTAAATCTTTGGATACGAGACATATAGCTTCCTAAAATAGGGAAGGAAAGTCCATCTACTGTCAAGGCGGTAAACTAAAAGGATGCCGCTATGAGTGAGAAAAGCTGCGTGACGGAATATAACGACATACCCATAGCAAATAGGCTAAAAATCGCTGTGCCGTATATATACGGCATACCCACCACCGGAGCCTCCGGCTATGCCGTATATATACGGCATACCCAGATGAGTGGTTAAGCACCACTGAAGAGCACAGTCAGTTTGTCAAAGTATACCATCAGGTTTCCAAAGAACACATCGGTGCTCACAAGCACCAGGTTGAGAACCCCTGCCAATGAGGGATTTGACCATCATTCATTGCTGCAGCCTGTCGCATAGAATGATGATGGTCAGTCACATTCAGATTCTTGCAAGCCTTGGATTGCTGCATAATGAGGATTTGCTCTAATGAGTTCATGGCATTCCCACATCAGCAACGCCTTTGAACGTTCTTCGCAATTACGTGTGTGCTACATCGACTTTGCTAAAGCGTTCGATTCGATTAACCACCAACTTTTGCTATTTAAGCTGGAGAACCGGTACAACATCCATGGCAAATTCTTTGCCATCTTGAAATCTTTCCTTACCAATAGGCACCTGCAAGTAGTACTCGATGGAATTTCTTCCCCTACAACAGCAATTTCGTCCGGCGTCACCCAAGGGAGTGTACTTGGGCCATTAATTTTCAACTTCTATGTCGATGATCTGGTCAAATCCATCACACCAACCCACTGCAATATACTCCTCTACGCAGACGATTGTAAAATTTTTAAGCAAATTGACTCCCCTCTAGATTCCATATACCTGCAAAAAGCTCTTGATGCTCTAGTAGCATGGTCAAAATTATGGCTACTTAGAGTTAATCCTTTGAAATCAAATATCATGTCATACACTCTCCGCAAATCACCTTATCCTCATCAATACACATTCTCTGGTCAATTAATCCCTTCAGTCTACACCCACAAGGATCTTGGTGTTCATTTCGACACCAAATTTCTCTTCCACGATCACATAAAAATGATTTCCTCCCATGCTATGTCCTTAGTTGGTTTAATGTACCGTTACACCGACATCAATAATATATCTTCACTCCACACCTTCTTTTTTTCCTGCATTCTCTCCATTTTTGATTATTGCTCCCCAATTTGGTGCACGGCTTCTACTTCCACCCTCAAATGTCTCGACCGTCCCTTTAACTTCTTCCTATCCGTAGTTCGCTATCGCCATCTCCCCCTTCGTAACTGCACACTCCGCCACACACAAAATTTTCTTAATATTCCAACGTTAAAGGAACGTCTTTCTAAAAACGACCGCAACTTTTTACCAAAATAATAAACGGAAAATACAGGTCTCCCAATCTTGTCCCACTCTTTCCTCTAAGGGTCCCCCCCCCCGTACCACTCGGTTAAACGACCTGTTCCACTGTCCCACCCCCCGCCTCTCGCTCACTCAGTGCTCCTTTCTATTCCGCCTTCCCAGTTCCTACAATAGCCTGCTTAAACGCTTCCCCAACACTGACCCCTTCACTAATACCACTGCATAATGCCCTTTCATCCCCATTCATTCATGTTTTTAGTCACCATTTTGTTGTTGTTACATTAATTCATTATTGTTATTTTGTTAATATTTAATTAATGTTGTTATGTCGTCCACTGTAATTGGCTTCATGCTGTATTTGGACTCTATAAATAAATAATTCATTGGATTTCCAATTTACTATACAGGCCATCTGACTTTAAACCCTGGCTTATGTTACTTTCCATTTATGTGATTACAGGTAATTTTCAGCAGAAAGCAATGCCATCAGCAGGAGCAGTGGCATTTTTCCAAAGTTTCATATGCGCCTTCAACAATACGTGCCATGAACATGTAGTTAATGAAGATGTAAACAGTTTTTTAAATCAGTCAGTGTAAGTATTGTACATTTATTAAAAATATTGTGTAAATATATTGCATTGATTATGTTTTTTTATTTAATTTACTATATCAAGTTTCCTGTAATGATTCATATATTGTTATTTTGTACAGTATTTCGCGTCTTGTTGATGAAGTGGAGAAGATTGGAAGTGACGAAGTGAAGCTTGAACAAGTAGGAAATATACAAAAAGCAGTGGGTGATGTGCGAGATCTTGCTGCTTTGATTGGAAGTATAGTAAAACAAGAAAAGAGGTTGAATGGTGAGATTAAATCAATAGAATATAAAATTTGAATTTCTTTAAGGGTGAGATTTGCACACACCAGTACTTTTTCAAGTTCAATCCAAAATTTGTTTCTTTTGTGTAAATTGCCAGTTTATGAAAATGCATGAGATTTTCCTTTGTCATTGGAAGTTCTTGGGACATTAATGATTCCATAGCTTTCAGAAAAGTTGTATTATGGGGATATCAGTATAAGATAGAACCTTGGTAGCTTTTTTTCTTTTATTCCTCTTTCTACAAATCCTTTTTTGTATTTTGCATTAAAATTTAACTGGGCAGCAGTGTTCCCTCTAAGCTGCATGGGTGCGCAGCCGCGCATGGTTACTTTCTTCTGCACATAGCAACTTTTTTGCAGCGCACAATTTAAAAAAATCTGATGTGGCCACCACATGACTTTTTCCATACCTGTAATATTTCTAATGATTCCAAATAGGTTAAATGATAATAAATAATTTAACTGCGAGGAAATTTAAAGACTACAAAGTACAGAAGTAAACTCAAACCATAGCCTTCTGATATTGGATATATTTATGAAGCTTTAGCAATTAAGAAAATAAAAAGGAGCGTTACCAAGACGTAACTAAGCATCAATTGTTTATCAGTCTCCAGTAGGTGGTGTGATAATGGCCGCTAAAAAATCTATCTTTAAAAATATCTCTTAAATAATGCATTATATGGGAAAATGTTTCATACAAAGTTATAGACAATTAAATTTCCTACAACTTTTATTCCAGTACTTTTTACGTTGATCAAGTAATAAAGCAAATATTAAAAAATCTGATGTGGCCACCACATGACTTTCTCTATAACGATAATATTTCTAAAAATTCCAAATAGGTTAAATGATAATAAATATTTGAAGGAACAGCGAGAAAAAATTGAAAGACTTTACAAAGAACAGAATTAAACTCAAACAGTAGCCTTCTAATATTGGATATAACCCCAAAGCTTCAACAATTTAGAAAATAAAAAGGAGCGTAAAGTGTTTACAATAGTTACCAGTAGGTGACGTGCTGGTGGCAGCTAAAATATTTAGTCATTACAATATCTCTTCAACAATGCATTATATGGGAAAATGTTTCAAACAAAGGTTGTAGAATGTTAAATTTTCTACAGCTTTTATTTCAGTACTTTTTTACATTTATCAAATATTAAAGCAAATATAAAAAAATGGATTTGTGACAAGAATAAACACCCACTTCCGGTTGACCCATTTTTACCAAAAACTAATCAGCACATTTTCCTTTAATAAAAATGTCAAATATAAAATTTCACGCTGATCTGATTAATAGTTTTTGAGTTAGAGCAGCCACAAAAACCTGGTCATAGACACAGACACACACAAGCCCACAGACATCATCAAGAAAATAGTCAAAACGTGCTCAGGGGACCTTGAAACATGGATCGAAATCTCGAATTTGATTTTTTTCATGAAAACAATTCTTTCACTATACACACTTCGTATATGGAGAAAGTAAAATATCACATGAAAAATATTTATAGTTCCCGTGATATTACTCATAGACAAAATTCTTCTTCCACATCGAGGGCAGCCCATAGAACCCTTGACTTTTGGATTCACAATTTTTTTTTGCACCCTATCTTACAACTGCTGCTCACTAAGTATGGCCGGCCGCACAGGACTTTAAAAAAATTAGAGGGAACACTACTGGGCAGCCACATTCATTTTTTTATTATATATATATATATATATATATATATATATATATATATATATATATATATATATGGATGTCAACAAGGTGTTGGGATGAGGAAACCCAGTGAACACTCACCAATCAGACGACTTCAGGTTGGCGAGGCCCTGGGGATGTCGAAGCGACACACGTAAAAGAACACTAAAACACATAAACATCACAAACGTAGAAGCTTTCGGAACTACTCCTTCATCAGCTCTCTGTTTTACCAAACTTATGGACACATCCAATTTTTGCTCTTTTATACGGACTGTCCTTAAATTTATGAACTGTTAGCAACCCTGGATGCCGCACCAGGGGCAGTATAATGCATGTCCAACCCAACCATCCCGGGATGGGATGCATCATAGGGTGCTGCCTCTCATTACGTCCCGGGACATGTGTTGAGCACAAAGTGTTAAAGCAGTTTTAAGTTACATATTGTTTAAATGAGTATTTGTAATATCTGAATGTGGTTAGAATAATCTTTCATATGCCATATTTCTCAAAAAAATAACTACTATATATCGTTCTGTGGCATTATAATAATTCCTTTTTTATGCCCAGCTACCACCCAGCTCTCCCCAGTTCTCTCAACAATCTGCTTCCAGTAATAATACTTAAGGGTCTGTGTGGCTTTGCCAATCCACATAATACTTGATATATATGTATGGTATAACTATGCCTGCAGTTTTGTTGTTTCTTTATCAGTTTGTATTCTTTCCAGCAAGAAAATAGTGCAGTAAGACCAGACACACATGTATAGGAGACAGTTTGTGCAACCGAATTTTTTATTATGCGGTTTTGACTATTTGCGAACGACCCCCCCTAGGTGCCTCGGCAGAGGTGGTGCTAGATATTTCAGCGCCCTAGGCAAACTTCTCTTTTGGCATCCCTGTCCTGTTGCGATTTTTCTAATATTCTCAATAAATGAAATATTATATTATATACTATTAATTACTACTCGAGATAAAGGTACGTAGTAGCTACTTAATGGAAAAATTGTTACCACAGTACCGTATTGTCTTCCTTTCACCGTATTCCAACATGAAGATCACCACTTTTAAAGGCACGAATACACTCCTCAACAGGACCTCCCCAAACAGACTGTCTCCACTGAGTGATGGTTACGTTGTGTATTGGTATTTTTATCAGGTGGAAAACTTACGACACTGATTTTGATTGTTAGAAGCTTTCATTTGGGAAAAATAATCGTAAAGCATTCCCATGATAACGAAGGTTCAAAGTGATGGCATCAAATTTTGTGTCTGAACAACAGCGAATGACATTGAGACTGCAAGACCTTGATAGTTAGAATGTCCCAAGAGTTAGGATTCTCACAGTTGATTCAGGAAATTTGACTCGAACTCCAAAAGAAAAGAAAACAGCTGCCAATCATGATGTTCTTTAACCCTTGAGCACTCGCGTATGGGTAAAAAATACCCAAAGCATTTTCAAATGTTAATAGTGCTTTGCAATGTATGGCTGCCAATTTCATTCACCTAGTAGCTGAGTTTCGAACCATACTTTGTATGTCCCTCTATATTTCAGTCGTGCTTAGTCATTCAGTGTGGTAGGACGCAACTTATTTTGGTATATTTACAAAACACTGGCCATAACATAACACTGTATATAGTTAATGGTTTCAAGCATCACTTTGTGGAATTTCTTCATAATGCAAAATAAAGAGACTTTTTGTAATTCCACATAGATTTATGTGGAATTACAACAAGTCCTTTTATTTTACATTATAACACTATATAATTGATTTACAAGTTATCCACTTTGCCAATATTTGCTTGAAAAGAATATAACAATGGCTGGTACAATTAAAAAAACAAAGGAAATTCCACCTTTTACAAATCTAAAAAATCATCCAATCAATTCAACGTATAATCTTTTCGAAGTAATTAATGAAAATTTATAGACTTAGTTATTTTTTATTTATTTTGTATTTTATTATTTATCTCAAGTATTATTCAATATCTGACCTATTCCTGTTATGTACTTCTAGTAACCTTTAGTCCTCTTTATAAGGGCCAAAGTTATGTCACGTATTTTTTACCCAATACGAGCGAATATGTTTCTAACATTGATGCGAGTACTCAAGGGTTAAGAAAGATCCAACCACTTCACGACTGTCCTCTCCCTCTACTTCACAACTGTCCTTTCCCTCTACTTTGTGAAGGGCTTCACAATTTCCTCCTGTATCTCTACCGCCAGCTACTTCCCTCGATTTTGATGATGGTTAAATATTAATTTGAATATTAAATTTTACTTCAGTTAATGTAATTTTTTATATTGTGCATAAGAGAATAATTAAAATGATTTAAATGTTTGTGAGTTTTCAGTTAATTCCCAAATTCTTACTTCAGTTTGGAATATAAAAACAAAAAATCAATGGCATCTCGTGTGCTGATCTAGTCTGGCAGTGAAAGGGTTAAGAAGGGAAAGAATGGGATACCCTATATTCCAGGGGTATTAAAGACGTGGGTTGCATGCAGCTTACTTAATTCAAATTGTGCATCCCTCTCATTACTTTGATTCAATTGTGAGAAAGTGAAAGAGAGAGCGTGAACATTACAGTAATGGAATAACTAGGAGGCATTACATAATATTAAATTTTTTTATGACAATACAGTCGAGTCTCAATTATCCGAGGTAAAGTGGACCAAGTTAACTTCGGATAATGATAAATTCGGATAAAACGGAAGTTTCATTTTTAGGTATTAAAAATAGGCCTATGTATGTTCATAAAATTTATTTTATACATACGTAACTAAAGTGAAAGAACAATTTATTGATATTACTTAAACAAAATAGTCTTTTAATGATTTCTGCCTAGCTTTGGTCGATCACTTTTTGACCGCCAGGTTATGCCACCTAAATCATTGAATAGCCTTTAATTTGTTCTCTAGAGACACCACAACACGCCTTCTTTTCCCACTCATTATTCAGTAGAGTCAAGAAATGTCTAACTATTGTAGGGTAAAAAAAATGATGAATCTCAAGGATGGACAAGTCCGTGGGTATGGAAGTGTATTTTAATGTCTCCTTTTTATTGAGGTTAGTCGATGACTGACTCGACGATCCAAGCCTCCATTGAGAGGACCATGCCTCGGTTACATAAATTGTTGCGGCTGAATGCAGCCGCATGTTTTGTGAATCTTACACTGTGTTTTTACTGAAAACTGAAGTCATGAGGAGTCATGATTTATGTGGTAAATAACCTGTGTCCTTGACCACAAGCTAAAAACAACAATGTATTGAGAGGGTGCAGCCTTGGTTAACACGGAAGCTCGGATAAGTGGGGCTCGGATAATTGAGACTACTGTATTTAGTATTTTGGACTTTAGGACAATTTGTTCTTAATTAAAATATTAAGCACTTTTAGTTGTTTGACTTCAATTTCCAAGAAAATCCTAAGGCTCATTATTATGACATACAGACCTTCATCTGTTTAAACATTAACTATTTGGCTCCATGCAATTTCAATTCGAGACCCCTGCTCCTTACTACAAACTTTGCTCTCTCGGTCATTATGTCTTTATTTTCTGAGAATGCTAAAATGTACTTTTTCTATATAAGAGATTTTTTATTTTTTGAAAAAGTTCTGGCAATGCATACTGTTACATACCACCACAAAAAAGCACTGTGTGTGCACATGCATGCACACACACACACACGCAAAGCATTACATAATCATTTATTATTCAATTCATAGCATTTTATTTTAAATTGCTGGAGTATCTGGCATTGCCGGGGACCATTTAAAGCCACCTCCACGTGTAGCTCACACAGCCTCCATCCAATGGCACTAATGTCCTTTATGCGGCTTCTGTCCAGTGGTGCTAACGTCGTTCACGTGGCTTCTGTCCAGTGGTGCTAACGTCGTTCACATGGCTTCTGTCTGATGGTGCTAACATCTATTGTAGCGTAATGCATAGTTTAACTATTCTCTTTATTTTGCATTATGAAGAAATTCCACAAAGTGATGCTTGAAACCATTAACTATATACAGTGTTATGTTATGGCCAGTGTTTTGTAAATATACCAAAATAAGTTGCGTCCTACCACACTGAATGACTAAGCACGACTGAAATATAGAGGGACATACAAAGTATGGTTCGAAACTCAGCTACTAGGTGAATGGGGGTAAAATTATATATCTTTGAAGTTTTGTGATGATATCTTAAAAGGTGTGGATTTCTATATCAGACAAACAGTGTCAGATTTATATATTAAGATGACTGCACTAATATAACCAGTTAAATTTTGTGCTTGTGGTTGCTTAGACAAGGTGTTAAATATTTCCAATGTATTTATTTATTTATAATTTGTACTTAGCAAATTGTGTTACATATGCACTCATTTAAATTGATGCTATTTATTTCTTTTCATAGGAAGCTTAAATTTGAAGAATATTGTGAAAGACCCAAAAATTTTGAAGCATAGATTAACAAGTAATCCTATTGCTCTAAGTGAGACAGTTGTTGATACTTTTCTTAATACTCAATTGATGCTGCAAAATATTTCATTGGTAAGTGTTGGACTCTATTTAATTATGTTGATAGCTTATAGCAAGGGCATTAAACTGGAACTGAACTGAAAAAGCCGATATTTTTGGTCGGAGCAGAACCAAACTTTATTTTGTTCCTCTTTTTCAGTTTACATAAATTTCGTGAACTCATTCCTTCTTTATGTGAATTGTACTCATCTTCTGCGAGTCTTTCCTTACTAGCTCTGGATTAAGGATCATTCTATTTTTGTGCTGTCAATTGTTACAGTTTAGCACTTTTTTGTATATCATATTATATACACGTGGAAGTTATTTTATATTGGACATAGTGAAAATGAGGAATAATAATACTTATTTTTATTTATTCCAAAAAAAATTGGTCATTTGGCCTTGACTTCTAAAATCTACAAAATTTATATTACCGTATTTACCCAAATCCAAGACGACCCTGAATCTACTGTCCTTGCAAAAAGTCGAGATACCCAAGTTTGAGGTGGTATATCTCGAAAACAACCACAATGATTTTAATGGGGTGAAAAGTAGCGGGTAGAGAATTTATTTCTGTTAATTGATGTACATCTTAAATTTTTAGTCTATGTTTTAATATTTTATACGAGTTGTCGGTGCTTGCATACTGCGAGCGCTTAAAAAAACACCATATACCAAGATCTTAACTCATAAATAAACCAACGTGATCTCTAGTGCAACAGCACTTCAGCCACATGTAGCCTATATGAATTAGACGAAAAATTCCATGAGTTCTAGCAGAATATTTATAATTTTCCATGAAATTAAGTCAACTATACATAATTTCCAAATTCTCTGGCAACCACCTCATGTTCAAGTTTTCATATATCAAGTTTCATGAGCAATAAGAATAATCATCATTAAGACAATACACTATACACTAAAATTATGGAAAAATTAGGATATTTTGTTAAGATTATTATTATCATCATACGTGCCTTTAGCATGTCTTTGGATAAAAGAAATTGCAAAATAGGTAGGATGCCATCATATTTAATAACTAGCAAATATACCCAGCGTTGCTCAGGTCTTTGTTTAATATCTTTCAAAAATTATTTTCTTAAAATAAACCTATAAAAGTATCATAGAGTATGAAAAATGGAAATTTTAAACCAATATTATGAATTTTTATCTAAATATAGAATTTTGGAAACGAAAGAAGTTTACCTGAAATCAAAATTTTAAATGGTAGGCAATCGGGAATTAGGACTTTAATTTCTGCACAAGCAAACAAATTAAAAAAAAATATTTATGAAGCGAAGAAGCAGAGAAGATCTTTGTTTCATTATTACTGTATACCTTTTTAGATCCTGGAAAGGTAAATAATACGTTGCTATTTACGGCTATTATTGTTCAACATTTGTTAAGTAATCATTTGTGATGATAAATCCGGAGCCTCTGCCACTGTTAAATTGGTTATTTTTACTGAAGCAAGGATTGAGTTATAGCATAGTTATAAAAATACATTTAAGAGGCTAAGGTTGCTTTCTGTAAAAAGCCGACTAAAACATTAATTTTTATTGCGTCTGCACGTGAAATGTTTTTCAAATTAAAAATTCACGAATATAAACATTACTATCATTATATATCACAGGGCACACTAATCACCAATGTTTAGGAATTCCTTCTCGTAAATAAAGCAATGAACAAAGGAAATCATTTCCCTCTCCGTCCATCTTTCTCTTCATGTACTAAAAGCTATCAAAGCACGCTTAAACCCATAAGGATTGGAATAACAATATGATTTCGAAGTTTAACAATGTAATTGGTAAGCATGGCAACATCCCATTAAAATGGCAAGATTTCCCCAAAATATGTCAATTAAATGTTTAAAATGAAGGATTTCGAGAAGGTGCTTGCATTATGCAAGTATTTCATCTCACCTTGAAAAAAACATTCATTTTTCAGAGATATATTTCATCATTGGAAATATTTTTTTAATTCAAAATATTTCTCCTTGGCACTGATTTTTGTTTTTTCCTTATGGAGTAATAATGGAGTAAAACAATCACTAAAATTTTCAATTTTAAGACTATTATACTTTTTCACATTGGCTTAATAATTCCTCACATTTCTGCCAAATTTTACATTGTAGCTCACCTAGAAGTGAAATAATATTTATCTAATTGTTTAAATTTTTGAAATTTATAATGGCCGCAATAACAATTTCATGGGGATATTGACATGTTATTCGTTCATTTACAATACGCTCGAAATAACTTAAAAATTTCAGCTCCCTAGTTTTTCCCGTAGAATCTAACTAACTAACTAACTTTTAACTGCCATACAAATTAAAATATCAATAATCCCTATTTCATTTTTTTACAAATTTTACCTACAAGAAAAATGTCAGCTCTATAGCTCATTTGGAAATACATAAAACTTGAAAATTAGTTTAAATAATTGTGAATTTTTAGCTGCCACATTGTTGAACTTTTTCAAGATTTTTCTTTTTTCTAGTCGGTTTTGCACAAAATCCTATGTAAAAAAATTTGAATCTCCATAACTTCTGGAAGTGCCTAAACATTAGTATCCTCCTATATATTATATATGTTATCATTATATATAGACGTTCCTTACAGAGGAGGAGGACACACAGGCACACTCAGGCACACACACACACACACACACACACACACATATATATATATATATATATATATATATATATATATATATATATATATATATATATATATATATATATATATATATATACGCCCCCAGCAGCTTGCCAACTTGGTCTCCGACTTGGTAAGTGTCCGCTGGGCTTCCTTCAACACCTTGTTGCCACCCTCATCACTACCTTTTCATTTCCTTAAGTTTATATATATATATATATATATATATATATATATATATATATATATACATACATATACACTAGTAGTTGGTGCTTGCATTCTTCAAACATATCATCTCAACATTAAAAAACATTCATTTTTGGTATTTCATCATTACAAATATTTTTTTAATTCTAAATATTTCACCTCCGGAGCGATTTTCGTTTTTCCCTTAAGTAAAAATAATAAATTAAAACAATCCCAAAACTTGGCAATTTTAAGAATTTTATACTTTCTCCATTATGGGGTACTAATGCTACACATTTCTGCCAAATTTTAAAGTTGTAGTACTTCTAGAAGTGAAATAATATTTTTCCAATTGTTTAAATTTTAAACATTTTTAACGGCCACGGCAATAGGTCTATGGAGAGATTCAAATGATTATTTGTGCAAATGCACTACTCTGTATATAACTTCAAAAGCTTCCTAGCTCATCCCGTAAAGTGTAAACAGTTATCTATTTGTTTAAACTTAAAGAATTTTTATTTGCCAAACAAATAAAAATATCAAAATTTGTATAATCCCTCGTTTTTTTTGCGAATTCTCCTTATAAAAAATTTTTTAACTCCGTAGCACATGCGGAAATACATAAACCATGAAAATTTGTTTACACAATTGCGAATTTTTTGCGTCCACATTGTTGCACATTTTCAAGATTTTAGTTTTTTCTAGTCGGTTTTGCACAAAATCCTACCTAAGAAAAAATTTTGAATCTCCAGCTCATCTGGAAGTGCCTAAACATTAGTATCCTCCTATATGTATGTTATACTAGTAGAAGGTGCTTACATACTGCAAGCATTTCATCTCACCTTAAAAAACATTCATTTTTCAGACAGACATTTCATCATTACAAATAGTCTTTTAATTTTAAACATTTCACCTCCGCAGCGATTTTCGTTTTTCCCACATGTAAAAATAATAGTTTAAAACAATACCCAAATGTTGCAATTTTAAACATTTTACACTTTCTCCATTATGGGGTACTAATGCTACACATTTGAATCTAATTTTAAAGTTGTAGCACTTATAGAAGTAAAATAATATTTTTTTAATTGTTTAAAATTTAAACATTTTTAACGGTTGCCGCAATATATATATGGAGAGATTGAAATGTTCATTTGTGCAAATGCACTGTTTTGTAAATAATTTGAAAATTGCAGCTTCCTAGTTCATCCTGTAGTACCTAAAAAATTATTAAACTTTAATGTTCAAATGGGGTTAAAACAACCCCTAAAATTTACAATTTTAGTATTTTCGATTTTTATAGTTGGTTATGAGAAAAGTTCTATAATGTTGCAAAATTTCAGCTTCCTAAACTTTTAATAAGTTGGTCTACACACTGGATTGTGTTTTCCCATGCTAAATTATGGGAGATATTCCGGGGTCTCTGGAGTCGAACCCAAGACACTGTAAGCAAAAGTGACAATAATTCCTAATGGATATTGCGGTCATCTAGCAACACTGAAAATTTCATTTTTCTAGCTTACCGGCAAGTGCCCATAATTAATTTAAAAAAATGGCGCAATGCTTTTCTTATGGGAAAAAACGCAACTTTCGGAATTTTTGGAGTCGAACTCATGTCACTTAGGTAAGAAGTCTCATTTTATCTGTAGGTTTCTCCATCATATCTACAACAACTAAAACTTTCAGCTCTCTAGCTCTTGTAGTTTGGGCTGTACATTAGTATCCTCCTCCATACTGCAAGCATTTCATCTCACCTTGAAAAATCATTAATTTTTTAGAGAGATATTTTATCATGGGAAATATTTCCTTAATTCAAAAGATTTCTCCTCGGGACAAAATTTCTTTTTTTCCTTATGGAACAATAATGGAATAAAACAATTGCTAATTTTTGCAATTTTATGAATATTATACGTTTTCCACATTTGGTTAATAATGCCACACATTTATGCAAAATTTCATCATGAGAAATATTTCTTTAATTCTAAAGTTTTCTCCTCTGGACAGGTTTTCGTTTTTTCATTATAGAAAAATAATGGAGTAAAACTATTACAAATTATTGTAATTTTAGGAATATTATAATTTTCCAAAATTGAGTTAATAATGCCACACATTTGTGCCAAATTTAAAATTTATAGCACATTTAGAAGTGAAATAACATTTATATAATTGTTTAAATTTAAATAATTTTTAACGGCCGCAATAAGAATTTTATAGATAAAATAAAATAATTATTCTTTTACATAGACTAATCTCTAAATAACTTTAAAATTTCAGCTCACTAACTTGTTCTGTATTATATAAACCGCTACTTATTTCTTAAAAGTATAGGAATTTTTAACTGCCAAACAAATTAAAATATCAAAATTTCTATAATCCCTATTTCGTTTTTATACAAATCATACCTCTAAAATAAATTTCAGCTCCATAGCACATTTGAAAATACATAAACCTTAAAATTTTGTTTAAATAATTAAAATTTTTAGCAGCCATATTGTTGCACTTTTTGAAGACTAGAAAATGTGCTACGGAGTTGAAATTTTTTTATAAGTAGAATTCGTAAAAAAAAACGAAATAGGGATTATACAAATTTTGATATTTTTTTTTGTTTGGCAGTTAAAAATTCTTAAAATTTAAACAGATTGGTTAATGCTTAGACACTACGCAGCAAGTTAGGGAGCTGAAATTTTTAAATTATTTAGAGGTTAGCCTAATTAAACGAATCGACATAACAATTTATATATAAAATCGTTATTTTGGCCGTTAAAAATTATTTAAATTTAAACAATTAGATAAATGTTATTTCACTTCTAATTGTACTATAAATATTAATTTTTCAGAAAGATATTTCATCATGAGAAATATTTCCTTAATTCTAAAGATTTCTCCTCTGGACGGGTTTTCGTTTTTTCACTATGGAACAATAATGGAGTTAACTAATTTTTGCAATTTTCGAAATATTATACTTTACAAATTAAAATATCAACATTTCTATAATCCCTATTTCGTTTTCTTACATACCCTACTTCTAAAAAAAATTTCAGCTCCGTAGCACATTTGGAAATACATAAACCTCGAAAATTTGTTTAAACAATTGCGAATTTTTAGCGGCCGCATTGTTGCACTTTTTTAAGATTTTCGTTTTTTCTATTCGGTTTGGCACAAAATCCTACCTATGAAAAAACTTTCTAATCTCCAGCTCATCTGGAAGTGCCTAATCATTAGTATCCTATATATATGTTATATGTTAAATGTTATATCCTCCTCCTCCTCGGTAAGAAACGTCTATAATGATATCTTACTCCTCCTCTGTAAGGAACGTCTATATATAATGATATTTAAGAAGCAGCTATTTATAATGATTGTGCTGTAGTTGAAGAAAACATGGTTTTTAGCCCTGGATATCTGATTAGACCAATTTGAATTTTTACGTCTCAGAAACCCTACAATGTATTAACTAGCAATTTTAATAGCACTTACCTACAACTATTTGGAATAAGTATCTTGAAGCAGTATTTTATAACTGCAACATAATATCCCATTTTGTTACATTTCTGAAATTCAGCTATCTTCGTCATTCCTGGGTTGTTTTCAAAGTTAGAGGTACTGTTATCACCAGACAAATGCCTATATTACTAATATGTAAAAAAGAACACCAAAAAATTACTTCCCAAAATGATACCAATTTTTATTTCATCTTCATTTTGCCTCCACCTTATAGCTACATCTAGCTTAGCAAAACTGGTGGGAGAGAGGATGAAATTAGCAATTGCAGCGTGCGCTGTTACCACGTCTTCTATGTTAGTGTATCATTTACATTACCGGCTGTGCAATGAATGCGGAGGAGGTAGCAACAGGACGTGCTGTCTCCTACACCCGCCGTTTTACTGCGCCAGAAATAGCTTTAACGCGGAGGCAGAATGAAGATGAAATTAAAATCGGTATCATTTTGGGAAGTAATTTTCTGGTGTTCTTTTTTACATATTAGTAATATAGGCATTTGTCTGGTGATAACAGTACCTCTAACTTTGAAAACAACCCAGGAATGACGAAGATAGCCGAATTTAAGAAACGTAACTAAATGGGTATTAATGTTGCAGTTATAAAATAACACTTCCAGTTACTTATTCCTAATAGATGTAGGTAAGTGCTATTAAAATTGCAAGTTGATACATTGTAGGGTTTCTGAGATGTAAACATTCAAATTGGTCTTATCGGTTTTCTAGGTCTAAAAACCGTTTTTCTATTCAAATACAGCCCAATATAAAATATTTAAACATAGACTAAAAATTTAAGATGTACATCAATTAACGTAGAAATAAATTCTCTACCTGCTATTTTTCACCCCATTTTTGCAAGGACAGTAATCTTTTAGCAGACTGTCAGAACAGAAAAAAGATTATATGACCTAATTTCTCACTGAATGTATTTGGTATATATTTCGAACACATATTCAGTATAGATATACTAGTTAGTTCATTGATTAAAATGGTTTGTTAAAGATTTGTTTAAGAAAAAAATAGTTTTTAAAAATCAATACTTTATTAATTGAAATCAGGATTGTAAGTATGAAATCAAAACTTTTTGTAGGTACAATTATTTTATTTTGTTTCATTTATTTAAAAAAGATCAATTAAATGCGTAACAATACGTCCTACGGTTCTACAACAACTTGTAACGGTCAGTTCGTTGCACGTCAATTTGTCGTGGTTCATCATGCGTAAATTTGTTGCACATCAGTACATCACATGACAAAATCATCTTGCATCAATTCATTGCTCCTTGCACCCGCATGCCACATGCCAGTCATGATACCTTGCCTTCCAATTTGTCTTGCGACAAATTTGTCAAGTGATGAATTGACATGTGATGAGTTTTTTGTGCGATGTATTAATGCGTGACGAGTTTGTCATGTGACGTATTGATGTACGATGAATTGATGGTATACCACTTCCTACTCGAATTTAAGATGATCCTTGATTTTCGCAATCTTAAATTTGGAAAAAACCTTGTCTTGAATTTGAGTAAATATGGTAATTGGGCCTCTTGGTGCGCATAAAGCTCCACTTTTGAAATTACCTGCAAAATATTTTTGGCTAAAAGCAGATCATTGTGTTTATTGTATTTAATGATTTTTAGTAAGTTAAATTTCAACTTGTATCCCTCTCATTGGCAGATGTATATGCAGTTGCCTATTTTTGTTTTCTTAACTTGGCAATAGTGAAGACATATTTGGTTTAAATAAAAAATTGTTGGGTTCCTCTTGAGATTTTCCAAAAAAAATTTAAAGTCGCAGTGAAAAGAACTGCTTTGAACCAATTCACGAATAATTTTTGGACCAATGCCATACTTATAGCTTAATGATAAAAAAATAAAAATAATTTTACATTAGTCTGAAAAAATTCATTTCACATAATCTAAATTATTATCTCTTGATTTTGAGTTTTAAATAGTCATTTATCTCACTGATTCATTTATTGCTATTTTTCATAAAATAATTGCAATGATGCATTTATAAAATTGTGCAGAATTTCATTTTATAGGATGATTTAATGAAGTCTGATCCTAAGAAAGTGGTGTGCAGTCCCACATATTTAGCTAATCTGTTATCATCAGTAACACACAATGAAACTGAAGCAGCAGTGAATGAATTGTGCAATATGAAAGAAGAAAATGTCGGTCTGATATTTAAGGAAATTAGGCAACAGTTAAATGATACTGCAGTACTTAATCAGGTAAGTGCTAAATGTTCAGTTCTTCTTGGGGAACATTCAAATCAAATTTAATATAGTTCATTCTAATTATTCACCTGAGATATTTTAAATCTTTGGTTTGTATTAAACCAAATTATTTCTTTCATCAAGATATAATGTTCCTGAAACAATAACAATGAAGCACTCAATATGTTTTTCCTTAATGTGAGAGGGGCTCATAATACCTGTTAGACTCATTTGATGTTAGTATTGTGCATGCTTTAATGCTTTTTCAAATAAGATACACAACATGTTACATTAATGATGAATTTTACAAAAGAAAATTTTGAGTGTATTGAGATTGAGATTCTTTGAATACAAAAAGGTCAACTTCCAATTTTACATCTAACGCATTATGTTGCATCTATAATAGCATGCATTATATGGAGGTATTGTGGATTTATTGGATTCTTAATTGTTGTTCATTAATAATGTACAATATAATATCTATTCTTTAACCTAGGAAATATTCCTACTAACATACTAATTGATCCTTTACACCAAAGCAGCTAACCAAACCGAACCACACTAATTTGGTGAGCTGCTAAACAAACCATGCGTTTCAGCAAAAATGGTTTGGTTAGAGAATTTTAAAATGTTTCTCAAATTTATTGTAAAATTTCTGCAAGAAGAATGTGATTATTATTTTGCACACATAATGTTTGTGTGCGGGTATATGCATGCATTGAGTTTTAATAGTGTTAATTTAGTAACTTATGTGAACCTTATGTTCAAATACATAACATTTTCATGCTTGACTTAGAGCTTGAAGTTTTATATTCAAATCATTATCCTGGTATGATTTTTAATTGAAATGATCTTTATCTGTACTAGATTTATAGTTTCAACATTGATAGCAACATCTTAAAGTAATAAGCACATTAATCAGAATAAATTTACCTTCAGAGACTTCTGATATCCCTTTAAGATACATAGGTTCAAATAAAATCCTGTTTATCATTTATATAGATGTCCGAGTACCTGAAAAATAATCTTGGCCGTTCGCTGAACTGGAATGATTGGTTTGAGATGGTAAGGTTGTCAAGGAGGATAATGGAACAAATGAGTAGTCTGGAAGCTTACCAGGACTTTTTGAAGTAAGAAAATATTTATAGCTCTTAAGTAAATGAAAATGTAAAAGAGTCAATTGGGCCTTTTAGACTTGTTAGAAAGGGTAATGCTTAGGTCAGGTAGCATGTCCTGCAATGCATGTGCTGTTTATTATTATTATTTTATTCAACAGAAAGCTATAATTATTAATGCTTTGCTTACAAATGTTGAAAAATGTTCCCAGTTCTAAAGTTTTTTTGGTTTTAATTAAAGGCAATGGAGCTTATTAATTTTTGTGTGATAGCATTTGAATAAATTGTTTTTGTCTTTGTTGCATCATCATAGTAATAATTTTGTTCAGTCTTTTGAGTGCTTCTCATTTACTCACAAGGGGAGGGCCAGACATTCGGATCACCGAATCTTTTCAAAATCTGCATGCATGTATTACATGGTAAGGACTATTGAGTGTGCAAGCAGTAGGGTGCACCTCTCAAGCATTCTCGAGAAAATCAACCTACAATATTGACGAGCTAAACTTATAACGGGCGAACCAAGTTGCCATTTGCAAGCCACTGCGGTGTAATGGTTAGCATTCTGGACTTCTAACGGAGAGTTCGCTGGTTCGAGTCTACCCATCTGCATTTTTATTATTTTTTTCCTCGCAGCCGTGATATTGTTTTAACATCAACAATAAATAATGGAAAATTACGTGCGTTTATATATTTTTTGTATTTTAAATGCGTTTTTCTAATTTTTCACTTTTATTTGTCTTTTTTGCATTCTTTTTATTATTTTTAAATCTTTTAACTTCGACATTTCCTTCTTTATGTACTATTTCATGTACTTATACTGATAATAATGAATGAATGTAAAGAATACCCATAAGTAAAATATTAACAAATGAATTTGTAAATAATGTGAACACATTTTATACAAAATGCACTTTTTCTTTGTCAAAAGAAAGTGTTACATAATAACTAATTATTAAATATCTGTGCACTCATTGCCACATTAATCGTTGGAAGCATTCGGAACAGTGCATGTTGCAGAGTGATATTCGTCATACAGACACAGGAAACAGAAATTCAAACGTCATCGAGCACAACGAATAAAAGCAGCCCTCTTGCACGCCCTAGGGGTTTTCAGAACATCTGCTGGAAAGCAAGCCTCGTTGAGGTTTAGGAAAATGTCTCTTTCATCAGATAATTTTGAGGCAAACTACGCGTAACGTAACATTTCCGAAAATATCGGCGCAGATAACTGATGATGCGTAATTGAATGAGTTCTGATATCATCTTCGCGAGATGCAATTTTGCGACCGTTTTCAATCAAATACGAACAATTTTGAAGGCGCTTCTTCATCTATTTCGTGGAAAAGGATGAGCTCCTCGTCACTCAAGTTTCTTTTCCCCTAACATTTCGACAGTACAGTGATACAGCTCTTCTCCCATCACCATAGCAGCTTCAGAAATCGTTGAAGATGGTTCCGAAGCGACGAAGTCGTTTCCCAGAAGAAGATGCTCACAATACAAGAACGCATCTTTCAATCGAAGTTTTGCCGTTTGACTGTGAAGCGAATCTTCATCACACTCACTTTCCGAAGGAATTGAAGAATCAGGAACCAGCTCCGTTTTCGTAATAACAAAATCAGCAACAAACTCGCGTACACTATTCTTTTTCGCTCGCCTTACAATTAACAATTAAATACTCGTCTCACTCTCACAAAAGCTAATTGATGAATGAGGCCTGTAACAGTACTTTCCTGACAAGAGTAGGTCCCAATTAATTTAATTAATGTGACAATGAGTGCGCAGATATTTAATAATTAGTTATTATGTAACACTTTTGACAAAGAAAAAGTGCATTTTGTATAAAATGTGTCCACTTTATTTACAAATTCATTTGTTAATATTTTACTTATGGGTATTCTTTACATTCAATCATTATTATCAGTATAAGTACATGAAATTGTACATAATGAAGGAAGTGTTGAAGTTAAAAGATTTTAAAATAATAAAAAGAATGCTAGTATTATTCATAATGAAACACAAGTAGCACTTTTCCACAATATATTATGCTAAAAATGCTATATTGTCCATTTTTATTCTTCGATAATACTCAAAATGGAGAATCTGCACCCATTGATCAGGAGATCACTGTTAAGTTCCTTTCATCTATAAAATGTATTTTGAAGTTTTTATTGATAATAGTTTAATGTCTTATTTGTTTAAATGCACTGTAACATGCATTTTGTTATCGTTACTGCTTACTCAAGAAAATGCTTTGTTATACATATTGTAAAAAAATGTGTTTATGTTTAAAAATGGCTCGCGAATATATTAAACCTATTTTGCTTATTTTTACATACCGTATTTACCCAAATCTAAGATGGCCTCGAATCTAAGATGATCCACCCTTTTCTGGACTGTCAAAACAGTAAAAAAGATTTTATAATCTAATTACATACGATTCCTGCAAAAATTAAAAATTCCACAAAACTAGCAAAAATTTTATTGGGTCCCATAATTTTCTTAAATATCATAGGTCTTTGTTTCATCAGTCATCATCACCCTCTATGATCTCTTTGTCAATGTCCTCACTCTCACTGTCTTTATCACTCCGAACTTTGTCTGTTGACTCCCACGAAACATCATCTTCACTTCCATCCATGGCATTGGATAAGCAGCACTTCTTAAATGCACTCACAATTACTTCTGCATTTATCTGTGGCCATTATGCCTTGATCCATTGGCAGAGCATTTAAATAGTAGGTTTTTTTTAGGTTTTTTTGGTGTTATAGGATGATCACCACTCAGAATATAAACCCTTTAAATAATCTTTAAATGGCTTGTTAACAGCAAGATCAAGAACTAGAAGCTGTGATGTCATTCCTCCAGGTATTATTACAAGGTCAGTATTCATTGCATTAATTGAATCTTTAACTTCAGAATTTGTGTGTCCTTTGAATGCATCTGGTACAAGCATCCCTCTTTTTCTTAATAGTGCTCATGGTCTTCTATTCCAGACAGCGTGTAACCAACCTCTCTTAAGTTCTTTTGGCATTCATCCATTTTCATGACATCTAACTATTATTCCAGTAGTCATTTTTTCCTTGGGTATTGTTTTTCGTTTTAGGATAACATATGGTAGTAATTTTGTTCCATCCGCTAAAACATCCAACATTACTGTAACTCACGTTTTTTCATTACCTGTTGTTTTTATTATCACAGATTTTGCACCTTTTTCATTGACAGTATAAATAGATGGCATGTCGAAGAAAACCAGAGTTTTGTCAGCATTACCTTATCTCCACATGATCAGTCATTTTAAGGTTGAGAGTGATGTTTTAAAAGGAACATAAGACAAAATTACAATTAAAGGGTTTATGGAACAAAACTGTTGAATGTGGAAATTCCAGTTAATTATGCTGTCATTTGTTTTGACATCTGTGAAATGATATTTGCTAATAGACAAGGAAAGTTTAGTTCACTTTAGGAAATCGTTCGTGCAGTAATTATTCATGTAACATCATCGTTCAAAACTAAAATTCAATAGTTCTCTAATTTGTTAAATAACATGACATTTGTACGTATTCAGCATATATTTCGAACATGTATTCAGGCATAGGTATAGTTCGTCCATTCATTGAAAAGATTTGTTATTTGAAAGGAATGTATGACAAAATCACAATTAGAGAATTTATGGCATAAAACTGTTGAATGGGTAAATTCCGGTGACACACCATCATTTGTTTTGACGTCCATGAAATGATATTCGTCAATAGAGAAGGAGAGTTCAGTTCTTCGCTTTTGGGAATCGTTCACGTAATAATTGTTCACTGAACATCATCGCTCAAAAATAAAATTTAGTAGATCTCTAGTTCGTTAAATAACATGTAATTTGTATGTATACAGTGTATATTTCGAACACATATTCAGTATAGGTATAGTTTATTCATTCATTTAAAAGGGTTGTTACAAATTTTGGTTTGAGAAAAAAATCATTTAAAAATATTTATTTAAAAAAATAATAATGCATTAATTTTAATCTGGATGGTAATTTTTCATTGAAAATGTTCAGTAGTTATAATTATTTTATTATTAATTATTATGCTTCATATGTACAAAAAATGCCGATAAATGTGTCAACTTACTTGATACACGAATCTAAGATGACCCCCGATTTTTGCAGGCTGAAATTCGGAAAAAACTCGTCTTCAATTTGGGTAAATACAGTAATTATGATAAATTTAGTTCATTTTTACTTTCTCCATACATAGTATTGTTTTCATGAAAAAAAATCGATTTCGGGATTTCAATGGAAAAAAACATTTTGAGGTCCCCTGAACACGTTTTGACCATTTTCTCGATGATGTCTGTGTGTGTGTGCCAGCTTTATGTGGGTGCTCTAACTTAAACACTATTAATCGGGTCAACGCAAAATTTTATATTTAACATTTTTATAAAAGTCAAAAGAACTGATTAGTTTTTGGTAAAAATTGGTCAACCGGAAGTGGGTGTTTACTCTTGTCACTTATCAGTTCTAATATTTGCTTTAATATGATATATGTAAAAAAAAATCTGATGTGGCCACCACATGACTTTCTCCATATCTGTAATATTTATAAAAATTCCAAATAGGTTACATAATAATAAATATTTTAAGAAACTGCAAGAAAACTTTAGACTACAAAGAACAGAAATAAACTCAAACCATAGCCTTCTGATATTGGATATAACCACAAAACTCCAACAATTAAGAAAAGAAATTGGAGCGTTACTAAGATGTAACTAAGCGTTAGTTGTTAACAATAGTCTTCGGTAGGTGGCGTAGTTGTGGCAGCTAAAAATATAAGATATCTCTTAAACAATGCATTATATGGAAAAATGTTTCAAACAAATGTTATAGTAAATTAAATTTACTACAACGTTTATTCCAGTACATTTTTTACATCAATCAAATATTAAAGCGAATATTACAAAATAACGGATAAGTGACAAGAGTAAACACCCACTTCCGGTTGACCAATTTTTACCAAAAACTAATCAGTTCTTCTGACTTTTATAAAAATGTTAAATATAAAATTTTGCGTTGACCTAATTAATAGTTTTTGAGTTAGAGCACCCACAAAAAGCTATCACATACACCCACACACAGACATCATTGAGAAAATGGTGAAAACGTGTTCAGGGGACCTCAAAATGTTTTTTTCCATTGAAATCTCGAAGTCGATTTTTTTCATGAAAACAAACTTTCCCCTCTACTGCGTATATGGAGAAAGTAAAAATATATTGGAATAAAAGTTGTAGGAAATTTAATTTTCTACAACAATTGTTTGAAACATTTTCCCATATAATGCGTTGCTTAAGAGAGATGTTATATTTTTAGCTGTCACCACCATGCCACCTACCATCGACTATTGTTAACAATCGATGCTTAGTTTTGTCTTAGTAATGCTCCAAATTCTTTTCTTAATTGTTGGAGTTTTGTGGCTATATCCAATATCAGAAGGCTATAGTTTGAGTTTATTTCTGTTCTTTGTCAAGTCTAATATTTTCTCACAGTTTCTTAAAATATTTATTATTATGTAACTTATTGGAATTTTTAGAAATATTACAGGTAGGGAGAAAGTCATGTGGTGGTCACATCAGGTATTTTTCGTTGACTTTTTGGATTTTAACACTAAAAAAACTTGTAAAAAAATTTTTCTAATAAAATTCAAATTTATACTAATTAGTATTTGCTTACTTTTATTGTTGAATTTCTTTGTCTAGTGAAATTATGAGGGTTGGTGAAGAATATCAGTCAATTGTGCAATCTGTTCAAGAAAAATCTGGCCAAGACTCTTCTGGGATTGAGGGCATTTTGCGTTACATACAGTACATATTATGTGGGAAAAATTCTACTGATTTCATTGACCAGTTGAAGGCAGGAGGAGGTCAAAGCACCAGGTTGGTTACCAAGCACCATTTTTATCTACAAGTATTTATAACTGTTAATATGAATCAATAGGTGTCTCACCATTATAATTCCATTGTTTGGGTGATTGTTTATTTTAGGTTTGATGAAATTCGCGACCAGCTGAAGGATACTTCTCAACAGGAAGGTTTTTCTTATATAAATGATACCACAGCTAGCCCAGAATGTAATGAAATATTCAGAATATTGGAATCTGATGTCGTTACACGGTATCTCTGGAATATGGTGAAACCATTTATTAGGTATGTAAAAATTAATTTGTGTTTTTTATTTTTAATACAATTATAGTTAATCTTCGAACTGACATGAAATATTTTTCCTAATAATTTGTCAGTACATCTAGTCCTTTGTTACGTCATTAATGTGTTCTTGAAAGACATTATGTTCATCAAAATGATCTTAATCAAAACACATTTTCCAGTACACACAATGTTATTAATTGGGGTTGCGTTCCCAGACAACTGACAAAAACTGTCAAGTTATGCGTAATTTACCTTACTTAGTAGTTTGTTTACTTGCATCTGAGCATTCTAATTTTCATCATAAATTTATCTCTAGCAACTGATATCATTCTTTACTTTTCTTATTTTTGTCGAGTTTCATTCCCTGTTGGGATCATTTGCATCCAGCATTGCCATCAAAATATCGAAAAGCATCTGCGAATATCATGTTTTTTAAGACCTTGGGTGGATGTGTCTCAACATTAGCCTCTTCATGAACCCTTTGAGCATCAATTCAATCAGGTTTTACTTTGTCAGTACCTCATCATGGGAGGCAAGCAATTCCTCAACATCCTTTACTTCAAGACCATCAAATCCTATCTTCTTCCCCATATCTAGAATTGTGTGTCATGGATGTCTCTTACAGTCTCCTCAAAGCATTGGGAATCATTAATGCCATCCAGCAAAATCCTTTTCCACACACCATTCGTAGTGGAGCAAGTGACTTCATTTCATGAATCAGAAATGATGTTGATAGCCTTTCGGATATTGAAGCCATACCGGAATTCCTTCAATGTGGCAGCACTTTAACCATCTGTTGCCTTATGAGCTTGGGGAAAAGTTCTGTGTAGGTAGAAGGCCTTAAAGTTTGCTATTACACCCTGATACATGAGTTGTAATAAATAACGCAACTCATGTTTGGTGGCAGGAAAACCGCCTTCACAAAAACCACCTTCAGACATTCTGACAAGTCATCAAGGGTTTTGGGGTGTCCTCGAGCATTGTCAAGGACAATCAATGGCCTTTTTGCCAGGTTATTCCAGTGCATTAATGCTCAACAGCTGGGCTAAAATAATTTGTAAACTAGTCTTCAAAAATTGTCTTGGTTATCCAGGCTTACTTTTTCACTTTGGTAGCATGATTTTCAGTGATTTTTTTCGATTAATCCCCAGCAGCTAATCCTATAGCCACCGATATTATCTTGGCTACCTCTCGTATTGAGCAACCAATCCTGGAATTTTGGCTTCTCCAGAATGCAGGATTCCAGAGATGTTGTCTGTAGAGATGTATGGAGACTAAGCAAATACATAAGTGATGTTTTTAAGAAAAAAGTGCTAAAAACAGTGAAACAAAAATGAATTTTCGTCAAAAAGTGTCCATTTTTGACCACTAAAGTTTTTACGAAATTATGCATCATTATATTTTAACACCAAGCATCCAAAATCCTAGTTAGAGTCAAAGTAATGTGGCAATGTTGCACAACACTGCTCCACTTCTTTCAGAAATCATTTAACTTCAAAACTACAAAAGCGTCAATCAAGAAATAGGTATAATTTTCTAATGACATAACTGCAAAATGACTTTATTCAAAACGAAGTTTATCAAGGGCTACCTGTATTAGATTGAGCTGGTTGACCAATTAATGCATCTTTATCATTTATCCATATGAATGTCTTTACTATATTTTAATGTTTTACATGGGAATATAATTTCTTTTTTCATTATTTACAGAGGAAAAATACTCTATGCACCTAATGTGGAACCTGTCATGAGTGTGATGAAGAAAGTCAATGGCACTTTTACTGCTTTGGTATCACTTCGAGAGGCTTTGGAAATAATTTTGGATACATATCTGCCCATGTTACACCAGTCTACCATTGATAATGAAGAATCTTTCAGTATCATTAAGGTATAATAAAGAATAGAATAACTTTATTTGCCTCAGGAGACACTACCAGTAGGCTTTTCGTCAGCTTGGCGGTAAATTTTAATTGTAAATACAATTATGATATTTTTGACTCTATTAGTCATCGCTTATGTGGACATTGAGTGAACTAGAATTGCCATATTTACCCAAATTCAAGACGACCTCGAATCTAAGACAACCCCCCCCCCCTTTTAGCAGACTGTCAGAACAGAAAAATGATTATATGACCTAATTTCTCACTGAATGTATTTGGTGTATATTTCGAACACACATTCAGTATAAGTATACTAGTTCATTCGTTAATTGAAATGGTTTGTTACAAATATTTTCTGAAATAAAAAAGTAATTTTAAAATGTATTTTTAAATTTAAGACTATTAATTGAATTCTGGATCGTAAGTTTGCAATGAAAAATACAGTTATTTTATCTTGTTTCGTTTGTTTAAAAAAACGATTTAACGCATAACAATACTTCCTACGGTTCTATGATAACTCGTCGTGGTCATTTCATTGCGCATCAGTTTGTTGTGGTTAGTTCGTCCTGTGTCAATATATCGCACGACAAACTCATTATGCATCAATTTATCTCTCAACAAATTCGTTATGCTGTCTCGCTTTCAAATTTGTCTTGCAACAAATGTCTTTCAAGCAATGTCTCACAACAAATTTGTCTCGCACCGAAATTGTCATGCGATGAATTTGTCTAGCATTGAATTGATGTGCGATGAGTTTGTCGAGCGATGTATTGATGCGTGTAGAGTTTATCATGTGACGAATTGATGTGCCATGAATGGAAACGCGGTGGATTGACACGCGATCAATTGACCGTGATGTATTGATGATGTATGACTTCGTACTTGAATTCAAGACAACCCCCGATTTTTACAAGCTGAAATTTGGAAAAATCTCGTCTTGGATTCGGGTAAATATGGTATGTTTCTGTTGTTCATTTGATCTGTTGTAGAATTAGATGTTCTTATCATTCCTTTCAGCAAGGGGTCCCAAATCTGTATCAGATCTGATGCAGATTATGCATGTATTTATATCTTTCACTTTTTTGTGTAATTTGCTATCTTTGTATTAAATTGCTAGCTACTATTTAACCTTTTCGCTGCTATCAACGCATATATGCGTTTCAAGCTTTTCCGTTCGCTGCTCAAAAAAGATGAAAATATTTTGTCGAGATGGTTAATAATCAATATGAATGTAAATGATTGACAAAATAACTTTTAAAATATAAAGAGACTAAAAGACGAACTAAAGAACGTAGATGCGGAGCTCCTAGAGACACAGAAGCTAAAAGTCCATAGCAGCGAAAGGGTTAATGGAGCTTTCCAAAATTTTGTATGGACAGTGCTGAAAGTTTTTTATAAATGTGGATTAGGGTGGCCCATAAAAAGCAAATGTTTAAAAATTTGGGATCGATTCCTCTAAAGTGGTTCCAAATGACAAAAAATTACTGTGCAAAATTTGGGCGAAATCAAACAACATTCCGATGTTGCACATCGATCTTAAAGTTTCACAATTTGAACTTTGTGCCATGCGGCAACACATCACCTCTTACTGCATGCACTACAACTGCTAGTGAGGGAGAGAGGGAAGATGAGCGGACGAGAGGCATGAGATATAGGTAGGGGAAAGCTTCAGTTCTCGTCTCAGTGTATTCTCTGTTAGTTATTAGGTATTGATAAATGTTTATCTCTTCTTTGTTTACTCAGTTTAATGTATCGTTTCTTTCCTTACGATAAACTGTGTATTCTATGTTAGCCTTAAGTATTGTTATTATTATAATTATTTTATTTTTCTTCTCTTTTCTCATTGGTTACTCAGTCCCCTGTATCAATATCTATCATACACTGTATTTTCGGTTAGTTATTAGGTATTGTTAATTTTTTTATCCTTGTTCACCCAGTCTCCTGTATCATTTACTATGTATCTTAAATTGTATTTTATGAGGTTAGGTGGAAGAGAGGCCCAACTGGGCCTAACCTAGCCTAATAAAGGGTCGAATCAATCAATCCCTCTCTCTCCCTTCCTTCCATTCTCTCAACCTATCTCTTTTCCTTCCTCCCTTTCTCCCTACCCCTCCATTTTCCTCCCATTCTCCATCCCTCTTTCTCCTCCTTACTCTTGATAGTCTTTCAATATTTGAAATGGAGAAATAGCTTGTTATGCCATCTCTTATTTACATAGATAATTATCTTACCCTGAACTCATTAGGGCATACGATACTGAGTTTGGCAACAATATTGGTCACCATGGAAAGGAGAACTTTTTCTTTTAAAAAAACTCTAGATCTTGTAGTTTAATGGACAATTTTGGAAAAATTCTATCTGTATTTGAAATTTCACCTTAGGAAAATGTTACTTCATAATTTTCTTCATCCTCGAGTTCAAGTGCTGATTTTGTATGAAGATATTAGTAATTTTAATGTACAAATGAAAAATAGGCTAAACTCATCTCCATGTTTTAAATGAGAATAATGCAGAGAAAATATAAAAAAAATTGATCAAATGAATCAGCTTAAAAACCAACCTACCAACCCAGTGGCGAAACAATTTAGCAGCGGGGGCCCTGGGGCAAGAAAGTTTAGCCGGCCCCCTAAAGTGACCAACCGTACTGATATTTATGACTTTGGACTGTTTAACTTTTTGATTTGTTTCTGTTCGGATTTTTAACAGATATATGCAGAGTCAATCTAATAGACGCTGGGGAGTTTTATACTAAGGTAACTGGTGATGACGTTTTACTGTAATTACTTGTGTACCACGCACATCTTTTTCCCAAATTGTCGGTAAAAAAAGGGACTGCGTGTCTTACATAAAGATTTCTGAACTGGTTATATAAATTGTAAGCGTCGATAGTAAATTCACTGCCACACTTTCGTCTACGTTTATACTAGCAAAAAACGAAGAATTCTACGAAGTGTACACACCTTGTTTCATAGAAGGGGAATTGGTTAAGAGCCCGAATTTTTTTTTTAAATCCCAGTTGTCAACTTATTTCGGCACAATTTTTTTTTTTCTTCAAATGGTCCAAGAATAGGGGTGCACGTGGTACACGAGGGGGCGCGTTACATGAATAAATATGGTAATTTTGTCGTGAGGGCAACTTTATTTGCTTTCCAATGGCACATGCTTTTAAATGTAACCCTTCAAACCGAGTTGACGGTAACGTGCTGGCGATGTGATGCTGCAACTCAGAGTTCAATCGATGCATATTTATGTATGTTTCATGATTGAACTTACATTCACAGAGCGTAAAGTGAAAGAATTATGTTTTGTGATACTTGTTAACATATTATTGCAATTGTTTTATTTGCCTGAACTTGATCTTTGGTTAGCAACTGGCCCATTTCTAGCAAATCATCAACATTTCTTTCAAATTGGCGCGAATTAAATATCGCATCATGTCAAAATTGAATCACTTTGGAATGAAAGTTCAGGTGACGACGATTTTCTAATGACTTAAGTTGCCATCATATCAAAATCAAATCACCGTCACGAGTCACCTTGGTATAAAAGCTTCATAAGGATTAAAATTAATGTTTAACCTTGAAATAATGTTGCTTTGTGCTACATATGATTGAATTGGATAAACTGTTGAAGGCAAATAATGGCCCATGTGGTACCAGTGCCGACACAAGTATTTACACGTCCGCGCATCACCCGTGCTGTATCCTAACAGTGACCTTATTGCTGTTGGCAGATGCTACACACATTGCTGATCTGATGGCAACAATACTGTTCATGTCAGTACCCATGACTCGGGCGGTGAAAACTTAAATAATATCGTTGCCGACAATATCTGAAAGTACGGTATGGGCACTCTGAGTTTCCAGACGCCATGGTGCCAGCACTGTGCCGGACATTAGAAAATGATACGTGTAATGGTTCTCAAGGGTATTTCATTAGCTACTAAATGTTGACTATCAAGTGGGTAGCAGACCGGGCCTCTCCAAGGGTCCAGGCCCCGGGGCACTGCCCCTGCCTAGTTCTGCCACTGTGCCACCCTATACTCTTTATTGCAGTTAAAATGATGCATTCTACTTGACTCTACATTATGTAGTTTTCGAATTATAGATACATATTTGTACTTGGCGGGACACAAACCTCAGACACTAAATTATTTTTATATGTAGTATGATTGGCCTTGCTTGCTGTTTATGGGCTGATGTGAACTAAAATAAAAAGATTTATATAACAGCACATTATTTCTTTCACGACTTGCTCTTTAACGAGTGATGTAATGCAGATGTCTTCCAAAAACTTACAAGTTCAATAGTCCCCAGATACTTTATATTGAGCAATCAACCATTGCACGTGAGCCATCATAATACATAATTAGTTAACTTTGCAAGAATGAATCTGTGTTAAGGAGAGCTACAGAGTGTGATGCATATGTGATTTCATCATTTCCTTTGTATGAGAGGTCAAATAAACTTAATGTAATACCCAATTATTCAATAATTTAGAAAAATATAGTAAATGTTTTGTGGAAATTTTGCGGTTGAATTATGTATATGGAATTTATTTGAAAATGTGAGGTAATTTTGAGATCTATGTTATATTTTATAGGAATACCTGGAAACTAATGAAGGCAAACTGCTAGACACATTTGGACAAGAAAATTCAACCATTGGTCACTATTCTAATCTTCAAAATGCAGTTAACTGGTAATTACTCATATTTTTTGATCATTTGTAGCATGATGATTCAGCATATTTATATATTATACAATTTACTAAATGAAGAATCAATGTCTATTGAATTTATGTATGGTTGTAATGAATCATTTTATTGCTTAGGTAATCTTAAACTCTCACAGCAATGTCTGCTTGGAAATACTAAACAGTCTTTCTAGTTTTCTGTTATAATACCTTGTTCCATTTGATTTTTTGCTTTAAATTCATGAACTATGTCATATTTTATTGTGAAATTAAATAGTGATGAGTACTTGATTGATGATTGTGGTGAAAAAATTTTTCTTGGAAGTTTTGTTTATTTTTTAAATTGTACTAAAAATATGTATCTTCATATTTGCATTTAAATTTCAGGCTTTCAGAAAATAGCAATGCAACCTCAAAAGAGGAAGTCTTTGATAGTATAGCTAATGCCTTGATAAATATCACCAAGATCTTGGAGGTAAGCTCTGATGTATTTGATTGCTGAGCCAATGTGTTTGGTGAATTATTTTTAGTTATAAAAAAATGCCTTTTAAATGATTATGCTTAAAATGAATCAGTCATATCTAAAATATTTATGTATGCTTTTGAATATGTTTCTTAATAATTTTGGTCATTAGCAAGAAGGTAAACTTTTCACTTCAGGCATTACAGAATTCTTGTCTTTGTCATCAAACTTTTATCATGAAAATTCTGTATTTTATTCCATTCTTTATTAAAACTTGTGCAAATTTACTAATATTAAAGGCATTATGACATAAATGTTTTTAAATGTTTAATATACAGCAATGCCCCGCTTAACAAATGGGATACATTCTGCATAAACCATTCATTAAGTGAATATTTGTTAAGCAAAGTGCATGTTTCCATTGAATTTGTAACAGATTGCACACTTGCCCTAATTGAATCCTTATTCTTGTGAATGGTGCACAGAGTAGAAGGAGAAAGGCCTAAAGACTTAGAAATCACATTTAGCTTTTCACCAACATTAAACCGCCGCAAAACCTCTAATTTCATATCTAATGTGATACACCTTCATTTATTAGCACTTCACTGCTACTTGCTTTTCTTGTCCCACTCATTTTAAATTATAAAGAGGGTAAAGTTTTCAACAGAGTTGCACAAAAAATCAGCACATATTCACCGTTTCAGGTAGACCACCGACTGACACTTAATAACTTACAATAGTACTCGTTGGTACAATACAATAGTAGTGTTGGTTGACTAAATTTTGCAACATTGTACATATATGAGGCAAGTCTCGAGTTGCAAACTGCATGTGCATTTTAGTTAATTCACTTGTATCCATTCCATATGAGACTTGCTGTGAGTATTCAGTAAATTTCTTTATGAACAGAAAACATTGCATTCATTATAGCAAGTCTGGCACTCATTCAGCGAATTTTTGGTGCTAATTTATAGCATACGCTATAGCGAATATTCATTAAATGGGCATTCGTTGTGCGGGGTATTACTGTACAATTAATTATGATCAATAGTAATGGTAATAAAAACTAGTTGTTTTGATTTGTTTTATTTATTTTTAAAAGTTGATTGCTCAATAGGATATTTTGTTGAAAATATTTGCAATCAATGCCCATTCCATCTTTTTATCAAAATAGATAGAAGTAAAATATGCTGTTTAACACTTAACTATAAAAGATGTGCATTTAATGGGCCTTAAATACAATTCACCCTGTGTTGTTTGTCTTCTTAGTGCTTTGATTTAGATAAAGTGCAAGGATTTGAGACTGAAGAAGAGGCAGTTGCTGAAGGAATGAATTTAATTGAATCAAACCGACTTTGGGCTGTTGTGAGCTTTTTAGGTCTTGGTGAAGACGTGTATAACTTATCATATTCAGTCTTACCTGCAAAAGTATCTTACAAAATCAGGCAAGTTATCACACATAATTCATAACTTATATTGCCTTCATTGATGGTTATCAATTATATACAATTATATTTATAGTTTTTATTATATTTGTTTGAGAATTCAAGGTGTACTAAGTTGTTTGACCTGCCAATCTCATAGGCATTTAAATCAAGTAGACCTTTTTCTTAATAGGCAAATTTTCATAGTTGGGTTTCTCAATAAATACATATAACATAAGGAGGATAAAGTGAAAAGGCTTCATTTGTGTATACTTAGATGGGCTACATTGGAAGTTACAACTGCTTTGGTGGATTAGATTAGTTTACACATGAGATATAGAGATTCTGTGGTATTGTATAAATGAAAATAAAGTAAGTTTTTGGCAGATAAGGTTTATGACCATAATTTTGATTAACAAGTGCTAAATTGTCTGTGTAGTAAATCGTTGTTTACTTTTTCTCATATGATTAAAGTTAAAAAAACACTGAAGTAAACATTTCAATAATTTGTATATAGAATTTAGATTCCATATGATCAATGTTTTGAATTAAGTATGGAATAAGCATCTCAATAATAGGTTGCTGATTTGGTGATCAGGAAATATGCAACAACTTCACCTACGTTCACATGGTTTGTGATGTCACATAATATTATTCTTCAATATCAATTGTAATTTGCAATAACATTAATTCATACTGATAGCTTATGCGACCAAAAGAATTAAATATGGAGTTCAAGTTAAAAGTTGTAGAATTTCTTGAATCATTAAATAACTAATAAGAAACAAAGGTGTTGAGACGACTTGTTATGCATGCTCGCATAAATCTGAAATTAAATTTAGAACTTTGAGAAGGAGAAAAAATCCTGTACTTGACCGGGAATTGAACCCAGGTCTCCCCATTTGCCGGATAGGTGCTTTAAATACTCCAATCCGAGAATGGAGAATCAGGCTGGCTTGATAGCTTAGTTGGTTAAAGCACCTATCCGGCAAATGGGGAGACCCGGGTTCGATTCCTGGTCAAGTACAGGATTTTTTCTCCTCAAAGTTCTAAATTTCATTTAATAACTGTGTAGCATCAAGGGAATTTGTTGTTAGCAAAAAGCTGGTGTATGAATAAAGAAAGAACCCATTTTGATGAAGTGGCTTAAGACAAAATGTGTTGTGAGGATTGGCTTATTTGTGGCTTTAAAGGTCAACTTACATGGTCCAGTATAGAGTAACAATAAAAACATAATTTAAGGCAAATAAAATATTTGCATTTTCTGTTACAAAATGAAAAAATTGAGCATAAGATACATTAGGTCCCTCAAATAGAGGACATTCACAGTTTATGTAAAATTGGAAAAAATATTTTTATGATTGTTAATAGGTTTTAGTAAAATTCACATTAAATATGATACAAAATATTGAGAGATTTTATTGTACTACTTCTCCATCATAGAGAAAAGTTGACAAAAATTTAAACCATTCATGTATAGCAATCACAGGTAATATTCTACAAATATATTGTATATACCAGAATATAAGACAAGGTTTTGTTCCAATTTTTATGGCTGAAAAATCACTAGTCGTCTTATAATCGCACAGAGTGTAATAGTGTTACTGACAGAGGAGCTGAAGGCAGAGATAAGGAGGGTTTACTCTATGCCTCGGAACAGGACATGGGACTTGCATAAGGCCAAGTTCTGGAGGGCTGAGATCAGTAAACACTCTCTGCAGATGAAGTCCATTGTTTACACTACCTCTTTCGATTTTGAAACTTCTTGCAGTTTCTGTTCGATAATGATGGAAGAAACCTTTTTTGGCGATTGTTTCTAGTGCTGGGGGTAAGCCCAAGAGCAAGTTCTGCGGCTTGCCACGTGATATTTTGTTTATTCAATTTTCAAAATCCCGTCCCAGGGCTGAGTTCACAGTCCACTGTCGAGGTGGTTAGACTCGGGATGGGAAATCTTAACTGAGCTTGCGTCCTCTGCCTTGTTCTTGAATTCACCACAATTGGCACCAGAGCAGCTATCATTTGGGTGAATCCCATATTACCTGATGTTTCTTTTGCTGCAACTACGAGAAAATTTTCGAAAGACGCAGTGTGCAATTTAATCGACGAATGGAAGAAAAGGCCAGCCTTGAGAAATACGAGGAGCCAACACTTTAAAAATAAGAATTTAAAGTATTGTTTAGATGAAATAGCTATGGCATTGGGTGTTTCTTCTGAGAATATGAAACATTTTTATTTTTTTTATTCTGCACATTTCTGATATTTACAACGTTATATCTACACTTTTATTGAACAAAATGGGACAATTGTTTCTTTGTGGCTTCTGTAAGGATTATAAATGAAGACTGTGTAAATGAAAATTTTATAAGATTTATGCAGTGTTTTTAAAAAAATAAGAAATGTAACATTTAATTTCAAATTTTCAGTTGCAACATGAAAAAGTTGACCTGCGAGAAACTTTTCCCTATAAGGTTAAGAGGAGTAAATCCAGCAAATGAAATGTTTAGAAAAGTTGAAATATTTTTTGAAGAAGATTGAATATCAATAACTTGAATAGTTTTCACAATACCAAGAACTATATGAAGGCGCTGGCATGCGATCGATGTGCTACGTTTTTTCTACAGCGATTTGTGCATGAGAGAAGATAGCGTAAAATATATATTTAACAAATGTCATGTTTTTCGTAAATCCTCAAAAAATTTCAGAAAAATCACTATAAAGGAAGCACTAGAAACGATCGGCAAAAGAGGTTTCTTCCATCATTATCGAGAAGTCTTGGAATCGAGAGAGGAAGTGTAAACATTTGACTTTGTCTCTAGAGAGTGTTTGCTGATCTCAACCCCCCAGAACTTGGCCTTAGGCAAGTCCCCTGTCCTGTTCCTAGGCATAGTGTACACACGCTTATAGGCACCCGGCGTATTGTTTTTACGATCACGACTTATGTATAGATGATTATTGAGTGAATTATCTTCTTTGTATCATCAAAGTTGCAACTCCTGCATATGTATGGAACTTCTTAGCTGGCATTGTACATAGTAAGGTTGAATGGGCGGAAGATTTTACACCAACATACATAATTTGATTCTGTCATGATATCATAATGTGTTGACCGAAGACAAAGTGAACCATCTATGACTGTAGTAAATTCCATGTGAATTAAAGTCTTCGTGATTCAGTTTTACGTAAAAATATGGGTGACCACGTTGAGAAGAGAGGTTCTACACCTTCACAAATATCAAAATCATTGTGTAATAGTTATGATTCAAACTTGAAAGTTTTAGTGGTGAAATATGCTGCTGAAACTTACAATTGTGCATCAGCAAAAAGTTTGGTGTCACCAAGGCGAATGTGCGGCGGTGGAAAAATCGTAGGAAATGCTACAGTGTGCAAGTTTATATCAGAAAGCATTTCGTGGGCCTAAGGAAGGATGTCATAAAAATTTAGAGGACAAGTTAATAACATTAGTGCAAGAAAAGCGCAACAGTGGACTGCCAGTCTCACCGGGAGAGTATACAAATGAAGGCACTAGAATTGGCATTGACATTGAAGATTTCATGGCAGCAATTCAAGGCAAGGGTGGGGTGGATCACCTGGTTTATGCGGCGGAACGGCTTATCTCTGTGGTGGAACATTGTTAGCACAAAGACTTTGTGCGTATTTCACTGAGAAAATCATTGAATATCAGCGTTATATTATTCGTTTATGTTGTGAACATAGCTATCTCGTAGGCCAAATGGGGAATGCATATGAAACAGCTGTGTTTTTCGATATGCCAACTAACACTACAGTTGATAACAAAGGGGCAAAGTCAGTGATAGTTAAAACCACTGAAAATAAAAAACTAAGGGTAACAGTAATGCTATATATCGTTATTAGCTGATGGGACAAAATTGCGACCCTTTGTAATATTGCAGTGAACCATAGTTTTTGATGCAAGAACATCAACTGATATGCTATATGCTAAATGGTCTTATTATATTAGAACTATACACTATCTTGAATATAACCAAATTTTACATAATAAGCACACTAAAGAAATACAAATTTAACTGGGAAGGACAATTCGAGACAAACTTGTCTCTTGGTCAAAGTCAGTTATATTACATCATTCAGATAATCTCTTCAGGCTGCTGGAATAATAATGTCCACTCGAACACCGAATAGTGTCTTTAGCTGCCTGGTATAATACTGCCCACTTGAGGAAGTAAGCGGTGATCTCTTCGAAGGCTTGTACTTCACGTGAATCCACTACAACTCGTGAGTGCACCACAGGTCTAGTCTCTCGGTTTGGACACCTCGTACTGGAAGATAATGTGATGCTGGAGGTGGAAAGGGGAGGGGAATGATGTCAGACAGGCTTTTCGGAATGGTGGTTTTTGTAAGCCTTATTGGCTGCTTCTTTGTTGTCCTTACATAATTGCAGGAAATAGGAAAGGTTAGGAAGGTGAGGGGTACTTAGGGTATATAAAGCAGGCAGGTACTCACAGGGTGTGTTGCCCGGGGGGTGGTGTACTGAGGGCGAGGCCATTATGTCTGGCGATGCATGAATATCGGCAATATACGATAGCGGCATTATTTGAATGAGCATGTTTGTACATGCCATTTGTTAAGTGCTATTGGAAAAGGGAAATTGCCACATCTTCCCTGGGAAAATGATGAAAAGATGAACCAATAAAAGTTTTGATTGGTCAAGGGGAAGTTTCTAAGTCACTTCTGTTCCCTCCATTGTTCCCAGACCATGTATGAAGCACTCATTACACTTAGTAGTTGTCTCTGTCAAACATAGCGTAGTTTATTAGGCATCGTTAATTTTGCAGGACACTTTAAATTGAAATATTTCATGGAAGTCGCATGCTCTGAGGATCAGAGTCCAAGCTATTGTCACAGCTGAAGTTCTCAGAAGAAGTCCACCAGTTATTCTCACTGTTCACTTTAACACGTTCGTGGCGGCGTGACCCACCGGTGGGTCATGGGTGGTTTTCCTCGTGGGCGTCGTGCCCCACTGATGGGTCACCGTGGATCGGGTGCGCAGGCGCCGTGTACCACCGGTGGGTCATGTTGCCCTTAAAAGTCATACCTATTTTTACGCAGACGCTTCTTTGGAAGTTTTCTATCTTAAGCTTATGCCCACAGGGACATTATTTTATACAGCATGTCTGCATTATATCCCAGAAATACGTAAATATTTAAATTTTGGTAAGTTTGATTATAAACAGATCCATACACACTTTTGAATTATTTTTATTTCAATTCAAGGAAACGTGAAGAATGATTTTATATTATCATAAAAAAATAAAAAACACCTCAATAAGTGAATTGAAAATATAATTATGGAAGCACTTCAACAACAACTCAAATCTATCTGATTCATCGAATTTTGAATCAAATAATTGCGGTAAAGTGATTTGTTTGACCAATAGAGTCTCATTTTTGGCATACCCATGGCAATTAGGATGGCAATAAACTTACGTATTTCACTCTGATTTGTGTCATTCCATTTCCGCATCCTAGAACGTTTGCTTAGCACCTGAGAAGAGATCAACTGATTTGCATATCTATTAGTCTCTTCGACTATCAGATTCAACACTTTATCATTCAAAAAATGTTTATTAACACTCACCGGCTCTGAGAGATCCATATCCACCTATAAAATATCATCGCTAGAATAAGGGAATTGCCGAACACTATCTGCGCATGCTCCCCACAAGTTTGAACCTCTGACGATATTATCACTATTTTCTTCAGAAGCTGATTCTTCTGTGCTATCCTCTCCTGAAGATAGCAAGTCACTCTCTTCACCCAAATCCGACAGTTTGTACGAATCTTCAGATTCAGAAAAATTAGACATTGCAATGTCTGAATCACCCATTGGTTCCACTGATGTTGATTTTTTGTATATGAATTATTTCCAAAGATTCAATATTTCAAACTGAACACAATGTCACTCGTACAAAAGCCAGAACAAAAATATCACTAGTTCAAAATTTCCTAGAATAATATAGGTAGAGGAAGTGGAAGGGAGAGATAGAATTTGGCCAATGAGAAAATAAGAAAGTCTGCAAGCAAAAGAATTTATTGCATTTTCGAAAAAAGGACTATGCAGCAGAAGCCGCCTCTAGGCAATAAACCTCAGTCAACGTCTCTTGCGGTGGCTCAAATTGAGTGGTGAAAGACGCATGTGCTAGGGAAGCGGTGTTATGGAAAGAGTAAAACAACACGTGTTGCATTTTTTCATGGATGTGCCACTGGTATGCCATGACATATAGTGTTAAAATTGTTTTACGACGTGCCATATACAGTGGTCTCAAAACTGACATTGGTAGGAGGTGTAGTAGACCGCTCCGCACATGCTCACAGGCGATGCAGCTGGACCACAAAAATACTGTGGGACATTCCAGAAACTACGGAATTCATATGTACAAAATAAAGGAGGCATTTTGATTTTTCAAATTTTGTCAATATAATAGCCGGTATTATAGAGTGCGATTTCCCGGATGTATTTTTACAAATATACATATTTGTAAAGAAAATACGTCTGGGAAATATATTTTTGTGCATTTCATTACTAAATAATTATACTGAAAAAGTTCTCAAAAATGCAATGTTTAATATTTTATGTCCCTATTAGTTCAATAACTATAATGACTTTTTCGAAAAATATTTTCGTAGAAACTTTGTTGGAAATTGAATGTTATGCTGCTAAACAATGTTAGTTATTCTACAAGCTTTAGATAAATGATAAAAGAGATAATAAACTCTTAGTAGATGCCATTTACTTACTCTAGGAGTGCCAAGACATTTTTTTTGTAAAATAAAAGCATTTTTAAACTTAAAAAATATAAATTTAAAAAACTTTTTTTTTATTTTATGCCCCTGGGAACAAACAGTAAAAATGCCTTACACCGCGAATGTGTTAATGACACTAATCTGGGGATGCACACCCTTTAGAAGGCAGTTTTGAAAATTGTCACTTGGTGGTACATTGGAGATGAGACACTTCTCACTTGTGTCAACTTCTTGCTCAGCAGAAAATTCAATAACATCTTCAATTATCTCCCCCAAAATAACAGATAATTATAATTGCAATATGCCAAATTTTTATGGCTTAAGGAAACACAAAAGTTTTAATACTCATCCTTGCCTTAGATTTAGAGTGAGGGCAGATTGCATGTCACTGATATCATAACAAAGAAGAAAAATTCGTGACGTAATAACACAAAAGTTTTTTTGACATTTCCTTCTTGGAAATATTGTACATCATAACATAAATATTAATTAAATTTAACACATGCCATTCTATAAAGCAAGATTAGTTTGCTGGACATAGTGAACAAATCATTAATTCTTAGGCAAAGGTAATTAATCCTTTTAATATTATTGAGTATTTCAAATTATAATTATCCAAAAAGGCTTAATTTATCAAAAGTACAAGCATAGTATTTATATTGTCATTGTATAATATATCAATTAATTCAAATTATAGCATTTAGATTAATTCACAGTATAGTATTAAAATCAATTCACAATATAGCATTTAAATTAATTCACAGTATCAATATTTAAATTAATTGACAATATAGTATTTAGATTAATCGACAATTAGCATTTAAATTTATTCTCAGTATAATATTTAAATTACTTGACAATTAGCATTTAAATTGATTGACAATTAGCCTTTAAATTCATTCATAGTATAATATTTAAATTGATTGCCAATATAATATTTCAGTTAATTCACAATATGGTATTTAAGTAAATGGGCGGTATAGTTCCTAGTGCATACATTACATAGATAAAGACATTTTAAGGTATCCTTAGCCCAATTGGGGCAAGTTTACAATAATCCTGGTAATTATTACCAGCGAACATAAGAGAAAAAAAACATGGCTAGGTTAGATTAAACAATACAGATTTGCTGCCAAGCTGACATGCATAGATGTCTGGATACCATCTATGGTGCCTTATAATTCACATGCATTTAGCGATTTCTTGACAGTTGGCCATATTTTAATATATATTTTACCAGATTTGCATCTGGAGGCTGGTTGAAATGAAAACATTCATTAGACGATGGGATCGCCAATCCCCTACGCCAGCTATATACATACACAGAAAAAATTATTTAAGTACAATGGAGTTTAAGATGAGAGTTATTAGCGATTCTCTCTTTGTTTGGTGACAGCTGAAGAACAGCTGTTACAGGAGATATGAACCTTTTTATTGGAGAGGGGCCAGCCCACTGGGGTGTTGGCTTAGCAGTTCTATGCAACGCCTTAGAACTGGTAGGGAACCTTCTACATAAGACTAAATCACCTATTTTAAATGGGTTACCAGTGAGGCTTCTATTAAAAGCAAGAGCCTGCCTATGCCTGGTTCTTTTGAGGTTATTAAGTACATCTTGCCATAAGGAATGCCTATCTGAGTGGGTTAAGTCCTCGGAGAGGGCCTGAGGAGGAATTCTCCAGAAATTGGTTAAAGGGTGGGGGAGTTTCCTGCCCATGAATACCTTTGCTGGAGTATAGCCAGTGCTACTATGTATAGCTGAATTAAAGGCAAATGTTAGATGATAATAATAATTCATCCCATTTTCTGTGGTCATTCTGTGACAAGATGGTTAGGGCATATTTCAAATTACGGTGGACACGTTCAGCTTGGTTAGGATGGGGATAATAAGGGGCTGTGTTCACTTTCTTGATACCATATTTAAAGCACATATCAGACACTGTGACAGAGCGAAATTGGGAACCATTATCAGGAACAATAAATTTAGGATATCCAAATTTAGGAAATATTTTGTTAAACAAGACTGAAACGAGTATCTATTATGGTGAGGGGACAGGTGTTGTCACTTTGACTTCTAGGCAAGGGACCAGTGAAATCTATATATACCCTTTCCCAGGAGTAATTGGACAGTGAGGAAGACATCTCACCAGGGGGAACTAGGAACATGGTGAATTACAAAAGGAAAGAAGACAATTTTAAAACCATTCAACCAATTTTCCCTAGCTGCTTAGGATGTTTGAAAAGCCACGTAATTGCCCCATTGTCGGTATATAGATGGAAGGTTTTCGTTTGGAGGCAGGACCAAAACTTATCTGTGGCCTAACAGCAGGCAAGACATTCCAACTCATAGGTGGGGAGCTTCTGCTCATAATTGGTTAAGGTCCTACTTGCATAGGCAACAGACTTAAGCTTCCCATTAACCTGTTGATTAAGGACTGCACCAAGTGCAACTTTACTGGCATCCACAAATAAATGAAATTCTTCCTCGAAATTAAGAAGATGGAGTATTGTTTTAATTTGAGAAATGAGTTTTGATGGGAGCTGGACCATTGGAAGATGCCATTTTTCTTTCTGAGTGCATTGAGAGGTGCTGCAATCTCTGCATAACTTGGAATAAATTTGGAATAAAAACCGCACTTACCGAGGAAACACGAAACCTCCTTAACTGATTTGGGAGCAGGGAAGCTGGATAGTGCACAGGTTCTCTCTGGCTCAGTCATAAGTTCGCCATTGGAGATCCGATGTCCGAGGAAGGTAATTGATTTCTGAGCCAATTTCCTCTTCTCTGGATGGACAGTAAGCTCAGCTGCTCTCAGTTTCTCCAGCACCAGCTTGACATGATGGACGTGCTCTGGGAGGCTCTTGGAATAAATACACAGATCATCAATGTAGGGATATACGTAACAATATTTTAAATCACCTAGCACTTTGTCAATCATCTTTGAGAATACCTGTGGAGACGTTGTTAGACTGAAGGGAAGGTGATTATAGTGATATATGCTGAAAGATGTGACAAATGTAGTATATTCCCTGGAGATAGGAGTTAAGGGAATCTGGTGGAAAGCAGAATTCAAGTTGAGAATTCTGAAGTATTAAGTGGAATCCAAATACTGTAGGGCATATTCTATTGAGGGAGTAGGGAAGTTATCCACCTTCACTTGTTTATTAAATTTGCAGTAAGCGACCACGAGTCGCTCCGATATTTGTTGTTCCGGCAGCATTCGAAGGAGAACACGTTGTGAAAAAGCACCATTCGCGTTCTTTTGATGAAATCTTGGCCTAAGATAATTTGCACAGGTAAGTCGCACAAGTAGAACATATGCCTCCACGAGAGATTTTGAAGACGAACTCTCAATTTAATGCATCTCGTCAAGACAAGGGGGAACGTAGTGACGTTCCGACATTTGATTAGGCACTGCTGAAAGTGTCCGCAGCGGGGAATTTTTCGCCAGGTCTCGTTGAGCAGCGACAGGGAAGAGCTGGTATCTAGCAATGCTTTAATCTTTGTGGAATAAACATTGCAATTTACTAGTGGCAATTGAAGATTTTCGGCAATGTTGGTGAATGAAATAGCCGGTTGATTAGTTTGTGGCCTCGTGGAACGATCTTCTCTCTCTCTCTTCTTCTTTGGCAGTTGCGGAGGGAATGTCCGTGCTTATTACAAAAGGAACGAGTGATTTCAGGCATGTTCGTACATGCCATTTGTTAAGTGCTATTGTATAAGTGCGATAGGAAAAATAGGGGGTGGAAATCACCACAATATTCAAGAGTAAGAATCTATCAAAAGGAAAACTACCCCCTGGTATCATTTACAGATGCATTGAAAAAGGTTGGATGACTAGCGATTTGATGATTCAGTGGCTGAGTGAAGTTTGGGATAAATGGCCTGGTGCTCTTTTAAAGATGAGATCAATGCTAGCTCATGATGGTTTTTGGGGACATCTTACAGATGATTTGAAATCCAAAATACCACACCTCAACACTGATCAGGTGGTCATACCAGGAGGCTTGACCTCCCAACTACAAGTGCGCGATGTGGTTGTCAGTAAGCCATTTAAAGATAACCTGCAGTGCCTTTATGGGGTGGTTGCCATCAGGGAATTGCCCTCTGACTCCAGCTGGTAAAATGAAAAACCAATAGAGGCTCTACTGGGAAAATGGATTAAGACTGTATGGAACAGTATCTCACCAGGATCAATAGTCCATGGATTTAAGAAGTGTTGTTTCTAACAGTTTGAATGGATCAGAAGATGACATTCTGTGGGGAGAGGAAGATGATGCAGCTATTGGAGATTTCTCTGCTAGTGAAAGTGAAAATAACAATTAAAATGTGCTAATGAGAAATAATTTGCATGAGAAATTCTAATGTTCCAATATATTCAATTGAAAATTCCAATCAAATTTGCTTATTTCAATTGGTTCAATGATTATTACTCAATGGTATAATAAACCTCTCTCATTTTGTGCATAATATATGTTTTCCTTTTATTAGTAGTTAAAAATGGGGGGGGTCATCTTATAATCACAGTCGTCTTATATTCGGGTATATACAGTATTATTTCCATATTGTAAAAATACATTGATAACCGATAGCATTGCCTGAATAAAAATCAATTAATTACATTGATTGAGTAAGATGTTCAAAAGTCTGAAAACTATATCCCCATTCAGCCGCCTTTGACCCAGAAAATATGGAAATCTACATCCCTGGCAACCATTTCATTAATGTTTTCTTTGAACAAATGTATAAAGTGCCCATTTTGGCTGTAGGTCCGTACCACAGAAGTGGATAGGAACTTTCATTCACACAGAGCATTTACATATGCCTAAATACAAAAAGTTTTTTTAGAAGTGAAATGTGCACAGATATGTACCATCCTCTGCTCCAGATAATGGTAGGCAGCCCAGGGTGTGCACAAAACCTCCTACCTGCTTGAGTTGTTAAATTAAAGGCATTTATTTAGGATATAATTTTAGCATATAAAACAATCTCTCAAGTTCATGCATAAAATTTATCATTTGTGTTGGTATTATCTATAGTGCATAAACTCTATTTTACTTTGCTTTGTGATCTTGCAGTTTCAAATGCTTTTCTTGAGTATGTTTTGTTTTAAATATGTTAATTTTGAATTACACAACTGCAGAAATAATTTCATTCAAGTATTTATCATTATCCATTACATATATCAAACAAAATGATAACAAAAGTAGTTGCTGAATTGTATTAATTGAAGTTTTCATTCTGGATTCTAAGTGAGTGTAATGACTCAGCTTTATAAATAGTACATATGTATTTATTTTCATTTTATGGTTTGTAGCCATGAAAAACATTCAGCCATAAATATGTTTCTCATAGGATTGACAGCTCTCGTGTAGATAGTACCAAACGTGTTGAAGATTCTATCACTAATCCAGGATCACGACGTCGGCCAGCCATTGACTTAAAGTACATAACATTTGGTTTTGCCTATCTTCAGGTGGGTCAGATGTGTTCTTTTCTTATCTTATATAGCATAACTGATTTATTGTAATATATTCTTGTAGAAATAGGGGTACTGCCCATTATCCCTTCTTGGATCAAATCCTGTGCCTTATGTTAAACATAATTTTATGTGAATCTCCATTTTTGGTATCATATATTGCTTTTCTTTATCTTTTTCATGATTTTGTTTTTTTTACCTGCTCCATATCAATACAAATTGTATCTCTGAAAAGAATATTTTTTTGTAAAATTTGGCATTTACCTTAGTGAGATATGAACTAAATGTGCTTATTCACTACAATCCCTAGCAACATTTTTTTTTAATTTGAAAATGATTATTTGAAATTAAACTTTTGGTATTAAGCAAACCTGTTAGTAAATGATAATGAATAATTACAAAACATGAATTGCTAAGCCTAATTGTGCATCCTCCTCCTAGCTCCATACTTTAAAAGCCTGATCTTGATTAAGTTTTAAGTAATGCTTTAATAAATCAAATGACTGATGTATTCTCAGTAATTACCTCTCTTCTAAAGCTGACATCTTAATAAGCCCTTGATTCTGTTTTGGAAATTATAATAACTAACATTGAGGTTAATATATGATTTTATGTATATTTTTGCCCTAATTTATCATAGATTTTCAAAGAAATTCCAAGCATGTCTATATCTATAATTTGCATGTTGATTATAACTTATTTTAAAATGGCAATTTATGCACAAATCTTCATGCTTGTGGTGTAAACTAATGTCTGGACTTGATCCTGTGACTGCTTGATGCTAAATTGTCTTGCCACTTCCTTGAGCTTAGCTTTTTAAGGAGGTATAACTGTTTTAATTTAGTCAATGTTGATGACATCATCATATATTTTAAAAAATTGTGCTCTGCGACCATGCTCTTCTCTTGGACAGATTTTAAACACTACTGGCTTACCCGTTTCTATGCAACTTAAAAAAGATTGTATAATATACTTTGCTTTTATAATTCATATATTTCAGGATAACAGAAAATATATGAATTTAAATTTATTTAAAATTTAATTTAAAATTTAATTAAAAAAAATGACTCGATGGGCATATTTAAAGCAAAAGCATCAACCAAATTAAATAATGAATTGAAATATAAAATTGAATAAAAAAGTGACCCAATTGGGGTCGAACCTAGGACTTCATATTCACGAGCTGACGCATTACTCACTATGCCATCCGGAGTCCTCATTTATGTTGATTCAAATTGCTATTCAAATATTGTCATTCAAATGACCTTTCCTCAGATGCACATTCGACAAATTATATATCGATAATAGCAGTATTGAAATGAGTCAAAGATATCACTTATCATTTATTGTCAATACAGTGTGTCCTCGATTAATGTCTTTAATTCGTTCCTGAAAATAGCAATGTAGAACAAAACAATGTTAAACAAATCAATATTTCCCATAAGAACCCATGTTATACAATATAATCAGTTCCAAAACCTTGGGTTAAAAGCCTCTTGAAACATAAAAAAACCTTACATACTGTATTTTATGGAGCTTTGTGGTGCCACATATGATATGAATAGTGTCAGAAGATAAATAAATCAATAAAACCATATCTTAACATAGAAATTGCATAAAATAAACAAATAGGACAACATAACTACATTTCAAGGTGCCCATAATCAGAAAAAGGTACATTTCATGATTGTACCTCTAGTTACAAGGAAAAGGAACTACCCAACACCAATTCGGTGAAATGTAGTACGAATGAAAGAGAAAGATGACTTTTTATTTGAAAGTTTACAGAGAGCCACAAACACTTCTGTGAATGCAAGTTCATGACTTGACATTGCTAGAAAAGAAATGCAACAAACAAATTATTTCTTACAGTATTTACTCTATAATTAACCCTTAATTAGTCACGTGGGGTCAGTATGACCCCACGCAATGTATTTTCATCGATATCAAAAGAAATTTATTACCTATCTAGACCAAACTTGCAATACCTTTGCCATTAACCTTCTTCATGGTTTTTTAGCATTTTTGTTATTTTGGGATTTGTTTATTGTTATATTTTAAATGTTTTACTCACAATATACATACAATAAATACTGAGACTATAAAATAATTTTTATTTGAGATTTCAATGGAAATCCACTTTTAAAGTATCCCCGAGTCCAAAAAAGTTGTTTTTGCAATGTCATCGGTCCGTCTGTCTGTCGTCTTTTTCCTGCTCTGGTGCCTGAACGGTTGCACATAATATAATAAAATCTCATATTTTTACTTTCTCCATATACATAGTATAAGGGAAAGTATTGTATTCATGAAAAAATTGACTTCGAGATTTCAACGGAAATACACGTTTTGATCATTTTCTCGATGATGTCTGTGTGTATGTGATAGCTTTTTGTGGGTGCCCTAACTCAAAAACTATTAATCAGGTCAATGCGAAATTTTAACATTTATATAAAAGTCAGAAGAACTGATTAGTTTTTGGTAAAAATCGGTCAACAAAAAGTGGGTGTTGTCACATCCGTTATTTTGAAATATGTGCTTTAATATTTGATAAATGTAAAAATGTATTGGAATAAAAGTTGTAGGAAATTTAATTTTCTACAACCTTTGTTTGAAACATTTTTCCATATAATGCGTTGTTTAAGAGATATATTATTAGCTGCCACCACCACTCTACCTACCGACGACTATTGTTAACAATTGTCGCTTAGTTATGTCTTAGTAACGCTCCTTTTTCTTTTTTTAATTGTTAGAGCTTTGTGACTCTATCCAATATCAGAAGGCTATGGTTTGAGTTTATTTCTGTTCTTTGTAAAGTCTAAAATTTTCTCGCAGTTTCTTAAAATATTTATTATCTTGTAACCTATTTGGAATTTTTAGAAATACTACAGATATGGAGAAAGTCATGTGGTGGCCACATCAGATTTTTGTATAATATAATCTGAAATATATATTGTTGATATGTAACATATAAAACGGGAATGGAGGGTAGTTAATTCTTATCAACTTTTATAAAAAGTGGCTTGAGCGATTTCATTTCAAATCTATCTCTATATACAGCTTGATATCATGAACAATATGACATAAACATTATATTTTTAAAAATAGCTATATAGTGTACGGCGGCATTATGATAATGAATTTTATGCCTAGCTACTGCAGAGCTCTCCCCTGAATCTTGACAGCCACCCAATTTTCCCAATTTTTTTTCACATGGGATTGAGTGGATGAATAGAAAGTGTACATACATTACATAAAATTAGGTATATCACTAAGTTTTTGTAAGTTATGTATCTCCGATTTTTGTTATTGTTTTTTCTTTTCTACATCAGTCCAAACTGTCATTTGTCATTTGTGTAAGGTATTTTTTTCAAATTATTTGGTACTGGACGGTAAAATTGATAATACTTGACTACTATGACATCAAAAAGATTTCTTTTTTTGATGAGATGCATAGGATTTGATGACATTACAACCTGATAAGGGACCTTATTCAAATATTGTCAGCAAACTTTGAAAAGGCATACATCCCTACAGAATATGTAATGACTGATGAGCAACTGATTCCTTTCAAAGGTCGGTGCCATTTTTGCCAGTATATTCCGAAAAAACCAAAAAGGTACGGAATAAAGGTTTTTGCATTAGTGGACACGAAAACATTTTATTTACAGAAATTTGAAATATGCAGGTGTTCAACCAGAAGGACCATACACAACCGGTAATAAGCCTGATCTAGTGGTGAAATGTTTAGTTATGCTAATAAAAGGAACCAATAGAAATGTTACCACTGATAATTGTTACACAAGTTTCCCTTTAGCTAGGTCACTTCTGTCAGAGTTCAAGTTGATGCTTGTTGGTACTCTGCGTAAAAATAAAATAGGAAATTCCACCTGAGTTTCTTCCAAAAAGAGACAGGAGTGTTAGAAGCTGCATTTTTGGTTTCACTGAAGATATCACAATAGTCTCCTTTGTTCCAGTGAAAGACAGATCCATGATACTTATATCAACCATGCTTCACGATGGTAAAATTGATGACAGCACCCAAGATCTCAAAAAATCCGAAATAATAACAATGTACAATGCAACAAAAGGGAGAGTTGATGCATGCGACCAGTTTTGTGCCACTTATAATGTTGGCAGAAAAACTAAAAGCTGTTTTTTTAAATTTTTTGAAGGTTGCCCCATCAATGCTTTCATACTGTATAAACAAAATGTTAAAAATTAAATGATGAGGTGAAACTTCTTAAAAGTACTATCTACAGAATTAGTGAAAGAGCAACAAATTTCGAGATCCCAGAGTTAGTTTTTACCAAGAGATCTCCGAAAGCACATTCACACTCAACGGGAGGGACTTGCGGAAGAAGGTCCATCTTTTGTAGTAGTACCTTCCAGAGGAATATAGAAATTTTGCCCTAGAATTAAGGACAATAAAGTTCCATTTAGATGTGCCAATTATGGGGCTTTTATTTGCAAAGAGCATATGTTAATGAAAGAGGAAGTGATTAAAAAATAAAATTTTTCTTGTTATGAATGTTATTTTAATCAATGTTTCATGAAAAATTATTAATAAATAATTGGATTATAGTCTAAAAGTGATTTTATTTCCAGTATGATAAAGATAAAACAATATTGTCTTCCTATAATTTGCAAATAATTTTGGGGGTCATATTGACCCCACGCGACTAATCACAGAACTTTTTTTCACGCAACTAACTAAGGGTTAATGAAAACCTACCATAGAGATAAATAAAACATTTATTTAGTTGCTTTTATTGAACTGTGAGTTTCATTAGGCCGAAAGACGGATAACCACTCTGTCTAGCCACAGCTGATACGAACGAAAATAAAATTGGAAGACATTAAACTCAAATTATCCCAATAGCACAGAATAATTTTAAGTTTAAAAATCTGATGTGGCCACCACATGACTTTCTCCATACCTGTAATATTTCTAAAAATTCCAAATAGGTTAAATGATAATAAATAATTGAAGGAACTGCGAGAAAAATTTAGACTTACAAAGAATGGAAATAAACTCAAACCATAGCCTTCTGATATTGGATATTGCCATGAAGCTCCAACAATTAAGAAAATATAAAGGAGTGTTACTAAGATGTAACTAAACGTCAAGTGTTTACAATAGTCACCAGTAGGTGGTGTGGTGTTGGCAGATAAAAAATTAGTTTTTAAAATATCTCGTAAACAATGTATTATATGGGAAAATGTTTTGAACAAACAAAGAAAATTAAATTTCCTACAACTTTTATTCCTGTACTTTTTTACATTCATTAAATATTAAAGCAAATATTTTTTAAATATCTGATGTGCCCACCACATGACTTTCTCCATACCTGTAATATTACTAAAAATTCCAAATAGGTTACATGATAATAAATATTTTAACACTTGACCGTCGGGCATATTTTCATGCAGCCTCATCTCTGTAGCGAGCATTTGTTTATTACATCCGTTGTAATGTATAATTTGTAATTTGTAATGTAATTTCTCAATACTCAATATTTTCAAGTCAAATTTGGAATAGGTACTTATTACGATCTATGTTATAACACAGTTTCATCCAATTTAAATTTATTTACAGTTACAGTTAGTACAAGAGTACAATTCGTGAGTATAAAAGTACAATTCGTATATTTTATTTTTGTTACATAATTTTATTGAAAATACAAACCTAATGCAGTCATAATTACACATAATAACATTTTGTAAGTCTCTATCATAGTAATTGGTCACAGTATGGTAATGCTCAAAAAGATACAAATGAGAGACTACACGTGACAAACTAACGCTTGAAGCATTTTTTTTTCATATCTCACAGTCCATCTATAATAGTTACACTGATTTTTAAGGTGGCAGTAGCCTACAAGGATACCCAAATACATAGTATAACATGTGCTGCCTTCAACAGGGCAGCTGTGAAACACGTAGTGATGCATTTCCTTATGCGTAGGCAAAATACATATTGCCGTAAATACCCGCGTATAATGCACTTTTTTTTTTAATATTTGAGTTAAAATTTTGGATGTGTGTTATACGAGGGTACATAATCTTTCTATTTTCATTTGACTCCATATTTCCACAATTTCGGCACATTAATTACTGCCCGGGTATCCTCATAATTTTATTGGTGATTCTTACGAAAAGTAAGATAGATAATAGTTAAAATTCATTAACAAATTCTATAAACATACATTAATTAGATATGAAAAGAATGAATTCAGTATTTATTCATTTTTAAAGCCGAGAAATTCTTTGTCACTGGAACATTCTTCTTCGATGTTGTTATCGGAATCGTCATCTTACGCATGACGTCACCCTATACCGGTGCCCGGCCTGGTGGTGAGGTACTGGTACTACTTACAATTAGAAACAATGGCAGCTGATGCCTTTGCTATCGTTTTTACGTGCTCCAGATTGTTCTAATAAGGTTAAAACTGATGGTTGGGCGAACCCGTCCACCTCAGGCGTGACTAAAACGTGTGTAAAAAACTTCGACAGGATTATCATCATTCCTTCAATTTATTAGCTCAAACAATGTCATATGCCATACTATGAAATTAATATAATTGGATTATTGTGTATATCCTAATATCACCTTGTAAGTAAACAGAGTATGTAATGATTGAGTTAGCTGACGTTCTTTTGAAACGTTATTCGAAAATTTCATTTCACTCTTTTGTTAGGTTACCAACACATAATACCAATAATTCGATCATTGCTTTAGACCTTCGTACACCATCTACTTTATTCTGAAATGGTAAAGCTAAAAAAAATCTGTTCGTGCTATAGGTGGGTATATAGAAAAATCATAGATTACGAGGCTGAAAACCACTCTGCGCGTTATACGAGGGTGCGCATTATACACAGGTATTTACGGTAATATGTGTCCCGACTGCAATAGTCGGGCGGTGAAACATGTTGTACTACATTTCCCGACGACAAAGTGTTAAGGAACTGCAAGAACTAATACTAAATTGTTAACAATAGTTGCCAGTAGGTGGTGTGGTGGTGGCAGTTAAAAAATTAGTTTTAAAAATATCTCTTAAACAAATCATTATATGGGAATATGTTTCAAACAAACATTGTAAAAAATTACATTTTCTATAACTTTTATTCCTGTACTTTTTTATAGTTATCAAATATTAATAAAATATTTCAAAAAAACGGATGTGACAAGAGTAAACACCCACTTCCAGTCGACTGATTTTTACCAAAAACTAATCAGCACGTCTTCCTTTAACCAAAATGTCATATATAAAATTTCATGTTGATCTGATTAATAGTTGTTGAGTTAGAGCACCCAAAAAATCCCAGTCACAGACACACCCACAGACATCATCGAGAAAATAGCCAAAACGTGTTCAGGGGACCTTAAAACGTATTTCCGTTGAAATCTCGAATTCGATTTTTTTCATGAAAACAGTACTTTCTCTATACTTTGTACATGGAGAAAGTAAAAATGGATAAGTGACAAGAGTAAACACCCACTTCTGGTTGACCAATTTTTACCAAAAACTAATCAGTTCTTGTCCCTATAACAAAAATGTCAAATATAAAATTTCGCGTTGACCTGAATAATAGTTTTTGAGTTAGAGCACCCACAAAATTCCAGTAACAGGCACACTCACCCACAGACATCATCGAGAAAATAGTAAAAAAATATTCATGGGGCCTTGAAACATGTATTTCTGTTGAAATCTCAAATTAAATTTTTTACATGAAAACAATACTTTCTCTATAATTCGTATATAGAGAAAGTAAAAATGGGGCACTCAGCAGATCTTCCTTTCTGCACAACTCACAAAGGTAAGGTTTCTATTAAAGGGGATTAAGATAATTTTTATGATTGCTGGGGGAACTTAGAGAAGAGTGTCATTACCACCACAAGGCATTGTAGCCTGCTCCACAGGCTACGCATGTCAACCTGTCCATCCACTTGCTCCAGGTAGGAAATGCCTTGATTTTGTCTTGCAATCTTTGGTAAAGTAATTGGAAATGAAAAGTACTTGTGTAATTATTTACAGACCAACAATTCATTTACCAAACCTACTTGTGAATTGTTTTTATTTATTTTTTAAATGGGTAAAAAATTTCCAAGTTGCGTAAGAAAATACCATGTTAGCTCTTAAGGATTTAAGCCTGATGTGAATCATCAAACCATATGCGACATTAAATGCAGCCCATCTAAACAACCGTGACTTTAAATGCAGCTCGCCGATGTACTCGGAAATACTAATGCAGTCCACCATCAGAAAAAGGTTGCACACCACCGCCTTAAGGTTGCACGAGCTATCCCCAACACTTCATCCACTCCATCATCAACCATATTACCCACGGTAAATACTTTCTCCCCTCTTTTTGTGAAGCATCTGCCAGTGTAGAGGCTCAAAACATTATAATAATGTATTTATTTGTCCAAGTGACATTACAAAGTACTGCATAGGACATGTCAAAAAAGAAAGAAAAAAAACATAAGACACTTTACAAAAATTCAGTTGTATTGTGAAAACTCTTTGACAATATGCCACCTGGAATGGAGGCGAAACAGTCGTCACTAGAAGAAACAACACGCAGTAGAATCCCGAAAGTCTTGGAAGGAGTACGAAAACACCGCGGAAGCCTTCGTATTAATATGAACTCAAATACCTTTTTTTGAAACGCTTTCTCACTCTTAATACCTCTAATGGACAGTGGTAGTGCATTGTAAAATTTAATACATATTACTTTAGATCCAATGGCACAAACTTCAAGATTTTGTTGCACCACATGTAGATCATTACCTCTTCTAGTATCATAGTTATAGTAATTGCAGTTTTTAATGAAATTGGCTATATTTTTCCTAGCATACAATATGGTATGGTAAATATAGATAGACTGGATAATTAAAAGAGTTGGCTGTAATAACGAGATCGTTCACAATATCAGAATTGCTGTCTATTATTATAGGTAAAGAGTCGATTCTCTTAGGGTCAGTGACATTGTTAATAATATTCCAGACTTAGTACAATTGGGAGCATTCAGGATTCTAGAGTTATTATAGGTCTTCTTACTTACTTTTATGTGATTTATTTACTTTTTTTAAGATTAGAGTAAGGGTTGTGGGTTTGTTCATTTCCATAATTTTTAAATTATAGTGAGATACGTCAACCCAAAACAATTTCTCCACTCAAATATGGCAATCCACTGCAACTGGAGAAGCACTGCATAAAAGATATGCATGAGAGTCATCTACCAGTATTTTTTTCTGTGCACTATTTCAGAGCCAAATCAGAACGATGTTAACTCGAATCATCAACGACGTAACTTGAATATGGATAGTAATTTTTGAGCAACGTTAACGTGAATCAACATTATTTGAAGCGACGTTAAACTGAGGACACTGTATTTTATCAACTTGCATGCCTTAAGTCTTAAAAAATCAGGCTTATAACTAATATTGGAAACGTAAATAAAGTAAAACTCCTATAGCAAAAAAAAAAGGTTTTGCTTTATTTACTTTGTTCAAGCCAAATTTATTGAGCTAATATAAAATATTGGAAACCTTAATTATGAGGTTATAAATGTCATTGGTTAATTTTTAATGACTGAAAAGAAGTTATATTATTCACATCATCTTATTAATTTAAATGATTTCTTTATATTTGTAAAGTTTATCTCCTTTTCAGGACATTGTTGATAATGCTATCATCTCTGAGGTAATGGGTGAAGACAATAATGTTACACTGCCAGGCATTTTTCTCCAGCAGTTTCCCTATCCATGTCATATAATTGATCAGTAAGTAAAATATTATGTGCATAAACAACTTATAGCATATTAATTATGAATTATTAGTGATCATTGATCAAAAATGAAAATATGCAAATTGGATATCAAACACTGTCATTAATCAAAAAATCTGATGTGGCCACCACATGACTTTCTCCATATCTGTAATATTTCTAAAAATTCCAAATAGGTTAAATGATAATGAATATTTTAAGAAACTGCGAGAAAATTTTAGACTTTACAAAGAACAGAAATAAACTTAAACCATAGCCTTCTAATATTGGATGTAGTCACAAAGCTCCAACAGTTAAGAAAAGAAAAAGGAGTGTTATTAGGATGTAATTTAGCGTCAATTGTTAACAATAGTCGTCGGTAGGTGGAGTGGTGGTGGCAGCTAAAAATATAAGATATCTCTTAAACAATGCATTATATGGGAAAATGTTTCAATTTAAGGTTGTAGAAAATTAAATTTCCAACGTTTATTCTAATACATTTTTACATTTATCAAATATTAAAGCAAATATTTCAAAATAATGGATGTGGCAAGAGTAAACACCCACTTCCTGTCGACTGATTTTTGCCAAAACTAATCAGTTTTTCTGACTTTCATAAAATGTTAAATATAAAATTTTGTGTTGATCTGATTAATAGTGTTTGAGTTAGAGCACCCACAAAAAGTTATCACACACGCACACAGAGATATCATCGAGAAAATGGTCATAACTTGTTCAGGGGACCTCAAAACGTGTATATCCGTTGAAATCTTGAAGTCGATTTTTTTCATGAATACAATACTTTCCCTTATACTATATATATGGAGAAAGTAAAAATATTTGTAAAATAAATCCAGCTCCTTAATTTATGCATCATTAAAATATTTTATATTTTTGCGGTGGACGAAAAGGAAGATAAAAAGATACCAGGTATTGTGATATGTTGATTTTTCAAATCATGAGTTGGATCAACCACAATTCTCAATCCAGGATAGATTTTTATAGCTTCCAGATTTTAATATGTATAATGTATCCATCACTATTAAATATGTAGCTAGTTTTCTTATATCAAAGAAGCAAAAATTTCTTCATAGTTTGCTTGATTTATTTATATATCTTAACTAAATGTCTATTCCTCAAAATAATAGAATCTGTATTTATAATTTACCAAAGTTTCTAAGTTTTTAAGAGAGAGAATATTAGATAGTTTCTTCCAAAATTTGGCCATTCTGACATTTCTTCTGGATTACCTATGTAAATGAGTTACTGCTTTTTGGGACAAATCTTAGAAGAGTAGGAGTTCACTTTCATTTCTCAGTTGTAATCCTATATTTTTACTCACATGTTGTAATGTTTAATTTATATGTTTAATGTATCCTTACATTTTTATTGCACTACATGCAGTTGGACTTGTCTTTCTGAAATTAACTTCTGCTACTCTATTGTAGGTTTGTATTGGCCATTTCTCGCACATTCCCAATGTTTATGACACTGTCATGGGTCTACACTTGTGCCATGATTGTCAAGTCAATAGTGCGTGAGAAGGAACGCAGATTACGTGAAACAATGAAGGCAATGGGACTCCGATCTAGTGCTCTGTGGATCTCTTGGTTCATTGATAGTTTTTTCTTCATGCTTATTGTCATTGCAATGCTCACAGCTATATTAACTGTAAGTATAGTACTGTCTACTTATTAATTTTGGTAACTTGATAAAACTTCGAGTAACAATTTGGTTTATGGCAGAATATATTGGCAAAACCTTGACAATTATAATGTTAATGTCTAATTATCAAATGTAAGAATTATTCTTGAAAATCAAAGACCATTTATTAGATTTGTGATAAAATTTTTATTTGATCAAGAACAGCACAGAGTATTATAGTGTGTAAACAATGTGCATCTTTCATAGCTGAAACTTTAAATTTTTCTAACATAAACACTAATGTTTCCTACTGTTATTTTTAAAATCGATGATTGTTTATGGGTGATTCTCTTTATTTTTCAGAAAGGAAAAGTTCTTGAAAATTCAGATCCATCTGTAATCTTTGTTTTCCTCACTTTGTATGCTGTTTCTACCATTACACAATGCTTCTTCATGTCTGTCTTCTTTTCCCGAGCCAATCTTGCTGCTGCCGCTGGTGGAATCCTGTTTTTTGTTACCTACCTCCCATATTCATTTATGGTTCAATGGGAGGAACGTATGCCGACCGGAGCAAAAATAGCAGCTGTGGGTCAAATTGTTTTTCATTATTTAAATTTTAAACTGATCACTTTTATATTATAGTTGATTTATCTGCCAATGTAATTTTGTTGCAAAAATACATCAAGATGATTAGGTAAATTATATCTCATCCTTCTGTATTACTTTCAGTCACTTTTTTCCAATGTGGCTTTTGGATTTGGCTGCTCATATTTTGCTCATTATGAAGAGATGGGCATTGGTATCCAGTGGAATAACATTGACACAAGCCCATTGCTAGGAGATCATTTCAGTCTTATTGGATGTGCAGGAATGTTTATTGTGGATTCAGTTATTTACTCCATGCTGACTTGGTATATTGAAACAGTCTTTCCAGGTAAGATATGAGTAATTGATAGTGTTTGAAAATCATGGTGACTATAATTTTCACTTCTTTCTTAAGTACCATATTTTTTTGGACTATAAGACAAAGCCTGTTTTTTAGAAGATTTTTCAGGAAAAAAGTATTTTGGTTCATCAAAACATTTAGGAAGGGTTACATTGTGCATCATTTCTAGCTGTGATTAAGTCTGTATCTGGTGACATATAAAGAAAATATTATGGCATGTTAACAGTTAAATATAACATTTTAGATTAACTTAATTTGTGAAACTAATAAAACAAATAATTTCTTCGAAATTTGTAAAGCTAAATGTGCCCTGCGTGCACTTGGCAGTTTTATTAATTAGGCTGTCTAGAGGGCGCCAATAGTCCTTACTTAAACTTAAGTACAAGATAAGATTTTAATGCCTAATAAATGGAATGCTTATATAATAGCGGTGCGTATGCTCAACTAATCCTTTTTCTTCTGCAGCTCTTTTTGCTTCATACATAAACATTTTGATTGATACACCAATACCCAATTTTCACTTCTTCCTCTAGTTGTGGCCATTTAGCACTATGCTTATGAAGACTTTCTTTTCCTATCACTTTCAGTTTTTCCTCCTGTTTTCTCCATTCATAGATCATTTTGCTCTTGTAGACATTGTGATCTCAATACATGTAACTACCGTATTTATCCAAGTACCACCTGCCCCGAATAAGACCCAATTTTTGTGAAGGCAAATTAGAAAAAAAAACAAATATTAAATTTTCAATTTAATGAGCCCAAATATAATAGGTAATATTATTGCATGTATCTTTTGCATTATATATTTCTCTCTCTGCAGTTGCCCATATTGTTGCGATGTACAGGGAGACCCTGATTTATGATTTTTTCATAAATCCAAATTTCATAAATCAAACCATAATATCCTATTAGCTTCCATTATATAATACAAGATATGTTCTCACAGTAAAGAATCCTCCCTTATAAGGCACAGAACTTGTTTTTAAGACATAATATGGAGCATGATTATTCCATGCACATATAGGTACATTACATAGCTTTGTGTTCTATTTTGCATTACTTGATGTCGTAGTAACTTGACTCTTTGATCATAGTTTGAAATTATAAATGATTATATCGTAAATTATCACAATTATTCCCAATGTATTTGTATTAATATACACGATGCCAACGAATACTCAACGTCATAAGTTTTATTGAAACTAGCGAGGCTGAATGCAAAGCACGTAGTGCCGAGGTATCTGCAGTGGGCCAGAAAGTGTGGTTCACGTGTGTATAGTCAAGGTTTATCATAACTAAAATAAAAAAATACATACCCTTCCCACCCCCCTCCTTGATATCCACTCCATACGTCCTCCCCTCCCATTAGTTTCCTAATGAACCCCGATGGCTCCACCTACTCATCACCTAATTACCTTCCCCCTCCCCCACCCCTCAATACTGTGTATATAAGTGTTTGGTTTATGCATTCGTATTACTCCTGATGATAATGCAAAGCATCGAAATCTAGATAATAGTCTCTTAATAAAAGTATTGTAGGAATTTACAAAGTTGTTTTTAATTCTTAATAATGAATTTCTGCAAAGTAACAGCCGAAACAATTGACTATATAGGTGAAATGATAATAAATATTTTAGGGAACTATGAGAAAAATTTATAGACTTTACAAAGAACAGAAATAAACTTACACCATAGCCTTCTGATATTGGATATAGCTCCAACATTTAAGAAAATAAAAAGGTGCGTTACTAAGACATAACTAAGCGTAAAGCGTGTTTACAATAGTAGGTGATGTGGTGGTTCGAGTGTTGGCCCCACCATGATCTGCTAAAGCAACACCAGGTTCAAGTCCTTATGAGGATTTTTTTCTGGCACATTAAAATGTCAGTGTAACGAATGCCAGAGTAACGAAATATTAAGTAAAACGAAATTATTTTCCACCCCCTGCCAATTTGCTATGTAACATTATGTAAAAATGTTTCATTTTAACGAATATCATTGTATCGAAAGTATTGTTTTAGCGCAATAAAAATTAATCCTGGTATGAAAAAATACAATAATTATAATGAAGTTTGTAAAAAGAAATTCCTTAAACAATATGATGTACACTTTTTGATCTTTACTGGGTTTGGTTTTTATCATCTAGCAATGCTGCAATGATTTTAACTTGGTGAAATCTCAGTCTAAGCAAGTGTATTGGACGATTACCTGACTAGCAACCAATAGGCAGGTTCTTCACAGCTCTATCGGACCGTTCAAAAAAAAATAACTGACTTTTTTAAGAAGTAAACACTAATTCATGGTTTCTTTCTTTATAATCATTTTGCTATATGTGACCATCATTCTGACATTTCGACTAAAGTGCAATATACAGTAGATCATTGGTTCTCAAACTTGAGTAACGTAAGGACCCCTTTGAAACGTAATTTATGGCAGAAACTCTATGTACAAAAAATTAAGGAATTGTAAAATTTAAATATTTCGTTTGCTATACAAAATACATCATACTACATACAAAATAATTTTTCTGAGGTGGTCTGGTCAAGTATAAGTATGTATCTATAACTCAAAAACTACATGACATGGAGACAAGTGGAATGTGTCATTTTAACCACAATCAAGAGTATAGGGTGGTAGGTTGGTTTTTAAATTGATTCATTAGATCAATTTATTTTTTATATTTTCTCTTTTCATTTTCCCCATTTAAAAACATGGAGATGAGTGTAGACTATTTTTCATTTGTACATTAAAATTACTAAAAATCATAATACAACGACTGATATCGTTGCCAAACTCAATATCGTAAGCCTATGACATTGAAATTAATTCAAGGTAAGTTAATTATCCATGTAAATAAGAGATGGCATAACAAGCTACTTCTTCAGTTTCAAATATAAAAAGTCTAGCAAGGGCAAGGAAGAGAGAGAGGGATGGAGAATAGGAGGAAGGAAGAGAGTGAGGGAGAGAGAATGGACAGAAGAGAGGGAGAGAGAATGGGGGAAGGGAGAGAGAGAGAATGGGGGAAGGGAGGGAGAGAGAGAGAGAGGGGGGGGGGGAGAAAACAAGGAGAGGTGGAAAATATATTTATTTGTTGTAAGGCATTGTAACTAAATGGTTTGTTACACTATCAACATTTTACTTCTTTTTCTCTTTGCTCTTCATTTGTTACTGCTTTTATCATTTTTGTTCATCTTCATGGTTTTATCTTTGTTCTTATTTGTTTTTCCCTCATTTTGCCACTCTTTCTCGATGTTTGATTCTTCTTTTCTGTTCATTCTTTGTTTATAATAATTTTTTTTTTGACATTTCTCAAAATTTCCCACAGTAGAACTGCGGGCTCTCTACTAGTCAATGATAAAAATAGCTAATTCTCCAATTTAGAGGTAACATTATTCCAGTTTCACATTACTGAAATACTAAAAATTCAGTCATGATGCATCACTCTTTTAAAGAAAGATTCTTTCTTGGGCCTTAGCCAGGAAATGATTAAACAAAGTGGTATTTTTCTGTATAATTGTAAAGGTACTGTATCATTCCAAATACCGTATTGTCCTGAATATAACGCGATGTTTTTTCCAAAAAATGAAATTTTAATACTAGCCCTCACGTTATATTTGAGTACTAGTGATTTTAAAAGATCTTAAAATAGTGTTTCGAAAAATCACCTTATATTCTGCACATCTGTTTACGAGATACAAGATACTTGTTACATGGTAGGCACATTAGGCATACGTTACATTGTACTTGAAAAGCATTCGAAGCGAGAATAGATCGAGTTCAATCGGCGGCTGACCCCTCGATAGTCATTGCATTGAAGCTATAAGTGCGTTGGCATATTCTTTGTAACTACCTTAGTGAGTTGTTACCCATCCTTTATTTTAACACTGGGTGACAAAAAGGGTGTTGATCATGTTAAGAAAAAAGGTTCTTCCAAATCCCAGGTTAACAGAGGTATCTGACAAAGTTATCACATGAATTTAAAAATAGTTTGAGCTAAATCGGTGTTGTTAAAATCCACCGGAAATGAGAAATCAAGGATAACTGTTATGCTTGCAGTCACAGCTGACAGGTGAAAACTGAATCCCTACATAATTTATATCGTAAAAGGATGCCAAAGGTAAAGTTACCATCAGGTGTAATCTTTCATGTGCAGAAGGGATGGATGAACGAGGGACTTGTGTTTGATTGGTTGAAGGTTGTTTGGGGTTGCATTATATTCGAGGTTTAGTTTTTTCTTGAAAAACTTTCCAAAATTCTTAGGGTCGCGTTATATTCAAGGTCGCTTTATATTCGGGACAATATGGTACTCTGTTGTGGTGCATTTATGTGCCATGACTCTCTGGTTGCAGAGTGTTGTCTAGAACAGCGGTTCTCAACAGAAAGTTCATCAGGGACCAGTGTAATAACAGAAAGTTTACAACGGACCGGTGTATTATTTGAATAATCCACCATGGACCAGTAAAATCAATTTTAAACCATCAATCATTTGACAATGTTAATGTTACTGAAAACACAAGCCTTTCATTAACCAGTGCTGCCCATTATAAAACCTTTATGAGAAAAATGGAATGTCATGGACCGACCAATACTGGACCGTGAACCGGCAGTTGAGAAATGCTGATCTAGAGGATGCTTGATGAGTTTTTGCTATAGCAAATGAAAAGCTGTATTGCCCAACATTTTCAAGCTATTATATGCTTTAATTGAAAAATAATTATATTGATTTTCTAATTTTATCATCGGAAATGCTGCCTGATTTACCATAAATTTATACACTTGTTTCATTGAATTAGCCATTGTGAATTTACAGCAGCATGACTTTGAATCCCTTTTTAGGACAGTATGGTATACCCAAGCCATGGTACTTTGCTTTTATGCGATCTTATTGGTTTGGAAGTGCTGTGGAACCAATGGATGAAAATGCAATTTCTTCAGCCTTAAAGAAAAATATGGCCACAGGTGACGATTTTGAGAAGGAACCCACACACTTACAACTCGGAGTATCTCTCCAGGGTCTATCAAAAATTTATGGACATTCCACTAATAAGAAAGTGGCTGTCCACGATCTTAGCGTTAATTTTTATCAAGATCAGATCACTTCATTCTTGGGCCATAATGGAGCAGGAAAGACAACTACCATGTAAGTTTTATAGAATAAACTGAGTTTTTATGGAATTGTCTTATAAAATTGATTTCCAACTAACAGAGTGATTTTCCAATCATTGAAGGTTAAAAATTTTATAATGGAAAAACAAATTTGTTATAGTTCATAAACTGAAGTCATTGGTCATTGTTATTATATTATATATATTATAACCAATGAGGTAAAATACTAAAAAATTCCAAAAGGTTAAAGCAAGATACACTGCTTAGTAATGCCTTAGGGTTATTGTTTGTCCTAGATTGAAGGAAATGGGAATGTATTCTCTTTTGACTTAAATAGAGATGTTAGGCTAATATCTGGTATGCCTCAAATTTTGTTAGTGAGAGTATGTTTTGTTTTGCAGTATGCTAAAACTTAAAGTAGGTAAAAATTCCAATTATGAATAATTTATCCTTGTATATAAAATCAATTCTTCATGGGAATAAAAATAGTCCATATGACAAATTAATAAAATATCTCATTTTTGATAATTTTTGTGTTTAACAGAAGCCTAGATCTTTCTGTATCATAATGACCATCAACATCACTCAAAACTAAGTTGGCACCAGCAACATTCTAGGAAGCTTAAGATTTCTGGGTAAAAGATAGCTGGATAAATGGGCTTTTTGCTGTTCCATATTTTAACCCTTTATGATCGGATGTCAAATTAATATCAACATCACTAAATTGTTCCCCTGGTCGTTTGTCAACCTATGATTGTTTCTGTTTATGGGAGGTTGTGTTTTGATAATTTTAATTTCGGCGCGAATAAAAATTTATGAAAAGTACATATAAATTTCATTGCCTCTATGCCCTCAATGCTGATGACCTGGTAGCAGACATTTTTTAAATTGCACCGACCAGAAAGTGTTAATGATAGTTATAAGTTTCTCATTTGTATATCTCCAGTAGTAGATAGATAAATCATCATTATGATATAAGCTGATTTACTCCCTACAAAACTTTTTTTATTAGTTATTTTCTTCCTTAGCTCCATCTTAACTGGACTTTTTCCACCAACTTCTGGTACAGCCAAAGTTTATGGACTAGACATCCGTACAAACATGGATAGTATCAGAAAAAGTTTGGGTACTTGTCCTCAGCACAACGTTCTTTTTGATCAGTAAGTATGAAAGAGGTGATGCATAAAAAATTATTCCTAATTACTGATAACTTGCTCTCTTATGTTTACTTATATGCATGTATTAATATGCGTATGCTTCTGTCAGTTAGGTTTGATAAAATTTTAGATGATGAATTTGAAGACATGCTTTTCTTTAAAAAAATTTGGCACTGAATATGAACTTTTGCCATTATTATGATAGATATTTATCTTTTGAACAGTCAAAAAGAAGAATATACATATATAACTTTTAAGTTAAAGCTTAGATTCTTTTTTTAATTGATCATGTTCTAATCACTTTTTGTTTCAAGATTAACCGTGGAGGAGCACCTTTGGTTCTATGCAAGGCTGCGAGGGCGACCTAGAGGAGAAATATATGCAGAGATGGATGAAATGATAGTGGACCTTGGATTGCCTCACAAAAGGTGGGAGGTGGCAAAAAACCTCTCTGGAGGCATGCAGCGCAAGCTCTCAATTGCCGTGGCATTTGTTGGTGGGTCAAGGACGGTTGTGCTGGATGAACCAACATCTGGTGTGGATCCCTACTCAAGAAGATCAATTTGGGAGTTACTCATAAAGTATAAAAAGGGTAATTCTGTTCAATGCATTCTTTTAAATGGTAATTGAGTTTTTTGATCTTGTTCTCATCAAGTTCTGCTCTCCAGCTGCATTTGAGGAAAAATACCTGTTATGATGAAAAACACTTTTTCAGCCCAAAAAAGTTAAACATTACAGTGAAAATGTTTTTTGTTTTCAATTTTATTTGTTTTCAGGTCGCACTGTAATTCTGACCACACATTTCATGGATGAAGCTGATTTGCTGGGTGATCGAATTGCTATCATTTCTCATGGCAGATTAAGGTGTTGTGGATCGAGTCTATTCCTGAAAGCACGATTTGGTAAAGGGTATTACTTAACTGTTGAAAGGAAAGAGGCAGCACTTGTGAACTCTCAAAATTGTGGTTTAACAAAAGAAGAACAGGATACAGTGAAAGAGAATAATGATGAAGAAAAGCCAAAAGTTAGTGCATACAAATGTAGTATCTTTCAGAATATTAAATATACTTTCTGCTTTTACTCTAAATATACAGTTTTTGTGTTTGTGCTCATGTATGTGTGCATATTATCAATTAAAAATTCATCTAAGCTAATTAATAAGTTTTAGGAGGAACATTCCATTCAGTTAAAATTAACACCATATTGTCTTGCATATACGCTGCACACTTGTATTTCAAGATTAAAACTAGGAAGAAATGTACCTGAATATAACCAAACCCCATGTTTTTAAAAGGTGATCTAAAAATATGGTGAATTAGGGAATATAAATAAAAGAAACATATCACAATTAGTGGTAAAACACTATGGTAAAATTACAATTTTGAACAATTTTCTCACATTTCTGGTTTTGCATTGCATATAAGACATTCATTTTGTAAATGTTAAGTTGGGAAAAAGTGCAGTTTTTTATATGAGTAAATATAATATTAGCAGTTTTGTTTTTGATTTATTATTGACAAATCAGAATTTTTTCTGAATTTTTATTTATTAAATTTATACAATGTGTGTTATAATTACTGAAAGTATTGTCTTCATTATTTAAGAGTGATATAAAAATAGTTTTACAAAATATGTTTCTGATTGTTTAAAATGTGAAGTCACCAAATTGATGTTAGTGGTTTGATGGTAGCATTAAAGTAGAAATTTGTCGCAATGTGTAATATTTTTCATAATTCTTTCATTCAGGAACAAGAGAATTCATCACTATCTGATGAGTTGCAAAAAGCAAAATCAACCCTGTCAATAAATCAAGGCACTCATGTCTTAGGTATTTAAGTCTTGAAAGTAGTAAAAAGACATCCATATACTTTGGTTGTAGAATTTAAAGCATTCTGACTTTTTTTCAGATATTAAAGGAAACCATTCAGCAATGGCTGAAAATATTACTCTGTTTATAAGGCAATCAATCCCAGATGCCCAGTTATTGGAAGAAGTGGGTAGTGAATTACTATACCTGTTGCCCTCGAAGCGCTTGGAGGAATTGAGTAGTGAGAACAGCAACGCTCGCATATCTGTTGCAGCTCTAGAAAGTCTATTTGATCAGCTTGACAGTGAAATGTCATCACTTGGCATAAATTCTTATGGAGTTTCTGACACAACTTTAGAAGAAGTAAGTTTTGTTTATGGGATTTAAAAGTTTGTATTATGACTGCTTTATCAAATATACCCTATTTACTCGCAACTAAGCTGCACTTCTTGTTCAAGGCCAGACCTAAGGTATTTATGGAGTTGTGTGAAGGAAAACTTGGTGGTCCTTACTTCTAGCTTAGCTAATATCCCTCGATTTATGTGTTTGGTTTATGAGTAACCCCATACACACCACATACAATCTATTTAATATTATTTAGCTTTAAAACACATATGAATACGTTTCTAAGTGGAATACATCTAGTAGCAACCCAAAGGCAGCCTCTCAGAAGACTGCTCAAGTGTGGGGGCACATGCCTAGGACTGGCCCTGCCCTTATTTGTTGAGACAGTTTAACCCCTCAAGCTTGGAGGAGATTTATTAAATCCCACCCGTACGGCCGGATGAGGTTTTTCAATTTTCACAATTGCATTGCAAAAACGTTCGAGAAATTTTTAAAAAATCATAACTTTGTAAGTTTGCTCTCAATTTTTCAGATTTTTTTGTGGATTTACGAAACACATGAAATTTGTAAATATCCATTTTGCATGTCATATTTTACACACAAACATTGTTGCAGTAGAAGAGAATGTACACCAATCGCTAATTTTCCAGTGTGCGTCCGCACTTTATAACATTCAGCACCGGTAAATAAATCTATGAAAGATATTGATGTACAATCTTAATAAAAAATAACTTAAATTAGTAACTATTTCATTATAAGACTCTACCCATCTAAACCAATTAGGTGAAAAGTTTTACGTATCTCAACTTTTTCATGTCTTGACTGGAAATTTTTAAGTAAATGTAGTATTACTGATTTATTAGAAGACGATTTATTTATAATATAAACGTTTTAGTTATACATTCATCATTCTTGGTCATTACAAAAGTCACATAGAAGAAATGATTACATTTTGTTCATTGGAAAAGGAGATATGACGTTGTATACATCAGAAATTAATTTAGATACAAAACTTTCAAAAGTTAAACTTTAGCTTATAAGTCCTTTCCAAATATTTTTAGAAAATTTACATGCGTAATTGGATTCAGCAAGAAATGCCTTATAGCTTAGTAAACACTTCTAGTAATCTAATGTGTAAATATATGGAAGAGCTTTGCTGTTCGTGATTTTTGCTGAAGTGTCCTCTTCTTGCCCACTTGCTTTATCACTGCTTTGGCCCAACTAGATAGCACTACAGAGAAAGCCCTTAGCTGAAGAGGAAAACAGACCCTACATCTTTCAAATGACAAAGAAAAGGAACCCAATTTTGTGAGTTCCCTTTCCTCTGGTATTTGTGTGTCAACTTTAGAAACTGAAAGTCCATAGGTCCGTGGTAAAAACTAAAATTCTATCACAAAACTAAACATATATTATATGTAAACAAATAAATATAAATAGATATACACAATTCCTCGCAATTCCCCTCCGAAAAGAACAAAGGCTCCTTCTCAACTAACTTGCTTTGGGGATGCAAAAAACCTTAGTAATTCCAACCACCTCGAAGAGGGCGAAATAACAGATATTGGTTGGCATTGATGTTCTCCTATGCAGCGACGAATGAAGGATCGTGTGGTCATGGAAGCGAATGTTTACCGAAATTATTTTACTCAATGTAATTCCTTTCTTCATGAATTGCATCATAAACATTTCTAATATGACGTTTTCCTTTCTTTTTTTACATGCCGACGAAAACCTTTGCCGCATGATATAAGCCAATTGAAAAAAAAATAGGAGAAAAATTTTTTCTCCTTGGAAAAGATGCACAGTTCCTACATTGCATTTCAAACACTAAGGAAAGGTTCCTTGCTGTATTAAAAAGCAATTTTTATATGGAGAAACAGTCATATCATAGCATAATTGAAAATTCCATCGCAAAATTCAACGTTGATTATATATTTTTAAAAACAAGAAAAATATACAGGACAAGCATAGATACGAAGTACAAAGCTTACTCTTTCAATATATATATATGGGTTATTTAGATTTAAAGAAGTCTCTAGCATCAAAAGATAAAAGAAATTAGGGCTGATGCAGGACATAATAGTATGTCTGACGGTCAATTGGACAGTTTTTGCAGGACGTAATAGTAAGTCTGACGGTGTTTACAGGTTAAGGAAAAAAATCCTGAATATAAGTCCCAACTCAAAAATCATGATTAGTTCTAAAAATTTCTGGCAAATTAAAAGTTATAAATACCATAAACTGTGCATAAAATTTTATAAATATTTTTATAATTTATAATAATAAGATATTTTGGTGACAATCTATAATCTAGTTGCAAAAATAACGTGGGATACAAAGGCCAATATAGCCGAATGAGACAGACACAAATCTCGGGATTAGGGTTGCCAGGCGTCCCAATTTTCATGGGATTAAAAAATCACAAAAATTAAAATTATGTTAAACTTATAAATAAACAATATTTATTAATATGTAATATTAATATGTAAACAGCAAAATTGTCAACCAATTTTCTTTTATGTATTTAGTTTATTTTATTATTGTAAAGAGCTCCTGAATTACATTAACCCTGCATACATAAAATTCACTCTCTACCATAGCTTAATATGTATATTCTTTTTGAAATGTGTTCAAAGAAGGTGAATACCTTCTTAATTCATTGGATTCTTCTCTTCTATGTAAAATTTATGAAAAGAAATTAAAGAAAGTTATAATACCAAAATCATGTGATACTATTTTAATATTTCGTTGTTCTGCAGATATTCCTCAAGGTAACTGAAGATGGCGATAAGGTGGAAGATGGCGGAATCAATGGCACCCAAGATGTTGAAGTAAATTTATCAGGTGAGGGATGATGAATAATTTCAATGGATAATGTTTTAAGTCCAAGTATTTAATATTATTGAATGAAGCCGTATTGTGATTTCCTTTCTTAAAGGCCTACCTCTCCAAAAGAAATTTAATGTATCCAGATTAAGAGAACTTTTGGATCTTAGAAGGATGCTACGTAAATTATGTAAAAAGAATTCTCTATCCTACGAAAACAATCTTATTAGGGAATCTGGTGAGTAGTATATAGAAATTAAGAGCCACTTATTTTTTAATTTCAGTTAAAAATTTAGTCAGATTTCCATGATGGTACTTAATACCTAACTTTGTATAATATATCCAGGGAATGATGTATTATATGGATTCATGTACCAAAATGTAATTGAAATATTTGGGATTGTATTGTGCCTTTCTTGTTAATTATGCTTAACCCTTAGGAGCTGAAGTATCATTTGTGGCCAAAGAGTTATTTTATTGTTTAACCCTTTAAGAGCCACTCGACGATATATCGTCTTTTGCTTGGTAAGCATGAAGGCCAACAACAATAAATCGTCGACCATGCTGAGTAAGCGTAAACTCGTAATAGTTCCACATGCAAATGACAAATGGCAAAAGATGATGAATCAATCGAAAGAGGAGACTATGTAGTTCACGTATCTTCTGTTCTTTTTGGTTTTAGTTGATTATTTATTGAGTTATGATTTTTTCAATTTCGCAAAATATTATCTCAATTCTTTCAAGATGGTTTCTATAGGCAATGATAATTTCACTGTTAGAATTGAGGATGATGAATTGCTTTGTTATATAAACTCATTAAGTGACGATGAATGTTATTTAGAGAAGGAAAATGTCAAGATTTTAGAAGATAATTGTGATTAAAAAATTTTTTTTCCAAATGTAAAATCTTAGCAAAATATTTTTTAATTTTATAAATAAATATGTTATGAGTATATAGTTTTATAGAATGTAATGTTTTATATATCATTTCTGCAATTACTGAAAGAAACACGGAAAAATATGAATAAATAGCATGTAAGTGATTTTTCATAGAGGCTGATGAAAGTGCTAAAATTGCAGTTTTGCAAAATAATATTTTTCTGTCATTTCATTTTTTAATATTTATTGCGAGTTTTTGCAGTGTTTTACCTGGATGTCTCGCCTTTATGAAAATAAGTTAAATATACTAGCGAAAATAATGAAATATCATACTTGATTCAATATAAAATTGACATTTTTTTATTAAAAAAATTAAAAACAACATTTTTTTAAACGAAAAAATCACTTGATGAACTCGAACATTCCCTTATTATAATTAATGTTTTTAATCATCTGTGCAATTACTGAAAGAATCAGGCAAGAATATGAATAAATAGCGTGTATGTGATGTTTCTTAGAGATTGATGCAAAATTGCTGAAATAGCCATGGCACTTTTGGACATACCCACCAAAATCTGAGTGGCATTCAAAGGGTTAAACTCTGTTTACTTATCCTTGTGGCAGGAATTTTGTCTTTTGCATTCATGTTTGCTTTGATGGTGCTTTTATATTCATTTTTATCCTAATACATTTTATCAAAGTGTTAACAAAAAAGTTCATATCAGTATGTGTGAGTTTTCTCTCTGTTTAGAAGCAGGTAAATCTTCAATATTTTACTGTCGAAGATTAATAAACTATTGGTCAAACATTGATTGGCATTAGTGGATACTTAGAAGAAAAGAATTTCAGAGGAAAGGCCTAACAGTATTTGCTTGAGTCCTTCACTACCTTCTCAGAAGATGTGATATTGAGGAATATGCTAGCATTCAAGGATATTAGTGAAAGCAGTGAAAGAAAGAAGTTTTCATGATTGGCAGAAATTATGTTAGCGTTGCAGGGGCATGGTCATCCAAAGGGGGGATGAAGTTTGTTTGGGAGAGCAGAGTGGGGGAGGCAGGTCACTATGTGCCTTTAGATTGCAGGTGCATGAGATGAAAGTAATTCTTTCTCCTGATTTTATGATGATGTTTGAAATTCTTTTTTAGCGACATTCATTTTTAAAGGCGTTTTTAGAAATTCATTATCAAGGAGCCTATTGTAACAAATGACAAGTGTAGCAAGTGAAACCATCCAACATATTATAACTGACTGTAAGCTGTTAGCTCGAGAGGATGTATTTAGACTGAAATACGTTGCAAAAAATCATCCATCAAAAACTCATCAAAATCATAAAATGCTATAAATGCCAATCCATAGAACAGATATTTTCCTTATATAATACTTGAAAACAATGCACAAAAATGTTCTGTGATAGGGCAGTAATTACAGATATAAAGATACCTATACTCAGTGGTGTAACTAGGGTATGGTGAAGGTGGAATTTGCCATATACACCATCTGCAAAAGGCACAATACATTCCTTCAAATCATGCCAAAAGTATTTTCCTATAAATATAACAATTACTAATTTAGTACTCAAATGTTAAATTTTTATGATATAAAATGCTAGTACACTATAAAAGCGCAGGAAATGATATTATTCTAAACAACTGAAACGTTTCATAAAACTTTCCCATAGGCACTATAACTCCCAGGTACATATCTGCTTATACTATTCCAGAAATAAAATAAATCTGATGTGGCCACCACATGACTTCCTCCATGCCTATAATATTTCTTAAAATTCCGAATAGGTTAAATGATAAAAAATATTTTAAGGAACTGCGAGACAATTTTAAAAACTTTATAAAGAACAGAAATAAACTCAAACCATAGCCTTCTGATATTGGATATAGCCAGGAAGCTCCAACAATTAAGAAAATATAAAGGAATATTACTAAGACATAACTAAGGGTCAATTGTTTACCAAAGTCACTGGTAAGTAGTGTGGTGGTGGCAGCTAAAAAAATTGAGATTTTAAGATATCTCGTAAACAATGCATTATATGGGAAAATATTTCAAACAAAGGTTGTAGAAAATTTAATTTCCTACATTTATTCTAGTACATTTTTTACATATATCTAATATTAAAGCAAATATATAAAAATCTGATGTGGCCACCATATGACTTTCTCTATATCTGTAATATTTCTAAAAATTCCAAATAGGTTACATAATAATAAACCGATATTTACCAAAAACTAATCAGTTCTTGTGACTTTCATAAAAATTCTAAATATAAAATTTTGCATTCACCTGATTAATAGTTTTTGAATTAGAGCACCCACAAAAAAGCTGTCACATACACACACATACACACAGACATCATCGAGAAAATGGTGAAAACGTGTTCAGGGTACCTCGAAAGATATTTCCCTTGAAATCGATTTTTTTCATGAAAACAATACTTTCCCTTATACTACGTATGGAGAAAGTAAAAAAAACAGATAAGTTACAAGAGTAAACACCCTCTTCTGGTTGTCTGATTTTACCAAAAAGCTAATCAGTTCTTGTCCCTATAACAAAAGTGTCAAATATAAAATTTTGCATTGATCTGATTAATAGTTTTTGAGTTAGAGCACCCACAAAAAAATTGTCGCATATACACAGACATCATCGAGAAAATGGTCAAAACATATATTTCCGTTGAAATCTCGAAATCAATTTTTTTTATGAAAACAATACTTTCCCCTAAACTACGTATGGAGAAAGTAATAGTTTAGTAAATTCCTACAATACAATATTGTAGGAATTTACTAAGTTATTTTTATTTCTTAATTATGGATTTCTGCAAAGTAACGGCCAAAACAGTTGACTATACACTACGCCATATAAGATACGTCATGTCTAGACAAGTCATATGGTATACATATTACTGTTAAATATACAGAAGCGACCACCTCCCTCAGGAGACAACCCCCTTAGGTGACCACAATTTCGTGGAACGGTATCAAAAGATATCTTTTCTAGGATCCTCTCTAAGACGACCACTCCCTGACCCGACCCCTCCATAGATGACCACAATTTGTTGGAAACTTGTTGGAAAGTGTAGAAGTAAGAATTATCTAAAAGGAGGTAAAAATGTTGAGAGAATGAAATGCACCCAAAACTTTTTACTATGATTCACTTTTCAAGGTTAATATTGTTACAAAAGGCTGATCATTCTGAAAAGAAAACATTATGCATAGAATAATTCTGTAAGTTATAACTTTTGTATATTATGTAAGTACAAGTGGTAAAATATTTGAAACTTTTAAATATATTTAGTTGACTTCATTTATAATTGATGGGAAAATAATATATAATCTTTTATCAACATAATTTTGTTGTCAATACAGTTATTTTTTGGTATGAATACTGTCTTGAATTTCAATTTCTTTTATGAGACAGGTATACTCCGATTTACATTGAGGATGCAGATGCAACGTCAAATGAATCGTCGTTAATCAAAGTAGTTTTTCTCCTACGAATTAATGGTATGAGGGGAGGATGCATGCAGGGGTTTAGGACAGTTTGGTACAAACAATTGCAGTAAAACAATGGCAGATCTGGAAGGGGGGGTGAACTCCCCTCTTTGGATGTCCCCATTCCCCTCCATTCTATGCTTTCTTAATACTTTCTACACCAAATTCCCCATCCAAGTAAACAGTATTGCTGTGTCTCAGGGTCACCCACTATTGGATTGCAACACTGCTGCATTTTCAATCTGAATTTCAGACGTACTCGCCTGGCTGCACAATGTGATTCTCCTCGCATAGGCATTGTTTTGTTATCAGGATACGTATGTCTTATTTGACAAGAATTATTAATCAGTGAAGTAGAAAAAGTGCTAATTCTTTTGGATAATGATGTTTAGGAATATAGAGGTAGAATTAATAAAGTGATTTAGAGTTATTAATATCATTACCGTGCCAATATTTCTAGTTTCTCTAATATTAAATAATTTTCCCAAATTTTTAGAAAATTATAACTTGCATAATCAGATTCAGCATGAGATTTACGATGATTGAGCATCATAATTTCACTTAAATGACAAATTCACCATAATCATGACAAATTCTAGAGGTGGAAGCTAGTAGTTGGATGTTGTGTGACTCCACAGTCAGCTTGGATATGAAAAAATCACTCCTGTGCCCAGGTGTTCCAAGCTTTTCATTTCCGAATTCATCAATTTTGTTCAATCACTTAGTTCCTTTGTTACAAAACCCTTCAAAATTAACATATTAAGCAACCACCTAGACAGCATTGGCCTGAGTTTAGAGTGATGCAATAGATCATTGTTTATTTTGATGTTATATTACAGAGAGTAGATATTAAATCCGAGTATGTGATTTTTATTTAGTATTTTAATCAGATAATAGCTTCAGGAAGGTGGCAATGAAAATTTTAAAGGTCATTAGACATCTAACGATGCAACTTCGAGTCAAAAGAGTGTAAATCGATACACAGGTATTAATTGAGCAGCAATGTAACTTCAAATCAACTTAAGTCAAGATGACGTAAATTGGGGTATACCTGAACATTTCTCCCTCACTTTAAAATGACTTTGCATTAAAACATCAATTCACTTGTAACATAAAATGTACATGAAATTTGTTGGATTACTCATTTGTCACAATTTTATTTTTATCTTCAACTTCCATAACCACTCTGCTTGCCTAGTGTTATTGAGTTTATAATGTAAGCTTAAATGTTACATAACTAGAGACCTAAAATTTTAGGAAGTACAGGCACTCCACGGGTTACGTAAGCCTCGACTTACGTAAACCCGCACTTACATAAGCCCCCATAAAATTACAAAAAAATTTCGTTATGTTTACATTAGTGATTTTTGTAAGCAAGCAGGAACTAAATACACTATGTGCCTGGAGGAATATGGAACCTAAGCACCCTTTACTGTACTGCAGGGGTGAGGAAAATTTTCACGCAGCGGGCTGCACTGGCAGTTGCTGGTGCCTCAGTGGGCCGGATAAGCAGCTACATGGAAATTGTCATATTGAATAGCCAAAAATAATCAAAATAAAACAATATTTTGGCATTGAAATGTGAATAGATAAATATATCCTGCATTAAGCCAGTTTAACTTTGTCTTATTAAAGATCTTCAGTACTTAATTTTCACTGATCACTTTCTCAAAATAGCTTCGCATGCCGAATAAAATGCCTTCATGGGCCGGATCCGGCCCGTGGGTCATAGTTTCCCCACCTCTGCACCTATCTGTAGTAATTTTTGAGTTATGCAAATTTCGAGTTATGTGACAGGTGCCGGAATGCATTCCTTACTTAACCCTTTCGCTGCAATGGACTTTTAGCTTCTGTGTCAGCCGTGTGCGCTGAGTTCAGTGACCTTGAAGCACGCCTGTGCTGAATACTTTCTTAAGGAGCTCCGCATTTACGTTCTTTCATTCGTCTTTTAGTCTCTTTATATTTTAAAAGTTATTTTGTCAATCATTTACATTCATATTAATTATTAACCATCTCGAAAAAATATTTTCATCTTTTTTGAGCAGCGAACGAAAAAGCTTGAAACACATATATGCGTCGTTAGCAGTCAAGGCACCGCTCTGCCCGCCCGCATATATGCGTCGATAGCAGCGAAAGGGTTAACCCAGGGAGTGCCTGTAATTGATTATGTAATTTCAGTGTTTTTCCTTAGTGTTGTAACAAGCAATTTTTTCCAGGAATTTCCTTTGAGTAGTTTGAATTTATGAAGTATTTTGATTCCCAATTTATTTTGTTTGCAGCAAAAAAGCAAATTGTCATTCAGTACAAAGGCAATCATGTAACGTGTGAGTTATTGAGCACAACTTGTGCTTTTTTTAATTTCATTAACCTGCATGATTCTTTAATAACTAATAACAGCTTTGCTTTCCTCAGTTTCTGCACCAAGTAATCTGCATTATTTCCTTGCGTTTCTCTATTACTAACTAGTGATATAAGTTTATTCTGGTAGCATGCCAAATAGAAGCAAGCATGGTTAAAGGTAATTAAAAGATTTCCAAGTGTTTGAATGCAACATAGAAAAAATATAAAAGTTGGATGGAAAGTAAATGTCTTCTGGTCATATTTAGAAATATAGAAAAAAATTTATTTGACTCGAATTGCAGTTTAATTATGACCATTGCCATTACTTTGTGCTCTTTTGCCATAGAAGTGGTTTATGTTAACTTCTCTTTGGTGTCTATTAATAATAAAACCATGAGTATAATTGTGTTGAGTGCTGATGAAAGAAATTGTGGATGTTTTCTAATTAAGTATATTTTTCAAGTTTTCAAACAAATTCCTATGAAAACTTTCATTGCAGTGTTTGCCAATACTTCTGATTTTTAAATCTCGGAAGTTTTCACATCATTTTCTTTCACATTAAAAAGGCCGGACAGACATCAGACATCTTTCATGAAATACTATGGTATTTTATTTTGCATACATCTGATTTTATTGATAACATTTGAAATTTTATTCTTGCTAGCTCTATTGGAAGTTCAAATAAATAAAACAATTGCAAAAATTTGGATTAAAAAATAGTTTGTTTGTTATGCCTCCTAACTGTGCTAAATTATTTTTGATATTTTGGGCTCTTTTATGCAATTTATTTTTTGAATTTTTTTACCTTCAAATTTGTTAATTATATTAAAGAAAATATTTCAAAAAATCTGATGTGGCCACCACATAACTTTCTCCATATCTGTAATATTTCTGAAAAATCCAAATAGGTTACATAATAATAAATACTTTAAGAAACTGTGATAAAATTTTAGACTTTACAAAGAACAGAAATAAACTCAAACCATAGCCTTCTAATATTGGATATAGCCACAAAGCTCCAACAATTAAGAAAAGAAATAGGAGCGTTACTAAGACGTAACTGTCAATTGTTAAAAATAGTCGTTGGTAGGTGGCGTGGTGGTGGCAGCTAAAAATATAAGATATCTCTTAAACAATGCATTATATGGGAAAATGTTTCCAACAAAGGTTGTAGAAAATTAAATTTCCTACAACTTTTATTCCAATACATTTTTACATATATCAAATATTAAAGCAAATATTATAACGGATAAGTGACAAGAGTAAACACCCACTTCCAGTTTACCGATTTTTACCAAAAACTAATCAGTTCTTCTGACTGTCATAAAAATGTCAAATATAAAATTTCACATTGATTTTATTAATAGTTGATGAGCTAGAGCACCCAAAAAAAACAGACATACACGCAGACATCATCGAGAAAATGGTCAAAACGTGTTCAGGGAACCTCAAAATGTGTATTTACGTTGAAATCTCGAAGTCAATTTTTTTCCATAAAAACAATACTTTCCTCTCTACTATTTATGGAGAAAGTAAAAATTCATATATCAGTATTGACTGTTAAAAATGATTAGGTGTGAAGGGTATACACAAAATTCCTATTATCTTGTGTGGACCAGATCACAGACATGCCAGATTAGATAAATTGCTGGATGTAGGACTACATCCAGAATTTCGACCACTAGTGATGTTTAGAAAAAGCCATCTCAGTCAGATATCAAGTTACATAATTTTTAATAATTTACCTTATACTCGTTATGTAATTTAGTTTTTTAATGCAAGCAAACTTCACCAAACTGTTAATAAAATTGAACTGAAATACCCATACCTATTTTCCAGTATGCTCTGGAATATAGTAAATAATCAGTGTTAATCATTGTTAATTGTTAGAACTCTATATTGACATTTATTTAGATGCCATGCTGCTATCATAGTAAACAGATTTGATTTGCAGAACTACTGTGATGACAAATTCAATGGTTCTTTTTAGCATCACTGATTAACAATTTTAACGTAAACACTAGGTGATGGGCCACATCTAAACATATTATCAACTAAAAGGCCACTCGAGACTTAATTTTTATGATAATAATTTTGCTTATTTTGAAATTTATAAATTATAATGTCTTGATGTTGGATTGTTGATATTTTATTTTATTTTTACTCATAATGTTTTAATTTGTTTCTGTTGGCATTTAAATAGAGTTTATATATGAATGTTTGTACACACGCACCTTCTAAACTTCCTCAGTTCACTTCCTTCAAGTAGAAGAAGGGTGTAAACAGAGGCTGTTAGGCAAAGTAAGGTAGGGAAATGAAAATAATTAATGACTCCAGAGAAATGACGGAACTAGACAAAACTATGAGAAATTCCATCAAATAAGATGAGAAGAAATTCACTCCCGAGTTGATTGAGACATCAGATAATCCATTAAATTGAAACTGGAAGATGTTTTGGTTACCCATAGCAGGAAGTTACCATATTTCACATATAAGACACACAGTTATAAGACACCCCGGTGTTTTTAGATTTTTCAGAAAAAAGTATTTTGGTTCACCAAAGCATATACGAAGGGCCACGTCGTGTATTGTTTCCAGCCGTGATTAAGTCCGTAACTGACAACATTTACAGAAAATATTCCGGCGTGATAACAGTTAAATATAATGTTTTAGATAAACTTCATTCATAAAATAAATAGGAATGATCTAAAACATAAATAATTGCTTTGAGACTTGTATTTAGCTATGTATGTGCCCTGTGTGAACTCGGCAGTCATATTAATATAAGCTGTTGGACTGCACCTCACACGTCGCATGTATAGATACCCTTTACCAATAGTACTTACTTAAACTTAAGTGCGAGATGCTGTTTTGATATAATGGGATAAATAATAAATGGAATGCATATGTGATAACATACATACACTCAACTAGTCCTTTTTCTTCTGCAACTCTTTTTGCCTCTTACATAACGATTTTGATTGATACAGCAATACCAAACTTCCTCTGTTATACTCTCCATCCCTTCCTCCTTTAGTTGTGGCCATTTAAGACAAATCTTATCAAGACTATGTTTCTCTTATACCTTCAACTTCAGTTTTTCCTCTTGTAAAAGGTGTTGCAATTCGTTTTGCAGAAACCTGGCATAGATGTCATCTGTATGACGTTCCTTATATAAATGATCCAATAAGCAGATTGCCTACCACACCACATTTTAACCTTTATAGTTCAAAAAAGAACTTAAGTTCCCATTAAAAAGTAGGGTCGAAGGGACAAAAGGGATCGCCCTCTTATTTGTTTGGTCCTAAGAGACATTGGGCTCAGTCCATCGCTACTCCTAACTTCGCTCAAGAGTTCTCTGCATGGAATGAGTCATAGTTTTGGTACAACCTTACCATGGAGAATAAACAAATCATCGTAGGAATTCTCTCATTCATTTTTTCTCACACAGCTGGATTTCCTTATCTCCATCATAATCATTTGATTTTTTTCACCGATTCTTGGGAGGATAGAAGCAGTGTTTGAACTGGAATACTACATTTCAGTCAATTTGAGGAGATGGGCGGCCACCAAATTGGCATGTTAACGGGTATAAATCATTATCCTTCTTTAATTTTTCTGTAATTACAATATATTTATTTATGTTCTTTTGATGGAAAACATTAAATGAAAATTGCATATAATTTAAATCATCATTTCTGTTTTTTTTAAGATGCTTTTTATTTCATATTTTTGTCTGTGATAGTATGGGAGATAATGAAAAAATATCAAAAAGGCTGCAGAATTTTATTTAAATGACTTTGTAAAACTCAGTCCACCATTGCCTAGAAATTTGATTTAAATGCCGTACGATAAAGGTTAACAGAAGAAGTGTAGGAAATTTCTTTCTACTGTTCTGTGAGGAATCTTATCTGACCATACATGAGAGTTTTGGATATTATTGACTCCATCACGGATAAGCTGTGCCTCATCAGTGAATAAAATGTAGCAATGCAACTGGGGGTGTGCATTAATCCAATTGCAGAGTTCCAACTGCCTAGCCAATCCCCGGGTTCAAGATGCTGAATTCGCTGAATGTGATATGTCATTATGTAATGCTCACCAAACTCTCGTTTGCAGAACATGGAGGCGGGTGGAAATTCTTCCGATACTAATACGTGGACTGCGTTGTGCCACTTAAATAATATTTTCCTCTTCAGCCAAAATTTGTCTTTCAGGACATTCAGCTGGTGAAGAAATGCTGGGAAATTAACCACTTTCTTGCAAATGTCGGTGAACATTGCAAAATACTCATTGATCTGGATTTCTTCATCTTGGAAATCGTCACTGATATTCCTCAACTGCAGCATTCGCGTTGCCATAGCAAAACCCTTAAACAAAGTACATATCCGCATATTCTTCTTTTGAAAATCTAAAAGGCATGTTCACAGTATTTTTAACTACAACGTAACACTCTGATACAATGCAGAAGCACAAACTGAGTGCACTCTTTGCTAGATCAACTACTGATGATGATGCGCTGGCTTGAACATGTCCATGCCTGCTCGTGCATGTGCACTTAAGCTGCATTTTAGATACCCACAGCTTCGTAACTGTTGAGAATCAGACCCATGTTCACATGATATTTTTGACTGTATATGCACACACCTAGTCCCCGACTAACACGATAGATACATTCTTAAAAAATTTCGTGTAAGTTGAAATGGTGTTAGTCGGACACGAATTTCTCATAAGAAGTAATGTAAATAGTGGAGGATGTGTTCCAGCATCCTAACCTAATTGACATTTTTAAGTTTATTTCTTTATTATGACTATACTTTGGTTAATGCTTTGTGTGTTTTATTTATGTATATTTCATACATGTAACTCATTTTTACAGAAAAGAAACAATGATAACGTGGATGGTTCGTAGCATTGCTTCATTAAGATCTGTATGAGTGTTTGTTCATTGTTCTCATAGTGCTTTAGTAAATCTAGTTTTTGCTCTAGAGATATAACTTTTCTCAATTTCTTACTCCAACCACCAATAAAATGTGAACTATAAACTCCAGCGGATTTTTTGATGAAATTTTGAATCATCTGTTCAACTGTTCACCGTTTATTTAGCAGATGCTATTTAGAAGATTTGTAAAATAATAATTTTAAACAACGAATAACTATGAATTAATAATTTTTGTTTTAATACATTAAATAATTTTTCAAAAATAACAATGTACAATCTATAGAGAATTACAAAAATGGTCAAAGAAAATTTTTAAAACATTCAAGAATGGTATTTTCCTACATTGCAGTTTAAAAACCATGAAATCCCTCGCCTTCTGCATCAGACTCATAGAAATTGTCAAATTCATCCTCTGGATCAGATGTTACGATAATGGTTTCATTTTCATCTGTAATTAATGAAAAGCAGGGCTAAAGTTTGTTTCCGTGTCCACTTTCTAGATCTTTTTCACAGTTGTAGAAAAGGCATGGAGAAATCGTGTTAAACCAAACGACCAGTTGGGTTAGTCGAAAACCAACCCTAATTTAAAAATCATGTTAAACCAAAATCGTGTTGGTAGAATTTGTGTTAGTTGGGGACTGAATGTGGTCTGATTAATTGATTTTATGGTTTATATGTCTAGGATTTAATTATTGGTTAAAATCTTGTGGAGAAACTATTGTTTTTATGATTAAGGGCTTTACAGACTTATGAATGGTATCTAGAAAATTCCTAAAATCTGAATCATTATATACTATTTTTTAGACTACATATAATAAACATTATGCATACAGAAGCATGTTCAAAGCTTACTCAAATGCATTTTATTGAATTATATTCAACTAAAATATTAGTTTTTCTTTCACAGATCAGGATATACCATCAAGTGATAATGGGTTGGTAAATTCAGTGGCAATTGAAGGAGGGAATGACGTCCAAGTTGGTCGGACAACTCTAACCTCAGACAGCAGTAAACTCTCTAGTGGTGTCATGGTTTCCGGTTTGGGAAAAGCTTCTACCACCACAAGGATGCAAGGTTTTGAGGTTTTGAGTGACAAACGTCTTCTGTTCCAACAGTTCAAAGCTTTGCTGGCAAAGCGCTACTCCCGCACCAAAAGGAATCCAAAGGCTTTATTCTTTGAGGTTTGTTACATTGTTATTTTGCATTGCACTTACGAGTTGGACATTTAGTGTAATTGCAAGCAAAGAAAATATGATAAAAAGGTAATGTGATTCTGCTGGTTGTTTTTCTCAATTTCATCTGAGAAAGAAATCTCTCAAAATGTCACATCCATTATTTTTGCCTTGTTAGAACAGATGTTTGTGTTGGAGGATATTTAAATCAAATAAGTGCAATTTATCACAAAAGAGATAGCTTTTGCAGACCTCATGTGACACTTCCTAATAAAGGTCAGTATCAGCAAGTTTTGTATCTAAAGATTCATGCATCTGCAAGTCGTTTCATGTATCACATTGCTTGTATGTGAGCTGAGCCTTGCATATCTGCGAAGCTTAGTCACGTGAGGCTATCATAATAGCTACATGGTTATGATATTTGTTATTTTTTTCTCCCAAGCCAAGTACATCATTTACCGTAATTTATCATGTATACTTTTTAGTGAAAAATTCACCAAAAAAATTTTACGTGATAACAAACCTAAGTATTTTTTTCCAGCCTCATTGAGAGAGTGAGAAAAAGAACCACAATGTAACCATTCTTTATGTGGAATCAAGTTCACAGTGGTAGGCATAATCTTGTGGAAAATACTAAGTTGTTATTTTATTTGTTCTTTATGTGGAATGTAACAACTTGTGATGAAAAATTCAAAACTAAGTGAAAGTATGTCTCTCACTTTATCCTGGAGATGGTTATACATTGTATCCAAATATAAATTGGAGTAATGTATTATTTATTGGGTGCAGGCCATAGATAGAGTTGACACTTCTCTGGGTCAGAGCAAGGACAAAGGTGGCAACTGTAGCCATATAGGAACCCATTCTAACCCTATTATAATGTAAATATTAGGCCCAGTATCCACAAATTTGGTATCCGCAATATTTTTGCGGAACATCCCTTACCAGGGGAGTAGTGGAATTTATTATGCATGTGATGGCCCTTGGTTATTATTTTTTCTTTTTCAAATCCCTTATTTTGCTTCATGTGTGGTTATATTCTTCTTCTCTCAGAAGTAAGTGCAATTCATGGCAAGTTGAGACTTACTGTATTGCACAAATGTTGCAGGTGCTTTCCCTTTTCTTTCTCTCATTGATTATGCTCTGAAAAATGTCTTAAATTATCCTTCTTCCGAAAATCTTTTCCTGATGGTTGATTTTGTTCTTCCCTTTTAGTTGAAATTTTGCTAAAAGTAGTCTTGTGAATATTTAGCTTGCTACATAAATTAGGTAGCTACAATTAAAACTATTTTGAATCACTGATGATGCTACTTTGTAACCTGGCTGCACATGCATTCCTTATGTTTTTATGGTTATTGGAGCTACCTAATTCATCAGTTGGATTCCAGTCTCTTGACATGCTCAATAATTCTTTTTTTTAATTAAATACTCAAATGATTTGTATGTGCATCAAAAGAATATATGTTCTTAGTTGAGCAGAATTTGCGAAGGATTGCAATGCGTACACCACCTAATCAGATTGCAGCAACACTTGTAGTTGATATGCATTTACATTAACACTAGAAATGGAGTGTTTTCTTTCTTTCCTGCATGCATATCTCAAGCATGCCAAATTGGGAGTATGCTCTGTTAATGTTAGGTCTCTTGATTTGATTCTAATTATTTTTTATTGTCATATCATTTCACTTTATAACAAAAAATTTGATCATTGCTGAGCAATGGATTTGACTTGTGTGATTATCTTTAATTGGAATTTCTGGAGTATGTATTTAAAAGAATATTTGAACTTTTTATTTATTTATTTTTTTAATTATAATTAGTTGATTTCTGTATTTTATATGCGTTTTTTAAAATATTCCATTATTCAGTGTAGGAAAAATTAATTCACTTCACTTCTCTGATTAACTTTTACCATAGGCTATCGGGGAAATCAATGTTGCTTTTGTTTCTTTATGCAGATAGTGTTACCAGCCATCTTTGTTTGCTTGGCTTTGGTGTTCACAGTTCTTCAGCCTGGTCTCAGACAGGAACCTCCTCTTCCTTTAAGTCCTTGGCTCTATGGACCTCCCAATTATGTGTTCTTTTCAAATGACAATCCTGCAAACTCACCATCCAAAGCTTATGAGGAGAGTCTGGTTGGTGATACTGGAATGGGTGTTAAGTGTATTGTGGGAGATAATGGGAAGAGGTATGACTCATAAAGTTATTTAAACTATTCGTTTTATATTCTGTGCCATGTTTTCTTGATTGACTAGATTTTTTCCTTTAACTCTTCAAATAGGAACTCCCACTGCCTTGGAAAAATTGAATCTTGGTCCTATCAAGACGATAACCCTGGAAATGTTACCTTGCCAGAATGTTCATGTGCGGTTGGCACACAGCAATGTCCTCCAGGAGCTGGTGGCCCTCATCCACCTCAGGCAGTGGTGAGACAATTTCAAACATTCATTTCATGCAAGTCTGTCATTCTCCTGCCAAGATGTATTCATGAATCAACTGAGTTATAAGCAGTGTGTGGAAGTGAATCCATATGAAACCCAAAATAATGATTTATGAGCAATTGTTACTATGGTTTTTCAAGCAGCAGCAGCTACCATTAGGTCTATAATGTATGTCTCTTGAGTGAAGTTTTTCTTTTTGGAAAACAGTGATTGGCTTGTTTTGTTTTTTCCATAGGCCTATATAGATTTCCTTTTGCTGGCTAAATCCAACCTCCAGCTTGTTATCAAATTTAGCAGCTCTCTCAAGACCTGAAATTTGGCACGATATCACGTTATTAGGTAGAGCAACAATAAATTTAGTTGTGGTGTTTACAGGAAAAATCAAATTTTGCAAACATTTAAATTTTTAGGGGTTCTTTTAGACCCCATTGTTCCAATTCAATAACCCATAAGAATAGCATATAAATGAGGATGATGCATTTCTAGAAAGGCTACAGATCTGAAAATGGCATGATGATGGGTCACTGGGTAAAATCTGACAGGAGAATTTTAGCATTTCACTGGGGAGTTTCTCACCCAATTCTCTCTCTCTCTCTCTCCATTAGAAAAGCATGGAAATAGGAATGGTACATTTTCATATGAGCTATGGACCTTATATTTGACACAATGATTGGACACTGGATATAACTGAAGGGACTTTTCCCACCCCACCATTTCTTTTCTTTCATCCATAACTAAAATATGGAAGTTGGTGTGGTGCACTACTAGATGAGCTACAGTTCTGAAATTTGGCACAATGATAGATCAGTAGATAAAACATATGGGAATTTTTTTACAGTAACGATTAGGAAAAATATTGGCCCTGTAAGGGATTAATGGTATTCGTTGTCTTTCTAAATTCCACTACATTTTTGTGGTAAGGAAGATGCAAATAAGTTAAGCGTAGCTGCAACAGGCAACTGGTGTTTTAAATAAGGTTTTGATTTATTTTAGATTTAGCATTAAGGTAATTTTTTAACCTCCAGGATTCTGACTGCTATACAGATTTTGCGCGGGTACCACTAGAATGATGTGGTGAGATTAATACAAATTAATTGCAAGCGTAGCTGCAACAGACTGCTAGTTTCATATGAAATAAGGATCCAGCACAGGTGCACATCTTAAGTGCCATACTGGTTGCTTATACAAAACAGAAATTTTACCATGGATAGCAAAAAACAGCAAGGGTTTACTTTAATTATGGCTTAGAAAAGCCTTCTCCGTGGAAATACAAATAAGCACAAGTCCAGACAGCAGGTGAACTAATAGTACAAAATTTTGCTCCTGAATGCAGAGTTGGAAAGAGCTCAAGATGAAAGAAAAATACAAAGATAAAATTCACTTGATATGCTGTTGTTTCCCAGTAAAAACATAGTGGCAATAATATCACATGCATGCAGAAATATTGTGGAAGAATAAAAGATAATTCCACTGCTTAGATATTGAAAGTAACAGGTTGGACCTGTAAATAGTTAAGGTTATATCCCATAAATATTAAATTGATATGTATGGAAAGCACTCTCAAATGATATAAATTACGAATGTTGAAGGTTTTCTGTGTGTTCATAGGTGCAGAGATCTATTAATCATATGTGCTACTAATAAAATTCTATTTTAATCTTACAAGGAGAGGCTACAACCCTCAGGTCATGGATTTTGATGAAACGTGACGCATGCTATCCCCTCAGCCATTCCATTTCTTACCTACAATTCGACAATGAAGCCTAATAAGTTGCATACAATGTTTTTGCATATTTTCTACATTGATTTCTCAAACCCAAGGGCCCATTCACAAAAACCCTGAGACACGGGTATCCTTATTTTCAATGTCGCATTTCATCAAAATCCATGACCCAAAGGTCGTAGCCTCTCCTTGTTAATAGTCATTTCAAAAAGCCATTTTTGAGTGCATATATGGATATTTTAAAAATATATGCTGAAGATGACTGATTTCCTGTGAAGGACATACTTTTGTAATTTGAAAGAAAGACCTACTCTTTAGGGCATTTTATTTTACCCACGTCTTCCAGTGTAATAAATTATTGTTTTTATATTCTGAGGTACAATTTTCTGTTCAATCTGAACCTACCTCATCACTTCAGATTTAAATGGCCGCATCCTACTCCAGAATTCCAAATTAACTATCCAAATTAAATAAAAAATTCAGTCCAATTTTAAATTGATAAAAATACTTGGCTACTAAATATTTAACTCGGAAAATTTCAATATTTTTTGAGAAAATGCTTACTTACCTATTGACAGTTTCTGAAAAGTTGTTTTGATGTGATAAATGTTGAAATTCTCGGTTGAGTGAAGAGGGACCGCACATTATCTTGTTAGTCAACTAACTATATTCTCTAATAAACTCAAAATTTCTTTGTAATTGACATCAACACTAGAGGTATCACTTTCAGAACTATTGGCTAAAACACTTTCTAGTTACACATTTACTTTCCGTATTCTATCAGTCAAATAATTTTTGCAAAGTAAAAACTCTCCTGAGAAGGGCAATTCAAAATATAAATGAAAAAACAAAAACAAAGGGGAGTTCCCCTCATTCTTCCACTAACAAAGGATGTTGAGCATTTGGAGGAAAAAGCAGCCCCTTGAAATGGTCTGTAATGCATGGCGATTGCATCTCATCCTCCGATTTGAAGGCCAAGGAAGAGATCATGCAACCACAACTCATCAAACAATGCGATTAGGTTAACTACAAATTTCAACCTTGTTGTGTATATTGTTTTTTTGTTTAATTTTTCTATCCTTAGGCCTCTACTGGTGATTATATGCTGAATATGACTGGACGTAATATATCTGACTGGCTTGTGAAGACAAACAGGGAGTATTTCAAAATGAGGTAAGCAAAAGTCATATTGATAAGATGGTGCTCTTTGTTCATTATGTGAAATCTGCCATTTAAGGGCATATTTAAACTATTCAGAAATGAAAATACATATTTGTTAATAATGTATTAGGTTCATAAGTGTTATAATTAATACAATTTTTATAGGTATGGAGGATTTACATTTGGGATGAAAAATAACCTGTGCATCAATGTTACAAAAGTAGCTGACATTATCAAGAAATTATTCCCAAAAAATTCCAACTTTTCAAAACCAATACATAATTTTGCTGACCAAATTAAAGAGAATTCAAGAAGTTGTAGCGTAGATGACAATATAAAGGTGGGTTTGTGCCATTTCATGTGTTTACTTTCATTTAATATAAAATGTCAAACTTCAGTTTTGTATTTTACTTTTAGATCTACAGTAACAATTTTATGTATATCTATTCAAAATAGCTCTTTAAATTGAGTTACCGTATTTACTTGTGTACCGTGTGCACCTTTTTTCCCAAAATGTTGGTATGAAAAAGGGACTGAGCATTTTAGTTCTGTTTAAATTAAAAATTTTATTTTATGCCAATATATTACTCTTTTTCACAAATGCACTGAAATTTGTTGGAATTATCTTGTAATATAAGTGTACAATCCTGTGGGAGTTAAAGTATTTTGAGAAAATAATTAAACTAATAAAAAGATAACACTATAGGAATGTGAAAACAGCTCTTACTGAGTGCAGGCTTATTCATGAATAAATGAACAGTTATTTTGTTTTATTTGAAAGAAACTGAAATGACTACATATTTCATTTTTTCACAATTTGGTTATATTGATAGGTTTGGTTCAATAACAAAGGATGGGCTTCATCGGTGTCTTACATGAGTGCCATTAGCAATGTGGTGTTTCGTACTTCGATTCAAAAGAATCACCCTTTGGATCACGATCATTATGGAATCCAAGTAATTAATCATCCCATGAATTTCACTGAAGTACAGATGTCTCAGGAACTCTTGTGAGTACTATTTTTATCTGCCTGAATTGCATCTTTTTCAATTTAATTTCAATACTAAAACTTAGGATATTCTATTGTGTGCCTTGAATTAAAATTTGTGTCGTGTTTTCCTCCCGTTGCATTGGCATTTGGCATTTTTATTTCTGGAGAATTTAATCCTATTTGGTGAAATTCTTTTTTACAGTAAGCAGTCTGGAATCAGTTTACTTCATGCTATATCTGTAATTTTTGCTTTGAGTTTTGTGCCTGCTTCTTTTGTGGTGTTTCTCATTGAAGAAAGATCATCAAAGTCAAAACACCTGCAGCTAGTCTCAGGTGTCCATCCAACCATTTACTGGATTGCATCATATGCTTGGGACTCTGTAAGTGCTGCCACATAAAGCTATTATTGATAAATTCAGGGATCACTATGCTATAGATCAGTGATGAGCAACCTGCGGCCCCTGGGAGCATTTTATTCGGCCTGCAAAGCTATGATTAAAATGTGATCAGTAAAATTTAACACACAAATTCATATCTTATACATTCAAATTGCGACAATAAAACACTTAAGATTGAAATGTTAGCTCTAGAAACTTAATTTAGACTTTTCACTGATATATGATACCTCACAATCTCTTGTTAACATTCAATTCAAAGCCTAAATTGGCTGGAGCATTGACAACTTGCAGTATGCTCCGCCGAAGAATTCACGACCACCAATGCAGCCTTCTACCTAGAAAAGGTTGCTCACTACTGCTATAGATGATAAATGGAACTATGTACTGAAAATAAATTCTAGAAAATTTTATATTAAAAATTTTACATATTAACTTTGTCGGTAAATCGTTCGTTCACTAATAGCTTGTAAAATTATAAGTTTCATTCAGGAATATTATTAACAATCAATCTGTCATATTCCTCATAGTTCTTTATTTTTTTGTGAAAAATAAGAATTAGAAATGTGATTTTTTTCTATATTGATTATATGATTGGAACAACTAGTGTTAGGCTTGGTCTTCAGTGTCCATTTTTATATAATTTTTTGTGAATTTAGATTTATTTAATTTTCAAGTGTTCCATTTATTATTGTGCATTATGTTGTGTTATTTTGTTGAAGGAAAATTATGGATTTGTTTTGTTATGCTTATTTGATTAGGTGAACTACTTGGTGTCAGCAACACTATGTATTTTCATTTTCCTGGCATTTGATGAGCAAGCATATGTCTCTGATAAGAATATCAAAGGCCTTATTCTACTGCTTGTGCTGTATGGGTAAGCTTTTAAATATTTTCATTATACTTTATTTTACACTCTGTTGAATTGTGGATGACTTGGAATAAAAAGAGCATGTGAACAGAATTTTGATTGAGAGTAATATTTTGTGTTACTCAATTGTTTAGATCGTTTAAAAAAGATGCTTATATTTTCACTTTGGCTTCTGTCTGTGAACTTGCTCAAATTGAAATTGAGATGATATCATAAACAATAGAGAGCTGCAACTTGGCGGATGGATTTCTGTACTGCTGTCATTTGTTTTTCTTTAGATTTGAATTTTGAAAATTATAAAAGTTTGGATTGGGGCACATATCAAAATTTTTTAAAAATATCTCAGGTGTAAAAAAAAAGGAAAGCTAAAAATTTGAGCATATATTTCCACATTAATGTCACTTATTCTTGAAATTTTGAAAACAATCCAACGAGAAAGTCAATTCATTTGAACAAAATTTCTTACATAGTTTTATTAATTGCTCTCGCTCAACAAACATAATCTTCATAGCAACTAAAGTAAACAATATCTACTACAAGTATGTAAATATGTTTATTTGCTTTCATGTGCACACAATATAATTAAAAATCTAATGTGGCCACCACATGACTTTCTCCATATCTGTAATATTTCTAAAAACTCCAAATAGGTTACCTAATAATATTTTAAGAAACTGTGAGAAAATTTTACACTTTACAAGGAACAGAAGTAAACTCAAACAATAGCCTTCTAATATTGGTTTTAGCCACAAAGCTCCAACAATTAAGAAAAGAAAAAGGAGCGTTACTAAGATGTAACTAAGCATCAATTGCTAACAATAGTCATTGGTAGGTAGCGTGGTGGTGGCAGCTAAAAATATAAGATATCCCTGAAACAATGCATTATATGGAAAAATGTATCAATCAATCAATCATCCCGTAATGTCTAAACAGTTATCTATTTGTTTAAACTTTAAGAATTTTTAACTGCCAAACAAATTAAAATATCAAAATTTGTATAATCCCTATTTCGTTTTTTTTTTACGAATTCCACTTATTAAAAAAATTTCAACTCCTTAGCACATGCGGAAATACATAAACCTTGAAATTTTGTTTAAACAATTGTGAATTTTTTGCGTCTGCATTGTTGCTTTTTTTCAAGATTTTCGTTTTTTCTAGTCGGTTTTGCACAAACTCCTACCTAAGAAAAAAATTTCGAATCTCCAGCTCATCTGGAAGTGCCTAAACATTAGTATCCTCCTATATGTTATCATTATATATAGACGTTTCTTAAAGAGGAGGAGGATTTTGAAAAAGTGCAACAATACGGCCGCTAAAAATTTGCAATTGTTTAAACAAATTTTCAAGGTTTATGTATTTCCGGATGTTCTACGGAGCTGAATTTTTTTTAGATATAGTATTTGTAAAAAAACGAAATAGGGATTATAGAAATTTTGATATTTTAATTTGCTTGGCAGTTAAAAATTCTTAAAGTTTCAACAAATAGGTAAATTCTTAGACACTACGCCGCAAGTTAGGGAGCTGAAATTTTAAAATTATTTAGAGTTTAGTCTATGTAAACGAATAAACATTTCAATTTATCTATAAAATTGTTATCTTGGCCATTAAAAATTATTTACATTTAAAAAATTAGATAAATGTTATTTCAATTCTGATTGTACTATAAATTTATAATTTGGCAGAAATGTGTGGCATTATTATTAACTGTATGTGGGAAAAGTGTAATATTCTTAAAATTGCAAAAATTCGTGATTGTTTGACTCCAATATTGTTCCATAATGAAAAAACGAAAACACGTCCAGGGGAGAAATCTTTAGAATTAAAGAAATATTTCTCATGATGAAATATCTCTCTGAAAAATTAATGTTTTCAAGTTGAGATTAAATGCTTGCAGTATGCAAGCACCTTCTACACCATTACAGGTGTAACTACTAGATCTAAGGCTGGTAACTTGAATGGTAAGTCTTTTTGACTAAACTCTCGGCTGGTTTCTAGTGATAACAAGATTGCATTGCCTACCAAATCGGAAGCTATTAGTAAACTAAAAATTTTTCATTTGAATATACAATGTCTAAGGCACAAACTTGATGAACTTGAACTGGTGTTGGGATCTCTAGACTCCCATGTTATATGCCTATCTGAGCACTGGCTGAATGAGTTGGAACTGCCTAGTATTAAAATTCCAGGCTATTTTACTGCAAGTGCCTATTGCAGGTCTAGTGCCAAAAATGGTGGTGTCTTCATCAAAGAGGGTACAAAAATTAGTGAGCTTAAAATTGCGGGAAATCTCTGTAGTGATATTATTTTAGAATGCTGTGGTGCTGTGACTACTATAGGTGATCGTAAGGTTGCCATTGTTTATGTTTATAGATCACCTAATGGTGACTTTTCTATTTTTATTAACAATTTGGTATGTATTCTTGACTCTATTGTATGTAAATATGATAATATTATTGTCTGTGGTGATTTTAATGTGGATCTAAGCAAGAATAGTAGTGCTAAAAGCCTGCTACTAGACACTTTTAAGGGTTATAACTTGGTACAGACTATTTTTTAGTACACAAGGATAAGTAATAATTCAGCCTCCACAATCGACAATATATTCTCTAATTTGTCGGTCTTAGATAGTTCTGTGATACATACACAATTGTCTGATCATTATGCCCAAGTAGGAACCCTCCTTTCAAAGGATAGAAACACCTCCTCTGTTGCTGCCTATGTGAGAAAACGTTCCTTCACATATTCAGCTAGAAATAAATTTATTCAACTCCTTCAACATGAGTTGTGGGTAGGTGTTTATCAAGCTGAGAAAGTAGAGGGGAAGTTTGAAAATTTCATTAATGCTTTCTTAGATTATTTTAACTTGTGCTATCCCCTACGTACTGTTAAAAGGTTGAGGAGTACTAAAAAGAACTGTTGGATAACACCCGAAATTAAATATCTGTCAGTACAATTGAAACAACTACATAGTGACTTAAAGTTCCATTGTTCAGCTGATTATCATAATTACTATCGTTCCTGTAAGAATCACTATTCTAAAAAGATTGCTGAAGCTAAAAGAAATAGTAATGTCAATTATATCAGACGACATAGTAATCAAACTAAAGCTGCTTGGCATATAATTAAACAGTCTGTGTCAAGTAAAAGTCAATACCCAAGTATTAATATTTTACAAAACACAGGGGAAACAATATCAGACCCTTCCTCTGTTGCTAATATTTTGAATAATCATTTTCTTAATGCTATAACTAATACCCTCATGAACACCCAAAAAACCAGTAACATGGCTCAATGAGCGTGTGTACCATAATACCATCTTTCTTCAACCAACAGATGAAAATGAAATCGCAGCCATAATTAGTAAGGTTAGTGCTAAACACTCATCTGGCTATGATGATATCCCCAGCTCCTTAATTAGAGGAGAGGTCTCATCTTGTATAGTCTGACCTATTACCCATATGGTGAATGCATCATTATACTCAGGAGTATTTCCTCACTTGTTAAAAACTGCTATAGTCCTACCAGTCTGGAAGGGTGGTAATCCAACTGATGTCGCAAATTATAGGCCAATTTCAGTTCTATCGGTTTTTTCCAAAATTTTTTAGCTAGTTATGTACAATAGAATTAGATCATTCTTGCTTAGGTTTAATGTATTGTCCCCTGATCAATATGGATTTTTGAAAGGGAAATCAACTGAAATGGCAATCTATAAATTTCTCAATTCAACCTTGCACAGCATAGATAAGCATATGAACACTATAGGCATTTTCTATGACTTTAAAAAGGCTTTTGACTCAGTTGATCACTGCATTCTTTTAAAAAAAAACTTGTCCTTTATGGTATCTCTGGGACTGCTAATGAATGGATAAAAAGCTTTCTTACTAATAGAAAGCAATCAGTAAGAGTGATTGCTGAAGGTCAAATATACCATTCCGAGTATCTTAAGATGACCAGAGGAGTGCCACAAGGATCCACCCTAGGCCCTCTGCTCTTTTTGCTGTACATCAACGACCTTCCTACTAGATTTAATCATGGTGAACTGTATATGTATGCTGATGACACCAACCATTTACTATCAAATCAGTTTGATGTTACCCATGAAGCTCAGCTTGAAATTAATAAGATGGTTAACTGGTGTAAATCTAGCAATGTTATTCTCAATCTAAGTAAATCATCCTTTATTCAATTCCACCCATATCAAATAAAGATTCTAACTCCAGCAGTTTTACATATTGATCAATCAGTCTTGCCCTCCTCCTCTACTGTTAAATTCCTTGGAGTACACATTCATGAATCACTGAACTGGGTAACTCATATTGACTCACTGTGCACTAAGGTTGCATCTGGCTGCTACTTACTAAGAAGGCTAATGAAGTTGACTAATCTCAACACTGCTTTGTCAGTTTACTATGCCTTCATCTACAGTAGAATCAAGTACGGTATTGTGGCTTGGGGACATTCCTCCCACATAACACGTTTGTTCAAATTACAGAAATGGGCTATAAGGATTCTGGTACAGGTCAACAAATACTCCAGTTGTAGGACCCATTTCAAAAATCTAAAACTGATGACTTTACCTTCGATATATATGCATAATACAATATTGTTGGTAGTTGCAAATTCTGACTTGCTACAACTACAGCTTAATAGGGACCAACATAACTATAACACCAGAGGAATGTGTGACTTTAGAATTAATGCTCATGAATTAAATCTTGTGACTGCATATGCAGGTTCAAAATTATTTAATAAACTCCCAATAAAAATAAAAAATATCAGTAATCACAGTTCATTTAAAATTAAATTAAAAGAATTTTTTACTGTAAACTGTTTTTATACTGTAGATGAGTTCCTATCATCTTAATATTGTTCTCTTTTGTATTTAGTGTATCATTATATATCGACGACTCTTACAGAGGAGGATATAACATACTAGTAGAAGGTGCTTGCATGCTGCAAGCATTTCATCTCACCTTGAAAAAACATTAATTTTTCAGACAGATATTTCACCATTAAAATTATTCTATTAATTCTAAAGATTTCACCTCTGCAGCGATTTTCGTTTTTCCTACATGTAAAAATAATAGTTTAAAACAATCCCCAAATGTTGCAATTTTAAACATTTTACATTTTCTCCATTATGGGGTACTAATGCTACACATTTCAGCCAAATTTTAAAGTTGTAGCACTTCTAGAAGTAAAATAATATTTTTCTAATTGTTTAAAATTTAAACATTTTTAACGGTTGCCGCAATATATATATGGAGACATTTAAATGTTTATTTGTGCAAATGCACTGTTCTGTAAATAATTTGAAAATTGCAGCTTCCTAGCTCATATAGAACCTAAAAAATTATTAAACTTTAATGTTCAAATGGGGTTAAAACAACCCCTAAAAATTAACAATTTTAAAATTTTCCATTTTTATAGTTGGTAATGAGAAATGTTCTATAATCTTGCAAAATTTCAGCTTCCTAAACTTATTAGATTGGTTTGCACACTAGATTACGTTTTCCCATGCTAACTTATGGGAGATATTCCGGGGTCTCTGGAGTCGAACCCAAGACACTGTAAGCAAAAGTAACAATAATTCCTAATAGATATTGCGGCCATCTAGCAACACTGATAATTTCATTTTTCTAGTTTACCGGTAAGTGCCCATAATTAATTTACAAAAATGGCGCAATGCTTTTCTTATGGGAAAAAACGCAACTTTCGGAATTTTTGGAGTCGAACTCATGTCACTTAGGTAAGAAGTCTCATTTTATCTGTAGGTTTCTCCATCATATCTACAAAAACTGAAACTTTGAGCTCTCTAGCTCTTGTAGTTTGGGCTGGACATTAGTATCCTCCTGTTATATCCTCCTCTGTAGGAGTCGTCGATATATAATGATAACAGGAGGATACTAATGTTTAGGCACTTCCAGATAAGCTGGAGATTCGAAATTTTTTTCATAGGTAGAATTTTGTGCAAAACCGACTAGAAAAAGCGAAAATCTTTAAAAAGTGCAACAATGCGGCCGCTAAAAATTCGCAATTGTTTAAACAAATTTTCAAGGTTTATATATTTCCGCATGTGCTACGGAGCTGAAATTTTTTTTATAAGTAGAATTCTTAAAAAAACGAAATAGGGATTATACAAATTTTGATATTTTTATTTTTTTGGCAGTTAAAAATTCTTCAAGTTTAAACAAATAGATAGCTGTTTAGGTACTATGGGATGAGCTAGGAAGCTGAAATTTTCAAATTATTTACAGTATAGTAAATTTACACAAATAAACATTTCAATTTTACCATATATGTATTGCGGCGGCCGATAAAAATTATTTAAATTTAAACAATTAGAAAAATATTATTTTATTTCTAGAAGTGCTACAACTTTAAAATTTGGCTAGATTGTGTAGCATTAGAACCTTATAATGAAGAAAGTGTAAAATTTTTAAAATTGCGACATTTGGGGATTTTTTTCAACTATTGTTTTTACATTTGGGAAAAACGAAAATCGCTGCGGAGTTGAAATCTTTAGAATTAAAAGAATATTTGTAATGATGAAATGTCTGTCTGAACAATGAATGTTTTTTCAAGGTGAGATGAAATGCTTGCAGTATGCAAGCACCAACTACTAGTATTTTATATTGTCTTAATAATTTGACTAGCCCTATGCAAGCTTGTCTAGTCCCTGGATCTAATTGTAGTATATTTGTGCACTTTTGACTTGTCCTATATCATATTGTATGATCCTTGGACTAATAAAAATATTATTATTATTATAAATCGACGTTTCTTACAGAGGAGGAGGAGGAGATAACATATAGGAGGATACTAATGTTTAGGCACTTCCAGATGAGCTAGAGATTCGAAATATTTTTCTTAAGTAGGATTTTGTGCAAAACCGACTAGAAAAAACGAAAATCTTGAAAAAGTGCAACAATGCGACCGCTAAAAATTCGCAATTGTTTAAAAGAATTTTCAAGGTTTATGTATTTTCGAATGGGTTACGGAACTGCATTTTTTTTAGAGGTAGGATAGGGATTATAGAAATTTCGATATTTTAATTTGTTTGGCAGTTAAAAATTCTTCAAGTTTAAACAAATAGGTAAATGTTTAGATACTACGGAGTAAGTGAGAGAGCTGAAATTTTCAAGTTATTTATAGTTTAGTCTATTTAAACGAATAAACATTTCATTGTATCTATGAAATTCCTATTGCGGCTGTTAAAAATTATTTAAATTTAAACAATTAGATAAATGTTATTTCACTTCTAATTGTGCTACAAATTTAAAATTTGGCATAAATGTGTGGCATTATTAACCCAATGTGGAAAACGTATAATATTCATAAAATTGCAAAAATTAGTGAATGTTTCACTCCTTTATTGTTCCATAAGGAAAAAAAGAAATTTGGTCCCTACGAGAAATCTTTTGAATTAAAGAAATATTTCTCATGATGAAATATCTCTCTAAAAAATTAATGTTTTTTCAAGGTGAGATGAAATGCTTGCAGTATGCAAGCACCTTCTACTAGTATATATATATATATATATATATATGTCATTATATATAGACGTTCCTTACAGAGGAGAATATAACAGGATCTGGTGCTTTCCCGGTGGATTGCTTGTAGATGGCAGAGTCAGCCGTCGAAACGTTGATCCTAGATCAAACTTTGACCCGGTTGTGTACCCGAGAAAAGTTTCTACGAGAATATAACATATATATATAGGAGGATACTAATGTTTAGGCACTTCCAGATGAGCTGGAGATTCAAAATTTTTTTCTTAGGTAGGATTTTGTGCAAAACCAACTGGAACTCTGTAGCTGATGAAGGAATAACTCCGAAAGCTTATACGTTTGTGATGTTTCTGTGTTTTATTGTTCTTATACGTGTGTCGCTTCGACATCCCTAGGGCCTCGCCAACCTGAAGATGTCCGAATATGGGTATTTTATACAAAATGTATATTTGGTTTCTATTAACAATTTAACAAAAATGATAAATTTAAAGGACATTTAATTTAACACTTCATTATAAATTACATTTTTAATTATTTGATTTTCTGCTTTATTATCATTTCCAGTAATTTGTATTTTCACCCCCTGACATGATGTGAGTTTGATGAATATATCAGACATCATCGAGAAAATGGTCAAAACGAGTTCAGGGGACCTCAAAACGTATATTTCCATTGAAATCTCAAAGTCGATTTTTTTCATGAATACAATACTTTCCCCTATACTACATATATGGAGAAAGCAATAAAAGGAAATGGATTCACTATGACAATGAAATGACTGTAAATACATTAATTTTCCTTTCATGTGCACAAAGTGCTTTGTAAGTGAAAAAAATGAATATTTTACAATTGAGGAATGAACTTGAAAGTAAAGATTATGTTACAGTCATTCAAGTGAGGGATATTTTAAATAATTTTTGTTTGTTTTAATTATGTATGTATCAAAATAATTATAATAATAATAACAATAATTTTTATTATTTGTGTGACCATACAATCAATATTTCAGGTATAGAAATCATCAGAAGAGAAAAATTGGAATACATATTAATGATAACATAATGAAATTCAACGTTTAATAAACAGGAATACAAAGCAAAAAATCTGATGTGGCCACCACATGAATTTCTCCATACCTGTAATATTTCTAAAAATTCCAATTAGGTTAAATGATAATAAATATATTAAGGAACTGCAAGAAAAATTTAAAGACTTTACAAAGTACCCTAGCTTGCTAATATTGGATATAACCCCGAAGCTCCAACAATTGAGAAAATAAAAAGGAGTTATAGTTTGAATTTGTACTGATTTCGCTCGTTTTTTAGTTTTAATCATTTATATAAGGTTTAAATGGTTTATTTCAAATTTTTGTTTGAGAAAAATAAATAATTTAAAAAATGTATTTTTAAAATTTAGATTTTATTAATTGAATTTCGGATCGTAAATTTGCAATGAAAAATTTCAGTAGATACAATTATTTTATCATGTGTTTCCTTTGTTTCAAAAACATCGATTAAACGTGTAATCATACTTCCTATGGTTCTATGACAACTCGTCATGGTCAGTTTGTCTCACCTAAATTCGTTGTGCATCAATTAGTCGCATAAAAAACCTGTCCTGCATCAATACATCGCACGACAAACTCATTGTGCATCAATTCATCTCTTGACAAATTCGTCGCGGTACACCAAGACTGGTGAACAGCAGGGGGAGACACTTTTCCACAAAATAATTTTTCTTTATATTTCAATAATACCACGATAATTACACGAGACACATTGGATGGTGTATGGCATGGGGTGACACCCAACCAAAGGTGTGTCCCCCTGCCGTATTATTATTGCAATTAAATTGTCATGCGACAAATTTGTCTAGTGATGTACTGATGCTTGATGAGTTTATCGTGCAATGTATTGATGCATGATGAGTTTGTCATGTGACGAATTAACGTGCCATGAATTGCATTACAAAGTGATGTGTGATCAATCGACCGTGATGTGTTGACAGCATACATTTCGTACTCGAATTTAAGATGATCCCCGATTTTTGCAAGCTGAAATTTGGAAAAAAACCTCGTCTTGGATTCAGATGAATACGGTAATTACCAGCTTCAAAATTAACAAATTTTCGTGTTAGTAGTAGCAGTAATTTTTATTTTTAGTTGCATTGACGGCATTCATTGAATATCCTATTCAGAACAAGTTGTTCTGGAAAGAACTAATCCGCTTACTTTTCTTTCAAAAAACAAAAGGGAACAAACCAATTCAAGACCAACAAAAACAAAATTCTCTCACCAAAGATGCCATAAGAATTACACAAGAAGAAGCGACATTTTGTTTACAGAGTCGGTATGGTTACTGACAACAATATATAGTATTAATATTTTTTGCTGTGATTCCGATAGGTACCGTAAATACCTGCGTATAATGCGCACCCTCGTATAACGCGCAGGGGGGTTTTCAGCCTCGTATTCTATGATTTTTCTATATACCCGCGTATAGTGCGCACAGATTTTTTTAGCATTACCGTTCCAGAATAAAGTAGATGATGTAACGTGTTCTAAGGCAATGATCGAATTATTGGTATTACGTATGTATTGGTAACATAATGAAAGTGCGAAATGAAATTTTCGAATAACGTTCCAAAAGAACGCCAGCTAACTCAATCATGTTTACTTACAAGGTGATATTAGGATAGACACAATAAATCGAATTATATTAATTTCATAGTATGGCATATGACATTCTTTGAGCTAATAAAATGAAGGAATGACGATAATCCTGTTTTTTACATACTTTTTTGTCACACCTGAGGTGGACGGGTTCGCCCAACCTTCAGTTTTACCCTTATTAGAACACTCTGGAGCACGTAAACACGATATCAAATAACCATAATTAACTACAGACTCTAAGAATCAAGAATAAATCACGTATGAATGCTGAGAGAAAGGTAGGGAACAATAACTTTATTTAGTTCTACAAGAAGCATCAACTCCCAGCTGCAATTGTTTCTAATTGTAAGTAGTACCAGTACCTCACCACCAGGCTGGACGCCGGTGTAGAGTGGCATCATGCGTAAGATACTGATTCCGATAACAACATCGAAGAAGTATGGTCCAGTGACGAAGAATTTCTTGGCTTTAAAAATGAATAAATACTGAATTCATTCTTTTCATATCTAATTAATATATGTTTATAGAATTAGTTAATAAATTTTAACTATTATCTATCTTACTTTTTGTAAAAATCACCAATAAAAATATGAGGATACCCAGGCAGTAATTACTGTGCCGAAATTGTGGAAATATGGGGTCAAATGAAAATAGGAAGATTGTGTACCCTCGTATAACACACATCCTAATTTTTAACTAAAATATTTCGAAAAAAAAAAGTCTGCATTATACGCGGGTATTTACGGTATGAATCAACCTAAGGGTTGATTGTTACCTCCATAGCTATGAATCGAAACATGACTAGAATGTGCACTCGGCTATGCTCCAGCTAATTTTGGCAGTAATCATCACCATAGCAACAAATCGAAAAAATTGCTTTCAAAATGCTAAAACAAAAGTTTTTCAAAGAAATTCAAACAAATATGATCAAAAATCAAAATTGTGTGATAAGAATAAGAATCTTCACTTTTTTTCACTTACAATTAGAACAATGCAAATCTCACTCCGATATCGTAATTCTAAAATATTTTAAAATGCAAAAGATAATAAACTCTCTGCACAATGGATTTTAGATTAACCATGTTAAATCAAATGGGGAAAGAACTCACCTGGAATCGAACTCGGGACCTGTAAATTCGGAATATAAATTATGGCCCAGAGGTAGTCTCCGAAATCACTAGCCTTACACCAAGTTTCATGGAAATCAGTCCATTCATGAAGAAGATGTTAGTAGGGGACACATACACGCGGACAACGAGGCGATCTCATAAGACAACTTTCCCTTTTTTTGGAAAGTAGGCTAAGAATGCACTAATTACCATATTTACTCGTGTAAGATGTGCCTCCGCAGATTTTTGGGCCGGCTCGGAGGGAAAAAAAATTTGTGCCAAAAGTTTCTTTACTTAAAATGGTTTAATTTAAATCTTTCTGACAAGGGAAACGTACTACTGATCTCAAACTGATTCGGTTGAGCTTTATCCTTCAATAATAGGATCATACTTGCCGCTGTGGAAAAATCCCGCAAGTAATTCCATTGTAATTTAATGTGTGCGTTTAAAAGTAGCTGGTATTAACATTGTTGCGACAGAGTGATATTGAAACCGCTATACCCATTATTTAAACATACATTGTGTTTAATTTATATCACCGCTACAACTTTGTGACTGCGCTCTTGCGACACGTTCATTCCATGGTGGCAAGGATGACACAATCATTGTGCCTATTGCTATACACGTAAAATTTATGAATAAAGAACACAAATGCCTCAATACGACACAATTTAGTAATAAAATAATGGATATGGCATGGGGTATGGCTTGAGATGTATTTGCTAACTGACACGACATTTTGGAAAAAAAGGCGCACCCCGTTTTTTTCACAGGCATTTTGGGAAAAAAGCTGTGCAGGGTATGTGAGTAAATACGGTGTATCCATGTTCATGTATAACACTCGACATGTTTCAATTTATCTAGATAAGTGACCCAAGTTTAATTAATGAAGGCTTTATGTGTTTTCGCCTAAACCTTTGATTTGAATTTAATTTCGTAAAGGTGATCCAGTATTTCATTCTTTTCAAAATTAATTCAACTTATAGAAATCATGTGATAAATTAATACCAAAGTGTTGTTTCATGTTGATAGGATTCTTCAAATTCAAAAGATTCTTGTATCAGCAATTTTATTCATTGTATTCTGATGATTCTATCAAAATCTGACATTTCTCTCGGTAATATTTGTGATTATCTCATAAGAATCAGGAATGGTTAAGGAAACAAGAAACTAAATAGGGGATTTTACAAAAGCATCCAATCCAATAAGAGCAAATCTGTAATACACAAATTGTTAATTTTCACTGCAGGTGGGCCAGCATACCACTTATGTATCCTGCCAGTTTTGTGTTTTCTGTTCCCAGTTCAGCATTTGTAGCTCTTGGCTGTGCAAATTTATTTATTGGAATTGTCACAACAGTTGCAACTTTTGTTCTGGAAATATTTGATGATGAGGTACGTAGTTGATCAACTTGTCCAATTGAATCAATTTTAATGTTTTAAAACATGTATTTATAAATTTGTGTACAGTGATATTTTTTCTATTTTTAAATCTGCATTATTAGGCTGTAACATTAAACAAATTCTGGTTAATTTTTTTTACATTCATAGCAATTAAATGCTTCAAAAAAACACAGGTAGAAGTAGTAATAATGTATTTTCAAAATTCAACAGTTTTATTGATGCAGTGAGCATTGGAACAAGATGATGATAATTTTGTTTATAGCAAAACATTTACTGAAGTATTAAAATCAAGTCTGTTTTTATTATACTGATTCTTATGCTTTGAATTAAAAAACTCTTCCTTTTCAGTTTGTTTTTCTACTATAAACCATATATACCTGAATATAAGATGAGTTTTTGTTCCAATTTTTATGGCTGAAAAATCGCTAGTTGGCTTATAATCATGCAGTGTGTAATAGTGACTGACAGAATAGCCAAAGGCAGAGATAATGCATGTTTACATTATGTCTCGGAACAGGACACAGAACTTGCCTAAGGTCAAGTTCTGGAGGGCTGAGATCAGTAAACACTCTCTGCAGATGAAGTCCATTGTTTACACTATCTCTTTCGATTTTTAGACTTCTTGCACAGTTTCTGTTCGATAATGATGGAAGAAACCTTTTGGCGATCATTTCTAGTGCTGGGGGCAAGCCTAAGAGCAAGTTCTGCGGCTTGCCACATGATATTTTGTTTATTCAATTTTCAAAATCCCGTCCCAGGGCTGAGTTCACAGTCCACTGTCGAGGTGGTTTGACTCGGGATGGGAAACAGGAATTTTCTTAACTGAACTTGCGTCCTCTGCCTTGTTCTTGAATTCACCACAATTGGCACCAGAGCAGCTATCATTTGCGTGAATCCCAAATTACCTGATGTTTCTTTTGCTGCAACTACGAGAAAATTTTCAGGATGGAGTGGTCGAAAGACGCAGTGTGCAATTTAATCGACGAATGGAAGGAAAGGCCAGCCTTGAGAAATACGAGGAGCCAACACTTTAAAAATAAGAATTTAAAGTACTGTTTAGATGAAATAGCTATGACATTTGGTGTTTCTTCTGAGAATATAAAACATTTTTATTTTTTTTATTCTGTGCATTTCTGATATTTACAACGTTATCTCTACACTTTTATTGAACAAAATGGGACAATTGTTTCTTTGTGGCTTCTGTAATGTTTATAAATGAAGGCTGTGTAAATGAAAATTTTATAAGATTTATGCAGTGTTTTTTAAAAAATAAGAAATGTAACAATTAATTTTAAATTTTCAGTCGCAACATGAAAAAGTTGACCTGCGAGAAACTTTTCCCTATAAAGTTAAGAGGAGTAAGTCCAGCAAATGAAATGTTTAGAAAAGTTGAAATATTTTTTGAAGAAGATTGAATATCAATAACTTGAATACGGCTTATCTCTGTGGCAAAGAACATCATTAGCACAAAGACTTTGTGCATATTTCACTCAGAAAATCATTGAATATCAGTGCTATATTATTCGTTAACGGCGTGAACATAGCTATCTTATAGGCTAAATGAGGAATTCAGATGAAACAGCTGTGTTTTTCGATATGCTAACTAACACTACAGTTGATAACAAAGGGGCAAAGTCAGTGATAGTTAAAACCACTGGAAATGTAAAACTATGGGTAACAGTAATGTTTTCGGTATTAGCTGATGGGACAAAATCACGACCCTTCGTAATATTCAAGTGGAAGAATCTACCAAAAGAAAAACTACCCCCTGGTATCATTTACATATGCAATGAAAAAGGCTGGATGACTAGTGATTTGATGATTCAGTGGCTGAGTGAAGTTGGGATAAACGACCTGGTGCTCTTTTAAAGATGAGATCAATGCTAGTTCTTGATGGTTTTCAAGGACATATTACAGATGATGTGAAATCCAAAGTATCACGCCTTAACACTGATCTGGTGGTCATACCAGAAGGCTTGACCTCACAATTACAAGTGCTCAATGTGATCGTCAATAAGCCCTTTAAAGATCACCTGTGGCGCCTTTATGGGGAATTGTTCCTGTCAGGGACAGTGTTGCCACTAACAAAAAAATAAATCTGCTAATTCATTGTGAAAAATCCCCCAGATTTAGACTAAAATAAGCTAAGGCATTGTTGCAAAAAGCAACAAAATAAATAAAGTTTAGAATTAGAATTTATTATTGAATTAAAAATTTTATTTTTAAATACATGAAAGAATCTCTTTAGAGCAAAAATTCTTAAAAGAGAAGAAGAAAGAAAAAATAAACAAGTTAAAAAAATAAGATTAAAATAATTGAAACTAACTTCCTGGACATATGCAAATTCTAAGCTGATTCTAAATTTGGTACATTTTCAATTTTAATAGAGTAAATACCAGTTTTTAAAAATGGAAATACAGAGAAATCAATATACAGGGTGATTCAAGAGAAATGTGCCAAACTTGGAGGATAGATTAATCGAGTGATTTTGAGTAAAAAAGTTTCTATAAACATGGGACCAATTCGGAAAGGTTAAGGACATATTACTGTTTTTAAATAAGGCTATTTCAATGTAGATTGGAGGCTTCAGGTAATAGACTGTTGGCAACACTGTGCATTGTTGTCTGCAAAGAGTCTATTAATTAAAATCTCAAGCAGTGACATGCTAAAAATGTCACAACAGCGTAAAAAAAAAAAAATGCAGTGTTTGCCAACAGTCTATTACCCAAAGCCTCCAATATACATTGAAATTGCCTTATTTTAAAACAGTCATAACTCCTTAACTTTTCCGAATCATACCCATGTTTATAGGAACTTTTTTACTCAAAATCATTTGATTAATCTAATCTCCAAGTTTGGCACATTCCTCATGAATCACCCTGTATAGCGATGATGACAAAATATTATTTAACAATTACAAATAAAGTACTAACCTGTTATAAAATAACTGACATCACACTCAATAAATAACACCACCTTAAACGGTTGATATCTACAAAGATAAACTGGTAGAAATGATTGCAGTCACGCTTCACAAAACACTGATGCGCTCTCACTTAGGATGTTGTTTCAGTAATAATTCCAGTGAAACTGATGCCGAAAGAGCGTTTTCCTTTTTACACAAAGGTTTTTAAATTCCTTAAAAATACATTTCCTAGAAAAACTAGCTGTCCATCTGGAGAGACTAATAGGGTTCCAGGGTCATTTTGCTTGACCCTTTGCGTAGAGGGAAGACAAAGACCCTGATGCAACCCTTTTTTCCATTTGGTGTGGTGTGTCTTCCGGTCACCATTCCGTTGGGAAATGGGACGAGAGACTGAGGGACAGAAGGTCAAAAGAGGAATAGTAAAATAAACTGGCTTCAGTAATTCGTAAAGGAAAATGAAAAAACGGAAAAGTAAGCCATCTGCCATTACGTAATTTTTTGTGTCAATCAAAGCACCCCAGTTTGGGAAATCTTGCTTTAGAAGATTCAATTGTTGTTAAATTAATTAAATAATCCAGAAAATCCACCATCTGCTATTTAACATTTTTGTACCCCAGATGTTCGACAAAATAAACTAGATCTAGTGGAAAATACCCCAAATTGGCAACACTGGTCAGGGAATTGCCCTCTGATTCCTGCAGGTAAAATGAAAAACCAACAGAGGCTCTACTGGGAAAGTGGATTAATACTGCATGGGACAGTATCTGACCAGGATCAATGGTCCATGGATTTAAGAAGTGCTGTGTTTCTATCAGTTTGGATGGATCAGAAGATGACATTCTGTCGGCGGAGGAAGATGATGCAGCTATTGGAGATTCCTCCAGTAGTGAAAGTGAAAATGACAAAATGTGCTAATGAGAAATAATTTGCATGAGAAATTCTAATGTTCCAAAATATTCAATTGAAAATTCCAATCAAAATTGCTTATTTCAATTGGTTCAATGTTTATTACTCTATGATATAATAAACCTCTCTCATTTTGTGCATAATAAATGTTTTCCTTTCATTAGGAGTTAAAAATCAGAGTCGTCTTATATTCGGGTATAGATGGTATTTGCTACATTTTTATAATTCTCTAGTTGATTTGTTTTTATAATCACCTAAAAATTGACGAGTTTTGTCAAGTAACATTTTCCATTCCATTTTCCTTCAGGAACTCCAATACATTGCATCCATAATCAGAGAAGTCTTCTTAATATTCCCTCACTTTTGCCTTGGCCAAGGTTTAATGAAGATGGCCACCAATCATATGGCATTACAGTCATTGTCTTCTCTTGGTGAGGATCGTATTTTTTCTGAATTAAATTATGCTGACCAGTATTGGCATCGTATTATTATTGGCATAGTATTAACAATGAAGTTTTTGTATTTAATCACATTAACTAGATGGAATTCTTGAGAGAAAAATTAGTTTCAAAAACATATGGAATTTCCTATTCATTGTGTTACTTGGTTTGATTGTATAAAATATTACTTTGTAATTATTCTGATAAAAGAATCTTTTATTACAGGTTTGGAAATCCAGATTAATCTATTCGAGTGGGACTTTTTGGGGAAAAATCTTTTCTCGATGTTTATTGCTGGTTTTGTCTTTTTTGGCTTTAACTTGGCAGTAGAGTACAAAATTTTTCTTGCTTGTTGGAACTGTTTGAGGGTGAGTATTTGTAGGTTTCTTTGTACAGTGGAAACTTAATTGATATGTGTTAATGTTATGTATTTGTTGGATATGCATTTTCATAAAGATAAAAGCTTTTAATCAATGTGTACTAATTTTTTATGTGCAGTAGAAGTCCCTTCTACCGGTAAACTCACTCTAACAGCATCTTTGGCACAGAAACGATCCACCCATGGCTATTAGGTGTTACAATAGTTGTGATTGATATTGCATATGGTTAAACTCGTATTATATGTGGTGATGGGCACAACTGGTTGTTTTTACAATCGATTGTTAATTGACAGTTGACAAAAGCAATCGGTTTTCAGACAAAAGTTTCCATTCATTTTGTGGAAGACGGTGAGAAACGTATGTTTCGATCAACTACCACCACGTAATTTTCCTGATGAGATTTAAATTTAATTTCAATTAAATGATACATTTGTCATATACAGTGGAATCTCGATTTAAGGTTTCTCCATTTAAGGTTGTTTTTTTGTGACCTCAACCAAAGCTCCATATAAATAATGTATTATATTACCCAATTTAGTGTTTCTTGATTTTGTGAATTCCCCCGCATTTAAGGGACAAAATTCTCATCCATAGATGGACATCACCTCGATTTAAGGTACGTTTATATTATGCAATGCAAAAATATATTATTTAGTGGAGTTGTAATGTAATAATTCACGCTATCCATCAACGATGCAACACATACCGGCATTGTTACATTAACTCAAATAATTAATATTTTGTGGTGCCGTATTTTCTCAATCCACCTTTAGTCCTGAAGTCATCTGTTATGTACGTTATGAAAGTTTTGGTAACGTCATTATGTGATAATGGATTTTTTTATGCTTCGGTTCCTAACCGCTCATGGCTCATTCTTCTTCTTCAGATTTTCCAAATGGAATCTACAACGTGTATCTGAAATTTCCATTTTTTATGCATTCTTTGCACGAAGTGAATGCATATAGGGGAGGTCATTTCCATCCGTTTGTCCGCATGTTTAAACTCTGGAACTGCTGGAGGTACTTCAATGAAATTTGGTATTTAGGAGTTGTGCTAAAATTTGTTGACTGATTCCAATTTTGGTTAAAATTTAACCGTAATAATGACCACTTTACATGAAGACCTTCATGTAGCTTACAATGTACTTCTTTTTCAACTCGGGAACCGCTGGACATTTTGATGAAATTTGGTATTGGGAAGTTTTACTAAAATTTGTCAACACATTCCAAATTTGGTAAAAATCAGACTATAATTATGACCACTTTACATGAAGAACTTCATGTAGCTTACAATGTACATTTCAACTCTGGAACCTCAGGATGAATTTTGATGAAATTTGGCATTGGGAATTTTACTAAAATTTGTCGATCACAAAGAATGCATTTGGAAACTGTGTACTCCAACATGGAGTACAGCTTTCCATACTTGTTTATTCCATATAAAAATTCTGTAGCTTGACAGGAAGCTTACCTTTCAATTAATCTGTATTCTTAATATTTGTTTTTCAATTAATAATAATTTGTTATTAATAAACTGCCGTTCAATCTTTCAATTTTAGACTCCCCATTGAAGATATTACTCGATTTAAGGTACAAAAAAACTTGTCCCCCAGCCAAACGTTAAATGGGGATTCCACTGTATTCCCTTAAAATGTGAACAGTTTAGTTATTAATAAAGAATTGAACTAAAAGAAGATGATAGATATGCTAAAGATTGCTTTCTCATTCTGCAAAATTTTAACTGCTCTCATTCAGTGTGTATAAAAATCGGCAAAGACCAAGATCTTAATAATTTATTAATTTCCTTTTTAATGTTAAAAAAACACCTAATATTTTTTTAGAGTTTTATGTATAACTTTATGCATTATTTCTGTTTATATTACTACATTTACTATTATTTACTGTACTCATCACCTATCAATATATTTCAATAGTGAAACAAATGAATTCGGAAACCCATGAATGTTTGTACAGTGAATGTTTACTATTTTGCGGTAAAATAATTACGAATAACTTGTAAATTTTTAATGTAAAGTGACGACGTATTTTGTTAAATTTCATTATTCTCCCTGGAGGGGAGTGGGGCATGGCTAGTTGGTGGGCCGAATATATATATATATATATATATATATATATATATATATATATGCATATCGTCTTATGTGATGATTATCTCAGGAGAGGTGGTTCAAACCCCCCCAAGTAGATTTGGATATTTTTCAGATAAGACAGGGTCCAAAACATATATATGTATGTGATGATTATCTCAGGAGAGGTGGTTCAAACCCCCCCAAGTAGATTTGGATATTTTTCAGATAAGACAGGGTCCAAAACATATATATATATATATATATGTTTTGGAAAAATATCCAAAGCTACTTGGGGGGGTTTGAACCACCTCTCCTGAGATAATCATCACATAAGACGAGTGATTTAGTCACCTCTGCCGCCAGATCCTCGCGTTGGCGCTGCGATAAATGTTATTTTGAATTCGCATTAGAAGATAGATCAAATTACAAGCATCCATATAGCAACGAGATTAAACAAACTATTGTCATTGTTCGTAGAAGTCTCTTTATTTTAACGTGGATTTGTATTGATACGAGCATTCCTGTTTTTTTGAAGGGATATTTCTGCTAATAATTGTATGTTTTTATTTATCTTAAAAACTTTTTATCTTTATTCACTATTTAAGATAGGTAATACTGTTGTAAAGGATGTTAATTTGAACAAATTTAAATGAAACATTTTAAAGTGTTGTGTTGTAGCTTAGCAAATCTTCAGCTAATGATACTTTATACGAGGTGCTACCCAAAAGTTCCGGGAATTTGTGCATAAAAAAATTACTTATTCTAAGTCCTAATTTCCACCATCGCCTTCAAATTACTCCCCTTGGGCTTTTATACAGTGTTTCCAGTGTTTTTTCCATGATGCGAAGCATCCTTGGAAGTCTGCAGGTGTGAGCGTGTTAAGCACCTCTTGCGATTCTGCCCAGATCTCCTCATTCGTGTCAAAACATCACCCTTTCAACCGGAGTTTCATTTTGAGGAACAGGAAAAAGTCGCAGGGGGTGAGGTCAGGAGAGTCGGAGGGGTGGGGGATGACTCATGTTTTTGGAAGCCAGGAACTGCCTAATAACGAGTGACGTGTGGGCGGGCGCATTGTCACGGTAGAGCACCCAGTCATTGTTGCTCCACTTGTCTGGGTGTTTGCAGCGGACATTCTCCCTTAGCCACTTCAAAACATCGCAATAAAACTTTCCATTGACAGTTTGACCGGGTGGGAGGAATTCTTTGTGGATGATCCTGTCGACATAAAAAAAATGACTAGCATGGACTTGACATTGCTGTGAACTTGATGCGCTTTTTTCGGCCGTGGTGAATTTGGTGACTTCCACTGTGAGAACTGCTGCTTTGTCTCAGAGTCATAACCATAAACCCAAGATTCATCATCTGTTATGACCTTGGAGATGAAGTTGGGGTCATCTCTAACTTCATTTTGAAGCTCCCTGCAGACAGCAATGCGATGGTCTTTCTGGTCGTTGCTCAGCAGTCTCAGAACAAATTTTGCAGCAATGCGTCTCATGTTCAAATCCTCCGACAAAATGTGTTGACACGTCCTGTATGACAGTCTGACAATGTCACAAACATCATGGATTGTTCGCCTTTGGTCTGCCAGGATAGTCTCACTCACTTTTGTGACATTTTCTGGAGTTGTGCTTGTCGACGGTCGACCAGAACGCTCATCGTCATCAATAGACGTCTGTCCGTCCTTGTAACGTTTGTACCAAAGGAACGTTTTGCTTTGGCTTAAAGTATCATCACCAAATGCTTGTTTAAGCATTCTGTGTGTTTCTGCTGCCGTTTTGCCAAGTTTGAAGCAAAATTTGATGAAAATTCTTTGCTCCTTAACGTCAGCCATTTCAGTTCGAAACGAATTCGCAGAACCACTCAAACACAACGTTACAGAACTTGCGAACACGTGCAGTTAGCTAGCCGCCATGTTGCACACTTATTCACAAAGGATACTGCCAGCACTACCTAGTGGCGAGTGGCCGTACTACAAGCGGTTCGCGTGCACTATTCAAATTCCCAGAACTTTTGGGTAGCACCTCGTGCAGCGTTTTTATATAGGTGGTTGATGTGATGTTAGAAAAAGAACATTTTATTATTTATGTCATTTAAGTTAAGTGACTAAAATATGAAATATTCAACAGTTTCACTCCTACTAGAATTTCAAGCTGACTAACTCTGAACTAGCAGTATATTTACCATTGCCATTACTGAGATGGTAGCATTTCTTTTTAGTGGGGTAGATGAATATATTTTAACTATCCATATTTCCCTTAAGATCAGGTGACTAATGCCTATTTTCTCTTTACATTACATGTTCAATTACTGGGATTTTAATTTGATTTCCAGGGATATAATTACCATATTGATGTAGGGTCCAGTCTCTCAATAATTTATTTGTATAGCATTCAGTCAAATACTCTGAATTTTTCTTTTCAGTCACTTTTTCATGTAAACCAGAATTACCCATTCGTTGGTGAGGAAGAAGAAGATGTTTCAAAAGAGAGACAACGAGTTCTCACAAATGGTGCCAATGATGACATACTAAGATTAGAGAATTTGACAAAGGTGATTTTTTCACTCCTCTAATTGATTACGCAAAATTTTTTGGTTGCTTTCTTTGCCAGCATTGACACTGAATAACATATGATAAGCAATTTGAATGGGCTGTTTGAATATTGTAGAAGCCAGCATTAAATTTTGCAATCTTATGCATCAAGAGTTCATCATTGAAAGCAGCATTCATTGACCAAGTTAAATTTTCAGTAGAGTAAAGAATATAAAGAAAGAGACAAATAATATTGGCCAGAAAATGAGAACTATTTTTTGCAATTGTGTGTCAATTTCAATGCTTATTCACAGGTATATCCTTCTGGGACGAGACCAGCTGTAGACCATCTTTGCATGGGTGTTAAATGTGGTGAATGTTTTGGCTTGCTAGGCCTGAATGGTGCAGGAAAAACAACAACATTTAAGGTAAAATATAAAAAGTTTCACGTGTGTTATTTTTTTCACCAATGACCAAAGTTAGAAAATCATTTAAGAGTCCTATTTTACCACTTTTAGTGTAAATTGCTGAAAATTTTTTAAACAGATGAACTTCAAGTTACCTGCCACTACAATAACTTGTAAGTGTACTAGGTTCAAATCTCTATTAAGCCATGTCCACACTTAACAGTGAAAAAATGCAAACAAACATTTGCTCGGGTTGTTCGTTCACACTCGTTCTCAATAGTGTGGATGCAGATTTACATTGTTCGCTGTTAATGAAAACACTTTTATCAGTGTGTTCTTAGATTGTGATATAGATGTTGTATCATAAATTAAATTTGTTCAACTTTACATTTTGTTATTTCTTGCATTTCTGCATTTTATTTTTTGTTTTGTATTTCTTTATTGATTACACCTATTCCAAATGTATTCGATTCAACAATAGAATAAAAATGACTTTGTCAAAAACACTCACACACATGCACATGGTATATGCATACATATATACACATACATGTGAAGAAATAGCTTCCATCTTCATTTTGAAATTAAAATTTTGTCACAAAAACATCACATGAAGAATGTTTCTTTTCTCCACCAAGGTGTCATTTCAGTCTGGCAGTTTCCCAAATTCTCTCTTGTGGACACATAACTGCATTTTAAAAATAGTTATAATTAAGTGATAAACTAGATTTTATATAAATTACAGCCAAATCAATGAAGGTTATTTATATCAAATATAGACATGAGATGAAATTGTAAAGTGTTTGCATATTAAAATCGTGTCTGAAAGTTCAAAGCCCCTGGTTTAATATTAATTATTTTATTACTAGTGTAGCATTTTTGGGTTTTACCTGAATTTTTAAAAATTGAATTGGGAGCTAAAAAACAGCCAAAATCAGGTAAAACCCAAAAATACATTCCCCAAACATGTTGTCCGTCCCCCAATTTTTCAGTCTTGAGGTTACTTATGTCCTCCATATTTTGATAGAAGTTTGTGAACAAATGCATTCTTCTACTGCACTATTATATATCTTAATATACCATATTTTCCCTATTATAGGGCAATCTCAAATATAAGGCAATCAATCCCCTATTTCAGAAGCCACACAAAAAATATTCAGGGGTATTGATACTAATACTAACTATCATTCATTTTATTTGTAAATTATTCTGATTATTTTTTATTATTCTAAAATAAAATTGCTTCAAACAGCTAATAAAAATTCTGTTTAATTTTTTACCTAATATAATTAGGCAATACACTGTTTCCCGGACTATTTTGACAATGGATCATCCTATTTTGACAATGGTCCATCCTACATTGACAATTACCTATATTATTTTGACAAAATTGTGTGATGGTCCTTTTATTGTGAATTTTATCTCAAAGTTACATTTCAATTTATTTGACCTTTTGCACAAATCGCGTAAACTGAAAATTATTAATGATTTATTACATCATAGTATGTATATTACATTCAGAATACTAGAATGTACAATTTAAATATAAAAATGACCATAAATACATGCCAGAAATATATTTTGCCATAACTACATGAACATATATATGTAATTTTTTATTTAAATAATCAAAATGGCGTATATTTAATCATTTATAACTTCTTTTTTGATACATTAGTAATCTTCGTAAGTTGCCATATGTCCGTGAAAATCAGCACAATCATTTTTTTAATATTAAATCAGCTCCTTGATTGATTAATTCCAACAACTTTATTTTTCAACTTAATTTTCTGATTTTCCACGCCTTATCAATTCTTTCCATTTAGCAAACTAGTTTTCAGTATGATTCTAAAACAGTTGATCAATCATCTAATTTAGAATTAAAAATCATGTCAATCAAATGACTCCTTTTATTATATCGAGTACAGTAAAACCTCGTTATTTCGAAGTTCATGGGACTACAAATATACGACTTTGAATTATCCAGGTTCGAAATAAACGAACTTTAAAAAAAATCGAAATTTCTTATGATCCGCAACTTGGGTAGTAAAATCACAATATAGTCTCATCTATCTGTTCTGCTTCAAAATGTATTGACCTTACAAGTTCATACACACTGCGAATTCATGAACAGAGCTGAACTGACCATTTAATTCATGATTCACGAACACCACCACACATAAAAAGTAGGATCAAGTGAATATCCCAATTTTCCCAGTGTGTATTTCTAGTTACTCTTTTACACCACATTTCGAAAGAAAAGACATTCAACCGCACGTACTCAGCCAAAAGATTATGAAAATGCATGCTAAAAAGATTGGGAAAATACTTGTGTGAAATATTATATAGATAATAGATAAGAACCATCATGTAGTAATTCTCTCCAATTTCGTTCAAACTTTCCATGCCATCGGTATGGTCAAAAATAAATAATAATTTTGTATTAGCTCTAGACAATTTCATACATGGCATTATAATTTTTATTCCATCCATATTACACAGCTGTAATAAAATATACATGCTCTCAAAATAATCATCATCATCATCATGCTTCTGTCCGAAGACAGGTTTTAACTGAATCGCTGCCTCCATTTCTCTCTCTCCCTAGAAGCCTCTTTTATACCTCTATAAGTATTATATCCCTGCTTTATATTATCTAATATTCCTATTCTTTTTCTCCCTCTTCCTCTTCTTCCACTAATTTTTCCTTCTAAGATCGTCCTTTGTAAACACTGTCTTCTCAATATGTGCCCTATCCAATTTGCTTTTCTTTTCCTGATTGTTTTTATTAGCGTCCTTTCTTCTCCCGCCATTTCTAATACTTCTTCGTTTCTCTTCCTCTCTGTCCATTTCACTTTCATCATTCTTCTCCATACCCACATCTCAAAACTTTCTAAATATTTTTCCTCCTTTCTCCTTACCGTCCACGTCTCTGCACCATAAAGAGCTATGCTCCATATGTAGCATTTTGCTAATTTCTTCCTAGTTTCTAAATTTATTTTCTTGCTTGTGAGAAGCTCCTTCTTCTCGTTAAATGCTGCTTTTGCCATTGCAATCCTACTTCTGATGTCCTGTGTACTACTTCCATCCTGTGCTAAAATACTGCCGAGATATTTGAAACTACTTACTTGTTCCAATTTTTGGCCATTTACCATTATATTTAATTCTTTATGTTCCTTTGAAACCACCATGACTTTCGTTTTTACAGCATTGATCTTCATTCCATATTGTTGGCCAACCTCCACTAGTCTGTCTGTCATCCTCTGAAGCTCTTTCTCGCCTTCTGCTATTAAGCCCTGATCATCTGCGTATTTAATGGCGGTAATACTTTCACCTCCTATCTTAAATCCTTTCTCTTCCATCAAAGCTTCTTCTGTTATTGTTTCTGCATAAATATTAAATATCGCTGGTGAAATAGGACAACCCTGCCTCACTCCCCTCCCTATTGAAGTACTTTCTGTTTCTTCTCCTTCAACCCTGACTCTAATCTTTAGATCAAAGTAAAGGTTTTTAAGCAGTCTTTTATCTTTCTAATCTATTCCTATTTTGTTTAAAATACCCAGCATTTTATCCCATTTCACTCGGTCAAAAGCTTTCTCCCAATCTACAAAACAAAAATACATACTTTTATTGACTTCTAGCGCTCTTTCTATCATCATCCTCATATATCCTATAGCATCTCTAGTCCCCCTTCCTCTTCTAAAACCAAACTGATTATCTTGCAGCTCCTTTTCTATTTTACATTCAATTCTTTTGGTTATTATTCTGGTTAGAACTTTAGCTGTATGAGAAATTAAACTAATAGTTCTGTAATCCTTACAACATTTTGCATTGTTCTTTTTCTCCAGTGGTACCATCACAACATCTAAAAAATCTTCAGGCCATATGCCAGTATCATATACTTGGTTAAAAAATTTTGTGAGTTGCTTAACTGCTTTAGACCCCAAAACCTTGAGAACGTCCACGGGTATATCATCACTCCCAACAGCCTTCCTTCTTTTCATGTCATCAATTGCTCTTTTAACTTCAGACTCGAGAATACTTGGTCCTAGCTGATCTTCTTCCACATCCTCTTTTTCATTTAATTCAATATTTCTTGGCTTTCCTTCTTTGTCATACAGAACCTCAATGTATTCTTTCCAGACATTCTTTACATTGTCTGGCTCCGATACTATTTTACCACTTTTGTTCTTGATTCCTTTACGTCCTATCTTTCTTGCTTTTTTCTTGAATAGTTCCCTTGCTTTGCTATACATGAGGTCTGTTCTACAAATTCTTTCACATTCGACAATCTCCTCGCATTTTTCATTTATCCACTGTTCTCTTGCTTTATCTGTTTCCCTTCTTAAAGCATTATTTAACTCCTTGTACTTTCTTTGGCCTTCTTCAGTGTTTATGTTCTTCCACTTTCTCCGCTCTTCCATTTTTTGCAGCATGGCTGCTGTGATCCAGGGTTTTTTGTTTCTTTCACCTGTTATCTTTCCTACCTTCTTTTCCATTACATCTTTAATGTTGCTATGGATGTATCTCCACTCCTCATCTACATTCTTCCTATTTTCTTCAGCTCGCTCCCCCAACCTTTCCTCCAGCTCAGTCATGATAGCCTCCTTGTTTTTAAGGAGTTCCTCTAAGTTCCGTTTCTTGTTAACTCTTATGTTTCTCCTAACGCTCTTCAGTCTACATTGTATATTTGCCACCAAAAGGTTGTGGTCAGAATCGATATCTGCCCCTGGTAGTGTTTTCACATTTTTAATGCTATTTCTAAATCTTTCATTGACTAGTATGTAATCTATCTGGTATCGTCTCTGGTCTCCTGGGCTTCTCCATGTGTAAAGTCTTCGCTGGTGATGCTTAAACCATGTATTAGTTACAATTAATCTATTTCTATGGCAGAATTCCACAAGTTTATCCCCTCTTTCATTTCTCTTCCCTAGTCCATATTTTCCCACTATGTTATCTTCCTGTCCCTCTCCGACTACACTGTTCCAATCTCCCATTACTATGGTGGTGATCCTTCCTTTTCCCTCATCCTCCAATATCTCCATAATCTGTTCATAGATTTCATCCACTTCGTCGTCGCCAGCATTAGTTGTTGGCATATACACTTGAATTATAAGCATATCTACTGGCTCCATCTGGAGTTTTACGGCTATTAATCTGTCATTAACTGTCACTACCTTACTAATTCTTTCAGCTATCTCTTTTCTCATTATAATCCCCACTCCCCTTTCCTTTTTCTCCCCTCCCGAGTAAATAATCTTAAATTCGTCTGAATTTATCTCGCCTTCTCCTTCCCACCGAACTTCACTAAGACCTACTATACTTACATTATTCCTTCTCATTTCCCTTTTTAAGTTCTCTAGTTTACCCCCTGAATTCATAGTCCTAACATTCCATGTGCCTATTTTTAATTTCTCACTACTTGCTTTCTTATTCTCAAAATAATGTGGTCTTATTTGTTATGGCAGGTGATGATTTTACAATTATGTAATTCTTTTGCTTCGTGTAGGCAGGAGGGAGGGGTAGGGGTCACGCTTAGCGCAGCGTGCCAAGTTTAAGTGAAGGGAAAATGAAAAAGGCAAACATAACCATGATGTATTTTATGGACGATCTCTTAGAATTGTAAGAAACACTCTTAACCCCTCAGCGTCGTCCTGTGTACTGGCTACATAGGATGAAAACTTCATATGTGGTGTGCTGGGTATGCTGCGGAGATCACTATTTCTCTATTTTTTTGAAGCAATAAATTTTCTTAAATCTGAAAAACCTTGATATATTTCAAAACAGTAACCTTGGACCTTCCTATTGTGCTTAATTCTGCAATTTCTACTATTTTCTCTTTACCTAGATTATACGTCAAATTTGTGATTGATTTTTCACGTAGTTATGTGAATTGTGGATGCCAAAAACCCCTATTCAATGCTGAGACTAACCAACAAACAGAAGTTACCTGTTTGTGGGGCAATGTATATTTCGTTTGTGAGAAGTGGAGAAAAAAAACAAGATGCCTTTGTCATGTGCGTGCATGAACTTCCACTTAAACACACAATATGGGTAAAGGTTTTGAATTAAGGGTAAAGCCTAGTGAGTCATAATGTGAATCTCGGACGCTAGATGCCACCGCTGTCACTCGGATTTTGTGCACTAGTAGTTCGAATTTTGGACGTAGGGATTAGTCCTGTCGCACCAATGACGTAACCAAAAGAAGATGGAAGGGATTGGGCAGAACCAAGATGTTACCCTCTTCCCTTCCCCGACCTAATCAGCAAAGGAGGGGAAGTGCCCGGCACACTGGCACACGAGGAAAATATTCTCTGGCGATTGAATGCACCTGTCAACATCACCCTCCCCTCTAGCTCTGCCGTGAGTAGGCTGACCGTATATGATAAAAAAAGTATTAGATTTCGGGCGGAGACATCGGCGATTGCACTCACCGCACCTCTAGGTGTGAATCCGCCACACCTTTTTTCCCCAAGACCTAGCCTAGAAGGTCCTCGGTGTTCACAATAGATGCTCACATGATTGACCTTCCGTTTTCTTATTTTTCAATCTCATAAAAGCCGTCAGACTTACTATTACGTCCTGCGTCAGCGTTCGTTTCTTTTATCTATTGACGCTAGATAGTTCGTGAAATCTAATTAACCTTTATATATTTTAAAAGAATACTAATTATATTACAATGACTATCAGGCAAAATAGGTACAAAGACATTTTTAAAGATTCGAATAACTTGTTTATTTCAACGTTAAAATTTATGTACTCTCAGGCAGCGCCGTAACTAGCTATTTTAGCACCCGGGGCAAACTAACAAATATGCACCCCCTCCATAAAAAATTCTCTAATTCATTTTCCTTATGATTCTCACTCAAAGGCCGATTTTTCCCAAGTTAATTTTTTAGTTTTTTCGTCATTGATTTCTTCGAATTTCGCGTAAATACTGGCGTTTTTATCACTCACTAGCGTAATTGCCCTTCAAATATGACGGGTATGCGTGAATTAAATTGAAATAAAAAGATTAATGAAACCAACTCTTAGATACACTAAAAAGTAAACAATAAATATAAAATTCACATAATTGAGTGCTCCAGAGATAAAAAATAGTTATGGGTGAATGGAAATTGCATGACAAAGAAATACATCACGGTACACAATTCTTTTACGTCCAAAATTATTTTTATTCTCTGGAACCTTTAATTTTGTCTCTCTCCTTCTTTATTTCTTCCTCCCTCATATTAAAACATTCACATGCATTCCTTAATGTATATAGTACATATTAGGATTAAGGCATCAATACAATCTCGTTATTTATTTTTCTAATTTTAATTTACAAAAGAGTGAAAGTCTTTAAATTGAAAAATCGATTTTTGTTATCTTATGGAAAATGGCTCACCCCTTCCACCAAAAATTAGCCTATTAGGTTTACCAAGTTTATATTTAGTAATTTCGAAAATTCAACTGCGCATATGACAATCACAAGATGTAAGACCTATCACTTCAAGCTTAGCTTACAAAATATCTATGAAGCCCTCAATAAATAGGGTGTTGCTGCCTTAGTACATGCAGGTTACAAATTTTATGGTTTTAAGTTTTTCCTTAGAATAATGGCAAAAATGAAATTCTATGTTATGCTCAAGTTACATTTGCATTTAAATACAACTGACCAACTGTCTACTATCTATGGAAAAATCATGTGCTGACCATGTCATATTTTTTAAATTAAACAATACCACATTACTCCAAAAAGATTAGACTGCTCAGTTTATAGATGTTATAATTAAGATGGGTTGTAGTGAAAATAATTTAAAAGCACAATTAAATATTAATTGATAAATGCAAAAATTTGTTGAATTCAGAAATTTATTTTGTAATCATAAACAACACATCTGGTCCTAACATGGACCATATGTTGCATAACAAAATATGGTACAAACTTTCTTGCCATTAACTCCATTGGCATTTTGTTACCAATTTAAAATCAATATTAACAATATTGTAACCAAACATTTACTTGTAAAAGCTAAGATTGATTGATGAGAATATGAAAACCACAGATGATGTGAACTGTGATTGAGGCCCGCCTACAAGGACGTACTCAGGGAGTGGTCCCCCCTGGTGTACAGACATTTGTGAAATATATGATAACCACACTAGACTTGCTACATTTCCTCTTGCTATGCTGCCACTTGCTGCGTTGAGTTATGAGAACTAAAAAAGTTATAAAAGTTTATATTATTTGAATAGGACTTATTTAATCAATTGCTGGAAATTTGTTTTTGGCCTCAGACCCCCCTGAAGTAAATTTCTGGGTGTGTGCATGCCTACCCAGCCCTAATCTGGTAATCTGCTTTAGTCTGGTCTCTCACTTTGCGTTATTGACATGGAGAGCCATATTAATATCATACTCTCACAATGGCATTACACTTGGGATTATTGAGACACACAAGCCTATCCACCACGACAAGGTAGCAGAACCATGGATAGGAACATTCATGCATCCATTCATTCTTATTGTTATTTAGTCTTCACATAAAATGGAAGTACTAAGAACCATACCACATTCAAGTTTAGAGACATTACTGCCATGCCAGTGACACACTCATGCAAGTCAAGAGCATACACATACAAAATGTACACATTCATTCATTCCCCAGATAATGAATCATTAAAGTCATCAACTTCCTCAGTTTTTTCTTGAATTGCTTACCGTTCACAGGATCTTTCCTACGAGAAATCAACTCTTTCACCCTTATATATGTTCGTGTCCTGACAAAACAAGAGATTACGTCTTCTGGCCATTTTGAATCAACTTTCTCCATTCTTTATTTCCACAATGCCTCCGTCGTCAGTCAAGCCGTCTGGTGAAGCAGCAAAGAAAGAGTGCTCTAGGTCCACGAAGAGCCAAGAGCCCCAAAGGGAATACTCGTCTCCCAGTGATCGCCTCGTACTCCCTAATTGCATCTTTCTCTCGGAGCTGCCCATACCGCGTCGCTTCATTCTCAAACTGCATTGAGTACAATAGGCGCTTCACAAGGGGGCTCCACTTTGATGTCTTTCTCCGTTTGCAGACAAGGCCAAAGTTAGAGGAAGTCAGTCTGTTTTTTCTTTCATCAAACCACCTATCGTTGGCAGCTTGACCTTGAGTGGCTCTCTGCAAGGCATCTCTTGAGTCTTGATTCACTTTCAAGTTTTCAATAAACAAAGACGCCTCTTTCTCGAATTCGTCGTTGTCCATGTCCAACTTTTGGCACATTTCCCCGTAATCCTTTGCGCCATCCTCGAAATTTAGCCACTTCTTGGGTTTGCCCTTTTGTCTTCCGTCTAGGCACTTCTTTACTGCCTGTAGACGTTTCAACTTGCATTGGCATGTTGATCGCAGAGATTTATGGGGACTTTTTCCCGCAAGAATTTTCCATGCCTCATAACTCCACATGGGCCCCAGCTGAAAATCGAGGCCAGCACCGTAAGCCCTGTGCTGGTATGATCCTTTTTTTGACCTGTTAACCTGCTTTCCGCCAACAAATTTTGCTACTAAAGCCATAAAATTTTCTGCGTAGTTACTTGTGTCGTTAGTCAGTAACTGGCCGGCTTTCCGAATCAAAGGCTTCAATGCCTCTCCAATTGTTTCAATGCATGCTTCTTCCTTCGAATCAAGCGCCCCCTTCTCTTTGGTAGTATTGTCACAGAAGTAGGTTCGGCATCCTTCATGACTTCCAAAGACATGGAATGGCCCATTCTTCAAATCATCTATCAGTTCTTCGGCAGAGTTTTGCTCATTTGCATTATAAATAATAGCACCACGTGCTGCTCTTTTTAGCCTAATTATTTTGTTTTTATTGAGGGTTCTTTTAAAATCCGGCCGTGTCTCAGCTAGTTTAAAAAGTGCTTTTGTATAACACTTCACGGCATGATTTGCGCACTCGATTTTTTTGACGCTTCTTCCGTAAGGTACGCACTCACGCACCTTCTTCATCACGCTCGAATCTCCATCACCAACGAGATAATGATATTCCACACCATGTATTATCATATTGGAGCGGAATGCTTCCACGACCATGTCAGCTTCCATGGCACTAGATGACGAACTCCAATTTCGGTAGCAGTTGCCGTGTATTGTCGATTTCCCGCGCTTTTCCAAGTATTGGCACATTGCACAAAATTTATTCCTTATGTCCAAATGGAGCAGCTTTTTTGTTTTGTGGCCAATCACACACGCTACACCGGAATTAGCTGGTATCTATGGCCGGTTGTTAAACACGGCAATGGTTATAAACATAAAGTATGAAAATATACAATTAAATAAATTATATTAAAACAAAGGTATTAAAAACTCAAAACTCATCACTTCCTAATTATTTTATTTTACTGCAATTTACTATTATCTACCCAGATAGCACGAAAATTTTCGCATCCAGCGACAAGGATTGATGATTTGGATACAAAGCATCCCATAAAATGAGCGAGAGTGCGGCCTTTAATTAACCCCTCCAGCGTGTGCGATGCAGCGTCTGTGTCCGCTCTTTCCCATGCCTCAAACGTGTGCGACACACCGTCTGCGTCCAAAAAGTTTTCTTATCGCTACGGCTCTGATTTATGTGCTTTCAGAGAGTGAATATGTAAGCCAATGCGGTCTGCTTTCGTTCTGTGGTTCCCTGCTGTCTGTGTTTACGTGTTAGTATTTTTTTTATTTTTTTCTATCTCGGACCTGGCCGTAGCAGTGCTTACTCAGGACTCTATCTTTCGTGCACTGCGTCTCAGACTTTCATAAGAGCTCTCATCTTCCTGGCTCGCATACGCAAGAAGAAATCGTTTTCTCGGCTCAACATTCTTTCCATATTTCAGGAAAACGAGACGCTGCAGCATTGATGAAAGAAGTCACTCAAACAACTCCTCGTCGAGCTATAAAAGTTAAAAAAGCTTATAAATTTTCAACATTACTACCCACACTATACACCGGAGAAGAAGCGCTGGCGCTTCTTGTTGAGAACGACCTGACAAAGTCGCAATACATTAACATTAGGAAAGGTGCAATTTCTTTACGTGTCTCATTAATTTCGTCTCTCTTCCCCCTTCCCAATACAAAGTAATGTTCTCCAGCTTTCAACACACGAGTAAAAGTATTTCGGGACTTTGTTATCTTCTCACCTTCTAAGCTCACACATTGTAACCAACTCGTGATTTTCTGTCAAGAAACTAGGCAATTTCTCATACAATTGCATCGGAGTTCATAGATAAAATGATACATAAAACCAAATGTTCAGAAATGCGTACGAAATATTTTTTCGGACTACATTCGGCTTTTCGCCCACAGAACGAACTGTTTTGAGGGGCATTTGAGCGATAAGCTTGTATATGGTGACTGAGTAAATCAGTGTTTTTGTGAGTGGGGTTCCAGTAAGTTGCAATGCTTTTCTGGAACGAAAAACAAACAAGTGTATTTATAGAACAGTACAAATGGCTTCAAGTAAAGGAAGGTAAATTAGGACGTAAGAATTGTTCAACAGTTCAGCATTTAGAAGTGACAGCAGAAAAGCATGTCTTATTTTAGAATAAATATGTATAATTTGAACAGATATTTATAGAATACATCTAATACACATTTCTTATATATATATATATATATATATATATATATATATATATATATATATTCCATTGCGATTGCTATTGGCAAACTACAATGATGAACTTAAAAATACAAACGTAAAGTAAAAAGTGTGAGCAACGATGAACGTGGACGACACCTCAAACAGAATCACCTCCTTTCAACCGAGTTCAAATTGCCAATTGCTGGCGATGCGCCTCCTTGCGAAGCTCTACTCCTCTCTCACGTCACATTCACCTCCCCTAGTTCCCCTCTCCACTCTCATCGTGAGTCATCGCGGATGGACGCCGAGATTACACTGGCGCAACTCTTCCATTTTCTCCCTTCGCCGCCAGGATCGCTTATAGCCGGGGGCGAACAATGCAATATTTATTTCAAGCATAACTTATTAAATGTTAGAAAAAATATTATTCTGTAACTTGATAATGGATTTTTATTATTTCTATTATCGTTTTAGGTTTTTACTTTTTTCGGTAAGTATTTTAATCATCATATTTAGGAATTTGAAAGGCTTTAAATTTGTTATATTAAAAATATAAAAAGCTAAGAAAATTTATAAAAGATAAAAAGTTTACAATTGTGAAAACTGCATAGAGATATCTGTAACTATATAGCTTGTGTTCGGGAAATAGTTTATTGGGGCAATAGGCTTTAGCCTTAAACGAAATGTTCGCGAGTCACCGGACTTCAAATTTCATTGTAGATGTATTTCAAATAATCCGTTCTAAAAAGTATGCAAAATCCTATGATGTTGGCCGGGGACTGCTCTTAGCTTTGAATTACACGCTATTTTGGATTATCCGGGATCGAAATAATGAGGTTTTACTGTATATAGTTGTCCAGTTAGCGGAAAAAAGAAAATTTTACAGAAATTAATTTTATATGATAATGCTTTGTAGGGAAATATTAGGGCTACATGTTGTTTACTACTGAGGCAAAAAAGCTTTTTTTCTCTTCCCTTTCTTTTCTGCCTCATTTTCTCTTTTTTCCTACCTACTTTCTCACTTCCCTTATTTATCTCCCGAAGTTGAATCTGGGTCTTTTTCGAAGTGTTTTTCGTCATTGCCTTGCAATATCTGAATCAAGCATTCCTACCAAATTACGTTTTTCTACATAGGAAATTTGTCAAAACAATTAAAAGATCGTGACATTCGGACGTCAAACACATTAACAATATTGTAATCGAGTTTCAGATTTCACTCGATACGAATCAAAGTAGCATTCTAATGGGCAGGTGCATGGACAGACCAACAGAATTAGGATATTATATAATAATAATAATATAATAGATAATATAGTAATAGAGAAATTCTTCATTCTTTGCCTCTACAAATCTGTCTATAATTCTAATATTCCACAGAGTCACTGAACCTCTATTGATAACAGCTTAATATTAAAGTTGTCAAAATGAAATGAACCATTGTCAAAATGAAATGGATTATTGTCAAAATAAGATGAAGTGTTGTCAAAATAGCCTGGGAAAGTGTAAGATTAGCGAATAAATTTGATAAAATGTGTACTTTTATTGGCTTCCAGTGATCTACATTAAATTGATAGGTTTTTCTAAAAATATTTAATATGGGATGATGACATAAGCACTGTCTCTAATGCAGGAGAAATTTGTCAGCTGCATGCACTATAAGAGTAATACTGTCTCCTAAGGGTAGAATAGACTGTAGAACACAGAGGATTGGATTTTAGTGGGGGTTAGAGAGAGGGAGAGGAGGAATATAAGATACCTTTGGTCGTGATTATAAGGCAAGTATGAATTTTTTGGCTTACATTTTAGAAATAAAACATCGCCTTATTATTGGGAAAACGTGGTATTTTTGAGCAATATGTGAAGGATGAATGTGTTCTCAGAATGACTTTTGGTAAAATTAGAATATTTTCCACGTGAACACAGAGAGACTGATAAGAAAAAAGTGAGCTTATTTAGCTCATTAATACTGAGAGATTTGTTCCATTGTATCACCAAATATTTTTATCCAACAGATGCTTACGGGAGACACTCACCCTACCAGTGGGGATGCTTACGTTTGCGGACGGAGCATCTTGTCTTCCTCTAAGAGTGGTTGCATGTGCGGCAGGGGACTTGCAGATGGGGAATTGGTGGATGTCAGAAGACGCCAGCTGGGTTATTGTCCGCAATTTGATGCCCTTGACTCTCTCCTTACAGCTAGGGAACACCTTGTTTTGTACTCTCGATTGAGAGGGGTTCCTTCGCATCTAATACATGATGTAAGCACGAATTGTAAATTCGATATTTTACAGTTCATTTTTTTCACTTTGTAATATTATATGAAGTTCAAAGGCTAGGTTAATTGTAATGATGAAGTGGAATTGTGGTACGCACCACTACCATTTTTATATTACCTTCATGTATTGTAACTGGTAGGGTGTGAATTTGGAATTAATGTAATTATCAATGGCAATTGATTCAGTTGCCTGGAGTATTAATATTTATGTCCAGTTAAGAAGAATCTGGAGAGTAAACTATTTCCACTTAGTTCAAGATTTTAATGTTACTCTCACACAGAAAATAGTCAAATGGTAGATTGTGTCAACTTGGTCTAAATTTCATGGTTAGTAATTTTGCAATATATAGAGCAGCTTTTCAATGAGTGCTATTTGCTTGGATAAGCTTTGTATGTATATTATTTTCTATGAATGAATAAATATGGCTATTTAAAATTATTTTCGTTTTCTGCCATTCTAACATCTTATAATTAAAAAGAAAAGCGATTTGGTTTGGAGCTAAGTAATTATGGCTGATATTTTCAAAGAAGTGATAATTATTAAACTAATATCTTATTATGTAATTTTTTCAAATATTTATGAATAATGCTATAGCTGAAATGAGAGTCAAATAGTAATATGTTTGAGATATTATTGTAGGGCATGGAATAAAACGTAGTAAAAAAATAAATTGGCAATAGGAAAAATTAAATAGCAGTAAAAATGATAAACTGGCAGTATTCAAGCAGCAGTAAAGAAAGCGAATACTAGCATTATTTTAACGCAACATGGCAGTTAAAAAAATAAAATTTCAGTAAAAAAATGGCGCCAAACCCCCGCTTTCTTAAGGCCGAGCAAAGTGTTCCTTTGAGTAAGAACGAAAAACGCTTCAACCAATTACCCAACCCGGTGAGGACGAGCAAAATGTTCCTCCATGCAAACATTTCGCTTTCTTTACTGCTGCTTGAATACTGCCAGTTTTTCTTTTTTACTGCCATTTTATTTTTCTACTGCCATTTTATTTTTCTACTGCCATTTTATTTTTCTACTGCCATTTATTTTTTTTGCTAGGGAAATTCTACTGGATAAATATTTTTTTACTGCCCAAATAAATTGTAGCATTATTGTAGTCAGTGGTAACAAGTTTCATTTCACAGGAAAGCTATTTTGAGTAAAAGAAATTTTTTTACAGATGGTGGATGAAGGGCTGAAGAGGCTAGGTCTGGGTCGCTATGCAGATCGATTGGCTGGAACGTACTCTGGAGGAAATAAACGAAAGCTCTCTACTGCCATAGCGTTAGTGGGTGATCCTCCACTTGTATTTTTGGTATGACAAAGAACATATTTTCATAATAAAAAATTTTATTTGCATTTTTTTTCATCTTATTGTATGATTTGTTTTAAGTAATGTATGTAGAATTTCTCCATCCTGTGTGTAAACTATTAAATGTCTTTTACAATTCACATTGTGATTGATATTTTGAAGTAACATGTTCACTCAAGTTTAAGATGACCTCCTCCAGAAATTCCTATTTAAATAGTACCAGAGAAGAGAAATATATATACTGTATAAGTCCTAATATAGTCCCCCCCTTTTTGGCCAAAATATTAGTAAGAAAAGTAAGGGGGTTGTATTCGCACCCAAAAAATTAGCAAACAATAATATCACCGCCAGCAGTAAGTATAGGTAACAATTAATGCTCTCACTTGATTTGATTGTTTTATGGAGAATTTCTTGATACATATGCCTCAATAACCTAATTCTTTTTGTTCAATCTTTGGAATCCTTGCCTTAACATTTGTATTTTCATAATAGCGGAAATTGCAGAAGTTTTTACTTTGAAAGCGTTGATTGGCCATCTACATCCCTTCCCTAAGTCACAAATATGCAAATATTGATATCAGTGGTGCCGCCTAACGTTATTTTAGAGAAAATGTCACTATGATGAAAGAAATTATCTTCATTGCCTATCAATCCGTAGTGATCCATATGGCTGTAGGCAATTCTGTCAGCTGATCAGACTGCCCAGTTTGCGCAGCTGTTGATTGTATATAATGCAATCGCATTATAAAAGTATTACTTACATAAATCAAACTGAGGTGTTGAAGGTGTTTCAACAATCTACAGAATGCATTCCTTGATGTGATATTCCGAGGCATAAATATCGGAAGTAACAAAAATACGGGTAAAATAAATTATGAAAAGAATATGTTAACTGGAAATCTGGTGATAATTACTTTATTATATTATTATCATTCGAGTAGCCATTGTCAATGGCATCTGAATGATTTGAATGGAATTTAAATAACATTCATAAATCAAAATTTTCTTATTTAGTCCAGTAACACTTGATACATATTTAAATTATGCCTGCAACTATAACACGCAAAACGTGATGTCACCGTTTCATTGTAAATTGATAGCTGTAACTAAATTGCTCGTACGTATTAAAACTCATTCTTTATAATATTACAAGATGATCCAAACAGAACTTTTGATGCCTACTTTCCATTTAATCATTTATTTAATTCTTATACTGGCTTTAATAGCTTTAAAGTCATCACGAATCTTTGTGTTCCCAAATTTCATAATTTAGCATTATAAAATACTACAAATACATTTGAACGGAATATTAAATTGATCACCGAATCTTGAGCCCAACAATAGTTGTTGCTATGGCAACACTATCGTAATGAGTTATAAAAACTGCAAAATCGCCAGTATTTACACAAAATTCTAAGAAATACAATCTATAAGCAAAATTCTACGATAAAAATTAGAGTCTTCATTCCTTTCCTCAGAGAATAGTACAAAACTCGCTGCGATATTGCAATTCTAAGATAATTTAATGTGCAATAGAAAATTATCCTGCGAGATGGATTTCAGATTTCCCATGTAAATCAACTGAGAAGGATAGTTCCTGGAATCGAACCCGGGACTTCAATATTTGCAACAAAAACAATACTTGGGAGCTCGGCCCATGTAGCAAGAGATATCCACCAAGTTTCATGAAAATCGGTCTATAGGTTCAAAAGTTAATGGACAGACAGACAGACAACGACAAAACTATAAGCCTATTTCCATTTTGGAAATTAGGCTAAAAAGTGAGGTCTGTAATGGGGTTCAAACTTTTTTCCAAAACTGAGGCTTCAGAAATGGGGGAGGGGGGGACTATATTCAGGGACTGTTTCTGTTGTAACCATTAATCTCTCCCAATCCATGACTAAGCCCCATTTTCTTCTCTTTCAGAAATGTTGCAATTAACACTTAATTTGTACAGCTCTGATTACCTCTACCGGTGGACTATATGTTTTCACTAGGATTAATCGCCTTAGATCATGTGACATTATGTTACATTATACTGCATGACTTGTCTAGTATCTAAACTCAACATTTACATTGTAATAAGATAGAGTTTCACTTTCTGACACCTAAGTAAATGCCATTCATCTTAACAAAAAACATTTATCCTCAAATAGTAATTTTTCTATTACGCAAATATGAGGTGATGCTTTCAAATATTTGTACCTGAGAAACTGAAAACTTAACATGGTTCATGTTTATAATATATATATATATATATATATATATATATATATATATATATAGAGCAATTAATTACCTGTTTCTTGACTTTGCCTGTGCCATTGTTTTCAGGATGAGCCAACAAGTGGGATGGATGTGGGAGCGAGGAGGTTCCTATGGGCTTGCATTCTTGCTCTCGTTCGAGATAAAAATGGCAGAAAAGGAGATGGGAAAGGACGCTCTGTAGTTTTGACATCACATTCTATGGAAGAATGTGAAGCCTTATGCTCTCGCCTGACAATCATGGTCAATGGACGATTTAGGTGCCTAGGCAGCGTTCAGCATCTTAAGAACAAGTGAGTGCTATTTTTGAAATCATAATGCTTTCTATGATAAAAACAATGGAAGCTAGATTATGAGATAGAAATCCTTATCTTATGGTGGAACTACCGTATTTACCCAAATCCAGGACTTTTTTTTTCAAATGTCAGCTTGCTAAAATCGAGGGTCATCTTAAATTTGAGTACGAAGTCATATACTGTCAATACATCGTGATCAATTGATTGTGCATCATGTCTTAATGCTTCAATTCATGGCACATTAATTCGTCACATGATAAACTCGTCATGTGATGTATTAACGCATAACGAATTGATGTGCGACAAAATAACCGCAATGAGTTTTCGTAGAACTGTAGGAAGTATGGTTACGAGCTTAATCAATATTTTTAAACAAATGAAACAAGATAAAATAATTCTATTTTTATTGCAAACTTACAATCCGGAATTCAATTAATGAAGTCTTGATTTAAAAAATACACTAAAACTTTTTTTTAGAAAAAAATGACAAACCATTTCAATTAACGAATGAACTAGTACACCTATACTGAATACGTGCATTCAAAATATACACCAAATACAGTAACTGAGAAATTAGGTCATAAAATTGTTTTTCTGTTTTGACAGTCTGCTAAAAGGGGGGATCGTCTTAGATTCTGGGTCTTCTTGGATTCGGGTAAATAAGGTATTTGCTAGAAATATTCAATAAAATTCTTTAGGCATTTCCATTTCTCCAAAAGCAGATCAATCATTTCATGTGGCAATTTCTGGCTACAAAGTGATTTTTGAATGCATTCTTACATTTAACACTATAATCTTTGAAAGGTTTGGCAGCGGGTACACATTGATTGTCCACTGTCCGAGCGAGCAGGGAGCTGAACTGGTTGCCACTCAGTTGGCTGCTCGACTGCCTCCTGGTGCCATCATCCGTGAAGCTCATCATAACCGTCTGCGCTTCCAGCTGCCTCGAGGCACTCCAACTTCACCTGAAGGCCCAAAATCCCCTCCAACAGATGCCACAACACCTATAAGACTGTCTGCTGTGTTTCATGCAATGGAAGAAGCAAGAGAAGAAGGCCTCGTTGAGGATTACTCTATTATGCAGACAACTTTGGAGGAGGTTGGTCATGCTACCGTATTTGCTTATGTAACACTTTTTTCCTGGCAAATCCCTCAAAAGTTAGGATGAGAGTAAGTCTTAGGAAATTCAGAAAATCTGCATTTATAACTTGCATTTTTAGGATGAATATTACGTAGAATATGTGTACATTCATTACTTTCTATATAAAGTGAAACCCTTATTTAATGTTTCTCTGAGGAAATTACTTCTTTTACACCAAATCTGAGTAATCACTAATTAGGGGTTACATACTGTTATAGCAGGTAAGTTTTATTCGATTATTATTGCTATAAGATAAATTGACAGTGAAATTTGTGACATAGTGGTGATGAATAAGATTGATTGTACAATAATTTCTTAAGTGTCAAAGAGAATTTTTTTATACAGTAGATCATCGATTATCCGACTTCCATCATTATCCAGTGAAAGTTGCGAGTAATTCGGCATTCGCCGGAGAATCACATCAAAGGTAGTATCAGTCCGACAATAGTGCACCGCGTGGTGCCAAAATGTTTCAGGATGATTGCACGTAGTACGGTAGGATCTGGGTTATATGTAGGCTTGGTAGGATTCGATTTAAATCTGTAAATGTCAATAAACATCGAATTTTGAAAACTTTTATATTCAACGAAAATGAATTGTCATCAATAAAGTGTCGATTTTTCACCACTACATTTTCCACGGAATTATGCGTCATGATTTTAAAATTTGCCTTGCCACACTCAAACTTGATATATTTTACCACCAACATCCAAAACGGAAGAGAAGTCAATAGTTGTCATACCAAATAGCCTCACAACATTCAGAATTTATTACACTTTCCTTTCTGATGTCACTTATGTCACTGCCATGGAATCCAAAGCCAAAGTTAAGGGACAAAACAATATGATCGGTTTATCGCTCTCTGTCTTTACCCTTGACTGGATCCGATAATCCTTATGCGCTTTGGATTTCATTTACTGAAAAGTCGGGACACGTCGATCGTGTTCTGTGCGACAAGATCTACCGACTTCCTCCATAAGCCAAAAAGAGAAGTATTCCCAAAATGAAAAATGACTACCGATCATTTTAAAAAGCATCCTGTTATAAAATTTATATAATCCTACCTCCAAGAGTGTCCTCATGCTTAACGTCTTTTGCATTACTGTCAAAGAAGCATTGTTCCGTATATGAACGGCTTTTTCCTGCATTCATACTCATTTGTTACTCAACAAAGTATGATTTTTTAAATCAAAATATTCATACATTAGGTTATACATTATATTCATGGTGCATAAATTTTTCCACGGATCACGATTTCGTTCATAAGGGGGAGCGAATTAACGAGTAAAATATACTTTCTGATTTATTCCAAAAAATTAACTTCCAGGTTGGTGATTGAAGTTGAACAACACATTCACCAAAGTATAGATAACAACAGACAAGGCAGCATACAAGAAGCCTTCTTTTTATTTACACACTGTTAGTTAAAAAATTGATGAAATAAAGCGATCTGAAGATCCTATGCAGACAGGCATAAGCTGTAAAGTTGGGAACAACTTTGAAATGAGAAAGAAGTCCACTACGACCGGGAATCGAACCTGGGTCTTCCACTTGCCCGGCGGATATTCTACCACTGAACTATCGTAGCAGATCAATTTTCTCGTTTCTGAACACGGATGTTGTCTTGGTTGGGACAGAACTGCCCCAATGGATGTCCTCGAATCTCACCATTTGAGAGGGAGGAGTTTTCTTCGATGTATCTCTTCAAGGACATCCGTTGGGGGAGTTTGATACTAGCTTGGCTAGTTCCGCCCCAACCAAGAAAACATCCACATTCAGAAACGAGAAAATTGATCTGCTACGATTGTTCAGTGGTAGAATATCCGCCCTGCAAGTGGAAGACCTGGGTTCAATTCCCAGTCATAGTGGACTTTTTTCTCGTTTCAAAGTTGTTCATCACTGTTAGTTAAATTTAATTAGAAGGAATTCAATTTATAAAATCTTTAAAGATAAAATGTATTAAAATTAACGTTATTATTGATCGCTTTTAAAGAAATATAGAAGTTGAAAACTAAACATCCTAGTAACTTGTATTAAAATAAACTTTGATATTCGTCTCCGATTTTTAGGAAAAATAAACATCGATTTTAGTCATCGACAACTACCAAGCCTAGTTATATGCAACCCAGTTATACGTAATTCTTTGAGATTTTTTTGCAAAGCTAAGTCGAAAAATGTTAAAAACTTTTGGGAAACGCATGCTAAATTGTTTTAAAAAATTGGAAATTCTAACCTAAAATGATGCAAATAGTGGGAAAACTTAAAATGAAATAATGTAAATACAGGGTTTTACTTACATTGGAATCATAGGAAAATTGATGGGACCCATATAAAATGTTGTAAGTAGAGGGAAAACGTAGTCCGATAACATAAATACGGGGCTTTACTATAATACTAACTAAGCCATATGTCCCAAAAAAGTTATTATATATCCTCCAGTGGCATTATTTCTGTACAAGATGCTCAACGCACGTGTCAGAAGGGAGGGGGAACCTGGCGATTCCCTAGGCTTAAATTCCGTACTTCTCTGTTAATGCCACGCACTTATTAGTGCAAGGTATTAGATGTGAGAAGTTGATGGTTTCAGTTGCTTTGGTTCTGTTGCTATTCATTATTAACATAATCCGCAGTGAATTTCCAAGCACACAGAGTTAATTTCGGGGCAAAGAGTGTAATGAGACCAAATGTATATATGTGTGTATATGAGAAAGTTTGTGCGATGTATATTGTGCTGTTTATTTATATTGGCAATATTGTAAGAAGCTTGTATAGGTTGTCTGTCAATGTTGATGCATATTTAACAATTTTTACGGATCATTATAAAAAGCTGCTTCTTACATATATAGGATATATGATATAGGTAGGAGAGATATATATATACAGTCAAACTCGTTTATAACGAGCACGGTTGTAACGAGGTCACGGCTATAGTGAGCAAATGCTACCTCCAAGATAAGTTTACGAGTATTTACATACAAATATTTCACGTATATAACGAGCATGCTTCACGGATATATCGAGCAAACTTCGACCACGTCTCACTGTCTCAAACGCGGTGGCGGTCAGCCCTCTCAATCCTCATAGTGACCCAAGATATGTAACCTTGTGTTCTCGAGTCCAGCCTCTACACCCTATCCCTCGGGGAGGTTAAAGACCGCGGCGTTGTTGTTAAAAAATAATCCCTTCGTCCAAACCAAGAATTCCCAACTTGCAGGTACAGTGGCACCCACGGAGGTCCTTTGTCCTCTTCTCCCAACCCACAGCTCTTTTACAGCCAGGAGGTTGTGTTTGGAAGGGGGTAAGGGGCTAAGGGCATGTACAATGGCGCCCGCCCCCGTCGCTCAGCCGAATGCACCCAACACCCTTTCCCACGTAAAGATGGGAAATCCCAGATTTAATCCGTCTCCTCATTAACTCTTCCTGGAATTGGTATGCTCGCAGTTTGCAAAGAAAGTTCGTAGCGTTGATCACAAACATCAGTTGAGATTTTGCCCTTGAACGAGTAACATGTCCGTACATAAAAGGAAGTGTCTGTCTATTCGCGAAAAGGTTGATATTATTCGAGAGTTAGAACATGGTGAAAAAAATGTTGAAGTGTGCAAAAAATTTAATTTATTGTTGTCTACGGTTTCAACCTTATGGAAAAACAAAGAAGCGATTTTATCTGCACTAGAGAACAACCTAACAACGAACAAGAAAATGAGGAAGTGTGACTTGGGTACTGTTGATCAAGCACTTCTGGAGTGGTTTAAGACGCAGAGAAATGCTGGTTTCCCCATCAACGGCCCCATTTTAAAGGTACAGGCAGATAAATTTGCAAAACAGTTAGGACATGAAAACTTCACATGCAATAATGGGTGGCTCGATCGTTTTAAAAATCGGCATAACATTGTTTATGCGAAAGTCAGTGGAGAGGCCCTGTCAGCAGATTCAAAAACGGCAAGTGAATGGGTGAAAAGTGTTTAGGAGGAGTGTCGAAAAGGTTACAGAGAAGAAGACATCTACAATGCCGACGAAACTGGACTGTTTTACAACATGATGCCTGATGCAACGTTTAAATTCAAAGGTGACAAATGTGTTGGTGGCAAAAGACCTAAGAATCGTTTAACAGTTTTAATGTGCGCAAACATAAATGGGACTGACAAAAAAAAACTTTTTGTTATTGGTAAGTCACAAAAACCGCGTTGCTTCAATAATGTAAAGAAGCTTCCCGTTGAATATGCAGCTAATAAAAAGGCATGGATGACTTCCAATATTTTTCAGCAATATGTAAGTCAGTGGAACAACGAGTTACGGAGGAAAAATAGAAACATTTTACTCCTTGTCGATAACTGTCCTGCGCACCCACATATGCAGGAGTTATCCAATGTAAAACTGGTGTTTTTGCCTACAAATGCGACTTCTATTTTGCAGCCAATGGACATGGGGATAATTAAAAGTTTTAAAGGCCATTTCAAGCGATTTTTTGTTCTACAGTTGATTGAAAGGAGGGAAAGAGGTTTAGATGGCAACGTCTCTGTATTGGATGCAATTCATTTGATGACAGATGCATGGGACAATGTTTCACCTACAATGATCATAAACTGTTTTCGGAAGTCTGGTTTAATATCGGGAGAATTTTCGATTGATAACCATAACGTTGATGAAGATGATCTACCTCTGTCAGAATGGCTTAAAGAAAATGGAATTGCGAATTTTGACCATGTAAATGGCATTGACAATTTTGTTCATGTTGATGATGATTTGACTACCAGTGGAATTCCTACGGAGAGTGAAATAATAGAGACAGTACAAAACACAGCAGACAGTGATGAAGACATTGTTGAATGTGTCGAAGACACAATCCCGACGAAAGCCGTGCCAACTAACTCTCAAGCTCAGGATGCTGTGGAAACATTAAATGATTTTTTTGTAAACATTGACATTTCCGATGGTGTTTTTAGTGCAATAAGTGTAATAAGAGGAAACTTAAGAGACTTCCAAGTGAAATCTATGAAACAGGCTACCATTCAAAGTTATTTTTCTAAAAAGGGGAGTGATTAAGGATGCAGCTGTGAGTAAATTTTATATGTACAAATGTTTATTTTAAATTTTCTAGTTTATTCTCATTTTTATGTTTTTCCATAAATTTACTAAATAAACTTTCTGTTTATATATTCACTTTTACTTCTTATGTCTTATTTCACCATATGCATGCATGCTTTTGCCTTCACGGATATTAAGTTGAACGGCTATAACGAGCAAAACTAGACGTTCCCGTGGCGCTCATTATATCCGAGTTTGACTGTATATATATATATATATATATATATATATATATATATATATATAACAACTTACGGAAAAGGAAAGGTAAAATGAATATATGGATGTCAACATGGTGTTGGGATGAGGAAGCCCAGTGACCACTCACCAATCAGACGACTTCAGGTTGGCGAGGCCCCGGGGATGTCGAAGCGACACACGTAAAATAACACAAAAACACAGAAACATCACAAACGTAAAGCTTTCGGAACTACTCCTTCTTCAGCTACAGAGAGAGAACTGATGGCGGTGACACTGGGTGGAGGCATGGGGGTGGAAGGGTAGTGCGGAAAGGTCGAGGATTGGAGGAAACGGAGGGGGTTGGGGATGGGTAGGGTGTTGGGAGAAGACAGAAAGGGTGTGAAAAGCTATCGAAGGTTGAGGCCTGGGGGAGTGAAGGAGTTTAGGAGATGGATATGCGAAAGCTCCCACTGACGGAGTTGGGGAGCCGAAGCATTGTCGGGGAGAGCGCGAATGACTCTCACTGTGAAGCAGTTGTTGAACTTTAAATTATGTTTGTTCGCATGAACAGCCACCGGCAGCGGTCGTTTGAGAATGACGCTGTTGCGGTGGCCATTCATGCAGATGTTGAGGGGATTGCTGGTGAGGCCAACATAAAAGGCGGGACATTGGGTGCATCTCAGGAGGTAAATGATATTGCGGGTGGTGCAGTTGGTAGTGGAAGTTATGGGGTAGGTGATGTTGGTTGTGGGACTGGAGAAGGAGTTGCAGGGGGGATTTATTGGACATGTGAAAAAGTTATATTTAAGTGGTATTTTTGACCCCAATTTCAAATATTAAACACCCATAAGTTGAAAATGTTGCAGGGCTATATAAAATTGCTTTTTTAAATTATTTAAAATTAAGATACAAAGTCAGGAGACACACCATACTTTGGATGAAAGAATGAAGTTTATTTTTCTTGGAGAGACAATTCAAATCCATACTAAATTTGCGTAAAAATTTGATTTTAATCATAAAATTTTGAAGTTTTTTGGTTTTCAACAATGAAAAATGTACCATAGCAATGACTCTAATGACCTTCAATGAGAATTGATTTTATATGCTTCAAGAGCATTGATTTAATGCTTAGACTGCATTATAATCCTTTTGATTTCAGCCAATGACGTATGCATAGGATGACGTGATAATTATAAATAATTTTTAAAATCCGAATATGTACTAAAAGGCGTGGATGATGATGCCTAACACGCAAAATATCCTAATTTTTATATAACTTTTAGTGTAACATATAGGCTATTGTCTTAACGATGATTATAGTTGTTGCTTTAAAAGAGTGATCTGACAATGATCCATGAAGCTTGAAATTTGAAAACTTGGATGCGAACCAATTGCCAGAGAATTTATAAATTCTGGATAGATGGCTTAATTTACCAGAAAATGAAAACTATTATCTTATTTAAATGGTAGTTCAAATGCTGTCACGTTGGTTTATTTACGAGTTAAGATCTTGGTGTATGGTGATTTTTTAAGCGCTTGCAGTATGCAAGCAATGGCAACTTATATTTCTTAATAAATAAAACATTATAAAATAACATGTGTATGTGCTGTGGTTATTTTAACACATTGGTGCAGCTTGCAGTGTTTTTAGTTTGCTTTGTCAAATAAACTTCTATCTTTTGAATCGTTAATTACGATTTTTATATTTAGTTATCGTATTTCTTGGCATATAAGACGCAGCCTGAATATTTAGAAGATTTTTCAGGAAAAAAGTATTTTGGTTCAACAAGGCATTTAGGAAGGGCCACTTCATGTATTGTTTCAAGCCATGATTAAGTTCATAACTGACAACATATACAGAAAATATTATGGCGTGATAACAGTTAAATATAACGTTTTAGATAAACTTCATTCGTGAAATAAATAGGGATAACATAAATAATTGCTTCGAGACTTGTATAGCTAAATGTGCCCTGGGTCAACTTGGCTGTGGTATTAATTAAAGTTGTCTGAGTATGCCACACATGTCGCACATATAGATACCCATTACCGATAGTACTTACTTAAACTTACGTGCGAGATGATATTTTAATTTAATGGGATAAATAATAAATGGAATGCATATGTAATAACAATATGCATGCTCAATTATTCCTTTTTCTTCTGCAAATCTTTTTGTCTCGTACATAACTGTTTTGATTGATACAGCAATACCTAACATCCTCTGTTCCATTTTTTCACCTCCTCTAGTTTCCGCCATTTAGGACCAAGCTTACAAAGACTATGATTCTCTTTTCCCTTCACCTTCAGTTTATCCTTGTTTTCTCCATTCACAGATCATTTCTTCTGTGGGATGTGGACCGAAATGACACGCTGCTGCTCAGTTTCCATGCATTTTTTGAGTATTGAATCACCTGAAGCTTATAACTAATACAATACAATACTTTATTTGTCCAAAAGACACTACATAGTATATAATGCATAGGACACGTCAAAAAATAATAATAATAATAAGTTACATAAATTCATCAATTCTATAATAACATTTTGTTATAAGGAAGTCAAGAACAGTTTTTTTTTAAATACAGGCAGACTCCTGATTATCTTAATTTCAGCTGGTAATCTATTATATAGTTTTATACACATTGCTTTAGGACCTTTGCTGCAAACTTTCAGTTGGTTGTGATAAACATGTAGGTCACTACCTCTCCGAGTATCATAATTGTGAAATGAACAGTTTTTATTGAATTCAGCCATATTTTGCTTAACATATAATACTACATGGTAAATATACATACAAGTTACGGTCAACAGACCTAGTTTTTTAAAGATGGGTCTACAAGAAGCTCCAAAAGGAGCATTACTCATTAAGCGTATTATCCTTTTTTGGATTTTTAAGACCTCGATAACATGTGAAGAGGACCCCCAGAGGATTATACCATATGAGACTCTTGAGTAAAAATGCCCATAGTACAGGATTTTTAAAATTTCAAGGCTTACTGTATGTTTTAGTACTGAAAATAAATAGAAAACTGAGTTTAATTTTTTGCATATGTTATCTATATGTACTTGCCATCTTAAAGTCGGGTCTATGTGTAGCCCTAGAAATTTCAATTCCTCTGTGGATTTAATGTGATTTTGATCATGACACAGGTAGAAGTCACTAGATTGCTGTAGACAAGAAGAGAAAAACATGACCTGTGTTTTTTCATTATTTAGAATCTGCTTGTTTTGCTTACACCACGTAGACATTCTATGCATTACTTCAACACTTGAGTCCGATATGAGTTTATCATTAGGTTTAGTTAACAAAACATTAATATCATCAGCATACATGATTACTTTTTCTGTTGATTAAGCATAAGGCTTCTGGGTAAATCATTTATAAAGATTAGGAAAAGAATAGGGCCCAAGATAGATCCTTGGGGCACACCAGAGTGTGTAGGTCTAGGCTCAGATAAATATTTTCTACCCTCCTTATGTATGGAAACCACTTGATGCCTACCAGTGAGATATGTTACCAGCCAATTATTTGCCACACCCCTAATACCAAGATATGCACATTTACTTAGCAACTTCTTATGGTCTACAGTGTCAAAAGCTTCACTTAAGTCGAAAAATATTCCCAGAGTTCTGTTGCTTAAATTGAGTTCCTCAACAATAAAATTTAATGCTGAGAAAAGAGCTTTCTCTGTTGATTCCCCCTTTCTAAAACCAAATTGAGAACTAGACAATAAATTATATCTCTCAAGAAATTGTAGTAGCCTTTTGCTGAAAGCATACTCAAAAACTTTTGAGAATTGAGACAAAAGTGATATAGGCCTGTAGTTACTAAGTTGGCTTCTACTGCCTTTGTTTTTGAAAATGGGAATTACCTTAGAAGTTTTCAGTGCTTCAGGAAAGATACCTTGACTTAGGGATTGATTGATGAGGAACAATTATGGTTTTATAATTGCCTGCCCAGATGCTTTGAGGAGTTTACCAGAAACTTCATCCAGGCCAGCAGAATTTTTATATCCAATTTTTGAGAGATATCCAAATAACTCCTGCTCATTGCAAGGCTGGAGGTATATTGTATCTGGCTTGAAGATATAGGTAGGAGTACCTACATTTAGCAGGGTGGGGAGATTGATGGTATATGAAGTTGAAGGCAAATTCAGAAAATAATTGTTGAGAGCATTCGATATTTCAATTGGGTCTGTTACTACATCAGAATTGCAATCTTTTACAAGAGGTAAAGACTCTGTTTTCTTATGGCCTGTGATTTCATTTATAACTTTCCACGCTTCTTTTGATCGATTAGATGCTTTCAGGAACCTAGAGTCATTAAAGGTTTTTTTACTATTTTTTATTAAGCCTTTGTATTGTCTTTTAAGATTAGAGTACTGCACATGGGTTTCTAAATTTCCATGAAACTTGTCATGGTAGGCTAACAATTTGAGATCCTGAGATAAAGCCTGGATCTTAGGGGTAATCCCGCTGTTCTTATGTTTTAATTTGGGCTTGATTGGTACAAGAGGAAATGCACAATTGAAAAAATAAAGAAATCTAGAATAAAATAAATGAAAGCTGTTATTAAATGATGATCCTGCATTAAGGATCTCTGACCAATCATGATGGGTAAGGAGATAAATGAAATGCTGAGTTTTTGTACCATTAAAGATTCTGATTGGTTCAGGTGAGACTGAGTAAGGCAGGGAGTTGGAAAAGTGAAATTGGGATACAATTGCACAGTGGTCAGATATGCAAGGGTCAAAAATTGTGGTATTTACTTTCATTTCATCATAGTCAGTATAAATATTATCCAATAAGGTCTTGGAGGAGGAAGTAATCCTAGTTGGGCTATTGACTAAGGGTTTCAGATTGTAGGACTGAAGAATACTGTATAGTTTTTTTTGATCTGGTCCATTTATTAATAGATTACAGTTAAAATCTCCTGTAATTATGAGGAATGGCCTGTGTGGACGTTTCAGTAGTGAAAATAGCAGGTTATCAAATTTTTGAGTGAAAGAATCAAAACACCCTAAAGGGGTGCGATAGATTACCATTATATGAAATTTGAGATGCTCATAAGAGAAACTTAGAGCAGGACATTCAAAATTTATCTCTTCGTTCAGAGACATTAAGTCTACAGTAAACTCATTAAATTTAACACTATTTTTAACAAAAATTACAACACCACCATGTTTATGAACTATACGACAATAGGAAGCAGCACAGATATAACCAGGAAGTGATAATACGACATCTTGCATCCAATGCTCACACACACAAATAAAGTCAGGCTTTTCTAAACTCACCAGAGATTCCTGTTCATTGTATTTATTACTTAGGCATTGGATGTTTATTACCAACACCTTGAATGCCAGAGAACTTGTAACTCCTAGTCAAGTTGTTTTTGGTTTTAAGTTTCCAGTGATGGAGCGAGTGACTCTTCCACTGTTGATGGATACACTTTCATTGAGAGAGATTGAGTTTTGGAAATCGGTTTTTTGGTGGTATGTTGTTTGATTCTGTGTTTTTGTTCTGTGGCACTGATCTTCGAGGAAAAAAGAATCGGTTTATCACTACGTGTTATGGCCAGATTGAAGGGTAGCACAGACGTATCTTTTCACTTTTGTAGCGATTGAAATCTCAATAGACATATCGTTATTTATCCTAGATACATATAAAATATTTATTGCACCTACACGAATTCTACTGTTCCATGGCATTAATCACGCTATGCAATGGACTCATAAGGAACTAAAAGATCACAAATGCACCAAAATTGTAATCACTGTGAGCGGGCATGTATTAATGTGTAATAATGAAAATGCATCTTCAGGATTCACATTGCATAAGGTATTACTGTATATATTAACAAATTTTTCACTATCAATAATTAATAATGTATATTTTGTTTATGCAACGAATGACTGCCAATTATTCCATTTTGGGGATGAGTGTGCTCGTTAGTGTCAGTATTGAGAACAGTAATAATCTTACCTTCGGCATATAAGACAGGATGATTTTGGGAGTCATTTTTCTGGGGAAAAAGTGCATCTTATATGCCAAGAAATATGGTATTTTATCTTTGCTTCAACTAGTGAAAGATTTTATTTTATTAGAAGCGCTAGATTTTGTATTTGGATTTTTAAATATCATCTGTTAATATGAATTAATGCCAAAAGTGAGTTTCCCTATTTTATTGCTGCAAAACGACTTATCTTTTTACACTGTAATTTGGAACATCGTTAATCTCCTAAATATGTTGGTGGTGGAGCCACTCATATATTGCTTTGTGTAACTGCTCAGTGTCATTTTGAACATGTCGACTGTACTGAAAGGGTGAATGGTGGAAAACAGAGCAGTAATTTGCTTTCTGTGGGCAAAAGAAAACCCACCAGTGGAAATCAATCTGGAGATTATGCATGTGTATGGCATCATTGTCAGTCAGTGCAACATCTAAGATGGTGGTGCTCTGAGTTTGTAAATGGCCATGCGAGTCCATCGGATGAAGGCAGGAGTGGCTGTCCTTCCATATCATCCCAGTTGGAGTAAGAGTTTGATGCTCGCAAGTTACAGTGCTAAATGGTTGGTTGTAAAATTGGAAACCTTATTTTTGGACTTTCCCTTATAGATCGTTATCACATTTGTTGATTGTTTTATGCATTTGTACAAAAGATGCCTTGGTTTTGAAAGAATCTTAGTTTTATTGGTTCCAAAAATGAGTAGATTTTTCCAGTAGTTGCATCTACAGCAGTTTTTCTTCTGGCTTATCTAACGTAGCATAAGAATACTAACACTTTACAAAAATTATGATAGTTGAGTTGTTTACAGTTATAATGAGCATCTTGTATAATGATCATTTTGCTGGTTATTACCAACTCCCAATATATTTGGCCTTGACTGTATTTATTTGCCTCTAAATCAAATAATCACAGCTATGCTGCATTTGCTTTAAAACTCGTTTTTTTCTGTCCCTACAGTTGTAGAATCATGTCTGCACTACTTGTCACTTTAAGTGCATTGAAAAACTTTGATCATAGTAAAGTCTTTACTTACTTGTTTTGAGATGAAACAATCCTCCTGATTCAGGTCTTCATGAGGTTTGCAAATGAGCAAAAGGATGCAAATGGAGTTGGAGAAGAGGAAGAGGCAAATACCATGAGGCAGTGTAGGAAGGGTTTGATTGGGAGTGGAGCAGCTGCCTGCTGCTATCCCAAAATCAGCTCCGTCCAATCCAGAAGACATAAAACTTCCATCGCAGGTGAGATAACCACCATATGATAAAAATGTTTCAGAAACATCAACGTTCCAGTGTGAGTGTTATTTCTATGCCATAAAATTTGTATTTTTCTGTAAATATTATTTTTATAGAATTACATAAAAATGTCTTAATTCATTTAATGCTACTTCCAGTAAATAATGTATACCATAATTACTCGTGTACCACACACACACACACACCTTTTCCCCCAAAATCTCGGTAATAAAAAGGGACTTACAGGTTATATAAATTGCGAGTGTCGATAGTAAATTCACACCCACACACTTGCGTGTATATTTGTACTTGCAAAAGAAGAAGAATTATACGAAGTGTACATGCAGACCTTGTTTCAGTGAAGGGGAATCGGGGAAGAGGCCGACTTTTTTTAAAAATCCCAGATGCCAACTTATTCTAGCATGAATTTATTTTTTCCCTCCAAAATGGCCCAAAAATAGGGGTGCATGTGGTACAAGAGGGTGCACGATACACAAGTAAATACAGTGAATATATATACCATATTTACCCAAAAGGAAGATGACTGTGAATTTAAGACAACCCCTAAAAAAATTAGGTTCACTTACAAAAAAAACTTTTACATATATGTATAACAAGCTAACATTAAGAGGATGAATAAAAAAAAGTAAATTTACTACTTACATCTCCCTCTCCTCTGTTTCCTTCCCTTATTCTTGCTGTCCTGTTCATTCATCACAACTTATTCATATTCGAACAAGTCGTCTTCCATACCATTCATGGAATTTGATATGCAGCATTTCTTGAACCCTCTTGAGATACTATTGGGATCTATTATTTTCCATGCTGCAATGATCCAATTACAGAGAAGTGGTATACTGGGCTTCTTAATTTTCCCTGTAGGAGTTAATGCATTGTCCCCTGCCAAAAGCCATTCTGAATAAAATGACTTTATGTAACCCTTAAAGGGTGTCATCATTACAACATCTAGCACTTGAATTTGTGCCCCAGGTTGTCTATTCCACACTATGCTTAGCCAGTCCTTCATTAAATCAGCTGACATCCATCCATCTCATCTGCATTACCCATTTGGCTCAGAAGGTAATTGTGACTTTTCTGCAACCGAATTACATGCCTCGGGAAAGTTATTAGTTTGTCCGTGAAGTCAGAAGGTAGACGCTGGCAAAGTGAAGTTCTTCGTTGCTGGCTAAAACCATTACAACGCATCATACACACACCATCCGTTACTAGCCTCAAATTCTTGGTGTGGAATGTTTTTCGATCGAGCTAATTCTTGGGCTTTCAATTTAATGATATCCTGCATCACCGGTTTACCATCCATTCTTTGAATATGCACAAATTTTGCAATTTCCTCTACTAATACATGAAATTGGCCTCGTTTTGGTCCAATAAATGATCTCCGTGTTAGGTTAGCACCTTCAAGTTTCTCTTTTGCTTGCTTCCACCTTTGCACATTTGCTTCAGTCACATTGTATTTCTTCCCTGCTGCACAATTATTTGTTTCTTCAGCATAACGCACCACCATTAACTTAAAATTTCTGTCGTAACTTCTTCTAATTCTTTTCGATACATTCCTTCTTACCGCAGTTCCTTTTTTCTCTACACGATCTGCCATTTGTTTGGGGTATCTTATTTAAAAGTTATAAATAATAACTTGTCACTATTTCACTTTAAAACTCAGCAAAGCATGTACTACTCAAGTGCTCTCGTAAATTTTCTACACTCGGAAACTCATGTCCATTTTAAATCAGCCGTTGGCATACCAAACGCAAAGCATCATGTTTAAATTGTAGTAGATACATTTAAATTGTATCAGTCTTGTTTAGATCGTATTACTAGACACCTTAATTGGTGCCTACATGACTTTGTGTTTCATATTACGCACAGAACCGCCCAGCTGTAGTAATTTTTTCAACTTGTCACGCAATTACCTAACCAGCTCTAAACACTTCCCTACCACCAAAGTGGAACCATTGGGAGCAATTTTAAGAAACATGGCCTTAAATGTTTAAAGTATTGCAATATGGTAACTCTGTAACATATAAAGAAAGAAACACCTAATCAGTGATTCGCAGAAAGGCATCGCCTACCTCTTAGCATTGCAGACTAAATTAGTATCGCCAAAGTGTTTGTAGTATAAAAATTTTGGTATTGTGCGCATAACTAGGGCAAAGATAAACAAGGCGATGCTAGCGATGGTGACACCGAGAAAGTGACAAGAAATGGAACTACCAGGAGAGGAAACGGAAGACAAATGTAAATATAAGTTTTCGATGTTTGTAATCAAAAACTAGTCCCCTAACAGATAATGAAACAACATAGGTAAGGGGAGACTTGTAATATTATTTATTGTAACCAGAACCAAAATTATTTTAATTGTTTAAAAGATAACATTTATTCTCATTAAAATCAATCTTAAAATCCAAGAAAATTTTCATCATCAGAGCTATCCAATCCATATAACTCGTCCCAGTCTTCAGTAATATTTTCATTGTACAGATCATCGAGATGTTCATCAGCATCACCCTCAACTATAATTACCTTCATAAACAATAATTAGCATTTTCATTACGTTTCTCTTTCTTAAACGTAAGCTGTTAAACTGCTCCATGTATGAAACTTGCACTCTCCATAGTGTAGGTTTCTTTGTTCCTCATCCAAAAACATGTGAAACATGGATTTATCGTCAATTTTGCCGTCACCTATCCTCCGCGGTCCAACATCAGTTTTGTTTCCTGTTCTCCTTTACAAAGATAACTTCTGAATGAATGCTGGGACGAAATACGAAGTCTATCCAGAGTCATTCGATCTATTAAAAAGGCATATACAATGTAATGACTTTTGATGTTATGCAGTGACGCAAACTGCTTCACTGCTACTTTGACACAACGCAGTTATATCGGACTAAAGGGAACTTAATGTGGAAATTAATGGATCAACATGTAATGAATACAAATAATTCGTTCTACTACACTGAAAATCTGGAGTTGACTTATACATGAGAAATACAAAAAAGCAAAAATGTTTATGAAAAAGTCGGGGGTTGACCTATACATGAGATCGACTTATACACGAGTATATACAGTATATATGGCCATGTTTTCCTTAAATACCATAGGATTAAAGAAATGTAATAAGGCCTTTGAGCATGATTAAAATCCCACAGAATTTGAATGGTTATCCACTTGCAAAGTTACTTTTTAATTATTTGCGTAATTTTATATTGCAGATTATCAAAACTCATGGTAACTTTCATAACAGTAGGATATAGAGAAGAGAATTACTTGGGCATTTTTTTTATAATAATTCTCTTCCTTGATTCTTTTCTTTGAGTGAAAAATTCACTTTATCTCGATTGTATCTCTGTTTACTCTTTGGAAGTGGAATCCTATTAAATTACACTAATACATGAGTAAGTCCTCCAGTGTGAGCATGTTAAAAAATTGTCTAAATAAAGCTTTAGAATGCACGATTCTTATTTTATAAGTTATAAATTCCATTATTTTCAGAAAGGCATAATTTACTTTCTCAATCAAATCTTTATGCTTTCAGGTGGAACGGTGTAATGGCTCAACAAATGTCTTATTGACAGTATTTTCACTTTGCATTAATTAGTGCAACATTTGAAAAACGGGTGTCATGTTAATTTGTCGTTCATATATTGGTTGATGCATTTGTTTCAAAGAAATAGTTTCCATTATTTGTTAGCATTTGCTTGCCAAACATGTAACTTTATTGTTTGTTATATCAGTTTCCCAAGTGTATGATAAATCCCTATGAGCATGTTTTTCATTATACTTATATATATATATATATATATATATATATATATATATATATATATATATATATACTTAGGAACCAGTCCTGTCCTTTAAACATGTATTTTTTAGATGGAGTTTATGACAAAAGTGCTGACAGGAATCTTTAAAACCTAATTGTAACTTTCTCAGCACTTAACCAGATTGTGATATTTATTTTTATGGCATCAAGAAGTATTATGAGATAGTGTGCTGTTAACAGTATCTATTTATAAATCTCAGAAAGATGTTTAGGTGAATTTCTGATTGTTTTTAGAAGAAATTGTACTTAAGATATACGATAACCATGTATTTATTCTTTTATCAGGCAGTAGGACTGCCAGCACATCTCTTAGAAGGTTTTATTATACTTCGACATGTTAACTATAATAGGTGCTAATGTAGTTTATTTTGTTGTTAAAAACAAGTGATTTATTTTACTCTGAAGAAACAAGTTGCTTCAGATGCTTAATTGTAACCATGCCGAGAGAGTGCAATCAATTTGCTTTTCATTTAGTCACATAATACTGGAACTACATACATGTTGATTTCTTGTATTTTTGAAAATCATGTATCTTATTTCCTGTATAATGAATGGCTTTGATGCTGGTCCTCAAAGCAATTGTTGATTAAAGATTTATTAACATGATTTTGTCATGATCCACTTGCCCATTGGAATTATTAGAGTCATTATAGAGTACATTATTTTTGTATTATCTAGTTGTTGGTGTTGATAAACATGACAAAAGCCTTCGACAAATTAAGATTGTTTTCATTGTTCAAGATGTGTTGTAGAAAATTATATTATAAGAAAATGTTCTTAATGCAATTGCTATAAAAATTAAATTTTCTCCAAAAGATTTAAAATTTTATTTAGGTAAGTGCTGTATATTACTAAACAAGATTGGAAAGGTGTACTCCATGTCAGAGTACAAGAGTTTCCAATGCATTCTTTGAGATTTTACAATGTTCTCAATATTTTTTGCTCAGATGAGTATTTAACGAAAAGCTAGCAAGGTACGTTGTAAAATACATGTAGGTCTTTATGTAAAGTAGTTGTAATTACTGTCCGATTTTAACCAAAATTGGAATTGATCAACCAATTTTAGCAAAATTACCCATTACCAAATTTCCTAATAAATACGCCCAGCGGTTCCCGAGTTTAACCATGTATACGGATGGACGGAAATTATCTCCCCTATATGCGTTCACTTCATGCAAAGAATGCATAATAATGTATGTAATACTAAAATTTCCTTTAGGAATGTGGTATAGGTATGAACTTGCAATTTATCAGTTTGAACAGTAGTTTTTGATAAATATCGAACCAGTAGCACTTAAGAAAGTTTAGGTGGAAAAACTCTTTGAAACTTTAGATGAAAACTCCTATAGTTATAAAATTGTTGAGTGACCCAGATGATAATTTCAAGTCCAGAGTTGCCACTTATGCTGGCAATTAACCGACCATTGGACCATTGATCGTTATTATTTTTGGTATCAGAATATGAGAGGCATTCGCAAAATGTCTTCTGGCTCGTAACATAAACCTCAAGTACTAATGGGAGCAGGCTATTTATCATCTCTCTCTCGCGGTTCATCAGAGTGACTTCTATTGGATGGCGGCAGTGTCCTCCAGCCCTCCCTCCTCTCCCATTCCTCCCCTCCTCTCCCTGCCTTCCTCATCCCTCCCTTCACTCCGCCTGCCCTCCCCCTACTCCCCCCGCCTATCCCTCTCACGAAGGGATAAATTCTTTCCTCTGATTCGAATTCCGGTTTGACTAAAGACATTGAATGCATCTCTCATTGCGATCAAATGGGTTTTCTTTTTGGGTTTAGTTAACCCTAGATTACTAACCTTCGTTTGACAAACCGCATTACTAACCATTCGTCTAACAGACTACCTCATACTAATATTATTTAATTAAAGAAAAGATAGATACACTTACATTTTTTTAAATACTTAACAATACTTCAACACCCTCTGGTACATTTAAACATACAATACTGTATTAAATTTTATCACAGCATTCCAAACACATTTCCACTATGTTCTCCACAAATAGTACGAGAACATGGACTTCAGTGAAATCTTGTTATTCTCCTCTTCTTAGAAGGACAAAATGCACATATCGAACTTTTATTCAGTTCACCCTTATTCTGGGTCTTCTGAGGCAGCTCTATTTGCAGAACATTAGCAATCATCGACTTAAGAGTACGACTTAATTTTAGGTTCGCCAGGTAACGTTAAGGCTAGCCATTCATCTGTGAGGCGACCTCAGTTGCGTAGCACATAATCCCTTCTGTAAACAGTCACACAAGAAGAACACAAGCTTAAATGAGGCTATAAAAAAGCCAAACCTAGAACTCCAAAATATGGAGTAGGGGGAGTATATTTGTTTTGGTCGACGTCTGCCAGACGAATGGTTAGTAATCTAGGATAAAGGTTCCCGCGCTGCATGCATTCTTCTGTGGCGAAGGTCGACCCCAGATTCTTACCCAATGGCACTCGACGGCTGGTAGTTATTCAGTTGTTCTCCCATTCTGCAAGATTCATTTTCCCCTCATTTTAGAGCGTGTGGTTCATTCTGTAATGAGAGGAAACTTTCGGGCGTTTGTCTCCGGAGAGATTCTATTTTCGTAGAAGACCACAAAGATCATCTTCCAGGCTCCGAAGACAGCTCTCAAGGTAAGCAACTGGTCGTTCTCAGAACACACATTCCCCAATTCTTCCACTCTCGGTCAAGAAGAGCTTCTCAGATGTGTAATTCAATCAAAACCAATACCGAATCGGTGATTGCACCGGAAGGTTATATGGCTAGTCTGCCCCTGAGCACAGGGATCGAGAACAGATGAGCCACGTTTATGAAAATTCAAATTAAAACTCAGCATATGAAGAGCTTCAGTACAGTTTAATAATATGGTGCTTCTTTTAAAAAATGTCATTTCACGTTTAACAACACTCTTAAAAATTAACGTGTACTTTTGGGCACTTAGATCGCAAGCGAATATGTTGTTTCAGGTGCTTTATCCGATAGAAAAAGTTGTTTTAGAGTGCCGCACAAAAGTACTTCAAGAGCTGAACGTGACTCAGGAGCAGGGTTGCCAATGGACAGTCCGTAAAAAAGAGCAAAAATTGGACGTGTCCGTAAGGTCCGTAAAAATATTTCGATGTCCGTAAAAATGCTAAGAAATTTCCAGAGGTTTAAGGCAGTGGTATTCAATCTTTTTAGTCGCGAACCCCTTAAAATATTTTTGACGAAATGCAAAATATATATATATATATATATATATATATATATATATAACAACTTACGGAAAAGGAAAGGTAAAATGAATATATGGATTTCAACAAGGTGTTGGGATGAGGAAACCCAGTGAGCACTCACCAATCAGACGACTTCAGGTTGGCGAGGCCCCGGGAATGTCGAAGCGACACACGTAAAAAAACACAGAAACATCACAAACGTAAAGCTTTCGGAACTACTCCTTCTTCAGCTACAGAGTGAGAACTCATCCCAACACCTTGTTGACATCCATATATATATATATATATATTGTGACAAGCACATCTCTGTCTGATCGTTAGGGGGTAGGTTACACGATTTTGGAGTGAAAAACCACATGTGATGTTCCTTTTTTTGAGCAACAAATGTATTCACAAAATGAAAGAAACAAAGATACAATAAAACAATATGGCTTCCTGTGGAGTTGTAGAACCGTGATCCCATTGTGACCAGATCCTTTGGCCTCGTCCGAGCAGCCCGCTCGATCCAAGCACTCTCTCACTCCGCCTCCATCTACCATCTTCCAAACCCCAAAACCCTCTAACTTCCTTTCCCCCTCCTTGTCTTTCCCATTCACTTCCCCTCCCTTGATTACTCTTTTCCCCTCTTCTCCTTTGCCAATCACGACCCCGTATACCTCCAGGATCGCTACAATATATATATATACTTCCTAATTATATGATTTACGTATATTTTATGCATGAGATAACTATTAGATTTTACTTCATTATTTTTTACGTTAGATATCCTTAATATCGTATCTCTTTGAAAGATCTCGCGTATCCCCAAGGATACGTACTTTAGATGGAATACCGCCGATTAAAATAATATAGTTATCGTATATATTCTCATTTTGGTTATATTTTTCATCAAGAAAATGATAAAAACGTGTTCAGAAGACCGCAAAACCTGTATTTGTTTAAATCCCGAAATCAATTTTTTTCATGGAAACAATATGGATCAAGTAACAAAAGATGTCTGTTTGTTTGTTTGTGTCTGTGGCAGTTGTAACTCTTCATAAAAAAATGTGATGTAGCCACCACATGACTTTCTCCATACCTGTAATATTTCTAAACATTCCAAATACGTTAAATGTTAATAAATATTTTAAGGAACTGCGAGAAAAATTTAAAGACTTTACAAAGGACAGAAATAGACCTACACCATAGCCTTCTGATATTGGATATAACCAGAAATCTCCATCAATTAAGAAAAAAAACTGATGTGGCCATCACATGACTTTCTCCATATCTGAAATGTTTTTAAAATTCCAAATAGGTTACATAATAATAAATATTTTAAGAAACTGTGAAAAAATTTTAGACTTTACGAAGAACAGAAATAAACTCAAACCATAGACTTCTGATATTGGATATAGCCACCAAGCTCCAACAATTAAGAAAAGAAATTGAAGTGTTACTAAGACGTAACTAAGCGTCAATTGTTAACAATAGTCGCCAGTAGGTGGTGGCAGCTGAAAAATTAGTTTTTGAAATATCTCTTAAACAATGTTATGGGAAAATATTTCAAAAATTAAATTTCCGACAACTTTTATTCCAGTATGCTTTTAAATATGTATATCAAATATTAAAGCAAATATCTCAAAATAACAGATGTGTCAAGAGTAAACACCCACTTCCGATTGACCGATTTTTACCAAAAACTAATCAATTCTTGTGACTTTTTTTAAAATCTGATGTGGCCACCGCATGACTTTCTTCCATATCTGTAATATTTCTAAAAATTCCAAATAGGTTACATATTAATAAATATTTTAAGAAACTGTGAAAAAATTTTAGACTTGACAAAGAACAGAAATATACTCAAACCATAGCTTTCTGATATTGGATATAGCCACCAAGCTCCAACAATTAAAAGAAAAAGGAACATTACTAAGACAACTAAGTGTCAATTGTTAACAATAGTCATAGGTAGGTGGCGTGGTGGTGGCAGCTATAAATATAAGATATCTCTTAAACAATGCATTATATGAAAAAATGTTTCAAACAAAGGTTGTAGAAAGTTAAATTTCCTACAACTTTTATTCTAATACATTTTTACATTTATCAAATATTAAAGCAAGTATTCCAAAATAATGGATAAGTGACAAGAGTAAACACCCACTTCTGGTTGACCCATTTTTACCAAAAACTAATCAGTTCTTCTGACTTTTATATAAATGTTAAATATAAAATTTCACGTTGACCTGATTAAAAAATTTTGAGTTAGAGCGCCCACAAAAAGCTATCACACACACCCACACCGACATCATCAAGAAAATGGTCAAAACGTGTTCAGGGGACCTCAAAACATGTATTTCTGTTGAAATACATATGGAGAAAGTAAAAACGAATAAGTGACAAGAGTAAACACCCCCTTTCGTTTGACTGAAATTTACCAAAAACTAATCAGCACATCTACCTTTAACAAAAATGTCAAATATATAATTTCATGCTGATCTGATTAATAGTTTTTTCAGTTATAGCACCCACAAAAACCAGGTTACACACATGGTCACACGCACCCACAGACATCATCCAGAAAATAGTCTAAATGTGTTCAAGAGACTTAAAAAAAATGCATTTCCGATGAAGTCTCGAATTCAATTTTTCTTATGAAAACAATACATTCTCTATATTTTGTATATGGAGAAAGTCAAAATGCAATATATGAGAAAATGCTTTGAACAAACATTGTAGAAAATTAAATTACCTACAACTTTATTCCGGTACCTTTTTACATTCATCAAATATCAAAGCAAATATAAAAAAATCGGATGTGGCCTTCACATGACTTTCTCCATACTGTAATACTTCTAAAAGCTCCAAATAGGTTACATAATAAAAATTATTTTAAGAAACCAAGAAAATTTTAGGCTTTACAAAGAACAGAAATAAACCCAAACCATTGCCTTCTGACATTGGATATAGCCACAAAGCTCCAACAATTAAGAAAATAAAAAGTATTACTAAGATGTAACTAAGCGTTATTTGTTAACAATAGTCCGCAATAGGTAGCATGGTAGTGGTAGCTAAATAATTTAGTTTTTAACATATCTCTTCACCCTCTCCGGTCCGAATTTAAATGCCCAATATCCCGTTTTGAGCCTTTTAATTCGCAGGAATCTCACTCCAAGTACATCAGTTCACATAAATAGTAGTGACGTAATGATTTCTTATTGTATTTTATTGAAATTTTCAGTAATTACTTATTTATGTATTATTTATTAAAAAATTTCCTACCTTGTAATGGTTTTAGTTTTCCACCTCTACTCCCTTCTCCTGGTGATATTCCAAAAAGCATCCCACTTTGCATAAAGCTAAGTCACAATTGCAACACATCCATGATGTTTGGATGTCTTTTCCAGAAGGGGTTTGTCTTTTCTTGCAGCTACAGTTGACAAAGATTTTTTTTCTTCCTGCAATTTTGGTGAGTTTGTGGGGATTCTTCGATGAAACAACCTGTGGCAAATTTCTTTTACCCCCCAAGGTTTTACGAGATGAGAAATTTGCAATCATTTGCTTATGGAGGGCATGCCTGAAATCTTTTTGTGTATATCCATGCTTAGACGTGGCTGGAGAATTGGTTTCGCTAAATAAAATGAAACTGTTAATTATAACAGTGTTGAAAACAAAGGTAACTATTTGTTTTAAATATTTCCACCATTTCATTGTTTTTCTTCCCAAATCATAATAGCATCTTCTCTGGTCAACCCCATCAACACCACCCATAAATTTTGTATATTTGGTGATATCCTGAGGACAAGAAACCATTATCTGTTCATTCCCTTTTCCCATTTTTCTTTGCATATATGTGGCCGTATTTGGGTCACAATTTGTTGAGAGCATGCATATGTCTCGGTTGTCATGCCATACTGTGGCTGTAACTACACTGCGCTACAGTACTTTACTCTCTCCTCTTTTCAGTTTTAATTTTTTAAGATATTTAAAATTTTCTGGCCAACCCTTACGATTTGGTCTAGTAGATGCACATGCATATGTTTTTTTTCATATAAAATATTCATAAGGCTTACAGATGAGATAAAACTGTCAAAATCTACATGATGATTACGCCCAAGAAAATTTTCTAGTAAGTTCATAACAACTTGGTTACCAAGAGGAATGCCTTTATTTCTAATCTCTTTTTTCCCTACATAAACACTTCCTTGAAATACATAGCCACGAGGACCCAAATTTTGAAGCCCCATTTTGTCAGCTTATTTTTTATGTACTGTTTTATATGGTAACGTCCTTTGAACGCGACCATTGCTTCATCAGTTGCTAGTTCCCTACCCGCTCTATACTTCTCATGAAATGTGTCCACTATATCTAGAACAGGCCTAACTTTATGGAGAATATCATAACCTTCATCCACTTGCTTCTTTTCCTGAGTAATGTCACTCACATGGAAATATTTTGAAATAGAGTTATACCTATTAAAAGTCATGCAATTACGCACAATTGAGCAATCGATATAAGGGCTATGCCAATAATCCCTTTTTTCTGACAAATTGAATATTCCCATGTAAATTAGCACTCCTATATATGCCTTTAGTTCTTCTATTGTAATATCAACCCACTCTTTATCAACCCTCCCTGAATTACATTGTTTGAATTGGGCGTATTTATTGGTATTATCTGCGATCTTTTGAAAGAAATCCTCACCACCTAACATATATATCAGGTAAGAAAATTCATTTGCACCAGAAGGTAAATCATGAAGAGGACCACTAAACCCTACAAATCACCAAGCCCTTCATAATGCTTCATATCTTTCCAGTCAGTAAGATTCATGTGGAGTGTTTCACCTCATTGAAGATCTCTCTCAGTAAGAAACTGCGTACTATCATCCTCAGAATCATTTTCAACTGGAACTTCCATCAACTCTGAGTCACGAACTATCAGAACCACTGGAATAAATTTCTTTATTCAGTTCTTCTGTAATAGCATCCTCACTCAACTCAGCCGTGGTCACAACTGAGGGCTATGGTCGAAAAACTAATTTTTCCAGCCCTTGTCATATTAGTGTGCGAGAGAAGGTTTGCTTACGAATGGCATGCCTGTTCTATTACAGAGTAAAAGCTCATACACCCCAGATGATGACTGCCCTTTAGCCATCTCATTCATCTTAGCTATGGCCATGGCCAAGTGATGTCATCGGAAAAAAATTTAGAGCACTCAGCATATTGGAGCGTATTGCTTACAAATGGCATACCACCTCAATCACAGAAGAAAATCTCATATGCCCGAGATGATGATGACATATTATCTGGCTCATATATAATGTCTTTGCTGCTTCATTCATCGGTTTAACCAACAGGCAGTGTTTACAAAATTATTTTTTTTGGAGTGTTTATAAGAGAGGAGAATGAATACGTGAGACTAAGGAAGTGTATATAGTGAGAAAAAGCAGGCCCAACACAAAAAAGACATTCACCAGAAGAGAAAAAAAGAAATCATTGTTTCTGAGGGCTCTTACGGGGATCTCATGCCGAAAGGTCGCTTTAGGTTCGGAGGCTTTCGGACGCTTCATGCCAGAAAGGGTTAAACAATGCATTATATGGAAAAATGTTTCAAACAAAGGTTATATCAAATATTAAAGCAAATATCTCAAAATAACGGATAGGTGAAAAGAGTAAACACCCATTTTCAGTTGACCGATTTTAACCAAAAACTAATCAACTCATCCCTTGAACAAAAATGTCAAATATAAAATTTCACGATGATTTGATTAATATTTTTTGAGTTAGAGCGGCCACAAAATGCACACCCAAAACAGACATCATCAAGAAAATGATCAAAACGTGTATTTCCATTGAAATCTCAAAATTGATTTTTTTCATGAAAACAATACTTGCCCCTATACTACATATAGAAAAAGTGAAAATATAGAAACTTCAAAATTTGGCAGTAGCTTCAAGTTGATCACAAGACTTGCAGTGCCAAAAATAATTCAAATCGGGTCCCAAGGGGTCCCCATAGAACAGTCAGTCCATGGTTGGTTTTCTTCTACATTCATATTTGCACCCTCTGAGGGGTAAGTTCCTCTGTTCCTCTTTCAACATTGTGTGAAAGACGGATTTCTTAGGACCACATAGTAGATCTTTTCTCTGCTTTATCGTCAATTTCAGCATCCCACCTATCCTCCACGGTCCAATCTCAGTTTTGTTCCTTTTTCTCCTTCACAAACATAGCTTCTGAATGAACACTGAGACGAAATATGAAATCTATCCCGAGTCATTCAATCTATTACAAAGGCGTATACAATGTACCGACTTTTAATGTTATGCAGTGGCTCTGAAGGAGACATCAGACTGCTCCCCTTTGACACAATGTAATTACAGACTAAAAGGAACTTAATTGATCGACATGTATGAAATACAAAAAAATTCTTTCTACTGCACCCGAAAATCTGGAGTCTACTTATACACGAGTATATATGGTATCTCGGCAACGAAATGACCGATTTCAATGAAACCCCTCAATAATATCAATGTTTTAGTGAGATACATTTTTGAGCCATATATAAAAGGCATGAACAAGTTTTACTTTTTCTCAACCATTGAAGGATAATTAGAAGTATATCCTTTTTTCATAAGTTTATTTATAAGTTCCTAAAATTCTGAATAGATCTTCCAGATTATCTCCAGAACTATTATGCAGATTCAGGTTGATCATGAGAGTTGCAGTGACAAATATAATTTAAATCGGCCCACTGGTTCCCCATGGAACGGTTGGTGCAAATTTTTGTTTTTTGAAGATATCTCAGCAACCAATTGACCGATTTAGATGAAATTTCCACCAATATCAATGTTAAACCAAGAAACGTAGAGACTTAAAACTTGGTACACAAACTAAGGAGACGTTGAGGATATGCACCTTCGTGTCAGAACTTTGATTTCTTGTGGGGTGGGGAAGGGGAGGGAGGTATCAAATTTGAGTCTATATATATAATTTGTTCATACCACTTAAAGGGGAATATTGATCACTTACCTTGAGAGTACCTTGAGTTTGGATGAAAATATTAGTGAGTGATATGTCCATTATCTGAAAAATCAATCCAAACTAGGTCTGTTCCCAATTAGATAATATGATCAATACTCCACCGAATTTCAAAAACAGAAACAAAACGATGTGTTTGTCTTACTGTCTATTTCTAAGAACTAATGAATAAACCGCCATATATTTACAAAATATTTATTCAAAGTTACATTTATTTATATCAATATACAAAATAATTATAAACATTTTTATAAAGCTAGGCAAAATTTGTTAGAATCCAAGAAGACAAAAATTCATCTCAAATAAAAATTAACCATGTTATAGTATCATTAAATTTCATAGACCATTTATGAAACTAATTTTTGTGTTGTAAGTCAACCCAGAGCAATTATTATCATAAAAACCTTATTAAAGTTTTCTTTTTGGCAGTTATATGATGGCTAACCTTTTTATCATAAATTAATAATATTTATTCAAAATCTCGGAACATATTTATAATAAATATGCTTAGCTGAAATATCACCTTTTTAATTGAATAGCGATCACGAATTTTTGGTACTTGTGGGGTCAATGACCTTTCCAGCCATGAGTGCAACGCGTGTGCTGGTGTCCACAACAAAGAAGAGGAAAGACCTTGTCACCATAAAATGTCCGTCAACCCTTTCTCCCTCTGACTGGGAGCTTCCCCAATGTCCTTGTGATGCATCTCCTTTGAAAAAAAATAATTTTAGATGCATTTGCATTATGGAAATTTAACAATCAAAATGTAAACCAAAATCTAATAGTTTATGGTACAATACTTATAATAAATACATACATGCATATTGCACACACCTAAAATTGGGATGGCTTGGAAAGGATGTTGTGATTATGATGACTAGCCAATGTGTATGGATGCTAAAGCAACTAAGAAAAATTCTGGTATACTATTCAGTTTCTGTTTAATGAAGATCAAGACATTTTTGCTTTATTTTAAATTTTCACATTTTTCTGAGTAAATTGTAATTTAAGGCTTTTATTTGAATTATCTTGGTGACAAAATACCATTGGGTGCATATAAACTTGAATCTTTCATTCAAGATCTTCTATTGACCGTAACATGGTTATTTCAGCAACCATTTCCATATCCATTGTAGATTCTATTGTTTTGTCAGAAATCACATTCAAATTAGTCCATTTGGTTTTGTATAAAGGCTCATACCTTTATCCCAAGAGAAGTGCCATATTTGCTTGCATATAAGCCTCACCACATTTCCAATTTTTATGTTAAAAAAATTAAAACAGCCTAAATTAGATGAAAAACAATTGAAAAATTCTAAAATGTGAGGTAATCATTAAATTTCACTAGAACACCACTCACGATTCAGTATACAGTATATGGCATTTCAAATCATAACGCAATCTTTTCAACAAATAAAAACAATTTGTTTATCTATACCCTCCCCACTTCTCTTTCGCTGATTCTGAAGCATATGCCTAAATCTGATAGCCCGTTTCCACCCCTGATGTCAAGGCATTGCCAGTTCAGTCTCATGCTCTGATTATTGTATTGGAGGAGACATTTTGGTGGTGATTCTTTTGCTATGGAAGCTATTTTTATTTCTCTTCTCACAGTAGTTTCTCTGTTTATTAAAAAAGAATGTTGGGATAAGGAAGGTTGTCAGTGCAATCAAACTGTGCACATTGGCACTATGAATAGAATTCACATGTAAAATCATAAAGGCATTAATGATATTATTAATGAAGAAGTCTTATTTTAACCTCTAGCACTTAGTGGTGAATGGGGAGATAGGGGCTGACAGGGCAAAAGCGTTAACACGATTGAAGTGAACTTTCAGGTATGCGAATGTCTAAGTGTAACCTATTTTATAATGCAAATAAATATTATCCTCCCATTACCATTAATTTACACCCAATTTGCATCTGCATCTTGCGCTGCTGGTGGTATAAACAAACAGTACTGGTCTGACAGATCAGTGGTACTCAAATTGTGGGTTGTGGCCTCCTTAGGAGGTCGGGAGAGATTGTACTCTTCGCTAAAGCAAATGGTTTTATTCTGGTTTTAAGAGTCTTGCAGGTTTTAATTTTTTGATATGTTTTGTTCAAAAAATATGTAAAATTCTGTAGCTTATCAATGTACAAAACCTTTTTAACAAATGAGTTATTTTTATGTAATAAAACAAACAAGAAATTATATCTCAGCAGTGATTAGTACTTAAAAAATTAAACTATACACCACATTGTCTGAATTTTTTAAATACACATACATAGTTGAAAATAAAATAATTCATTGTGCTAACCTTGTATTTATAAAGAGCACAAAATAAAAAAACGTTCTAATTATTAATTTCCATATCATCGCCATCCTATTCCTCTGTATGGAGAAAACTGCAATGTTTTTTTTGCTTCTCGAATATTCTCGGGGGGTCGCGGCGACCAAACATATAACCATATTTGGGCGAGGCTGAAGCTGGTACACCTAAACCCATTCATCATTCATAAAGAATATCATGGAATGGTACTTGGAAATTTTAAATAAACTCTAGAAATACAAAATTCCATGAACAAATAAAAAATTTTTATTAAAAGGAATGGGTGTAATGGTAAAGATGAATATCTGAATCTGAAAGGATTTACATTGGATGGGAAAAGCTAATATGTAAAGAAGTTTTCATGTTTGGTAAAGACCCACTTGAAGGAAAATGCCCACAGGAAGAGGTGTGAAAACTCTCAAAACCTACTTTAGAAGACTTAATAAAGCATTTCAGATGTAAAATTATAAGTTATCAAATTAAGATGCAGTAACATATTAAAATCAGTTTATGATCATAAAGAGTATTAACTGAAATAAATTACAGATAAAATAATAAAAAGCAACAGTAAAAACAAAAAGTACTTTATAGAAGTAAATACCAAATATAGTATTTTACAAAATAGGTTAAAACTGTGTTAATGAAAACTAACTGATCTGTGCACTCATACTTATAATACATTCATAAATGAATTTGTTACTTGCAAATGCATAAGCATAAAACCTAAATTCATTCACAGACCCATGTTTACACGTTAATACAGGTAACCCCCACCGAGCGCGAGGGTTACGTTCCGACCAATATCTGCACACGGCTATTCCGCGGTCGGCAGGGCACTGTTTTTATGGAAAAATGGGGGTTAGGTTCTGAAACCTTTTATGCAGGAAATTAAAACCAAAAAGCTGTGTTAATTGTACAGTTTATTTTCACAAGAAGATTAACAATTTCACTTCATATTTTTAAACATATTCCAACTAAAAACTTCATAAAATATATGGAGGTAATATTTTTCTCTGCTAATTTTTGCTAGAATGGGGTTTTCAAAAATGAATGGCGAGGCTGACTTCCTGCATAATCTCTCATCTAGAAAGCATTCACACGTTCCATTGAGATCCAACAGAGTGACAGCGAGTTTGCACCCGTAAAGTAAATGTAAAAGGGCCCCATGCTAAAAGAAAACATGATGAAAGAAAACAGAACCCCCAAAACATCAAAACTCAATTATCGAAACAAAGAAATGTTTAATCGATGGAACTGCTAGCAGAAGGTGAACATTCTTTAGATGCTTAAGTTGACTTATTCGCAAAATCTGTAATTTTGGTTTGTCTCCGTTTTGTCATACTGTTTCTCATGTCAATGTACGACACCACAATATCGTCAATGCTCCTCCTAATTTTCATACTCCTTTGAAAGTCAGGATCTTCCTGCATAATCTTCTCCTTCAGGAATTCAGCTGCTTTTAGAATCTCTGATATTCCCTTGATTGTTAGTTCACATTTCTTCCGCTCTTCATTTTCTTCTTCTTCTTCACAAACATCTTTATTGGAGTCCAATAGTCCTTCTAGCTCCTCATTTTTTAATTCCTCCTGATGGGAATGAATGTGTTCTATAATTTCTTCCTGCTCTATATCACTAAATCCCTCACCTCCAATAATATTTGCAAGTTTAATAATTTTCTCAACTTCTGTCTGAATAATACTGAGGTCTCGTGAGTCACTTCCTGCTTCACGGAATAGCTTCTTCCAACAATTCTTCAAAGTTGACTTCTTCATTTCAGTCCATGACTGTTCGATTATTTCAATATCTGTTAGTATTGTAAATTCAGCCCAATATTGGCGCACATTTTTATTTGGAAATCTCTCAATTTTATCAACGAGATGTGCCAAGCTTCTACATAGATAATAATATTCAAAAGTCAAAATGATTCCTTGGTTCAGGGGCTGTAAAATTGATGTTGTATTCGATGGAAGAAACATAACTTTTTACATTTGGATTGCACTCTAGAAGTGACATTGGGTGACTTGGAGCATTGTCTAAGATAAGGAGCACCTTGAATGATAAATTCTTGTTTTTAAGATATCCTTCAACTTCAGGTATGAGACAACGCTCTAACCAGTCACTAAACAGTGAGCCTGTCATCCATGCTTTTCTATTCAATCGCCAGTAAACAGGAAGAGAGGATTTATTTTTTCCTTTCAAAGCTCTTGGGTTTTCTGAACGATACACTAATAATGGCTTGCATTTATAATCACCAAAAGCATTACTACAAAAGAGGATAGTGATTCTGTCCTTTGACACTGAATCCGGGAGCAACTCGTTCTTCATTGGATAAATATGTCCTGCCAGGCATTTTTTCCCAATAAAGCCCAGTTTCATCACAGTTAAAAATCTGATCTGGCATGTAACCTCCCTCTTCTATTACATTTTTCAATTCTGGTAAAACTTTTTCTGCTGCCTCCACATCGGCAGAAGCAATCTCACAGACAACTTTAATATTGTTAAATAGAATTAACTCCTTGACCGTAAAATTTTACGGTCAAGGAGTTAATTCTATTTAACATCAATTTTGCCGTAGTCTCCACCTTTACTTATTAAACTTTAATATTGTACAGATTCTTTTTTTTAAATCTATCAAACCATCCCTTGGATGCACTGAAACTTGATTCGCCATCTGCTCTAGCACTAGCAGTTTGAGAGTTTATTTGATGATAAATACTTTGGGCTTTGAATCTAATCATATTAGAACTGAGAGGCACAATTCTATTCCTTCGGTCTTCAATCCAAACATTAAATAACTGTTCCATTTTCTCAATAAGCATATCACATCGAATGACAAAAGTGGATTTTGCACTTCCAGAGTTTGTTGTCAACTTAATGTTTGCTTTAATTTTGTCCTCACACTTTTTAATTGTTCGTATCGATGATTCGTTGCACTTATATTCTTTAGCTAAAGATGCATATGTTCTTCCTTACTCTATTTTTCCCAAAATAATCATTTTCTGATGCAATGACAGAACATTTCTTGATTTTTTCTTTTCTGAATCACTTTCTGATGTCGACACACATTTGAAGCCATTATGTTAGGGTTACTATTGAAATAAAATATAGGTAACCCTCGGTTTGCGCCGGTTCCAATTGCGCCGATTCACAATAATGCCGATTTTGATATTTGAATTAAAAAAGAATTCAAATTTTCAAAATTCGTTCATCGCTCTAGGTTGCTAACTTTGGCTGCTGTGACTACTGCCTTGAGCAGTCAGCCTGCAGCCGCTGTTGTAACTGGTGAGCATTCACATTGACAGAAGTGATTTATATTAAGGAAAGAGAGTGAAAAATTTACTCGCAACAAAGAAATGGCAAAATAGAAATTGTGTCATTCCACAAATGCATATACAACGCCTCTCATAATTTGCTAGGACAAAGTCAAACTGGTTCGAGGAAGGAGAGGATGAAGAGCTTCCTATTAGAGAAATGAAGACAAGCGATCTGTGCCACATCCTCTCAGTCATGGAGAACCTCACTGAAGAACTCTGCGAGATTGACCATGACTGGGAGCAGAGTGCCACAGTGAAGAGGAGCGTCATGGTATCTATGAGCACTAATTATGAGATTGTGAAAGAAAGGAAGAGGAAATCCCGACAGTCAACACTGCATGCTTTCCTCAAAACACGTGACGATCCACAACCAGGAACTTCGTCAGAGAACTAACGCTGCTGCAGGCAGGCATATTTTTTAATTAAATTAAATTAATTTTCTTTAATGCATATGTATGTACTTGATTATACTGTTTTTACATTCATCATCATTATTTCAGAGCTTTAAATATAATAACATTATATTGCTTAGGTCAACATTTAGGTGCCTGGAACGTAATTCATTGACTTCCCCCTTGACTTCCATTATAAAATGGTTTCCATTTACGCCGATTCCAATTGCGCCACTTCCTCCAGGAATGCGACCCTGGTGCAAACCGAGGGTTACCTATATAATTTTATTCAACTCTAAAACACACACACAGACGTCACTTTTTACTCAACTCTAAAGTTCTCACACTGACATTGTACAGCGCGGTCCATGTTGCATGTACGTCTATCATGTTTGTGCGAATCTGCGCATGGTAAAACCGCGTTAGTGTGGGGGTTACCTGTATGTGTACATAGACTGGGCTATATTTAGACATGGTGAGGCCCTAAGGAAAAGCATGTGAAGAGACCCTCAAATATGTAATTATAGATTTTATCCGTATATTGCAATAATTTTACCTGTATGTGTACATAGACTGGGCTATATTTAGACATGATGAGGCCCTAAGGAAAAGCATGTAAAGAGACCCCCAAATATGTAATTATAGATTTTATCCGTATATTGCAATAATTTTAAAAGTAATTTTGGAGGTGTCGAGGCCCCAAGCCATAGCTTATACCTAAATCTGGCATTTTACATAGAAACAATTGTATATGTAAGAAGAAGCAAATATGCACATACCTGAAAAAGAGAGTATGTGTAATAGGGAAATAGTATATAGGAAAGACAAAATCATCTGAATTATTAGGCAATGAAAAGGAATTTGATATATGTGATATGTTAGTGATACAAGAATGTGTGCCATTTGTATCTTCCAGTGAGTTATGGGAAAAGAATTGGTGAAAGAGATATGGACTTACTAACCAATATTTGTGTAGATTTATAGCAAGTGATAGATTTAATTGGACATTATTTTCACTTGTTTTCTTTACTGATGTGCATGCAGTTAAAAAAAAAGGAAATGTTAAACATGTTGGTTCTATTTTTAGGCATTTGCACTTTAGTTTCACTCAGCATTAATGTAGTGGTTGAATGTAAGGAATTGAAAGTTAAATTTAAAATATTAAAGTGTCCTGTTAGATAGATAAAACGTTGCATAGGAGACTGCGGACATGGCATTTTATGCAAGCATCAAGGTTGAGCGAGGACAGTTCTTTAAAGTATGTGGATACATATATGTTCTTTCTTTTAAAAATTGTATGTGAATTGAATAAGAGAACTGCACAATCTTTGTAGTAGAGTGGATAACTCCTATGATAAATTCTGGTAAACTACATTGCAGTAGTTGAAGGGTAGAGTTAGGAGAGAAATGACAAGTTTTTCTTTCCAGTTAGAAGAAAGGATGTTTTACAATCTTTTTATGGAATGCAGTGAAGAACTGACAGAGGAATCCCTGGACAGAAACTAGATTTTTTAAATTTATAGTATGATAACTAAAAATTAATATACAGTAGTTTCATATAACACAAAGTATAACTTATGAAATGAACAAACAAGAATAAAAATATTTGGCTAAATAATTTTTTTACTAATAAATGTTTCCTGGCAAAACCAATGAAAGCCTGATCGTGTCGATTTTTAGTAGTATTCTTGATCATTTATTTTGAAAAATTATTAAATAATTTCCTTGTTGTTTTTAGGCTAATTTCCAAAGGAAACAGCCATATGAAATGGTCCTGTCTGTGTATGTGTGTCCCCTGCTAACAACTTTTGCACCAATGGACCGATTTTCATGAAACTTGGTATGAGGCTCGTGCTGCCAGGACCCACCTCCGAGCTATATTTTATTTGGTGAATATTGAAGTCCTGGGTTCGATTCCAGGAACGTTTTTTCCCTATTTGTTTTACAGAGGAAATCCCAAATCCATCGTGCAAAGTTGTTTTCTTTAATACATTAAAATATCTTAAAATTGTAATATTGGAGCGAGGTTTGTACTGTTCTAAGGGGAAAATAATATAGATTCTAATTCTTATCGCCAAATTTAGATAATTGATCGTATTGTCTAGAATTTTTACTAGCGTTTTTGCAATAGCATTTTATCGGATTGTTGCCATGGAGAGGATTATTACTTAACTTAGCTTGAGCACAGACGAGTGAACAAATCTCTTGGCCGGCTCAAATGTGGTGATTTTCTTGGTTAATAGTTATGATTTAATTAATAAAAGATCGAATGCAGAGATGTTTTCTTTAATGCATTAAAATATCTCAATGTTGTGATATCGGAGCGAGGTTTGTACTGTTCAAAGGGGAAAAGAATGTAGATTCTAATTAATATCTCCAAATTAATATAATTGACCGTATTTTCTTGAATCTCTACAAAAACAGCGTTTTTTCGTTTTAAATAGCATTTTGTCAGATTGTTGCCATGGTGATGATTATTACCTAACTCGGCTTGAGCACAGACGAGTGAAAAATTGGGTTATTTTCTTTTCCACTCGACTACCCTTCAGCAATGGACAGTTGATCCATACATATTAGCGTATAAACAGTATCATATATTAAATTCGTTTATTTAAAAATACATGTAAAATATAATGTCAGAAAGAGATTTTGACGTTGCTTTTACTATTTTAAACCTGATAATACTATATTTTAGTATATTAAACCTGACAATGCTTTATTAAATTGTCTTCCAATTTTTCTCTATAATTGATTAACTATGAAATACAAATGATATTTATGGTATGAGAACTCCTTGGAATGACAAACACATACTGAAACATTTCCTGTCAATATAATTAATGCATTCAGAACGTCAATTTTGGGAAACCAGCCTGCATTAGTCCTGATTTGGACTTCATGTTTCTGTATTGTCTATCTAACTTACGTCTCTGATGGGGAAGGCTGATGGGATGGCCATGGTAATTGGACCAATCTTCATGCCTTCTGAAAGCTCTGTGATCCTCTTGCCTGCCACCTCCTCTGTTTCTTCCAAATATGCCATTGATGTCTACTGCCACACTCACTGTCTGTTCAACACCTCTCACCCACAGATTTGTATCATTGGACATACCAGAAAGATCAGCTGTTTTTGTATCAAAAACATCTTTTACTCCCATCTGAAAGAAGGAAATGAATATGGTAATTATCGTTTGTTCTCAGTTTTGTCTTAGTGCTTTACCAATATTATAAAAATTTGTTGAAATACCATCAAATTAAGCTGAAAATCTTTTTTATTAAGAGCTGAGTACTAATGGATTAATTTAATTGGTACAGACATAAACTTATATCAGATTGCATATCTTAAATAACAATGTAGTTGTGTAAATTGAATGCAGTTATCATGATATGCTATATGGCATAAATACCAAAATGAAGTTTTGTATAAATATAGCCTCACCCTTGCTAGTGATGGTGTTAAGTCCAGTAGACCTCGAATTAGGAAGGGAGGAATTGTGGCTGCTACCAAGCATGGCTGAACACTGCTTACAATTTCTCTCAGCGGGACTGAGCGTAGGTCTTCTATTAATCTGAGTAATGATTGGTCTTGTGGTCCATTTGATTGAAATGGATAGTTTCTTTTTTGCCTGGATGGCCTCCATCCTTCATAGCCAATGTTGTCTTCCACAGGCAGCATCAACAGCAATTTATATCTTTCATCCTTTATTTGTTAATTGGCAATAAATCAATAATAATGAATAGCAGAGACATATTAATAATCTTACGTGATATTATCTTGGTAAGTATTGAAGTTTTATTGTCCTTTCAAAATGGAGTATCTGCAACAGTTTTTAACTTCCAGACAGTCTAAAATATATTTAACCATTATTTTTCAAATTAAAAATTTGTTTGATCCACAGCCTAACTTTTCAGTTCTAGTCACAAAATAATAGTTAGTGAATAATTATCTTGTTACCCAGTATATTTGATCATCAGCATACAAGAAAACTTTAAACTCCCACATAACACTGGTTATTGTAGGATCAGAAAATTACAAAAAGAAAAATTGGTTTGGTAAACTGGTAGAAAAACCTTGGAGAAGGAATTCTGGTAGATTCTACCTAAATAATTATTTGGTCATACATCTGACGACCATATTCTGGACCATAAAATGTAGGTAATCTTTTTTGTAGAAATATTGGCATTAATTAATGCTATCAACCCCTCGAGCGTGATTTAAAAATGGATCCCTTGGGTATTTAAATACTCCAGAATGCAATCTGTGTTATTTTAATTTATTTCTTAGAAAATATTAAAAATAAAAATCTGAAAAAATATGTAATATTTAGCATGGATGGTTTGCTGTTTATTAATTTTTTTAGACTTCTACTTTATAATTTTAAATATCTATCATATTTACAAATTTATTCTGCAATATTGGATAATGAGTGATGCATTTCAAAACATGGTATAACACACACAGAGGAGAATTTCCAGGGCAGTTTTTACATCGATTGGCTGTCTCCTTCCTTATTGCCTTCCTTGTGCAAACAATGCACTTTCTTAGTCCGACTCTTCTCTTGCCTGAAGAGGGATTCTCTATTGGGAAGTGATGCCCAGTTGTCACAATTTGAGTTGGCCTTCCCTTTTTCTTTTCGACTCCACCTTCTAAATATTATTAATATAACTACAGACAAAGAGATAACTCTCAGTCATTATTATCCACAAAATACAGAAACCGCAAAAGAAGAGAAAATCTTTCCTCAGAAATCCAGTAAAAATGGGATTACAAAATGATATTTCCAGGTGAAATACATCTTTATGTTTATTTTATAAATGATGCCCATTAGAAGATACATACATTCCCAACATAAGTCTTATTTCATTAGGAGAGGTGGGATACCACTTCGAAAACCTAGACTTAGGTAATGAAAAATTTTCTTTTTCTCTTTCACCAAATACCAGATTGCATACCGCTTGTTCTCTTCAACAATTAGTTTTATAAGATCATCATCAAAAAACTTTCAAATTACTCTAGTGGGCTATCACTCCAAATTTTAAGGTTCACAGCACTTTCACATTCATGATCAAAAGGAGAAACTACATTTGCACTATCAATATCGTTCCAATGAAAAACACGGGCAGTCAGTTCATTTCGATCTTCTAATCTCTCACAGCTGACATCCTCATCTTCAATTTCACTTTCTGAAGATAACAAATATCATTCTGAAGTCTCATTCATAAAAGAAACTATACTTTAGTTGTCAGTTTCATCATTATCAATTAAATTCAGTGCTTCTGCATTAGTAAGCGACTTACTTTTTGACGCCATGGTCACGGACTGAACCCATGGTCACGGACTGAATGATGGGAAATCCATTTGTGAAAATATTTTCAAGTAGTAAGAGAGAGATACTGTTTGTTTAGGAATGTTTTCTGACTCATGATGTTTACATGGATACATCATTTGCTGCGGTGACTCAAAGAACAAAGGAGATAGGAGCTGAAACAGAGGACGCTGCATTGAATGACATATGTCATCGTACATGCTTGAGGGGTTAAAGAACATTTTAGATTCCTGGAAAAATTCAATTTTTTTTAGAATTCCTTCCTGATGGTTAAACACCAAAAATGAGGACATTGATAGAAAAATGAGGGTGTATATATGGCATTGGTTTCGAAACTGGGGGTTTCAAAAGATTTTCAGGGGGATCACAAAGATGGAATGTTTCTGTTTTGCTTTTTATTTTATGCATGAATATACAGGTTGACCTCCCTGTGCATGGAGGGTGCATTAATGGAGATTGCTATGAAGGAGAAATCTACAGTGGGGAACTCATCATAGCATGGTGGAATAGGGCATAAATCCTATGACCATAGTTTTCAGGATGACTGATTAGCTTCTCCATAGCTAGTAAGATTTAAATGAGGCAATAACCTTTGACCCATTGACTGTAAAAGGCAGGTTGCGTTGGGTTTAGGAATTCAATTTTGATATTTGGGTGGATTTCTGTTATTGTAAGAGAGTGATCTGGGGCATTATAGGAGAAGTACTTTAAAGGATAAGTTCTTCTCCCACAAATATTTTTCACCTTCATCAGCAAAGTAATTTGTCCCTCAGCCTTCAACAACTTTGCCAGTCACCCAGACTTACCGGTATGCTCCTCAAGAAACAGGAAAGTATGCATTGATCTTTCCTTTTAGGGCATGTGGATTTTCTGTCCTGTAATCTAACACAAGCTTACATTTATTAAAGTCTCCAGGTACATTCCCACCTAGCAGAAATATAAGACTGCCTTTGGCTGCTATAAACCCAGATGCTATTTAGTTCTTCTTTTAAGAGATGGGTATTCTTTTACAAAACAGGCCTGTTTCATCAATATTGGAAACCTGCTCTGGTTTTTAGCCTCCGTCTTCTTTTATATTCTTAAAGTCTCCAAGATGTAGTACATATGTCTGCAGCCTCCATTGTTAGCTTCACATTTGTCAAATTGAATCACTTCTTGAATTTATCTAGCCATCCCTTGAACCCCTTGGAAGTTGAAGAAGATTCAGAATCATGAGTCCTAATATAATCATACAAACTCGTTGATTTTGTAAAAAAAAAGTCCTGAACTAATAGGTGTGTTTCTCTGATTTCTGTCTTCAATCCACGTGTTTAGTCTTTTCTCCATAACTCCCATTGTTAGACCTCATTGAGATACGTATGATCCTTCTCTTGTAATTGTTGCAAATGATCCTGCACTTGCTTTGATCTTATTTGCTCTCTAATAAATTTATCTGATTGTTAATTGTTAACTTCATACACATTTTAAAGGGATGCAAAAGTCGATACCCTTTCTATTTTAACATTGGTTTTCTGAGTCAGAGACTTCACAATTCTCAGTTTCTTTGCTTTACTCACTATCATTTGAAATCAATCTTATAGAGGCCATGGTCACAAATGTATCTTTCAATAAACACATTCACAAAGCAAAAGAGCACAGGAACCTGTAGGAGCAGCATTCAGAATGAATGAATGTAAACAATCGACAAGGCATCGCAATTGGAGAATAGTCATTTCAGGTGGCTCCAGGTTTTGCCAAATACTTCCGATAGGTAAGTACATATGGTCATAGATTATTTGCCTGGGTAAATAGGAAACTGAAGTGGAAGGTACCATAATGGGGGAGGACAACCTGTATTAAAATTGAATGTTTTCCCAAATGAAATAGATATTAATAATATTTTGAAATTAATGCAACATTTTATATTTATTGGCTGATAAATGTTAAGGGAGTAGTGATGAGATCAGCTGCCTTAAGAGAATGTCATGATAAGGTTGGATGTCTTAATAGGGGTTCACAGATGCATGAAACTTGGGAACTGCAGATATATTATGTTATACGTGGCTCACCAGATATTATGAATTTGAAATGTAGCTTATAGCTGGCAGAAGATTTGGAATTTGAGCAAGATAATTAAAGTACAGTGACTATATGAAGAAGACTGAAACCAGTTTGTTGGCTATCTATAATCGTTTCTTATATTCAAAGATAAATACTAATCCAAGAAGCATTTGAAGGTTGGAGGATACATTATAAGATCAGTAAAATAGCCTGTATACCCTGAAATTCTGAAATAAAGGAAAGGATATCCAAAAATAGTTATTAGATTGGTGATAATTGTTAATAGGTGTGGGATAGAAACAATGTAGAAAAATTTAAAGTTCTGAGACTATCAAGAAAAGAAGGAAACTTGAATACAAGCTGATGGAACTAGCAAAACTGAGGAATTGTTATAGCAAGAGATGCAAAACATGCAAATATATGAAAGACTGGCCATCAGTGGGAAAAAACTTCCCTTCAAACATAATATAAATGTGCACCTAAGAAGGAAATTGTAGGTTATTTGCTTTGTACTCGTATTTAGTGAAAATTTGGATGCTCATGGATAATGATATGAAGTGAATGAAGAATTGTGAATGTAATAGTGGAAAATAAGAGTGAAAATAAAGATGCATGGCTGCTATAAAATGAGATGTTTAAAGTCAGTCTTATTGCAATTTTTTTAATTCTCAAAAACATACTTACATCAAGTGGTAGCATGAGGACTTGTGCCTGAAGCCTTGAGATGTATGCAAATGGCAGACGTTTAACCATCCTTATCATTGGGATCCATTTAACAGTGGGCTCTTGGCCTTGATAAAGTACCTGAAACGGTCCCAATGGAAGGCCAAACTTCTCCTGAAAAATAATTCAAATATCATGAGCAATCCTCAATTTCATACATGGATGGGTGAATTTCAGTGATTAAAACTCTAAAATTGAAAGATTTTAGAAGCTATTGCTTTCACTATTTGGAATAATGGATAATAATTTTGTTATCAATTAAAAAGGCTTATTGAAAATAAAATATTTTATGAAAAATACACTGTGACATAGCATCATACATATCAAAAAGTCTAGTTTTTCAAAAAAGATAGTAAAATCAAACTTTATTAAAAGTAATACTGCTTTTTAATAAAAAATTGAAGTGGACATGAAATAGTTTAGGAAGCAAATTTAATAGTTCATGGAGTGCCAAGCTTTAAACAATTTATTTTTTGAAAGTTTATAAATTGAAAGATAATTTAATAACACAAATTAAATGTCTAGTATTTGTTATTAGATCACTCAACACAGTAAACCATATAAACATTGTCATAAGAAATGAAAAATGATAAAAATTTCTTTAAAATTTAAAAATTGCTAACATTAAAAAGTGACTTTTAATGGACTCTTACCTGATATGTTTGCCACATTGTATCCATATCTTTATCATCTGCACTTAACATTGCATTTCCATGTAAATGAAGTTGAATTTCTGGGAAAAAATTATTCTCACCTGTTGGGAATAATTCAAAAAAGCTTTTTACATAATGAAAGTATAATTTTGAATAGCTAGTTCATTGAATAACCTCTAATTAATATAATGAGCAGTCTGCACCCGTTACGTTCACAACTAGCGAACAACTCGAGAATGGCATAATCCATTAAGGTAATTCTTTCAGTGCATAGTCTGCCTTACACCTAAAGAAGATTTGGATGATCGCCGAGCACAATAATGTAGGTACCAGGTTCGATTCCAGAGATGTTTCATTCCTCCATTTGAATAATAGCATGGGAATCGGTGCAATGGTATTTTTGATTTTTATTTTAAATTTTTTATAATCATCGTATGAACTCGGGACTTGAACCAAACAACACCTCAAAGAGTGAAAATCCAATTTTCTAGTGTCGATTTTCATGTACGATTCTTATCGATCCATAAAATTATTCGAATGTGAAAATTTTTGTTTTTTTGAGAAGAAAATATTCATAATCTAGAACAAAGGAATTCATCATTGCCGGATTCATTAAATTACTTTCGTTAAATTGGATTTAAATAAGAAGAAATAATGGAGAGTGAGGGAAGGAGGGAGAGAAAGCAAAGGAGAGATAGGTGTCTTTATTATTGAGCTGTGTGAATTGAAACCCAACTGTAATGATATAATGATGGATTTGTTTGCGTAGCATACAATTGTTTTCAATATATGACATTATTAACTAAAACTTTATTTGACAGCGCATCAAGGATTTTGTTCCTTTATGTTATCATATTTTGACTAATTTTGGCATTTTAGAAATATGAATAAACTAACTCGAAGAATAAAATGGACGAAAATATTTACCAGGTGTAAAGTTGGGAATATTTTTTAAACGAGAAAAAATTCTGCTTTGACCGGGAATCGAACCCGGGTCTTTCACTTGCCGGGCGGATGTTCTACCACCGAACTATCGTAGCGGTTTGGTAGATTCAAGCATGGCTAGCCCGGACCCAACTAAGAAAAACACCGCATTCAGAAACGCCACTATGCGGCATAATTATAGATTTGTGTTTACTATGCGGTCTGCCGTTATTAAAACTTAAAAAAAAAACTCTACGGGAAATAGAGTTAGCGTAAGGAATCCAACCCTAACCCAAGGTGACTGTAAGCAAAACTAGAAATTGTACGGGAAATAGAGTACAGTTCTGGCTAGGAAAATCACAGACCCGGTGCAAAGTGTACGCCTATTACGCGTCAAATATTTGTGACAGTCACTTACAATAAATAAAGCCACCTCTCTCTATCACAATGTTCGATATTTTTTCCGATTTTTAAAAAATGTATGTGCTTTACAAGTACAACAAATATTTTTTAGTGAGCGCGGGGCTCGGTGCAGTCTCACAATAATTGGCACCGCTATAATGCGGGCCCTGATAGCTGAAGTAATAAACGGCGCAATATACATTGCTCGAACTTTCTCATATACGAGTGCGTACATATATACCTTTGGTCGACTGTGTATGCTTATAAAAGAAAAATGCTTATGAATCAAAGTTAACCGTAGTTGAGTGTATATTTCATGCCACTTGTCGATATTTAGTAATTTTTGGGACATATGGCTTAGTTAGTATTATTTGTGACATCAGGCTGTACGATTGGATGGATTTTAATCAAAATTTTTGAGTAAATCGAATTTTGTTTCAAAATATCCTAGAATAAAGAACCCTTAATTGTTCCGCAATATCGCCCATCTCTTCATAATGTCTATTATGAAAGATATTATCGACAAATATGATATATCATTCGATTTAGTTTAACCGTCTAGGCTGTAATGAGATTTTGAGTGGATCGTGGCGGAGGCGTGACGTTATAGGGCTTAGGTATGGTAGATAATCGTACATTGTAATGTCACTGGACACCATATGGTGATTTAAAGAGATATATGGCTTACGTAGTATTATTTGTGACATCAGGCTCTACAATTGGATTTATAATTCTCTGGAGCCACTTTTGAGTAAATAAAACTTTTCTAAAAATCGCCTAGAATAAACAACCCCTTTTTTGTACAATACCTTTTTTATGAAGAAAAGGGTCTGAAAAAGATGATATGTTGCATAAATACGAGATAGCATACGATTTTATGTACGCGTTTGGGTCCTGGAATGACCACGCCTGCGAATAGTTTGTCTTTGGTAAAGTCCTGATTCACCAAAAAATCCTCAGCACACATTCTGCTCATCCTGAATGATGCTTACAATGAGTGCATACGTGCTTTAATCATAAAAATGTAGGCTTATAAGTAGGCTTGGTAGGGTTCGATTTAAATCGAAAAACTTCAATTTTTTTAAATTTCAAAATTGACGAAAATGAGTAATTGTCGATAAGCGTCGATTTTCCCACAAGATGGAAAAGTATACGTCTAAAAACCTATTCTGAATTATAATATTAAAGTCGCTACCTTTTTCGCGATATTATTTCCTAGCTACGATTTCATTCCTTTTTTGGCTAGCATTAACAGTGAGACTGAAAGAAGGGTATTTCCTTACATTCAAATATGCGTCTTTTTGAAAAGCTCACGCTTATACTACGAACAATCAGTTAACCGCAAGGTCCTAGGGTAGTTTTGAGTTTTCTTAGCTCTTTTGAGATTATATTTAGCGACCTAATGGTGGGACATTTCACGAGCCTCTCTATACAGATAAGGCCATGGATATATCCTGCTGAGAGTTCCTCGAGTCCTGTTAAACGAGGTTCGGAAGAAAAGAACTTCGGTGGTCGTTTGAAGAGAGCCCCCTAATCGTTTATCTTCCTATATTTTAAACAAATAATCAAAGTATGTACCTATTGTAAAATAAACTTAAATTTAACGTAGAATTTCGAAATAAAAAGCAAATTTAAATCAACAAATTGAGACGCTGAGTACTGCCAGCCATATACGTAAGTAGTAATTTTAAACGTCGATGTTCGTCGAAAATCTCTCGGGAAAATAAACCTCCATTTTCAAAAAAATAAACCGAATTATACCAAGTAGTAATTTTAAGCGTTGATATTCGTCGAAAATCTCTCTCGAAAATAAACGTCGATTTACAAAAAATAAACGTCTAATTCTACCAAGTCTACTTATAAGTAGTTGCACTGGAACTTAGGGTTCAGTAAGATCATAATGTTGACAAACTGCACCTTGATTTCTTGTGAAAACGATAATGATTTTTTTTCGACTATATGAATGGATGTTTTGGATAATTATATGGGTTGATGTTATTTTTCTCTTTTTTTATTTATGCGTGGAAAACATAATGACTTACAAAAAATGATGTTAGATATCAGTTAACGGGCTTTGTGCCATGCGCTTCCCACAGCCTAAATCTTGTGATTAATGATGCGGCAAAGGTTACCCTTGAAACTGTAGAGTTCTTCAATGTTGTGCAGGAATTGTTTTTTTCTTTTTCTACTCGAAGGTAGAGCAGGCTAAAGAAACATTAAATAATTAACATTGAAACCACTTTCAGAAACCAGGGCGGAGAGTCGGATAGATGTAATAAAACCATTGAGATTTGAAATCTCAGAAATATATGACAGCCTTACCGAGTTGATAGATGGAACAAATGTAGATATGAACACTCGCTACCAGGCCCAATGTTTGGATGCAAAAATTTAGAGCCTTAAATTTGTATGCTCAGTCGTTATATGGTACGACATCCTATCTAAAGTCAGTATTGTTAGCGAATTGCTGCAGAAGCCGAAGATAAACATCAAAATTTGCATTGATTCGCTTTTTAAAAGAAAAGCGTTCGGATAAAGGGTTTACGTAAGTCAAAGCAAAGATTTAACTGCAACTATTGACGTGGTACCAGACTTCCCTGAAACAAATGCTGTGCGTTTCAGGTGAAAGGCTAGGCAATTTAATTATGAGCATGTTGATGAACCAATTAGAGATCCACAAAGTGATTTCAAAGTAAATTTTTATTTTCCAATTTTGCACACAACTCTAAAATCACCGAAAGATTCGAGTTACTTAAGCAGCATAACGAAGCCTTTATTTTCTGCATAATTTTTCCGATTTTAAATGCGCCAGCAATGATGAAAAAAGAAGAAACTGTGAAATTTTAGACAAAACTTTCAAATAATAACAAAAGTGACATTGGCACAGTAGATCTGATGAATGAAATTGATATGTTGCAAGATATGGCTCCATTGGAAGTTTTAAATTATTTTTAGAAAATGATTTGCATATAGTGCTTCCAAATATCTTTGTCGCATTAAGAATTCTGTTAACATTGCCAGTGGCAGTAGCGGGAGGTGAAAGGTCATTTTCTAAATTAAAAATTATAAAAAATTATTTTAGGTCAACAACGGCCCAAGAAAGACTTAGTAGTTTGGCCAACATTTCAATTAAAAATGAGATCGCAGAGAAATTAGACACTTGCCAGCTAATTAAAAATAATTCTGAACTAAAATCCAGACTTTTTGGTAAGACTGTCAAATTTTCCATTTTGTATATATTAGGTATTATTTTGAAATGCATCACAAAAATTTGCTCATTTTCTTAAAAGTTGGTATGTCTTGATGATCAAATAAATTTATTCGTGAAGTTGTTTTTATACTATTAATTTTACAGTTTCTAAACAAACGAAATATTGTTTGTTTTTCAGAACGCAAAACTGGTGCATGTGTTGTCTTATAAGAGTTTGTAAATAAATATATAAAGTTTTTGTTATTACTATTGGTGTAATTATAAATAAATACGTATAATCCTATTCTTTATGTTATTGCTTTCATCAACTATATTATAATTTAATTTATACCTCAATTGAAAATCTACAGTCAAATAAAACAACATTATACAGATTTGCTTCGCCAACCTCGGGTGTATGGTTTCTGTCTCATCGGTTGGCAGTACCGCGGTTAGATAAGTAAAGAACTAGATTGGGCAGAAGTTCCAAACTTGGAGGTCGCTATGGTCATATTATCGGTCGTGATCTAGTCTGAACAATTTTTACTTTCTCATATTTCTATCTCCTAACGAGAGAAAACTAAACTTATTTCTCGTTTTATATTTTCGGTGGACGAGATCCTATTGGAATTTGGCAAGAGCCTTTTTTGTTATGCGTGAATCGTAGAATTTACATCTTTTGGGGTCTGTCTTCATTGTTAGAAATTTAGTCGAGCGGAGTTGGGGGGAGGGGGGAGGACATTTGTCCTATTAGATGGTGGAGGCGATGAAATCTTGACGCAATCTACGTAAAACGGGTTGGCGATCGACGTCTTGAGCATTCCTGCTGTACAGAATATTCAGCACGAACACTCGGAACAGGAATTGAAAATTCGCTGACGGTAGCGGAGAGAGGTACCGAGATATGTGCAGGGAGGGAGGGAGTGGGAGGGGGGCGGCTGCGGCGGGCAACTTGTTTCCACACTCCGGCCGACCCTGGGTATTTCCACTTGCCCTTACTCTTCTTTCGCTCTCACGACAATGTGTCGTCTGCAGGCGCAGTAAACAATAACTTTCCACCGCTCCTCCTCGGGTTACTACGGCGACCAAATTTTTCGCTTAAAAATCGTGAAATTTTGTTGTTAAAAGCACAATTTTGGACGGATTCGGCCCGTATTTGAAATATGACGGTTTGAAAATAATACTTCCTTCATTTCTCCAGATCTGTGTTAAAGTTCCCACTTCGTATGTTGATTTTAAGCAAATTTAAAAAATGTGCTAAACCCACCCCGCGTTAATCAAATGGAGGAAATTAAATAAGAGAAAATAACTTTTAGGCGTTCTTTACCCGCGACACGGTAGTAGCAGAACGCCTTATGGGGACGTCTCGTTTGTCCGTCCGTCCGTCTGTCGTAACTTTCACCTCCTAAACTGCTTGGCGGGTTTTGATTCAATTAAGTAGGAGTGATCCTTATTAAAATGTATCGCCCAGTTGTGATATTGCACTCCATCCGTCAATTAGAACTTCCACTTTATATAAGCACATAAATAAACTTATGCTCGTATGTCGATAAATGGCATCCGTCAAGCAACAATTAAACGCCATATTTTTCTCTCCCTAGCTCTTATATGATCTGTAAGCTATAGATTTAAAAAATGTATTCGGATAGAGGGCATCATTTACCACAAAAACGCCCGCAAGACCACGCAATTAAAACTTATAGTTTTAGAGATAAAAATTAGAGAAAATTTTAAGGATAACATCACACATTTTGCTTAGATCGATCGCTAAGACGGTTCCACCGACAATAAACAATCAATATTATTCTCTCCGATGCTTTTATATGATCTGTGAGGTATGCATTAAAAATCTATTCGGATAGAAGACATAATTTACCATATAAAAGTCTGCGGGACCACAAAATGACGAATTATAGTTTTGGAAATAAAAATAAATTTTCGATACCGTTTTACGCGAATTTCCTATAAAGAGCGCCTTTGAAATCTCAGTGTTTCTATTTATGGAGTATATTTTTCCAACTTGTTTATATGGGAATTATTGACACCCTTAGAACAAAATTCAGGTCACTCCGAAAAAAAATTGAAATTTTGGTCTAAATCGAATCATTAGTTCCGTAGAAATTAGCCAATTATCTTTGGTGTGTGGACAGACAGTCGTTCTTTTAGGCGTTCTACACAAGCAAAGCGATACTAGCGTAGCGCATTATGGTCGCGTCCCCTCCGTCCGTCCGTATGTCTCTGAAACTACTGGGCGGATTGTTCATGAACGAAAATAAGAAAATGATATAAATGGTTCACGTAGCCTAATCAGGAGTGCCACTTTACTGGTGATAAAAATGAACTTTGAGCCATTTCCCGTAAAATGTTACCTATATAAAAATGTCGACTAACAAAATTTGTAGAACTATTCAAATAAAATATGTTTTGTTCAATTCATTTTTATCGAAGGCGCAGCCGTTTTCAAGAAAATCAAACGAGAAAGTCGTGATCCACTTTTTTGTTGCCAACAAAAACAATCTCCGTAGCAACTGAAGTAAAGAAGATCTTATATAAATACGTTTCATTTCCTTTCGTGCGCCTGTAGCAAATGAAAGGAAATGGGTTAATCACGACGAAGAAATGAATTTAAATACGTTTATTTTTCTTCAGTATACACACAGATTTTGTAAGTGAAAAGAAATGGATAGTTTACGACGAAGGGATGGACGTGAACATAAAGATCATCACTGCTCACATTTCATGTGAGATGTGTTAAATAAATTTCCTTTTGTTTAATTCATTACTACTGATAATAAAATAAATCGGTCAAGTACAAATTAAATATTTTCTCGATATTGCATCTGATACATAGTTTTGCGTTGCTTAGACATTAGACTAAGCTATTAATATTTATCTCTTTTGCCATGACAACATAAATCGTAAAGAACGCCTTTGAAAGCTCTGTGTACTCTGACATGGAGAACATACTATTTCCAATCTTGTTTTATAGCACGATGATGACTTATTTATTTCCCATTATAATAGAATCAGAAGTTTTGTTTTATTCACTTGTTCTCAAGCTTACTCTTCCTAATTTGTGTTTATATGTGTGGTGCGAACACAGGTCGAATAATCGGGGGCTGCCGATTGCTCACAACGCACGTTGCATTGTGCAATTTTTAAGTACATTTTTTGTTTAAATCAAAACAATTTTACATGTATTCCGTATTTCCTACATACGTCTTAGTTTAGAAAATTTGTATTTCGGTGCTACAGCGGAGCAGGAACTGCAGGGACAGAGTGGGCATTGCCCTCAATCTCACTCCGTTGGAATGGGCCGACGATCCGAATACATTTTTTGTTATTAAGATTGTCTTACTTTGCCTTTACAAATAAAATATAGCTAAAGCACCCTTTTCGTCATTATCTTGCTTCGATAATGGGCGGCCATAAAGGAACAAGGGCGGCCATGGTGCGCACGCCGTGCATCATGGCCGCCCGCGCCTGGTCATAACAAACTTTGCCACTCTTTTGACATTGGTATGGATTGATTCTGAGAATATTGTATTCTATGTCAATACTTCTGTAGATATGTTTTTGATGATACATTAAATCAGTGGTTCTGAAACTTTTTTGAGCCGCGGCACACTTTCAAAGATAAAGAGGGTTCTGCGGCACCCCAGTCTTGTGACAAGCTTTTATTTTTAGATAAGGACATTACAACCTTTGAAAACATCCATTTGTTGATGTTACTACATAATCAATTTATTAGAAGAAAATTATTGCCATAATTACCTGCGAACTCATGCAAATCGTTGAATTATTTACCAAACAAAGTTTTTTTGCGGCACCCCTAAATATCTATCGCGGCACACAGTTTGAGAATCACTGCTTTAAATAGTAAATCCATAGTTTTCAAGAGTTTTTCTGATAGAAGTCAGAAATTTTCAACCAATTAACATTAAGACTGACTCTTATATCCTAAAGGAGCTGATCTCTATCCTCAAACTATGATTGAAGTAAGTCAGTCAAAAGAAGATATTCACGAATGATGAATGGCAATTTACTAAGTGCCAATCTTAACTTTAATGAAACTCACCCTCTGAAAGTCTCTTTTTTCTGGATTTTGGAACTGCTTCTTCATCAAGAGGCTCAGGAGAAGAAGACACTTGCGTTGAAGCTTCTTCAGTTACAGTTTTTGCCTCTGTTGTACTCATTTCATCTTCACTGGTGTCTGTTGTAGTCAGTACATCTGGGGAGATAGTTGATGTAGATAGTATAACATCACCATCACTACTCGTTGTCTCACTTTCCACCATATTGTCACTTGAATAAGTCGTAGTCATGTATTCTGGCGTTGTGCTATACATGAAGTCTTCATCTCTCTCTGTACTCATAGTCTCTTCCATTAAGGTCCTCTCCGATGTGACTTCAGCACTCATTTCCCTTTCATCACTTTCTTCGATAGTTGTGGGTGATGTTGTGGTAAAGAACGTACTTGGAAAGCTTTCAGAAGTACTTGTCAAAAAGTATGGACTTGTCGTTTTCTGTATGCTTTCGGCAGCTGTTGGTTGAGCAGTGGAAGGTTCTGGCGGGATAGGTGTTGTAATATCTTGAGGAATGATTTGATTATTTGTAACCAAATTCAAACTTTGGGGGAGCATTGCAGTTAAATTTGCTTGCTGTAAATTTTGGGTGGTCATTGTCATCAGGATGAAAGTGGTAGTGAATCCGGAATCGCTTGTCTTCCCACTGCTCAGCGCCGTCAACATGGAGGACAGTGTGGGCGTGTTGTTATTTTCTGTGCTCGGAACTGTCGGTGTAAAATATGCTTCAACATCGGAAGGGATTGCTACTTCGACATTTTCTGTGGTTGATGTTATAGATTCATAAATGGTGGATGTTTCATCGCTAATTGGAGTCGTCGTTGTTGGTATAGTTGACACTATTGTTTCCAACTCAGTGGCCGTCTCACTACTCGGCATTCTTCTCGTCACTCTGGTTGAACTGGTGAAGTCGGCAATGTCAGTGAGCGCTGACATCGAGGGGTCCTTGAAATCTTTCAAAGTGGTGCCCGTGTTTGGCGTCGAAGGAGAAGTTGTTGCATTAGTAGTTGTGGTGCTTGCGACAGCATTTTCCGTGGGAGGAGTTGAGAGTATTGTTGATGTAACGTCATCCGGCAAAGTTGAAGGTTTCACAGTGGCGTCTGATTGGTTTATGCCTGTTGTGTTGGCTAAAGTTGCGTTTTGAGTGGTTATCTTTGGACTTTTTGTGGTTTTAGCAGGTTTGGCTGTTGTTGACATGGGAGTTGTAGGTTTTGGCGCAACTGTAAGAACTGCAATAGGCTTTGTTGTGGGTGGAGATGATAGTGTAGAGGGGATGGTCAGTGAAATTGTTGTTGTTGGCGTGGTAGTATTTTCTGTCTTTGATTCCATCGCAGTGTCTGTTGTATTAGCTACAGATGTGGTTGATGTTTGTTCGTTGAATGGCGTAGTGCTTGTCATGTGGTTCATCCAAGGCGGTGTGACCATTTCCCCGCCACCCGTCATTGCTGTATCAGGATCATACCCATAAAAGCGAAGGATCTGCCTGAAGGATGGTTTGAAGCTCGCAACAGATGCATTTCCAAATGCAAGCCCATTTAGATAGCCATCGTGTGCAAAGTATGTCTGTAATATTAAAGCAAATAAAAAATTATTTAAAAATTCATCTTTAAAAGGATGAAAAAGATTGAACAATTTAGTATGCACTAAAAGTAACGCTTAATGACTAAAATTATTAGGAAATGGTTAGAAGATATGAGATGAAAAGTTGAACTTTTGGAGTGAGATCATTATAAGTTTACCCGAATACTTTTGCAATTGGAACTCATGCTTAATCTCTGTTAGAAACAATTTATGTTTATATTTTAGTTAAGCTCTCATCTCAGAATGTGTTAAATACCCCTCATTTTTAGTTTGAATTATGTTGTAGGGAAGGGAAACTGCATAGGTTTCATCCAGTGGCGCAGCATACCTCACATGGTCCGGAGGCGGCGTAGGAGCGGTGGGGGACATTTTTGGGGCCCGGGAATTTTGCGCGTAATCAATAAATTACATGCAAAGTTTTTATTATTAAGTTCCTTTTCAATTATTATTGTTGCAAAAACAAATTAAATCTAAAGATTAAATAATACTTAAGATCCAGCAATGTTTTACTATTGCGGTAGCATTTACGAGAGCAAAAGATCATTGTGGAAATTGGTGATTACCAAAAATTGTATGCGAACTACCACGACGCAACATTGGATCCATGAATTAGCTCCTTTTGGCAATTTAAACCAGAAAAACCAGTTCGTATTGAAACTAAATGTATAATTTCCGATTTCACTTCTGCAAAGGATGGAAAAAAATCTTTTTATTCAAAAAACTCTTTGTAACTGTTTGTATTTCTATATTCCATCGTTTGATATTATTTATATGAAAATATTCTACTACTTAATACTTTTTATAGTGCCAAACACATGGAAAGTGATGTAATGTAATTACCCTCTTTTTGTTTCGATCTTTGATTAAAAGAAGAGTTCCTTAAAGTTGTATGATGTGAAATTTTCATTCATATTGACATTATTATGTATTTCAAAGTTAAAAAGTATTATTAGAACCGCGTGGAAAATATTGCACGGGAAATAATTTTGACGCTTCGAAAATGAATTCAACTATGAACTAGAGCTAGATATCTGTTTTGATTGAGTTTTCCTTTTAGAAAAATAAGGGTTTAATACGAATGGCGTACGATGGTTTTAGCCAATCAATTTGCATGAAGAATCACTTACTCGAAGATGTCTATGGATGTCCCTCATTCCAAGACGAATGACACCGTAATCCAAAGTCGGGTGTGAGGTCGAAGGCAGCCCTAATGCCTTTCTCAGCTGAACACCAGATTCTCCCCTTGCACCCTCCCATAACACGATGAGGACTGATGCAGCTCCATATGGGGAGAAAGCTACATTTCCAGGCAGACAGGCAAAGTCCTAGAAACAATTGTGGAGACAGTTGATGCCACTTTAAATACATTATGCAGCGCTTTGTGAACGTGTGAAAGTGTCTTCGATTAGTGCTAATTGTAAGGGTAAGTCGACCAACCTGTAGAAGGGCAACACCAAGGTGATTGGTGACGTCGGTCATAACTTGGACAGGTTCAGGTGGAACTGGCGCAGCACCCCAAGGGGGATAGCACAGAACACCACCCATCGCACCAAACAGCACCAATAGGATCCACATGGTAGCGACCACATCTAACAATAAGAAGGGAGATGGAGAAGCGGGTGAGCGGGGAAATGTTGATTTTGCAGTTTATTGATCGGAATTCATAGAAATTTCAAAAGCAATCTTTGAAAAAATCATTCATCGCAGTAATTAAAAGGAAAGATTTCTATTCGCATTATTATGCTTTAACATAGAGCTTTGAAATGAGTAAAGACGGAAAAATTCCTCAAATAAATATTAGAGAAATAATCTTTTAGCTGAAGGTAAAAACTTTCCACCAATATGTTAAAGAAATGGTAAGCTCAATTTGTATAATCTGCCTTGCATTAATGTAGCTACTAAATTACTTTGATCACTATACATTTCCTATTAAATTCTGTTTTATTCATCATCAAAGTTTCTTCCAGCTATCATCACATAGACTAGCAAATTTTCAATGATAGAGTTATTGTTCCTTTTAAAAGGTGAATTTGGAAAATAACAGCCTTTATTAAATCACCTAAAAACTGACAGCAATATGTGGATGACTCCATCTTATGAAAGGACGCCTTGAGGCAAATGAAGGTTTTCCATTCTAGGATTCCAATTCTGGAGGATGCCTCCCAATCACGTTATCAGTAAAGGATTCAACAAAAGTCAAGCGCCAATGAAATTTTGTGTCACGTGTGAATCTGTGGCGAAAACTTCCAATCGATATATGTATTTTTTTTTAATTTCCTCCCGTTTGAATTTGTTTAACTACAAAAGTATTGACATAAATCACAGTCTTGAAAATAAATATATTCATTATATATTGATGTAATTATAATTTCAAATTACCTCTATATTAATTATTAACCAATTGCTTTTTGTCACTTTCTGTTATAAAAAGGCAAAGGGTAGGTAAGAAGTAATGCTATGATACTGAAAATTAAAAGTTTACACGAGTGCTCTGTTATCCAATTATAATAAAATCCCAGGTTCGTTCGATCGTTCGTCCGTTCGTGCGTAACTGGTGGTAAAAATACATTAAAAGAAGAATAATTTGATCAAATATGTACATATAACAATGACATTTGGCGGAAATGGTCTGTTCATAAGTAAAAATGCTCCGACGAAGAAAAATTTACGAAAAACTTCCCGAGTTCGAGTCAATGGCTGGTGATACTATTATTAAACTATTATTAAACATAACATAACACGTAGAAATCGATTTTTCGACCTGCAGGCTTTTTTTCTTTTGCAAAATTAAATTAGAAGTAATTGACCTACGATCTTCGGATGAAAACCATTTGAAAGGAAAATAAACAAAGATTCTTATGTTAATCGTCGATTATTGTTTTCGGTTCGAAATCGCTCGAACTTTACAAAGAATTCCAAATTTCTTGAAAATATTGCGTTTTTTGTGAAAGGTTCCCATGACGACAGAACAGATTGTTGAACTCGAGATCCTCATTATGTATGCTTTATTCATCATCATCATATGTAGTCTGTCCGTAGACAGGTCCGTGATTATTCTTGGTTAAACCTGGTTCTCCATATACTCCTATTTTCCGCTGTCCTCTTTATATCTTGATAACTCTCTTTCCCTTTCAAATCGTCTATCAGCTGAAACCTTTTCCTACCTCTTTCCCTTTTTCCATCTAGTTTTCCTTCTAACACGTCTTTAATCATACTCTCTCTCCTCAGGTAATGTCCAACCCAGTTAGCCTTCCTCTTTCTGATAGTCTGTATAATCATTCGCTTCTCTCCTATTCTTCGTACCACTTCATCGTTTTTCATCCTATCTGTCCATTTTATCTTCAGCATTCTCCTCCAAGTCCACATTTCAAAGCTTTACAAGTATTTTATGTCATTTTTCCTTAGCGTCCATGTTTCTGCCCCATACAATGCTATACTCCATACGTAGCATTTTATCAACTTCTTGCGGATATCTTCCCTTATATTCCCTGTAAGTAGTTGTTTCTTTCTCCTGAAAGCCGCTTTTGCTTTTCCTATTCTAGTTTTGAACTCATCCGTACATTTTGCCTCTCGTGTTATGATACTTCCAAGGTATTTATATTCTGAAACTTGTTCTAATGGCTTTCCCCCAATATTTATGTTCAGATTCTCTTCTTTACCCGATATTCGAATGACCTTGGATTTTTCTGTATTTATTTCCATACCGTATTTTCTACCTGTTATCACTAGTCTATTTATCATTTTTTGTAGCTCCTCTTTCTTTCTTCTAGAAGTACTAGATTATCTGCGTATTTTACTGTTCTTATAATCCTTCGTCCAATTTTGAAATCTCCTGTGCCTTCTAAAGCTTCTTGCATTAGACTTTCTCCATATATATTGAATAGGGTTGGAGATAGGCAGCAGCCCTGTCTTACTCCTCTATCGATATTTATTCCGCAGGTGTCCACATTCTCAAACCTGAGCTTTACAACTTGATTCACATTTAGATTTCTAATCAGTCTCCTGTCTTTCCAGTCTACACCTATATCCTTTAATATCTTCATCAACTTTACCCAATTTACTCTATCAAAGGCCTTCTGCCAGTCTACGAAACATGCGCAGATATCTTGACTGTATTCTATTGCCCTTTCTGATATGATTCTAACTACTCCTATAGCATCTCTAGTTCCTCGTCCTTTTCTGAAACCGAATTGATCTTCCCCTATTATTTCTTCTGCCTTTTTCTCCAGCCTTTTATTAAGAATCCTCGTGATGATCTTCGAAGTGTGTGACAGAAGGCTTATCGTTCTGTAATCTTTACACTGCATTGCCTTTGGCTTCTTCTTTAGAGGGATCATTGTTACTTCTAGGAAATCCTGAGGCCACTCTCCCGTGTCGTAAATCTTATTAATTAATTTCGTGATCGCTTTTAGTCCTTCTGATCCTATGACTTTAAGTATCTCAGCCGGTATTCCATCGCTGCCCGTGGCTTTCCACTTCTTTAGTTCCACTATCGCCTTTTCTACTTCGCTCTCCATAATACTTGGTCCTAAGTTGTCTTCTTCAATGTTTTCCTCTTTTTCCAGTTCTATTTTTGCCGCTCCTGCCTGTTTGCTGTATAATTCCTTAATGTATTCTTCCCATACCCATGCTTTATTATCTAACAATAATATAAGGCTACTTCTGCCCCTTTGTCCCTTGGTCCCTTTGTGGCTCCCTCTGTCACGCTATAAAAATGTAAATAACTCGATAATGGAACGAGATTCATTTTTGATATTTGGCAGGAATGATCGATTCACATATTGTAAAATGATGACGAAAATAAATCTTGAAAAAGTCCTTGGTTCGACTCCAAGATAGGCAATTCCATTTCCCATATAATAACACGTAAAAATCGACTTTTTGACTTGCAGGCTTTTATTCTTTTTGAGATCTAAATTAGAAAGGATTAACCGATGATCTTCGAATCTAGCCCATTTAAAAAAAATAACTATGACGTTTCTTATTCTGTTCATCCTTTCCCGCCTACAGTTCAAAATTCCTCATGTTAAACGTTTAATTCACATATTTTGGGGAAATCTTACCATTTAACGGGACGTTGCCATTGCCATTACATTGTTAAACCTCGAAATCCTATTCTTATTTCAATCCTTATGGCTGAAAGCGTGCTTTGAATGCTCTTACAATTAGTACGAGAGAGAGAAGGAGAAAGAAATTCTTTTCATAGCAACCAATGTAAACAACTAAAAGAGAGCGAGCTACACTGGCAAATATATAAAATATAAGCGAAGGAAATTCTCCAAAGCCAGTCAAACTGATAAAACCCGGTTAAAAGGCCGGATAAAAACAGATGAACCCGGATAAAAACCCAATACGTATTTCGGCTACAAAGTAACCATCATCAGGGGTTAAAAAAAGGGGAAGGGGGACTTGAGAGAGGGCGACTGAAACCAAGACCAGTGGCACGCTCTCAAGTGGATGTCCAGGGCTGTGACTGTGTATTTATACCTGGTTGGTGGGCAGGGGGGGAAGGGGGGGGGGGGAGAAAAAGGGGGGGACCTAGATGACCTAGGTGATGGGAGAAAAAGGGGGAGAGGTCAGTTTAAAAAGAACGCTGTTTATTACCCCTAACTCATTATTCATCAGGGTGTGTCTGTATTTATGAATGTGTAAGCTTTCTGTCGCGTCGAGTTTGGTATTTGGGACTTGTTTAAGCAGTTTGAGGCTATTTGTGTCTAATGGGTGGCTTACCTAACACTAACAACCCCCCCCTCCCCCCTTCCCAACCCGACTCCCCTTGAGCCCGGCCTCCGTCGAGGTGAGAGGAGTGGGTACTGGCGCAATGGCCGTGGAGTCGTCCTCCGACAACACCTCGAACCTATTACTGACAGGAAGAGGGTCCACCGAAGCTGTCCCAACTCCCTGCCTTCGCAGCACCATCCCACGATCCCTCCGAGTGGACACCACTCCCCGCTCATCGGATTTCCCCACCCGAGGACCCTCAGCCCGCGGTAAGGAGTCAGTGGCAACCCCGATCGCTCTACCGGTTACCTCACCCAGGCGAACCCGAGCCGCCAATTTGGCTCGGCGAGTTTTCAGGGATGACCCCGCACTCCCCACGGACCTTTCCACCCTCTGAAGGAGGTCTACAACCACCCTCTCCAGTTCCGTGATTCGAGTCCTCATGGCCTCGCAACCAGCGGCGCACAAAAAAGAGGAAACGTGAGTCCTCGGTGAAGCCATCCTTAACTTTTACCTAATTTGTATACTAACGCAAAAGTGTCTTACAATATAAAAACAAAAGCTGAACTGGGAAAAGGCCAAAAAATCTGGTCTATGTTTTAATGCGGGGAATCTCTTCGTGAAGCGCACGAGAAAGGGTCAATCGCAGGTATAAAGTGAAAGGCGTAAACAACAAGCAAGATTCGATCACACACAGGAGATGTTAGTACACAATAACGAAAACATATAAATACTATGTAACGTAAAAATAAAACAACTTAAGAGTTAACTATTACGGTAGACAAAGAAAAACTATAACATGGATGTTATAACAAAACAAATTAAGCAACAAACGAATATTAAATAAAATTTACGGAAAGATAACCCATACCCATAATCCATATCCATAATCCATACCCATAACCCATACCCATAATCCCTACCCATAACCCATACCCATTACCGATACCCTTCTTCTCCATAAGCTTGAACATTGGTTTGATATCGATGGTAATTTCCTCAGACTACTGGAGTTACCATAAAAATCGGATGTCTAACATTTCTAAAAATTTCAAATAGGTTACATAATAATAAATATTTTAAGAAGCTGCGAGAAAATTATAGACTTTACAAAGACCGGAAATATACTCAAATAGCCTTCTAATATTGGATATAGCCACAAAGCTCTAACATTTAAGAAAATAAAAAGGAGCGTTACTAAAACGTAAATTGTTAACAATAGTCGTCAGTAGATGGCGTGGTGGTGGCAGATAAAAATATAAGATATCTCTTAAACAATGCATTATATAGAAAAGTGTTTCAAAAAAGGTTGTAGAAAGTTAAATTACCTACAACGTATATTCTAAAAGATTTTTCAAATATTAAAGCAAATATTTCAAAATAACGGATAAGTGACGAGTAAGCACCCACTTCCGGTTGACCGATCTTTACCAAAAACAAATCAGGTCTTCTAACTTTTATAAAAATGTTAAATATAAAATTTCGCGTTGACCTGATTAATAGTTTTTGAGTTAGAGCACCCGCAAAAAGTATCACATGCACGCACACACACCCAAACAGATCATCGAGAAAATGGTCAAAACGTGTTCAGGGGGAACCTCAAAACGTGCATTTCCGTTGAAATCTCGAAGTCGATTTTTTTTCATGAAAACAGTACTTTCCCCTGTACTACGTATATGGAGAAAGTAAAAAACATTGGCAGTGGATCGGATCCAGCGAGTTGTTTTGTCTGGTTCATATTCTAAATGGTCTCCTGTTATATCTGGTATTCCACAAGGCAGTGTCCTTGGACCCTTCCTTTTTATTTCCTCCGTATACGTAGTATAGGAGAAAGTATTGTATTCATGAAAAAAATCGACTTCGAGATTTCAACGGAAATACATGTTTTGAGGTCCCCGGAACACGTTTTGACCATTTTCTCGATTATTTCTGTGTGTGTGTATGTGATGGCTTTTTGTGGGTGCTCTAACTCAAAAAATATTAATCAGGTCATCGAGAAATTTTAACTTTAAGATTTTTATAAAAGAACAAGAGTTGATTGGTTTTTGGTAAAAAAATGGTAAACCGGAAGTGAGTGTTTTCTCTTGTCACTTATCCGTTATTTTGAAATATTTGCTTTAATATTTGATAAATGTAAAAATGTGCTGGTATAACCATTGTTGGAAATTTAATTTTCTTACAACCTTTGTTTGAAACATTTTTCTATATAATGCATTGTTTGCATTTGGTAACAATTGACGCTTATTTACGTCTTAGTAATGCTCATTTTTCTTTTCTTAATTGTTAGAGCTTTTTGGCTATATCCAATATCGGAAGGCTATGGTTTGAGTTTAATTCAGTTCTTTGTAAAGTCTAAAATTTTTACTGATATTAGAAATCCTGTATTTCTTAAACAGCATTTTACTACAATTGTCCTTCGAGTTATATTCTATTGCCCTCTCATATGGTTCATGTACGCCATTTCTAATGTTTTTTCCCTTAATCAGGTTTTTAACTTCTTTTTCAGAATTGTAAAAACCCGTGTGCCTTCTCTTCGCCATGCCTCTGCTGGTGCTATATTATCCTACCTCTCCCTCAATAACCTTAAAGCTACCTTGATTAAAACCGATCTCTCGCTTATTTATAATACTATAAACTCTTATCTCGTACAGTCCTAAATTAATCGCCCCATTCAATTTCCGAGTTCCATCGAAAGTTACTCGATCTACTTCCTTACTTAATGTTCCTTCATTTAAAATTTCTCTTGCCCAACACTTCCTATTCTATCGACTTCCTTCCCTTTTAAACTCCCTACCTGAAAATATTGATACTTTCTCTTTACCTTATAACTCTTTCTTAAAAGCAGCCTTGACTTATACTTTTGTAAATAGATGAAATGATATCGTTTCTATATATATTTTTTGATGTCATATTACAATAAAAATAATAAAATAAATTTTTAAATTTATTTACTTTTGCTGCTGGGTACCCCAAGTTTTGAATTGCTGGTTCGGGGGTTTTGGGGCGCAGCCCCCACAAAAAAAGATCCGAACTTTACCAAACGTTCCCCATTCCTTAATTACGCAAGCGATGTTTACAATAACATTCACTATTTTATGTGTTGTATTGTAAAGTTTTACCATTAATATAATTACGCATTAACGTCTTATTTAATATTCACATGGACAGATGCGCCGAATCCTTTAAAACAGCAATAAAATTATGTGGATTATGTCAATACTATTCGCCAAGACGTAAACAATAAACAACATCTTGGTTAAAAAACACATGTAAGTAGATATATCGATTTTTGTTGCGATAAATCTTTCAATGTTAATGGTGAAAGATAACAATATTCTAATATTCCTTAAAAATCATTTGACACACTTTAAAACTATTCATAGACTTTATTTAGGCATGAATTCATTTGCATCCTTTATCTTGGCGTAGACTATTCTTCCTCTACGGCGCGCCATGGCGTGGAATTTCCTTGCATTAATCATTACCTGAAGAGGACAACAATTAAGAAATTTAGCTTTGTTGCCTCCTAGAAAATGGTCGTCTAAACCGATAAATGTTGCGCTTAAAGAAGATTTCGAGCGATTTATAATGTAATACGGCAAAATATGAACATGATTAAAGTATTTAGTCTTTCGTACGTAAAATAAGACATTTTCTGTGATTTAAAGCTAACATTTAAGTCTATTTATATCCACATCAGTGAAGGGCTGCAAGGCATTTTTGGTTTTTTATTTATTTTTTTATATCAGCTCATAAACAGCCGTTAACGGCCTTCTACAATGAGCGTAATAACTTTAACAAAGACGAACAAATACAACCATGCCCTCGGCAGGATTCGAACCCGCGACCCTAGCGTTGGGAGCCAGACACGCTAACCACCCCTCTACCACACCATTTCACATGAATTGTTATGGAAATAGTATTTTGTTGACTCCACGGGGTATAAGAGACCCCACGGTCTGAAAACCTAGACCATGTTCTTCCTTTGGTCCATAGGATGGCCCATTAACCTTTTGAACTCGATAGCTTTAATGATGTAAAAACGCATAAAGAGCATACATACATACACACACTCTAAAATATTTAGAAGATGAAGACATTTACACGAAGATCTATACATTTATTTCTTAAATTTTAGTTCTCCAAAAATATTAATCCACAAAGTGAAGGCTTCTTCGATCGGTTTCGCGCGCGGATCTTATTCTTTCTTCAATTTCGTGCGGAATTAAGTGCCGTATGTATATTGCAGCAATTTTACCTTTAAAATTCTGTTAGCCTTCGCTTTTCGTTTTATAGATCCTGAAAGTCCTCCAAATAAGTGCCGGCAATGAGTAAATGGCGACTGTTTCAAATTGGATTGGACCTCAACGGATTGCTGAAAGTCCACATACTCGCGCACTGAGGTTGCTTTCACTTGCTATGCATCTCGGCGTAGTCTAAACTATTTAGAAATATGAGCGGAGTGTCGCAGTTGATCCAATTCCCTCTACATATTGAAAGTTCAATGGAGCGTCTCATTAATGCATAATGAGAATAACATGGCGTGTCACGTGAAACATTTCCAATCACTTCCAAAATGGCGTAACTCTCATAGCAATTCTATTTCTAAATACAGTCATCCCTAGCTCATTGATTGGTTCCAGGAAAACCGTACCTTAAGTGGAACCGCGATAAAAGGATCCTTTTTCCGCAAGAACTTAAGCAGATTTGGTTTAATTCATTGCCGCAGACCCCTTAGTACTATCAAATTGCATTTTTTCAGATAGGGTATATGAATGGCGGTGCGCACGCAGTTCACATGCAAAACTCAATTTGCGGTGAACTTCGTTCGAATATGGAAATCAGCAAATTTGAACAGCGTTCCTACGTGAAAATAGCAGTTCTCCGTGGCAGAAATGCACAACAGTGCCATGCAGAGCTTCATGAAGCGTTGGGTGATCGTGCTCTACCGCATCGGACAGTTGCAAGATGGGTAAAGGAATTCAAAAGTGGAAGTATAAACGGTAGACAAGCAGCCCAGTGGAGGCCCCGCATCCGCTCACACGGACCTGTCTGTGGCCGTAATTACGCAGTGTACGGATGAAGACAGGCGCTGGACTGTTGAGCAATTGGCTGATCACACTGGGATTTCCGAATCGACCGTGCTCCGAATTCTACGGAATGACTTAAAAATGCGCAAGATTGCTTCCAAATGGGTGCCACATCATTTAAGCGACGCTCAAAAGTGGACACGCTACGAGACATGTCGTATCGATCTGGAACGATTTCATCGCGAAGGGGCCAACATGTTGAATAGAATAATTGCAATTGGTGAAACATGGGCAAGGGCATACGAACCCGAACTTGAAACGATAGTCCTCTGAATGGCATCAAACACAATCACCACGAAAACACAAGGTTCGACATGGTCAGTCCCCCACTAAGCTGATGATCATTTTGGCGCATGACGTCAAAGGTGTTCTTGTGTGTCACCCTGTGCCAGAACATCTAACTGTGAATGCACGGTATTATAAATCATTTTTGCAGTACCACCTACGTCTTGCAGCGAGGGAAAAGCGTCCAGAACTGACTGGCAATGCCATCATATTACACGATAATGCTACAGCCCTCACGGCAGTCACTGTTAAGATCGTTTTTCAGCGTTGGGGAAGTGAAGTGTTACTGCATCCTCTATATTCTCCTGACCTCAGTCCATGTGACTACGATCTGATTCCTAAAGTGAAGGAACCATTGCGGGGGAAATGCTTTGCGAACAAATAAGACATTCTGAAAGCATTTCGGCGTGAGGTGGCAAAGAATTTTTGAATTTGAATGCCCAGCCGATATGTTTCTTCCTACGCACAGTGGGTATCTCAGAGGTAGTGCGATGAATAGCCGTGTAAGGGAGGAGGGAAACCCGGTGCCGGCATTTGCCTGCTCTTACGAAGAACACCAGGGGGGCCAACAGCTTAACGTCCCTTCCGAAGTACGGATCAGCTGAATTTGCGCGGTCTTCTCAAACTACGCAAACAGGGGGCCGTGTGACCTTGAGAAAAATCCTACTCGCGCAGGATTCGTACCCGATGACTTTTTCAAGCATCGGGCGAGTAGCTTCCAGCGTCCTAACCACTACACCACCGGCACCCCTCCATGGCAAATATTAGCCAGTCAGGTGTTCCCAATGGAATTCACCGCCTTCCCTATCGTTGGCAACCAACTGTAGACAACCTCGGAGAATACTTCAAAGATTGTTAACAATGTGTTTTTTACGTTGTACTGTTATTCTGTGTTATTATTTTACGTTATTTTTCATTCTGTATATCACAATAAAAAAGTGAAACGATGATTCAAAACGCATGATGTTTGTTTTGCCACTTAACAGATCCTTCTATGCATTACCCCCATCTCACGGTGCAATTTAGAAGTGCATGTGACGCACTTTCTAATGCATATGCTAGATTTCCCACGTTGCCACATGTTTGGCAAAAACAATATTTTTTAACTCATTGTCTGATATATTTGGCAGGATTATGAATTCAAATTGTAAGTTAGTACTTGTTGGTGACCTGAATATTGATACCTCTAGTAATAATAAGCAAACCAAACTCCTTGTAAATTTCCTTGACATGCACAACTTATCTTCTTTAGTTGATCAACCTACAAGGATCACAGCTACCCCTTCCTCAATAACTGATCATGTAATTATCAACTTTGAAAGAGATCTCTGTTATGTAGATATTGTAAATACTCATATTCTTTCGCAATTTGTTGCTGTAGCCATAAATGAGAGTGGTTCCGGCAATACTTATTCCTTCTACAGACGTAATCTTAGCCCAGAAAACCTAGTCTATTTAAATAACTTATTAAGATTGGAAATATGGGATTTAGTATATAGCTCACATTCTGTTGATCAAAAGTGGAATTATTTCATTTCAACATTTATAGAGTTCTTTAATAGAGCCTGTCCACTAGTTAATAAAAATAGCTCTAGAATACAGCTTGCTAAATCCTGGGTTACTAACAATATAAAAATTGCAAGAGAAAAATTGTGGGATGATTATGAGAAATTCAAAAGTACTAGAGAGAAAATTAATTGGGATACTTATAAATTAAACAAGAAGGAATATAGGAAATTAGTTTAGAAAGCAAAAGCTAATTATATTAGTCAGTATTTAACTGGTAATGACTCAACTTCCATAGGAAAGAAAGTCTGGAAGATTATTAATAACTATAGGGGAACTTCAAGCAAAACTATAAAACAGATTAAGCTACATGTTGATGATGATGATGAACTCCTTGAAAATCCTTCAAAAATAGCTAATATGTTTAATGATTATTTCATTAATATAGCTGATACCATGTTGAAGAATATCGGGAGACAAGCAGATGATTATATTAGTAACAAATATATTTCTGATTCAATATTTTTAAAGGAAGTAACTGACCTAGAGCTACTGAGAATTATTTATAAATTTAAAAACAAACAATCCTTTGGAATGGATGGTGTTCTTATGATAGTATTAAAAACCTGTGCTCCACTTTTGGTTACAGTTTTGAGCCATATGATCAACTTCTCAATGGATCAAGGTATTTTCCCCCAATGTTTGAAGGTGAGTGTTGTAAGGCCTATTTTTAAAAAAGGATCTGAAACACATGTAGGCAATTACAGACCTTTCTCCTTGCTGTCAAGTCTCTCTAAAATATTTGAAAAGATTATATTAGACCATATGTTGAATTTTTTTAACAAACATCGAATATTCAACCCCAACCAGCATGGATTTACAACAGAATTGTCAACTAAAACTGCCGTAGCAGAATTTATAAATAGGAAAAAGGAGAAAGGAATCAAAACATGTGGTATTCTTTTAGATTTGAGTAAAGCATTTGATTGTGTACACCATCCTAGATTCCTAAAAAAACTTTATAATTGGGGAATCAGAGGTGATGCATTTAAGCTAGTAAAATCGTTCTTGCATAACAGATCTCAATGCACAAAGCTGGTTTCTTTCAGGGAAAACAGACTAGAAAATATTTTATCGGATTTTAAAGTAATAAAACAAGGAATTCCTCAAGGTTCTGTATTAGGACCTTTCTTTTTCTTGTGTTATGTTCCTGATTTCCCTGAGCTTTCCAATTGCAAATCTATTCTATTTGCTGATGACACAACAATTATTTGCACCGGCCCTTCAACTGCTGAGTTGGAAATCAATTCATTTTTAAGAGTAAACCATATATTTCAGTATTTCAATTCCAATCACTTGTTAATAAATGAATCCAAATCAAATTTTATACTTTTTAAACCAAATAAAGGGTTAAATAATGATAATATAAATATCTTTGTTGACAATTCCCAGATTATAAAATCTAATTCCTCTAAGTTTTTAGGAATTTATATTGATGAAAAACTTAATTGGGAGGCCCACATCGATTTCATATGTAGTAAACTTTCTACAAATATTTATGTTATGTTAAAACTTAGGAAATTAGCAGATACCAAAGTACTTTTAACAATGTATTATGGGTTGATATACCCATATTTATCTTATTGTATATATACTTGGGGAGGAGCAAGTGCCTCACGAATAAATCGAATATTTTTGCTTCAAAAAAGGGCATTGAGAATTATTGCAGATTTAAAAAGTAGGGAATCCTGCAGACCAATTTTCAAAATGTTCAATATAATGATGATATACTCAATATATATATATATATATATATATATATATATATATATATATATATATATATATATATGAATGTATATTATATGTCAAAGAAAATAATAAGGAAACAAATATGGACAAACATGATTATATGACTAGAAGGAGAAATGACCACCAACTAGAGTATCACAGGACAACCTTATACAAATCAAGTATGTCTTATGCTGGAAAGTATTTTTATAATAAACTTCCTAAGAGTATAAAGGTTATCAATAAATTAAGTATGTTTAAACTTGAATTTAAAAAATTCTTGATTGGCAAATGTATTTACAGCCTTAAAGATTTTATGTAATTGTTACTTTAATGTATAATAACTTCAAATATGTACATATTTTTTTGTGTTTGACTTGTACTATGTTTGTATTTAATAAATCGACGGGATTAATAAATAGTATGAGTATGAGTATCATTAGGTAGAATAAAATACTTATAAAAAATCTCCCAGGAAGCCACATCCTGACTCTAAATGGTGTGATAAACCAGAGTTAGAACTAAAATATTAAGTTTAAATTGTCTTTGATTTGTATCGTTCGCCTCGACGATATAGAGAAGTACAGGCGGTTGACATTCAATTAGTGCTTGCTGCGCGCCCGCCGCTTGATTTGACCGCTTACTTATATATACGTTGCAGGAATTGTGATGCGTTTGCATGTGGATGGCTATCCATAGAAGATTTAACTCAAATCATTTGGAAAACGGATTTTGTTATGCGAACATTAACCTGAATAAAGTTTGAATTTTTTGTTCTTCAGTCGTCGGCCGCTTTCGTTTTATGATCATCCTGAACACCCTCTAGGAGCGATCCTGAGTTACACAAAAAAAACAGTTGCATGAAGAGGGTGTGCGGCGCCATGGATCTGAGACCGAGCGCGATATATCGATACAGCGCAAAGAGAAGCCGCGTTAAGCGAGGGTGCCCGTATTTCTGATATCGAGGAAACCCAAAAATTCTTAAAATGATTAACTTTTACCAATATAGCGATCATGAATTTCGAAAAATAAACAGAAAATACATGACTCGAAAACTGTCCTTGTTCTTAAGTCGAGCATATATACTCTGGCAACGTTGCGTCATTACACGCTATTTAAGCACGAAGCCTCGAGGAAAGCTTTCTCATTTTTCCGCTCTTTTCCCGAACAACATAATCTAATATTTCGAACGAGTGGCCTCTTTGAAAGGGTGACTCATCTGCCCGCTCCTAATGACCTACCGAATTAATTGGCATTATCCCACGTCGTGCGCCGAAGACCGGAACACACAAACAGCCATGTCCGAGGAGAAGCTTCCATTCAAAGGATTTTTTCCTCTTCACGAAATAGTACATCCGCGGGTGCTTCACAATAAATTAGTTAACACACACACACACACACACACACACACACACACATATATATATATATATATATATATATATATATATATATATATATATATATATATATATATATATATATCTATCATGTAAATTATATGTATAATTAGGCTTACCATATATTCAGGAGACAAAACCGGGACAAAACGTTTTCTGTAGAAGAAAGACCGGGACATGTCTTTTGTAATTTTTATTTGTTACTTGAACTTAAATATAATATAAACGAACTCTGCATAGCTTAAACGTACTTTATATTGCTATTAAATAATTTTATAAATTCGCCAATTAGATATTATAATAGTTAGACTTACCACAACCTAACCGAGACATTGGGAGATGAGGGATGGAAAAGAGAGAGGCTAATCAAAAACTATCTAAAGAGATCCAGAAATGTATTTAGCATGACATTGTTAAATCTAAAATTCAATATTTTAACAAAAAAGAAATTATTTGACATTAGGAGCCCTTTATTTATTCAGAATCAGATTTTCTACAACTATCCCTGACTTCGGCACATACTTATTTTCCGGGGCCAAACAACAAACCGACCGGTACAAGACCTCGAAAACGGGACAATCCCGGTCAAACCCGGACGTATGGTAAGCCTATGTATAATTAATGTATATTTTATGTGTACTTAAGTGTCTATCTAATATATAAAATGAATGTGTGTATATATGTATGTTTGTATGTCCCTTATACGTTTTTACACCGTTGAAACTATCGAATTCAAAAGTTTCATGGGCCATCCTATGGACAAAAGTAAGAACTTGATCTAGGTTTTTAGACCGTGGGGTCTCTTATACCCCGTGGAGTCAACAAAATACTATTTCCATAACAATGCATGGGAAATGGTGTGGTGAAACCCCAAAATGCCATGCAGTCCTTCACTGATGTGGATATAAATATACCTAAATATTAACTTACGATCACGGGAAATGGCTCATTTTATGCAGGAAAGACTGAATACATGTTTTGTCGTATTATATGTTAAATCGCTCGAAATATTCATTTAAGCGCAAAATTTATTAAATTTTTCGCGCGGCAACAAGGCTAAATTTCTTAATTGTTGTCCTCCTCAAAGGGAGATAGCCACGTAAAGATTAATGCAAGGAAAGTCAACGCCGTGGCACGCCATAGAGGAAGAATAGCCTACGCCAAGATAAAGGGTCAAATGAATTCATGCTTAAATATAGTCTATCAACACTTTTAAAGTGTCAAATGATTTTTAAGGAATATTATAAGAATGTTAACTTTTACCATTAACATTGAAAGATTTATCGCAACATAAATCGATACATCTACTTAAATTTGCTCGGTAACCAAGATGCTGTTCATTGTTTACGTTTTGGCTAATAGTATTGACATAATCCACACAATTTTATTGCTCCTTTAAAGACTGCGGTGCATCTATTCATGTGAACATTAAGTAAGACGTTAATGCGTAATTATATTAATGATAAAACTTTACAATACAATACATAAAATAGTAAATGTTAATGTAAACATCGCTTGCGTAATTAAAGAACGGGGAACGAAACTTCGGGGCTTATGGTGCACTCGGAGTAATTTCTATCTTAATAAAACTGCTCGATTATGCCAAATATTCTTGGAAAAGCAGTCTGCCATGATTATATGATGGGTTCGCCATTTACACCCACGAGCACAAGGCTGACTAAAATTTTTCGATGGTATCTTTAGGTGGTAGTTAAAATTCCGTGTGAATCTTTTCTAAGAATAACACATTTGAGAAATTTTGGGGCACCTCCAGCGCGGGGACCCGAGAAATAAAAATCATTTGCTACTTAAAAGAAAATTCTTTCCCGAGCGATACCGGGTAACTCCAGCTAGTATCTTATAAATAATTTAGAGTGTATGTGTGTATGTTCTTTATACGTTTTTACACCGTTGAAGCTATCGAATTCAAAAGTTTCGTGGGCCATCCTATGGACCAAAGGAAGAATTTTGTCTAGGTTTGCAGACCGTGGGATCTCTTATAGCCCATGGGGTCAACGAAATACTATTTCCATAAGAATGCATGGGAAATGGTGTGGTGTGGTATTGAACATCTGTTGCAGTTTAGAAGCACGATAAATGTGCGTTGACCGGTAAATGTGTAAATGTCGTGGTAAATGTGCACAACTAAACTAAATTTCAACATGAATACGAATTTTAATCGGCCCCACCGGGTTGGGTAGGTTAGTCGAAGTGTTTTTGGTTCATCCTCACGTTCACTGTTTTCCTCCCTCGGGTTGGGAAGCGTTCATCTTAATATATACCAATGGAGTCGAACCTTCGATGATTTTTGTTATAAATTAACGTAATTATTAAAGTGTAGCAATTCTCATTCTTACTTATTTGGCACATTTACCAAGGCACATCGGTAAAATTGCACATTTTCCGAGAAATGTACGGATAATACGTATTTCTGGAAACTTAAACTTACGTTTACCGAGCTTGGGGGTTAATGTGCACATTTACCGCTAAATGTACACATTTCCCGATTACGTACCTTTACCGCAACATATATATGACGGTATACGGCGATGATATATTTACGTTCTTTCCTACTGTAGTTATGTAATGTTTCCAATATCTTGTTGCAGTTTTACATTGTGATACATACATTATGTATGGTTTTCGCAGCTTTTTCACACCCCTTTCTCAGTGGGTGTTTTTCTGCGTGGGTTTTACTGGGAATAACAAGCCTGTTTTTACCTAGGTTTTCCCCACAGACTTACATGTCTTCACTTATATCTTTTTATGTTTTGTATATTTTTATATACTGTTATTGTAATACTTTTGTTTAATATCCATCATATTGACGAAGGGTTAAATGTAAGAATGGACCTTATGGTCCAAATGTCGCCTGAATCAAGACAATTATCTATCTATATCCCCTTCTTCCCCTCCCTCCCACCCTCTTCTTCTCCCATCCCTCCCTCCCCCTTTATTCCCCATCTTTTCCCTCCCTCTCACCCCTCCCCCTTTCCCTCCCTCTCGCCCCTCCTCCTTTCCCTCGACGGCTCACATAAGCCCGATTAAAATCTTCGCGATTGGGACTCTTGCTCTACGTCCTTGATTACCGGAAGTGCGGACGAAAGAGAAAACGAACGCCCGGTTGGGCCTCTCTCTCTCTCTCCCTCTCTCTCTCTCTCTCCCTCTCTCTCTCTCCCTCTCTCTCCCTGCGATGCCACTCCGTTCAATGGCAATGCAAATGACCTGCCTCCCGGAAACCCTCAAGCAGGGTCGGAGGCGTCACGCGCCCGCTAGGTGTCAAAGCGTCACACGAAAGTTACACCCTCACTCCTTCGATGGGTCAGGTGGAGAGGGGAGTGGAAGATAGGAGAGAGGGGGATTGGAGAGGGGGAAGGAGAGAGTGAGATCGGAGAGGGGGAAGGAGAGAATAGAGAAGGGGGAGAGAGAGGAATTCGAAGCCGGAGATCGTAAGTGTCATGCGATCCTCATAATCCTGATGGCGGACCCAATCCACAGATGCAATACCTTAATTGCGTCGACCGCGCTTGTTTTTGCTCTCAATGTGTAAGCTATTATCGAACCATGTAACTCGTCTGGAAAATATACTTTTTAATGGTCAAACTGTTTATTATTTGTTCCGACTGCGTAACCACCGTCCAATTAGGAATCTCGTGGGATCATCGCTTTCGCTCCCTCCTCGTTTCGTGGCATCTGGAAATTCCTCGGCGGCGAAGTGACCGTCAAATGAATAAGTCCCGCGCATGCGCAGTGCGGGCTCAGTGTTTCGTGCGACATATAAGATCGTTGCGATAGTTAAATCGTTCTATGGTTCCATAAAATTGATTCAGCGAGCATTTGTTTGAGGAAGGCTACGCTCGAGTCGTTTCATGAGTGCGTAAGAGAAGATTACAATTTTAAAAGGAACTGGAAGGAATGGTTTCCATGGAGAGAAAGAGAGGGAGAGAGAGTGGGAGAGAGGGAGAGAGAGGGAGAGAGAGGGAAAGAGGTAGAGAGAGAGAGAAATAATAATAAATATTTTAAAACATTGAAGTCGATTTATATACCGAAACTGTTCCACAATGTACATCATGTGTTATAACTGGGTTTGGTAGGATTCGATTTAAATCGATAATTATCGATAGATAACGAATAAAAAAAATTAAATTCGACAAAATGTAATGTCGTCGATAAGTGTTGATTTTCACCACTACGTTTTCTACGAAATTTATGCGTCATGATTTTGAAATTTTGTTATCCGCTCTCGAACTTAACATATTTTACCACCAAACATCCAAAACGGTAGAGACAGTCAGTATTTGTTATTCCAAACGGCCACTTAACATTCGGATTTTGCTTATGTCGCTTACATCACTGTTAAGGGCACATTCTGAGCAGCCGTGGGATTCAAAGGTAAAGGGTAAAATATTATGATCGGTTTATTGCACTCTTTCTTTACCCTCGGCCAGACCCGATAATCCATACGCACTTTGGACTCCATTTACCGAAAAGTCGGGGGACATCTACTGCGTCCTCCGGGCGACGTTATCTGCCGGCCTCCTCCAACAGGCGAAATGAAAGGTTTCCCCTGACTGAAAAATGAGCACCGATCGTCAGATGGCCTCACGTCGTATCCAAAAGCACCCTGTCATGAAATTTATATAATTCATCAGAGATTGTCCTCAGTGGTTAGTTTCTTATGCATTGCTGTCGAAGGAGCATCGTTCCATACACGCACTCTGGACTTTTTCCGCATTCAACAAGATGAGATGTTTTTTATCAAAATATTCAGTCATACATTAAGTTGTGCATTACACTCACCTCACATTAATTTCTCACTAAGCCTCACGATTTCGTGCATAAGGAGTGCGGTTTAACGAGTAGAATATACTTTTTGATATATTGCGAAAAATTAACTGTTCCAGGTTGGAGGCAGAAGACATCAACAACACATTCGCCTAAATATAGATAACAAGAAACAAGGCAGCATAAAATAAGCCTTCTTTTTATATACACACTTTTAGTTAAACTTAATTAGAAGGAATTCAAATTATAACACTTTTCTAGATAAAAATTGATGAAATGTATTGAAATAAACGTCGATATTAGATATCGCTTTTTAATCAATATAAACGTCGATGTTTGGGTGTATTCCCGGCTAATCAATCTCTTGGATTATTATAGTCAAAATATAAACGTCGACAACTAAAATGCCCAATTAAATTTATAAAAATAAACGTTGATGTGCGTCGTTGATTTTTAGGAAAAATAAACATTGGTAGTAGTCTATTTTTAAGAAATATTAACATCGAAAACTACCAAGCCTATTAAAATGTATAAAAGTAAACGTAGATGTTGGTAGCCTTTTAGGAAAACAAGAAGTCCAAACCAGGACTAATGCAGGCTGGTTTCCCAAAATTGACGTTCTGAATTATATTATATTATATTATATACTAATTATATTGACAGGAAATGTTTCAGTATGTGTTTGTCATTCCAAGGAGTTCTCATACAATAAACACCATTTGTAATTCATAGTTAATCAATGATAGAGAAAAATTTGAAAACAAATTAATATAGTATTATCATGTTTAAAATAGTAAAAGCAACGTCAAAATCTCTTTCTGACATTATATTTTACATGTATTTTTAAATAAACGAATTTAATATATGATTATGTTTATACGCTAATATGTATGGATCAACTGTCCATTGCTGAAGGCTAGTCGAGTGGAAAAGAAAATAACCCAATTTTTCACTTGTCTGTGCTCATGCCAAGTTAAGTAATAATCATCACCATGGCAACAATCCGACAAAATGCTATTTAAAACGAAAAAACGGTTTTTGTAGAGATTCAAGGAAATACGGTCAATTATATTAATTTGGAGATATGAATTAGAATCTACATTCTTTTCCCCTTAAGAACAGTACAAACCTCGCTCCGATATCACTACATTGAGATATTTTAATGCATTAAAGAAAACATCTCTGCATTCGATCTTTTATTAATTAAATCGTAACTATTAACCAAGAAAATCACCACATATTGGATTTATGCCAAAATGTCCAGGAACTGACTGTAGTACGGGAATCTAAATCCAACGTGTTAATATGACCAAGCTTACTTCTTTATGTAACAAAAATACATAGTTTGTCCAGAAAAAAGTTCATTGAAACGATATTTTTAGTTCTTGTATTTTTCCTTTCCTTACAAATTTCGCCAAAAGTGATGATTTCGCCAACAAAACCATATGAGAAAACATATATTAATAGTTAATTCACGCCTTTTACTAACTCTCTCTTGATGATTAAACCAAATTAGCACCTTGCATATCATTCACGAGAATATTATTGTTGTTCTACCACACTGAAACAGCATATTTTTATTCTCAAATATCGTAAGCTGCTATTTCCAATTTTTGATTTCGCATAATTCTTCCAATCACGTCGTTGACACATATATTTTACTAGCTGAAACGCCCGGCTTCGCTCGGGAAAGTTTTCTTTTAAGTTGAAAATGATTTTTATAATTTATTATTTTTATTGATATATCACTTTCGATGCCTTATTACAATAAAAATAATGCAATAAATTTTGAAATTTACTTACTTTTGCTGTTGGGTACGCCAAGTTTTGAATTGCTGGTTCGGGGGTTAGGGGGCGCAATTCCCACAAAAAAAGATCCGAACTTTACCAAACGTTCCCCATTCCTTAATTACGCAAGCGATGTTTACATTAACATTTACTATTTTATGTGTTGTATTGTAAAGTTTTACCATTAATATAATTACGCGTTAACGTCTTACTTCATATTCACATGGATAGATGCGCCGAATCCTTTAAAGCAGCATCAAAATTATGTGGATTATGTCAATACTATTAGCCAAGACGTAAACAATAAACAACATCTTGGTTACAAAACACATGTAAGTAGATATATCGATTTTTGTTGCGATAAATCTTTCAATTTTAATGGTGAAAGATAACAATGTTCTAATATTCCTTAAAAATCATTTGACACACTTTAAAAGTATTCATAGACTACATTTAAGCATGAATTCATTTGTACCCTTTATCTTGGCGTAGGTTATTCTTCCTCTATGGCGCGCCATGGCGTGGATTTTCCTTGCCTTAATCTTTACGTGGCTATTTCTCTTTGAAACTTAGCTTTGTTGCCGCCTAGAAAATGGTCATCTAAACCGATAAATGTTGCGCTTAAAGGAAGATTTCGAGCGATTTAGAATGTAATACGGCAAAATATGAACATGATTAAAGTATTTAGTCTTTTGTACGTAAAATAAGACATTTTCTGTGATTTAAAGCTAACATTTAAGTCTATTTATATCCACATCAGTGAAGGGCTGCAAGGCATTTTTGGGTTTCTCCACACCATTTCCCATGCATTGTTATGGAAATAGTATTTTGTTGACTCCACGGGGTATAAGAGACCCCACGGTCTGCAAACCTAGACCATGTTCTTCCTTTGGTCCATAAGATGGCCCATGACTCCTTTGAATTCGATAGCTTCAACGGTGTAAAAACGTATAATGAACATACATACACACACACATTCACTTTATAATATTTATAAAATTGCGAATGCATAATAGTAAATTATGCTTTGCCTCTTGAAATTTCATAATGAAAACTAGAAATCGTCAGTCCCAATGTCAATGCAATCCAAGAAAAGGAACGAAATGGCAGGTTGCAAATAATATTGCGGAAAAAGCAAACAGAAACGACTTTAATAATAGGGGCGTAAACCAAGGCCTAATTTTGGAGTTTTCCCCTTGGTGTTAATATATCCCCTGCCACACACCCTTGCGGTGGCTTGCAGGGTAAACTGTAGATGTAGATGTAATATCATAATTCAGAATAAAACGGGTTTTTGGACGCATACTTTTTTTCCATCTCGTTGGAAAATCGACGCTCATCGGCGACTATCCATTTCTATCGATTTTTAAATTAAAAATAAATCCACGTTTTTCGATTTAAATCGAATCCTACCAAGCCTAGTTATAATCCGACAAATGAATGTGGGCAAAAATAAAGGAAGACAATGAGAAGATTATATTTCATCCTAAAATCTTAAGTACACTTGTCGCAGAAATGAATCCGTCCGCAGAAATAGTTATTTCAAATATTTGTTCGTATATGAGAAAATAAGTTTAGGAAAAAAAGAAAAATTATTCTCTAAACTTTAATTTGATGTTAGGTCCACGTTTATGAATATGAATATGAGTGCTTAATTAATTCAAGATATACTCTTTAGAGTTGTGAATACGTTTTAACGTACAATATGCAATAGTTTACATTTATTCCATACAGACATAGTTAGCAAAGCTAGGCTGTCATTAGTCAGCACGCGACATTGCATTGGGGTCCAAGGAAACTTTTCTGCAGAGAGGAGCGGATGGCTAAACGGTACGCTTTAAAAGTCACGCGGTGCGACATCACTCGACCCCGCTTCGCCAATATAAACCTCTGAACTTCAATAATATTTATAAATATCGACTGTTATTTTATTTGTCCTTATTTAGTAATATCGTGAATGGTTAGATTTAATTAGACACCTGCTTTCCAATGGCCACCCCTGCGGTCGCCCATGTGAGAACTGTTTCATTGTATCGTTCATTGAAGCATTCTGAAGATATCCCTTATTCCGGCATTGCTTAGGTTAAGAAATATTTTAAATAGAAAATAAAATCACTCTGTGCCATAAATGTGCATTTATGCAGTCGCGGTAAGGATTTAAAATAATCTTTCGATGAATTTATAGCAGAATTTTTCTAATAATGCCACTGAAAGTATCATATTCATGACTAGGAAAATGCTATCACTCCTTCGGCGTTGTTTAGAGACGGAGTGAATGAGGAAATTAAAAAGAAAATGATTTGAGCTGACCAGGACAACAAAGACAAAAGTGTACGTTCGTGATATTTGAGTCATCACTTCGCCTGCGATACTTCCAACGAACATGAGGCATAACGGCATTTCTTTCGTGAAGAGCCAGTTTGATGGCGTTGCCAACGGTGCGACTGCGGAGGGTTCCGCTTTTAGCGCTAGATTTAGCGCTTTTTTCTTTTGTCTAGCGCCTTTTTTTGTGTTTGGCGCCATGGCGCTAATTTAGCCTCTTTTGAAAATTTCAGAGTTAAATTTGACGCATTTGTTTCTCATGGGATTGTTTTAAGCGTTTAAACCTACTTTCAATGAGGAGAAGAAAATAAAACAGATTGCATTGATCTACTGTCTGATAACGCCGAGTGTGGCCGTCCAGCCTGAGGCATATTTTCAAAAATGGAAAGGGGTAGCTGGGAAAACCAGTGCAACCGAAAAATTCCCTCGGTACATCCCTTGCGTAGGTTTTCCATCCTGTTAGACACGGAACATGTAAAGTGTCCCGAAGTTTTCCGACTAAATAGGAAAAGCGGCGTAGCAAGATCGCAAACGTTCACTGAAATTCTGCGGATTTCTGGGATTTTAAAATTCTATGCGATGCGAATCTCACATGTTCCCTGCCCTAAAATACGGATCCAGTCGCTCGGCCGCAGAAAGAATTTTGGGACAAGCCGAGAGGCCTTATTCGCTGTTGACATATATCGACATGATTGAATTGATTGAATGTAGTGCAGACGCAATATGCGTGGCATTAAAAAATCCCTATGAAATTATGGATTAGATTTGCAGAGACTTGTTGCTCTTGGGACTGATTATTCATCTGTAATGACTGGTATTAATGAAGGATTGTATGCTAAGTTAAAGACTGAGATTCCCCATTTGCTTTTGATTAAGTGTGTGTGCCACTCACTACAGCTTGCAATTTCACATGCCGTTCGTGAACGTCTACCACGAAATCTAGGTTTTATTATAAAGAAACAGAATTGGTTCTCTCATTCACCTATTCGACAAGCTACATATAGAAAATTTTATTCTAAAATTAACGATTGAATGGTTCCTTTGAAATTAGGTCAGTTAAGTCAAAGAAGATGGATATTAATCGAGGTTGCATTTATTAGAATTCTGCAGCAATGGATTGAACTTGAAGCTGCGTCCACACATCAACATTTGGTTCCAGCGACATGTTTACGAAATAAAGTTATTATTTGTTTCTTTGTGTTTCATAAAGTTCCTCTGTGTTGATCTCGCGAAAAACAAAAGTTAACGTTTGTCGCGTGCTTCAATAGATCAAAGGAAAACAGAAAACACGAGTAAACATTTGGTAACAGAAACAGGTTGTTCCATCAGTGTGGACGGTTAGTCGCCAGTTTCTACTTGTTCCTACATCAGGGTGGTTGTGATAACCAAATTCGGCCGACTAATAAGGAAACTTTTGTTACTGTATGTATACGTTTTCCAGGAACACTGACAAACATACTTCCTATAAAATGTTACTTAAACAGGTTGCTGCTAGTTTCTAAGTTACTGAAACATCTATCAACATCTATCAGCATTAATGTTGATGCGTGTTGTTTCAGTGTGGACGCAACTTATAGTCATTTTGAAATTGTTCGTATAACTGGAGTGCTGTTACACAGCTGAACTATTCTGTTCAATGTTTAGCGAGGAAAAAATGTATCGTTTCTCTTATTTTTGAAACCTATTGTTGGATAAGGTCAAATGGTGAATAAGAAGTTTGAAACTGAATTGCATGGCCCTACATAGTTGCTGGATGACTTAGTGCATTTAATTGATCCTATGTCTTCAAAAATAATTATTCCAGGAAGAGAAATTTTGGATTGAATAGATGCGCATATCCGATAATATACAGTAGAGAAATTTTGATTCGTTCTCTTAAACTTGTAATTTTAAAAAGAAATTTTAAAATGCAAATTAAAACTGTTCAGCAGTATTTCCAGCTAGTTTTGTGTTTAATTAACGCCGCCATAAGATTGTAGAATATTTCCTGGTGCCCGTAGGCAACATAAATTAGGAAAAATATATAAACAGAGGGATTTCTCTATCTAGCGCTTTTTTGGCGCCATTTACTATAATTCCAGATCCTACTTAGCGTATTTTAAGGTTGGATCTAGCGCCATTTACAAATCTGAGACGGCAACACTGGTCCCGCTCTCTCTAAAAAAAATAGTTGTCGTTCTTATAAAATAGGAACATTTAAAAAAATCGGAAGAAATTACGAACGTTGCCATAGCGAGAGAGGTTGCCTTATTTACTAAAATTTACTCGAACAAATTTTTGACGCGTATGAGGTCCCGTGCGCACACTTAGCAAGGAAACCTGCGATTTTACTAGGCGACTGTACTTGGATGTAACATATATTTACTGTTCATAGAATTCCTAATTCTTTTATATGCACGTAAGTAATATCGAAATTCATACTTGCATCGGTATATGCTGACTTCGCTATATTGTGATGTTTTCTTGATTAAATCACATAATACCAGTGAGAATTACCTTGAGTGATTTCCCACCGTTATCTTGGAAAGATATAAACGACACAAAATTTTCTAGTCTAAAATTCCAGCGAAAGTTTCTCTGAAACTTTGTTTATTCTAGCAAATACTAATTACATTACAAATTTATGCGTTTCAATGTAATAATTAACACAATATTTTCCACCTTGATATAATTACTTAAATATAATCTTTGCATTAAATAGAAGAAAATTATTTTACAAAAAAAGAAGATTTTATCAAGTATCAACTTAAACTTTTTATGGAGTTACTGCGATTAAAAAGTTTTCCATGGATTGTTATTTGCATAATAGCATGATACGTATTTATAATTCATTATGGCTATGCATTCGTTTAATTAAATCTCTTAATCATTTTTGATGACTCAGAAGAATTTAAAACGTTTCTTACTAGCAAAAACTAGTTTCAAAAGCAACCCTTTCGTTTCTGTCAGATTTTCGTGTTCTCATCAAATATTAAGTTGCAATTCTCATTCCGGTCTCATTGAAAATAAACGCACAGTAAAAAGGTTAATGTTTAGCATTCGCCTCCATAATCATCCAAAATTTTGCAAAGAGCACTTTGTGCGTGAGTTTAAGTAATTTCTTCTAAATTCTTTAAGCTGAAATATAAAGAAAATCAATTCCGTGATTGCCAAATTTTCTTAAATTAAAAATGAATGGCGAAATGATTTCTAATTCGAAATACATATTTTCTTCGACAATGCTATACCTATTTATTTATCGTTTATGTACGTTTCGCTTCAACAAACGTCATGGGTTAGTATGTATTAATATGTATGTATATTAAAATGTTCGTCCCATGCTGCTGATCTCGTTCAAGCAACTTGGCCCTTCCGTTTCCGGAAACAACAAATTATTGGAAAATTGTGAATATAATGGCCTGCGACGCGAAAAACATCTGAAGGTTTAATGGCGCATTCGTCACCTATTGGAAAGTTTTTCGATTTAATTTTCACAAAATATAGAAGCGGAGGATTCTTACCCAATACAAAGAGAGAGGGCAAACCACTTTCCTCCCGTCGCTTCGCTGCAATTGACACCGTGAGAACATCTTATTCGGCAGAGAGACATCGGGAAAGGAAAGTCGTGGGAAGCAATCGTAAATTATTGAGAGGAGATTGCTGCTCGATGGTGTTCATCTTTAGACTTTTAACGAACTCCGAAATCTCGCATCCTAACCATGAAGTTTGACAAATTATAAATTATTAAGCCACTCGATTTACTGGGATAGGTCGACTCGTGGTAAAGAAGTATTTGAACCATCGGCAACTCGTTTTGGAAGATAATGGTAGAGAAATGATGTCACACGATCAAAACACGTAGAAGCAAATGAGGATGGAATTGAATTTGCAAGCTATTCAAGGCACTTCAAGCTCATCAAGTCATGCCGCAAACATCCATAGTGCCCTAAACATTTATTCGCTCTATCTTCATTGGTCCGTCAGGTATCGTGTACGCCAGGCATGGCAACCCTATGTAACGCGTAACATGATTTTGGTTAGCACTCAATAGGGAAAAATTGTTAATTGAGTGACTCCTTAATATTTTTCCATTTCTGACAATATAAAAGGTTATTTCTAGTTAAATTGCAATTATGTTGATAAAATAACTGAATAATTGTGGTATTTTGTCCGATAATGAGATGTTTGTTGCTCTATAATTGTCATTCGACCATAAATGATCTGGGATAATGAGTCTTTTTAAATAATTAATTGAATTTTAAATTACCAATATATCGTCAATTGTTTCGGGCGTTACTTTGTAGAAATTCATTATAAATAATTAAATATAACTTAGTAAATTCCTAGAATACTTTATTAAGATACTCGATCTAGATTTTTCGCATTACTCCCGATGATGACGCAAAGCGTCGAAATCTAGATCTAGTCTCTTAATAAAGTATTCTAGGAATTTACAAAGTTATATATAATTATTTACCAATATGCCGTTTTCTGAGCTCCAAGTCTGAGAATAAATGCTCGTAGTTAAACCATTATATTATTTCCTTTTGGATATACTTGTAATTGGCACGTGAGATAAAAAGGAAAGAAATTATTTGTAACTTTGGCAAGCGAGCAAAAAATGTTTGCCAATATGCGCTATAAATCGAGATTTGTCCATTTCCTTCAATTTCAAAACTCTTATTTAGGATCTTCGAGGCTACAATTGACCCCTCCCTCGGTCGAAGGTCAGGAATAGCACGACAGCAGAGAGGTGTCACTTCCCTCTGCCATTTGGACACGCTCGTGCAGAGATGCCGAGCGGTTACTCATGAATACGCGCGAGACCTTGAAACGAGACAATTATTAATCAATTATGTCGGGTGTGTCTCTGTCAGGAGGAGTGATCCCTTCAAAAGGACATTACGAAACGACGAGCGACGGACGCTAGAATCCTTGCACCCAAACGGAATCGGTCGACCTCGTCGATCGATTTGTCTGCGGCGATTTCGATTGCGTCGGGAAGATCTCCGGAGTTATCCTCGGTCGATTTTTCCTCCCATTTCAACGGAGAGAGAGAAAAATCTTTTTCAAAAAGAATGTAATTCGCGAGAAACCGTCACTCGCTGGTTTGTAGTTGCGTTACCTGATTCGCCATCTTCTCGTGGCTAAAGACTTGATATCGTCTCAAATTATATGAGCTGGGATCGAAGGATGGCTTTCACATGATTTTTTTTTAAATCTTTTCCAAAAACCCTAGCGAACCCTCATGATCCAATGGAGGTTAAAAGGTTATTTGTACTCTTTTACTTCATACGTTGTAGTTCCTAAGTACTTAGCAAATTAAACGAATTTGATGCGACGCTGACTGATTTGCCGTTTTATGGATCTTCGTTCCTTTCGTGGGCCCTCCTAGCACAGAAAAACTAAATGCGGTAAAATTCACGAAGAATCGGAAAAGAGACTCAATTTGTGCGAGAAACAACTCAGTGAAAGGTGCGACTTTTAGATCATTGAATACTACCGACGAATTCACATGATCGGTAAAACCCAAAATATAATCCTTAGATTTGATAATAAAATGAGGACATTACATTCACCAATTGAGTGGTTAAATCTGTTTTGATTAGTAATGTCTAATTTCCCCCTTGCATTATTTATTTTCTTAAAAACGTAAAAATAAATGATATTACAAATGAGAGAAAGAAAATATTTTTCAATTAATACGTAAAATAATAACATTATCGACAAATCAAAATTCGAATTTTAATATTTATTATCAGTTCACCGAATAAATACGCCGTGAGTAAGGTGATTTCAGTTATGGCAGTTTTGACTAGAATAGTAATAAAGGACGTTAACATTACAATACAACAGTTCTCACTGAAGGTTTTGGGGTTCATCAGAGGTGAATTGTGAACTTTTTCTTTTGAATTTGTTCCACCTGGGAAAACCAGACAGATAAACGACTAGGATGAAATTTTTAAACGCAGCAGCCGAGTTGTGCAGATTGCGAACTGCTTCCAAAGTGCACTCCATTCGCGAGGAAACACTTGGCCTGGTTCCTCGGGTGGATTGTGAAAAACACCCTGGGAATGCGTCGTTTCATTGTTACGCGGTTTATCTCCGCGTGAAATCGCGGTGCGAATCTCATCTGCTGAGCGTGAAGTAGCGATTACAAAATGTCTGACTAACGAAATTCAGAAGCAGCGCAAACAAGATTTTTGAGCATATTCGTGGTTACAGTGGCAATGGGCGATACATTTTCACCGGAAAATTGCATTTCAAAGCTGCTGCGCACAGAAACTTGTCAGAAAAATGGAATAAATCTTCTTCTACTTCGTAAAATTAATAATTTCAAATTCAAAATTTAGTCTAACACCTTTCGAATCTACAAATATTTCTATTTATTGCGTCAGTACTACGAGAATAAAATTCAATTAACAAAATTTTAAATTTTCAGTAATTAAATATTTTATAATGTAAATTGTAGACAAAATTGTAAGATTTTAACATTTACTACCGTAACATAATTAAGTATTCCCTATTTATTTCTATTTTTATTTTAAATTACAAGAAATTTTCAAATTCATTTGAGAAATTCAATTTTCTCTTTACTTACGATAGCGTTCTTTTGATATCATTAAAAATGAATAAGAAAATATGCCAAAAATAATCGTTTTGTTTTTTTAAATTGTCTATTTTCAAGCCTAGTTATTCGTAACCATTAATTTACCTAAGCAAATTTTACGCATCGCATGTTCTCGAGAAACACTCGAGAAACTCCAAACACTTCAAATTACTTCAGTTCTCGAGTAATAAGGAAGGCTTTGGCAATGTTCTCCACAACACTGGGAAATATTAAAGTGCCAATTTTTTACCCATTTTAAAATGAATTTTTTGCCTTTTCAAGGTCAAGAACATGTTTTGGGCTCCAGTCACTGATGAAGCCATGGAGGGCGTCGAGTGTCTATTAAAGACGTTGTTGGTAAGTGAAATAGTTTTCCCCATCCGAGTGATTTTTTGCTGGCTTATGGTCCAATTATGCCGCGAGAAGAATCGTAATCAGGTCCATATTTCATCAACGGAAAGTAGAGCACACTAAAAATTGAGGTAAACATTTATTTTCATTCCATTAAAATAATCAGATTGGAGTCTATGAGCTGGTTCTGCAATAAAATTCAAATTTTCGATTACATATTGGACGAAAATTGCGAATAATGGTGTATATAAATGCTTTCGTCCGACGAAAGCAAATTGAAAGAGAGTTACTGGATTCATTTGTTAATGTCCTCAATGAAATTTATTTGAACTAAGAGACTGATTCTGCGGAATTTTATTTTGCTAATAAAATATTTATGAGTAAATATTTCCTCTTAAAAAATTATTCATAACAAATATCGCACATTAAGAAACTCCGTGGAAGTTCAATGGAAAACAGGAGTATGTGGTTGTTTAACCATTATTAGTCACAAACTTGTCTACGCAGAGACTACCCGTGATATATATATATATATATATATATATATATATATATATATATATATATATATATATATATCACGGGTAGTCTCTGCGTAGACAAGTTTGTGAGGAGAAAGCAGAGAATGCGGAAAAAGGCATGGGAAAATTTACAAGAACGAATCTGGTGTCGTGTCACAATGGACACCATAACATCAGAGGGGTTTACTGCGCATTCGCCAAATATTTTTCTCCGCTCATTTTGTTTTGTAATCGTTATAAATGAGAAGGAGAGAATCACTATGTAAAAAATTCCACTTCTTTCAAGAAAATCGAAAACGTCCGGTTTCAACTACGATCTAGTCATCTTCAGGCCATAGTTGAAACTGGTTGTTTTTGCTTTTCTTGAATGAAATGGAATTTATTCCTTCTCATTTATTATGGAGTTCCACAAAGTTAAGGCTTCATCCATAGATTCAAAGTGTCGTTAGTATTGCGAAACAATTTTCATGTTGGCTTAGGCGTCATTATTTCTATTTTACTCGTATAAATGGAACGATACGATGCATCGACTTCTTCGGCATATTATTTTTACATGCTCTTCAAAAAACCTCTTTCAGTCATTATCGTGTTTTTTCGTCGTGAATCCTAAAAATAGAAGTGTCTCTTCTTAGGGCGGCGGCGGTCTTTCAGACCATTGCTTTCCAACCTGGTGCTCGCGAGAAGTCTTCTAGGCAGTCTCTTCTGAAATGCTTAAAATCGAATTTTCAAGCTCCTGTAATTTATATTAAATTTAAATCTGTTTTTTAATTCTAAATATGGTATATTATTCTCACCTCTGACATTAAGTTTTATTTTAACTGCTATTATTTCTACTTGTGCAAAAAAAATGTTGCGGTGTCCGCCTGATATACTGGCAAATAACTTGGTGTTCGCCACATCGAAAAGGTTGTAAAACCCTGCTTTTAACCGAGGCTTTTCTTATGCGACTCTAAAACCGGGATACTTGGCCCGTAAAACGCAGGTCAATTTTTGACGATCCTTTTTCGAAAAAAATAGCGTATTATCATCTGAAAAATACGTTGGTATTTTTCTAAAATTAAAGAGACTGTTAAAGCTAACGATAAATCGTATCTACATTGTAATTTAGGAATTTTCCTCCGAAATAGCAAATATTTTTTATTTTTTAAATCTTGCAATGTTTTTTCCTGAAATCGTGAGTTTCGCCGTTTTTATTTCAGCTTCGGACATTTTCCAGATGTGAGCTCATCGATAAAACGCCATTTTCCGCGAGCTGTTATTTTTCACATTTAAAACTTTATCGTTTATCTGTTTTGCTGCCATTTGGAGACAAAACATGTTAGTTAGAAAAATCAGTTATATTCACATTTTCTCATCAATTACTTCAAAATTCTTTCATTCACTTTAGTTTTCCACTTTTCTACCATTGCGACAATTGAAATCTGAAAAAGCGGAACCTTTCTTTTGGAATAGATGTTTTTTGTATTTATGTATTTTGATATTGCCCTTAATTTCGTTTAATGCAATCTGAAATAACAAGAATGTTGGGAGCGGTGAAGTATACGTTACGCATGTTTTTGGCCGAAAAAACTGACAAGAAAGTTATAAACATACTTTACATTTTATTTGGAATACATTTTTGAGATAATGAAGAGCCACTATTCCTCTTTTCTCTCTTGTTGTGAGATGCCGTCTAGTCTTCCTTGCACTTCCATTTGTTAATATAGGAATTATTTTTCCAAAATACCCACAAGTCTTACCGATGAAAATCTTAGTATTTGAAAATTGCGAAAATAATCGTTACTTTTTCAACAGACGCGAGCGTGCTGATTCAACATGAGACGCTTTGTCGCAAATTTATTTAGTGGCATCAATCGAAGGGAAAAATACCTGTCAACATACGAGATCAAAATCACGTCGTAAAATTTTAACTGCCGCGATTTGTTTCGAAATATTAGTTCGCACAATTTTCCGTAATTTTTAAATTGCCGTGTATTTATTTTTAAGCGATTAATAATTGATACATACTTAAACCACCGTATCTTGAAAGTAATAATAGAGGATTTTCGTTGTAATTTCGACAATCCTCCTCCCTACCCTACAGCCTATCCCTCACCTGCCCTCAAATCTTTCGCCCTCTTCCCCTGGCCCAACTCTTTGACCTTATCGCCCCCTCTCGCAATCGATCGCCCCATCGTCTTCACCCCTGACCTCGTTCCCAGAGGGAATCCCGAATATCACCAAAATAGCCTACGGAGACCGATTGGGGAATTGGGAGGGATGTCCGTAGCTGGCTCCGCACATGGTCAGAGGGCACAGTTGCCCTTCGTGGGGCCGAGGCGAGACTGGGCCAGAAAGGGGAGTCCCAGAGAGGGAGGCCCCAGAGAGAGAGAGGCCCCAGAGAAGGGGGACCCAGAGAGGGGGCCAGAGAGGGGACCAGAGAGGGAGGGGCCCGGAGAGGGAGCCCCAGAAAGGGGACCAGAGACGAGGCCCTAGAACAGGGGTCAGCTACTTGGTGCTCTTTGGCAGTCTTACCGTGCACACCTACATGCTGAAAACCGTCCTTCCTAGAACCACTGATGTAATTTATTGGCCTGTTTTCTTTCTAAACGTATGAAAGGACGTTTTTCAACACTTTGATTTTAACTTGATTTTAGTTATTACCATTCTTTTAAAAAAGTTTAGTTGTGCTCGCTTGGTGCTCTAGAATGTAATTTGGTGCTCACTGCATTGAAAAGATTGCGGACCCCATAGTGGAGAGCCGGAAGAGACGGAAGGAGAGACGCGAAAATGATTCCCGCGAAAAAGGGTTTGCCGCCGAACAGAGATGGCCCTCCGCGCGAAAAATTTATTCAGATCGACCCATTCAAGGATCATTGAGGTTTTTTTTTCAAATTTGATCGTGAGTTGGGAAGGCGACGTTGAGTGAAAGGGAAAACGGACGCAAGGTGGCGAAGTAATGCTACGTAATGGAGTAAAAAAGACTTACAAGTTCGGAAGTATTATGAGGATGTGGATATTACGTTATTGTGGGCACGTGGACGGCTTGCGGAAGTCAATTCCGAAAAATTAAAGATGATTTCGGAAAATACTTCGTAAATTTATTATAACAAAGCAGAATTTTCAAAAATTTAAAACAATTCGTGAATTCCAGAACAGAGAGACCTTCTGTTTGTTTGTGTGGAATTGACTCTTAATGAAGAGCACCAAGAGGACCAACTGCTTAACGTCCCTTCCGAAGGACGGAGCGGTGACTTGCGCGGTCTCCCACACGATCCCAGGTTGAAAAATCCGACCTCCGAAATCCGATTCGGACCTGGGGGCTATCAAAGGTAGTCTACTGTTTCGGAAATACGCGAAGGCGCCAGTTTTAACATTTTGGAAAAGTTTCTTAAAAAACAAAACAAAATTCCAAAATGTTCGTAAATTTTGTCCCATGTTGGATGATATTATGCGAATTATTTATTATGTTTGCTGATGCTATTTAATTTCCACACTATTGGACGTTTCGTTCACCTAAATAAGCGTTTCTCATAGATTAGCTGAAGGTTGAAAACATCGGCAAAGTCTTTGATTATATCCATATAGGATGGTATTTCCTGGCTCTAATAGTTAGTGTGGTGGAATTGGTCATAACATGGTCATTTATCGGTGGCGTATAGTTCGTGAAAATAACGAAGAACGCTGCTATCGCTTTCTGGATGTCGTTTTCGTTACCTAGTTAAACTTGATGTAATCCGTGCAGTTGAGAACATAAATAATGTCGAATTTAATCCAGCGGGAGATTTTACTTTTTCTGAAATCGAATAAATGCGCCGATTGATGAAAAGCCGAGGACTGTTCGGAACAAAGCGAATGGCTTAAATTCGAAGTTATTTCAACTGATTTTATGACTTTGGCTATCTTCGATTATTTTTGTTTACGGTGGATGGCACAAGGCGTCTCTTCGATTCGCAGATTGGCCGATAGGAGTCTCATCCGCGTGCTGCGAAGACGCTTACCTCTAGACCAGGGGTGGGCAAACTGCTGCCCGCGGGCCACATGTGGCCCGCGATGCCATTATGAAAGCGAACCTTAATATAAAATATAGATAATTTCATATTTGTAGCTTAAAATTATGGCCGGAAAACCTTTTCCAGTGATTTTATGGGGATAACATATTATTTATTATTGATTTTCACTAAGAGGATCCCTCTCATTACCTCACATTACTTACGATGTGAACCCTAACGTGGCCCGCCGAAGCATTTTCATCTGTTTATGCGGCCCGCCTAAGAAGCTGCAACTGTTAATGCGGCCCGCCACGTAAAAAGTTTGCCCGCCCCTGCTCTAGAGGAATAGAGAGAATACGCGAATAAATTTTTTCGCTCCTTAGGATTTCGAAATCTTCAACACAGCCGTCCGCTTTGCCCACAAATCGAGTCTTGGATCGGTTCTAGGGAGCTCCACCGGTCGTCCTCGAGGAAGAGGTGACCACTCAAAACACTCATCTTTCCACCTCCTCCTCTTCACCCCCTCTCTCCCCTCTCAACCCCCTCCCTCTCCACCTCCTCCTTCTCCACCCCCTCCTTCTGCACCCCCTCTCTCCACCCCACCCTCCAACGTCATTTTCCACCCCCTTCCATTCTCCCTCTCCTCCGCTGTCCTCTCTTCAAATCCACTAGGAAACCAAAAGCTAAGGTTACTTACTCTTAGTTTTGGGACTTATAATATTTTAGCTTCTTAATATGTTATTCATACTATGTCTATGAAGGGTGAAAATTAAAAACTAACTTTTCAGATAAAACTTATCACTAGTTATAGATGTATATTTAGCTGAAAACGGCGGAAATGTCTCATCGGATTATGTGTTGATAATTAAACAAGAAAATGGGAATATTATTTCATATTAATTTTGTTATGTATGAATAACATATGAGTTATTAAGTATTATGAGATGGCAATAGATTTCGAGTATTTGGTATATTTGAGACAACGTAATCAGCACCTCCATAACAAAAGAGTGTTCCTGGCAATGTAAGGTTATCGCGAAAAAATATTTCAATGTTCTAGGAATCATTGAAAATATCGAGTTGTCATTTTTCAACGCATCGGCAAAGATTATCGAAAGCGGGGCCATTTTTAAGAAAAAACTCTGCCATATAGACCCGATCAAGCGACATAACGCGCTGTAACGCGCTTTATGGTCGAAATCATAATACCGATTCATAAATACGTCTTTCGTCTCCATTGTATTTTAAGATAGGTCCGTGGCGCACCAATCGCAACGTGCAGATGTTTAAGGGCCATCATTCCATTATCGACCGAAGCGAATCTTTGCCCGAAAAAAGTGCGCGTCGAAATCCGTGGCGAAATCTCTTCACGATCTCCCTTCGGAGCACGCGCGGAGCCATAACTGGACGCGCTGTCACGCGAAATGCACACTCCGTTGCGGGCTCGTTGCCCGGAGTTCAAAGGTCGGAAAGGAACCGCCCTCCCCCTCCCCTAGCGGCCACAAATGCCGGGATACAAAAAACAAAAGAGAGAAGTTAAGCGCGCTCACCTGGGCACCCGTGTATCCTGGCGGCGGCCAAAGGCCCCGGCCATCCTCGCCTCCTGCGCCTCGCCATCGGAGAAAGTGGTGACGGACGGGATTGGCGGCGTGGGGGAGAGCGCAGCAGATGAGGAGGACTGGACTCGCCCCGTGAGAGAGCGCTCGTGCGAGTGGCTCCCCCGCTGAGCCATCCTCCGGGCTTTATAAGCTGGCGCCCGGAAACTCGCGCAATTGAAAAGGACGGAGGGGAGGAGGAAGGTCACGGGAGGTTGGCTGCCGTCGGCCGCTGCTGCGGGGCACTCCCCCGTGGGACGCGCTCTCCTCCTCCTCCGCGATGATGGAACTCTTGTTGCGCGCTGCTCAAGGCGAATGTTTCCGGCGATGACGCGAGATGCGCTGACTTGTTGGACGGCCGATGAAAAACTCTGCACGGGGTGTGTTTTTCATCTTATCTCGAACTTTATGCTGTTCGAATGATATTATATTTAATTATTATATGGTTCTTTATTAGGCGTTCTTTAGAAGTATCCAAAGAACGCCTTACGGTCAGGTCGTGTCCGCCCGTCCGTCCACATGTTTCATCTACGAAACTACGGGGCGGACGTTGATGAAAGTTGGTGTTTATGACATAAGGGCAAAGAAAATAAGAAAATGAATTCAAAACTTTGTTAGTTTCAGATTTATGTGAACATTCATAAAATGTAATTTCAACACCTTTGTAACTTGTTATATTGCTACTATTCAAGTGAGGTGAGTTTTAAATAATAGTCGATTGTCTTATTAATTACTAGTATAAAAGCTCGTCAATATAACGGGTATGAGTGGATTCAATATTAAATGTAAGGCACTTCCCATTCTTCCTCCTTTTCTCTCTTCCATTCTCCTTCCTCATATTTTAAGTTTATATTCAATTTTTTCCGATTTTTCGACATTTCATAAAGAGGTTGCTATGAAACAAAATCATGAAGGATAAAAACCGATTGAAAATTTATGTGAAAAGATTCATGTAAATTTTGAACAAATAAACACAGCGTAAAAACTTTAAGTCAGAAAAGATTCCAATGCATTGTAATGATGGGCAACTCAACATTTCAAATAGGAAGATACTTCACGCGTACATTGAAAATATCTTTTCTTTTGCAAATTTTATTGGGTAGTTTAAAACAAATTACTATATTGACAATGATTATGATTAATTTCTTTCGATAATTAAGCAAGATATTTGACGCATGGCCGGTGCATTTATAGTGATTACAAAAAATGTGTGAATTAAAAATGCTACTTACTAAGTTCTTTCGTCGTCAAGGTAAACAAAACAAAAAGCTAATTAAAATATTAGCGGTGTCGTATGTTCGTTCGCATTTCTTCCACGCCTTAGAAATGGCACTGTAGTAAACAAACCTATCGTTCAAATTAAGCCATCATTACTTCCCTTTCGATTAAAATGCATTCAACATATATAAGAAGAGTAAGTTCATGTCATTGCTTTTAGATATAGAAGTAATTTTGCTAGATCAGCAACAATGCCGTCGCCCTTGATGACGAAATGTTTTTGTCTAAAATTCAGCCAAATTTTCGTGTTAATAACCAATTTGTGGATCGATTCGACGCGTATTCGAAAATCGATGGCTAAAAAATGAATATCCGTTCTTTTATGCGTTGTTTGGTGCAAGTCCCGTATTCATGTAGCAATTTTAAGTGATTTTAAAATGAAAATGAAAAATGTGCTGCAACTATGCAAACCGTGCAGACACACAGAAAGGACAGAATTCTCTTTGATGTATGTATTAGATTAGATTACGTATTGTTTATAAAGGTTGTCAAGTAGATTGTTAATCCAATAATACGCTCATTCCCGTGTTATTTAAATGGGAAAAATTAAAAGAGAGAAACATTTTTTAAATGAAAAAGATAGTTCAAATCGCTTTAAAAGCCCTCCCATTTTGCTTAACTTTTTATTGTGGATAACATGGCACCTTCATCTTGATTCTACGTTCTGTAGTTGTTGCGTTATAAATGCTCAAACAAACAAACAAATTCTTCAAAATATTTATAGTAGGGATAACCGATTAGGAAATAAATCGGTGAATCGAAAATTCGACATTTCCTTGACATCACTTGCATAAATCGTAAAGAACGCCTCTGCCACGCGTGTATGCACGCGTGATGCGTGCATCTTTCCTCTCATGTCTTTTTAGCGTTCGTTTAATCTTCAGTTCATCCCGAAACAAAATACGACTTGTTTATTCGAAATAAGGCGACGGTATGTCCACGGTAATCGAGTATGAAACGAGTTTTAGATTGACGAGTATTGATGGAGATTAAAAGTTGGAAATTAAATCAATTTTCTTGCCCCTACTACAAGTCAATTGCAGAAAAATGCTTGTATTCAACTGCCATTAATTTTAAAGTTGAGAACACTTCTCTTTCGAAAGCCATCGAAATGCTCGCGCGAGATCAATGACTTCAACGCCGAGCATAACTGGACGTAATTTTCCTATCGATTTGAGTTGCGGCGATTTCTGAAGGATTGGAAAATGCTCGAAATTTGTTCGTAGCTCTTTCAGTTGTCAGAAAAAACTTGATTTAAAAGGGTATGTTATCCCAATTAACTAATGTTTTACAACTTTTGACATTTTTGCATTAATTAAGTGATTTATATATGTCAACTTTCATATTTCTATTGTAATAAAATATATCCCTATTTTCTTTAGTGCGAATGAACCCAACAAAACCTTTTGATTTATGAAAAATCCTTCGTAGAATATAACAAGTAATCTTTATGATAAACGCACACAAAATTACCGGTGTTTATTTTAATTTTGCTTCGTGCGTTGATTGGGTTGAAAATTGTGTTCTCCTCGAGAATAAAGAAGTAAATAATAATTTTTATCTGTCAAATGGGAGAGAAACAATTAACTCAGTTATTACCTTTCTCGCAAAAGAATGGCATTGATGTGATATTCATATCCACTCGGAGATCGACCTTGAGATGCTGTCCACTGTCACCAAATCCAAACAGCCTCGGACATTTATGAAAACCGTCCATTCAAATTTCCTGTTTTTATTCATTTTTACTGAGATTTTCGCGATATGTGACCAGCGGACGCGCGCCTGGCATTGACCTGAATGGCCCAGATAAGCACGCGTTGCACTTCCTAGAGATGTCGCCCCGTCTGAAACACCTTTTCATTTCTCCCCCCTCTCCAAGACTTCATTTAATTTTCATGGGCGCCTATATAGATTCCGGATGGAAATTCTCATCACGATACGAATAAACGCACGCACGATTAAAAATTTAGTTAAATCTTATTAGTAAAGCGTTATAGTCGGATGAAAGCGACCGTTTGGTTGTTATTTTAGCATTAAATAATGTCATAATTATCATCGTTGTTTAAATCGTCATCCATTTCATTCAAAAAGAGAATTTGTGAAACCAATGGGAGATATTTTTTAAGTAAATAAGAAAAAGCGGATATGGTGAGATGTGTCATGACTATAACTATAAATACTAGGTTATTGCCCATCATATGACCGGAGTCAGTTACTATATGGTTGAAAAATCCGTCGTAAGACTGGAAATCCTACTGAAACCATACATCTAAAGTAATCGTAACTCATTATTATGGATAATTACAAAATTAGTTTATTTTTCTAGTGTAATTTCCCGTTGAAATTCAACGGGGAAAATTAATAATAACAGCTGTAATTATTGAGTAAGAGCCGGTATAAAATTTGCCACAACAGAGATTCGGGAGAATTTCTTTCTCATTCTCGTTTACTCCAATGGTGATCTCCTTGTCAAAAATTAAGTAATAATAATAAATAATAATATCCCCTCCCTCCCTCTCGCCGTCCCTCTCTCCCTCCCTCTGTCTCCCTCCCTTCCTCTCTCTTTCCTTCCCTCTTTCTCTCCCTCCCCCTCTCTGCCTCTTTTCTCCCGCCTCCCCCCTCTCTCATTCCCCCTCCTGTCCCAGTCTATAGCTATCCCTCTTTTCCTTCCTATCCCTATATCTGTTTCCTCCCGTCCTTTTCTAATTTTATACCTCCCTTATTCTCTATGTGCCTTCCATTCTATATCCCTTCCTTCCCAGTTCCCTCTCCACATCCCCCTCTCTCTTACTCTACATCTATATAGTCGTTTATATTTGCAAAAGAATCCAAACTATATACCAGTGCCATTAGGATCACGTAATTTCGCAAAAAATCTTTCGATAATTGAAGGCGATCTATTCACTCGTATATATATTACACGTACGCGGGTTGAGTTTAACAATGACGTGATCGGCAAGGCAACATCCCGTTTAAAAGCTTATATTTTCCCAAAATATGTGATTTAAATGTTTAACATGAGAGATTTCGAACGGTAAGCGGAAAAAGACGAACAGAATAAATAACTTCATTAATTTTCCTAAAACATAGTTCAAATTCGAAGATCGCACGTCAATTTTTTTTAAAAGTCGCTTTTTACGTGTTATATTACGAAAAATTGAAATCGCCCCCTGGAGTCGAACCCGGGTATTTCTTCGTATTTGTTTTCGTCATTTAATTTTTATATCTTAGTCAAACATTTCTGCAAAATTTCAACCTTCCAGCTAATCGGGAAGTATGTTAAAAATGCCTTTAAATGTGCCATTTAAGACGTCAGCGTCTCACACAGACAGAAAGAACAGAGAGAATTGGAAAACTATATGTTAGATAATACGTATGTGGGTTGAGACAATAATTGATTCTCGAAGTTTAACAGTGACGTGGTCGGAAAGACAACATCCCATTTAAAAGCCGATATTTTCCAAAAATATTTTATTTAAATGTTTAATATGAGAGATTTCGAAGGGTAGGCGGAAAACGATGAATAGAATAAGAAACTTCATTAATTTTCCTAAAACATAGTTTAAATTCAACGATCGTACGTCAATTCTTTCTAATTCAATTTCCAAAAGAATAAAAGCCTGCACTTTAAAAAGTCGCTTTTTACGTGTTATCTTACGGGAAATGGAAATCGCCCCTCTGGAGTCGAATCCGCATCTTTTTTCGTATTTTTTCGTTTAATTTTTATGTCTGAAAAATGAATCAAAGATTCCTGCGAAATTTCAACCTTCCACCTAATCGGGAAGTTTGTTAAATACGCGTTAAAATGTGCCATTGATGACGTCAGCGTTAGGCGCAGAGTTAGGCTTTTATTAATAGAGATAGGGCCATTTAAGCGCGCATTTAAAAATATTTTTTAAATTAAATCCAGCTGCTTGAATTCATGCGACAATAACATTATAATAATTACACCGATCTCGTGTTCAGCGGACAGAATTGCTCATCATTTTAGCCCTGCGTCGCAATGTATGTATATATTGGTTTAAAAAACGTCTAATTTTTATTTTGACTTGGTAACGGTAATGCTTGTGATCTAGTGGATCATGTTACCTTCCTTACTCTTACTATTCCTTACGATATAAAAAAATAATATATTAAAAAAATGTTTTTCTGTATACACTTATGAAAAGTGTGTATACACAGAAACATTTTTTTAAATATTTTTTTCTCCTTTTTAGTCTTCTTATATTTTAATGTTGAGTTTTTGGACTATGGAAAATTGTAAAGATTATAAATTGAATTTTCAAAGTTTATTTCAATATAGGAAAATTCTTAAAATATTTGGAAGTTCCACTATAATTCATTATGACGGCATTGATTTCTCTTAAAAGCATTAAAACGTCTTTGATTTCCATTAAAAGCATTAAAACGTCTTTAATTTCTCTTAAAAGCATTAAAACGTCTTTGATTTCCATTAAAAGCATTAAAGGTCCCTTTAAAAGCAATAATGTCGGTGCCATGGTTTTTATACTTTTCCATTGTTAAAAAGAGGAAAAATTCACACTTTTTCTGATTCAAAGCAGATATTTACGATAATTCGGTACGCATTTGACTTCTGCCTTAAAAAATTAAGAACTCATTTCTTTCAGCTCAACAACTATTCTATTCCTGAATTCGTATCCCAATTTTAACTAATTTTAAGATGCATTTTTAGAAAGCCTTGCACTGAATCCCATGCTTTTCTTATGGGGTATTGAAATGGAACCTCGGGGTTAAAAAGACCACTTAAATATTAACTTTTTTGTGACTTTCGATTTTTCTCGTCGGTTTTCATCTGACATAAAAGTATACCCGAAATTTCAGCCCTGTAGCATTTATAGGGATATATATGTTAAATAAAAGTGTGTAACAAAGAGTGTGTAAGATTGAGTTTTGTAATTGCTATAAGCGATTTTATTTTGCTCTATATCCAGCAGATATATTGCGACTTTTGACATAACTTTGTTGTTACATTGTTTTTATTTATTGATAAAATCAACTTCGTTATGAGCCTAATGATCATTAAATTATATGAAAGCTGATAATTTAGGATAAGAGTGAAGGCTGCGAGGAGGATTTTGGAGATGAAAGGTTTGCGGATAGATATGATGTTGCAGAACATGGAGTAGTCTTCCACATAACGTAAGAAGATACTAGCGAAGATGAGGAATAACTTTATAATAACGAAATGAACATTAATATAAGAGGATATAAAGAGATAAAAACAAAATGAGCACAAAATGTTCGATTTATATTCTAATACTTACTTGCCAGGAGTCAAAGTACATATATACAAAAGCGGCAAAAACAATATAAATAATGGAATTGTCTGACGAGATGTTAGACTTTGCCCTCCAATAAACAAATAATACATTTCTTTAGAACGCAATGGGTTTAGTATCTGCAGAAGTGAGCAAGAGAAGCGAAAACGCGAGGGATGACTAATTCTCTCTAGTAATAATTGCAGAAATAGAAAAAATAACACGCAAGAAGAATCATTTTGAAGTAGATTTATTGGCAACAAAATAAAACTGTTTGTAAAGCTCCTATTGTGGTGCAAAAATCCATGCAAAAGATGTGGCGAATTAGTTTGACAATTTTTTTTGCTAGCGTGCCAAAATTACAAAAATTATCTTTTCTTGTCTAAATTACGTAACAATTTAAAAAATATATAAAAACAATTAAAAGATTTAACTCTGATCACTTATTCTCAGAATCAGAGCTCAGAAAACAATTGACTGTTTATATAATAATTATTATAGGAGAACAGGTCAACAAAGTTTCACTTTTTGTCAATGACATGAACGAAATAAGGTGTTTTTTTACTAAATCGAGTACGCTGATCATGAAAATGACAATCAAAAATTTGTAGCAATGTTTTTTATTATCTCCTCATTTGTATTCAAAATATATGAACTTCAATATCACCTATGATGCAGTTTGAAAGATTGACGTTAATTAAATGAGATTAAACTTGAAATCATTATTAAAACATCATAGACTCACACTATGATTGCAAATATAAGAAAACACCGAGAAAAAATACACAGATGAAGAAAAATGCGCTGTTTCGACTCTAAATTGAAATCACAGAAAGTTATTTTTCCTCTTAAAAGAAGCACATCATTTAAGTGACGATAAACTTGGAATTCACTAATTAAACATCATAGTCTCACATTATGGTTGGAAATTTTAACAAAAACACTCAGAAAAATATAAAAGTGACGAAAAACGCTATTCTGACTTTAAATTCATTACAGAGAAAGTAATTTTTCCTCTTACGAGCAGAATCATCTTCCCTTTGCAAAAACCAGCAATAGTCACCCATCATGGCAGGATCCCACCTTCCTTGATAGCGATGTTCCATGTCAGTAGTCTTCAAACCTTTTCGCTCGCGTATCCCCTAAAAGAATTTTGAAGACTTATGTACCCCCTTCATCATAAGTTTAAATAGTTGCAAAGGATATAATTTTCGGCGTATTATAAATATTGACATTTTTAAATGAAACTCTTACATCACTCTTTTAAATGTATCCATTGGAATCTAAATACCATAGCGAATTGACACGCACCATCGTCCATTTAACAAGTACAAGAACAATCTCTTTAACAGTCGGAAATCTTACACGTTCTTTTTTCTCCTTGAACTCGTATTTCCATTCCTCTTTCCACACAAAATTGTATCCTAAAGTAATATATTTCCATGCTTGAAAGTGTTTTACTGATCATACATCTCTGCAAAACATGTACATAAATTGAAAATTTTTAATTTTTTTATTTTATGTGACAGTAAGGCTCTAATTTTGAAGTTTTCTTTTGGATTGAGTTATCATTACAATTGTTATTTGTACACAAGTGAGCAAAACAATATAAATATATTACAAATTTTATTAAACAATTATTAATCATACAAAGTACAATTTTATTGGGAATGTATTTCTTAATGAGATGGATGGGGCTGTTTTTTTCAATTAGATCATGTATCTGTGGATGAATATTACTTATTGCTAGAATTAGACAGAGTTCAGCATCAATTCTATTTCTATTTTTCGTTTTTATTATTATTATTATTATTTAAGTGCTGAGAAACCTTGTTCACATAAATAGGCAGATGGGATTGGAAGGAGTTTTGTTACAGCAATGTCAGCCAACTCTTTGAACTCCTTCCGGGTTATATGCCAAAAGTCACATAGTGATCTACCATCAAAAATTATTTTTAATGACCTGTCAGCTGACAACTCGATTAGGTCCTCCTTCAATTTCGTTGAAAGCAAAGAATTGGAAACAACCTGATTTGCAAAAGGATTTGTTACCCAGTCATCAAAGCCATTCCCTTTCTCAATTTCTGGAAAGTATACCAAAAAGGCTTTACCAAGATTTATCAAATGACTGCTAATTATACCTGATACTCTTTCACTTAGAAGCACCTTGTTTAACCCAATATACTCAGAAAGTTATGGGAAAATCGAAATATTGTTGATTTCCATACAACTTTGCCAATACAATATTTTTTGATAAAACGCTCGTAGAGGTGTATTATCCCTTCTCAATAGAAGGCCGGGAACCACATTTACTGTCGTAACGACTTTCTGAGGTGGTCACAGTTCTTCATCCGGCTATGTCCCTCCTTGGGAGAAGCTGCCCTTCAGCTTCGATGTTTAGCGGCTACGTTTCGGAGGGGGTTGATCCTCTTCCAGTCTAGTGGAGGCGCGCGGGCGCTTAAAGGTATCTCGTGGACGGGTGACTGTCTCTCCTAGCTCTTGCAGAAGTCCAGGGGCCTTGGTTTGTAGTACACGGTAGAAGTTCCGCGCTGAATTCCGGATCCTCTCCGCCATGGGGTGGTGTCCGTTAGGATGTGGAGGACTTCATTAGAGGTATTCCAGCCGAGCTGTAGTATCGAGCGAAGGACACTACGTTCTGATTTTGCAAGCCGCTCGAGTGATGTTTTGTTGAGGAAACAGCTCCACGCCGCAGAGGCATGCGTGAAAGCCGGGAATATTATCGCCCTGTAGATGTGGACTTTCCTATGGAGAGAGATGTAAGGAGACTTCAAAATTGGGGATTGCCGGATTCGCAGCGTAATCGCCTTGTATGCCATCTTCGTAGCGTGGGCACTGAATGGCAGCCGTCGGTCGAGGGTGACCCCCAAGTAGGAGACCTCCTCTATCCACTCAGCCTCCGTGTAGTCGACCAAGTTGGGATCTGGTTCCGTCCGAGGGCCCCGAGAGAAGAGAATGGTCTGCGTCTTCGCCGGGGTTATCTCTACTCTCCAGGCGGTGTACCACTGGAGGAGTTTGTCTGTGGCCTCTTGGGCTGCAAAGATCTGGTGAGTAAGGCGGCATCATCAGCATAAAGCGCCAACACGGTGTTCCAGCCGTAGTCCTGTGGGATATCGGCCGTGAAAATATTAAAGAGCTGAGGGCCTAGAACCGATCCTTGGGGAACACCAGCGGTCACCGGGTGCCATGGAGACGAGGCCTGCTGCCAGGAGACCTGGAACTTCCTTCCCTGTCGATAGGACCGGAGAGACTTCCCCGCTTTGGGAAGGCAGATGACCTTAGCCAGCTTCCATGAAGTCGGGAAGTGGCCGATGCGGATGGAAGCGTTGTAGACAGCCAGCAGGTGGGTTGTAAAGCCGATCGGAAGCTGGCGGAGAATTTCATTCCAGATTCCGTCAACTCCTGGAGCTTTCCGGGTTCAGAGAGACTTGATGGCAGTCTTCAGGTGATCCGTGGTAAAAACAGGCGCCTCCTCCGCATCTTGTGCAGCATCCGGCTCGGCCCTGTCTCCAGGGGCGATATCAGGACCAGGATTCGGTTGGAAAACGCCTTCCAAGTACTTGGCGAGGTGGGCGGCCTTGTCCTTTAGCATGCAGGCCACACCCTGATCAGTCTCCAGTGGAGGGTCGGATTCCAAAGGGTTTCTTAGCTGCTTCGCCAGACGCCAGATGGAACCGTCTTCATAGGTTAGGGAAGCCATCTTTATGTCCCACAATTCCCGCCTTAAGTCCTGGATCTTTTCCCGGATGTGGTACACCATGGTCTTTAGCTGCCGCTTAGTATCTGGGCAGCCTGTTTTCTGGAATCGCCTTTTGGTCCTGTTTTTCTGCTTGTTGAGCCGCAGGATGGCATCGGGAAGGTCCTAGTGGTCCGGGTTGCATCTGCGTCTCTCTGGGATGTTAATCGCAGCCGCCTCCGCTATGTTTGTTTTGAGGATTCGTACATGGTCATCGATGGCTGCTGGGCTGGAGAGATTCGGTGGCTCTTCTGGAAGGGAGTCCGCGAGGTGCTTCCGAAATCCAGGCCAGTCGGCGCGGTTGAAATCCCGGAAGGTGGGAGAAGGCAGATAGATCGGTTTAGAGCCTACGTAGGCGATCACTGGAAAGTGGTTGCTGCTCAGGCACGGTACCATGAAGACGTTAAATGACTTCTGCACCGCTGCCGTCAAGAAGATGTCTAGGAACTCTCCCGACCCTGTTCAATGGATCCGTGTTGGACCTGTGGGGGCGATGACTTTGACTGAGTTGGCGTCCGCCCAGCTACGGAGGGCGAAACCTTGGCGATGTCCGGCTCGGGAATTCCAGGACTCATGTTTGCAGTTGAGATCGCCTCCGGCAATGACTGGAAGGCCAGCAGGTCGCAGATGTTGGAAATCCTTCTCGTGAAACTTCTTGTTGGGCGGTAGATAGCAGGATGCTAGGCAGACCTCTCCACTCGTTGTCTGTAAAATAGCGGCCGTGTCTTCCAGGGTCTGGGGCAGCGTTGTTTCGTACGCCGAAATGTTCTCTCGGATCAGGATGTCAGTCCCGCCGCCAGTTCTGTCCTTCCTGTCTGTCCGAAGCATCTTGTAGCCGGCCACTGACCACTTCCAAGTCGGCCTGAGGTATGTCTCCGGAATTAGCGCCACGGCGACATTTTTCCCCCGAAGAAACGCCAGCAGTTCATGTGTTTTTGCTGCAATGCCACCGTTGCAGTTCCAGGTGACAAGGACGAGTCCGGAAAGCTGGGCGCGCTTATCCATGGATAGGCTGCGCTAAGCCGGAGAGTTGGGCGAGCACCTGCCCAAGAGCCGCAAGCTGCTTCTGCAGAACCGATGTAAGTGTCTGCAGTGACGTCACCAGAGAGGTGAGGGCGGTGTCCGAAGCCAAGATGGAAGAAAAGTCCTCCGCCCGGGCTGCGGGTTGAGGCCGTGACTGTTGGCGCCTGCGACGGAGAGGGACATTAAGTTCCTGGAACGTCTCACTGCGCGGGGCTGTGGAATGCTGTAGTGGTGGAAAGTCCAGTTGCTTCCGCGGATTCGGCTTCTGCTGCGGTGCAGGATGTGGCGAATTTCCTCCCCCCCAGGCATTTACCGTTCCAAGTGTCGGAACCGGCGCCGGTGCGGGGGCCGGAAGTGATGATGCGCCCTTGAAGGTCTCCGGTGGGCCGAATCGTTTCTTGGACTCCCGTTGGTATACAGGACCTGTAGAAGGCGGGATGAGGGCCTCCGCAATTTCAGCATGTAGCAGGGCCGTCCTCCTTTTTCTTTAGGCAGGCTTTCCCCTGATGCGGGCAGGCGCATTTGTAGCAGCGAGGTGCTGCCATGCAGAACGTTGAGGAGTGCCCAAAGCGATTGCATTGTGGTTCCTCGTGTCGGTAGCGAAGAATGCGGACTCCTTAGGTGGTGGAACAGGAGTAGGAAGATCTTCTCCATGAGACACTGGCTTCATTGCAGACTAGATGTTTGGATAATCTATTTTATTTTTTCTTCTCGAAAAACACTCAATTTTTGTAAGACGGAAATAGCGGTCTTCAAGGTAGTTGGTCGTTTCACGCCTTGGAACGGCAAATAGCATGCTCTTCTTCTTTTCATTCATTCATTCTGTCAGGTTTACGTAGCACGTTATGCAGCATACATGCAATGCCCAAATCTTGATCTCCCAAATGACAGCCAAAATACAAATAATAGGCTTGTTTTACCATCTTTGTTGTAGATCGAAATTTTGATTTTGCTGTAAACTGTCCACACATAACTAAAATTGTCTGGCGAATTCACACAGCCGCGATTGTGTCCTTTCTCCAGCGGAAGAACACAAATTAAAAAAAAACAACGTAACCGATCTCTAAAATGCATGTGTTTGTTATGATATCACACTCCTACTTCCCCTCTATCCTTCAGTTCTGCCAAAACTCACGTTATACCCACAAGTTCTGCCAACATTTAGCAAGAGATGCTTGTTTTTATTAAATGTTTGACAAATGGTCATTACTGTTTTTTTCACCTGTGACGTGATATTTCAACTCGGGAACTGTTGGGCGTATTTTGATGAAATTTGGTATTGGGGAGTTTTGCTAAAATTAATTTACCGATTCCAATTTTGGCTAAAATCGGACAACAATAACGACCACTTTACATGGAGACCTACATGTAGTTAACAATGTTCGTTTCAACTCGGGAACCGCTTAACGTATTTTAATAAAATTTCGTATTGGAAAGTTTTACTAAAATTGGTCGACCAATTCCAATTCTGATTAAAATCGGGCAACAATTACGACCACTTTACATGAAGACCTACAAGTAGTTGACAATGTTCCTTTGTTTCAACTCGGGAACCGCTGGCCGTATTTTGATGAAAACACCTTTCCAATCTTGTACTGTGTCAGAAATGGAAAGAAAGAATACAGGTATCAACAATTTTTTTCTGTCGTGAGCAAACTAAAATAATCTGGACTACCATGCGTGCAATAGGTTAGCTGTCCCTGGACTAGGACATGCTAACATGGTCAACACAAAATGATTTTAAAATTGAACCTGTTGGTTTAGAGCAGTGTTTCTCAACCGGGGTGACGCGGGAGTTGTGTAGGGGTGACGCAAAACTTCCAGGTGGTCTTCTCTCGATGGCGATAATCTTGCTCCTCATTTCTACCTTACAGCCGTTTTTTCCCATTCCCGTTCCAAGAATTTTTTCGCGGGATATTATCTCTGATTTTGGAACTTATTAAGTACAATATTGTGTAGAAACCGACTTATTGTGTTAATTTTGTCCGAATACTAGCAGAAAATATTTGGTGATGTTCGAACAAATTGAACACAATTGGTCTGTTTCTGCATAGTATTGCTGTTACTACTTTGTTTTGATATAGAGTGCAACGAAGTAACGACTTCTTCGGTCGAGTATATTCTCTGATTTTTCGATACGGGGGTAGATATTTTCACTTCGGCGCGTGGAGTTGTGTTATCCAGCATTGGAACGTTCTGCACAGATTTTCTTCGTGAATCTGAACCAAGTGTTAAAAATTGGTTTACAATACAATTCCAGATTTATTTCGGCGATAAGTGGCTTTCTTTATATCTATTTCGCCGTGAATCAAAGTGAATTTTCGATTTTTTTAAGGTAAGGTTACATCTAATATGCTTTAATTATCTTCCTTTTCCAATACGCTTCATTGTCTTGCTCGAGCCTCAGTGGTATACGTTCAATCTTATTTAACATATTTTTATGTATGCAGGTATGATAATGTTTTCCGTCACCAGTTTTGATTTTCAATCCTTCTTACACCTTCCAGAAGAAATCTCAAACGCAGAATTTATTTGAGAACATTAGAGTAAGTTTTTTGTCGGTAGTTAAAGTTTATAAATTCGTAGTATTTAATTTATTGATTTATTCATTGAGTATTCCTTTCCATTGTTTTTTGCAGTTTTCCGAGAATTATTAAGGATATATTTTACTCTCATTAAAATGGACAAATTTGTAGTGAAGAAAACGAAATTAGATGAAACAGTGACGACAATACATTCAAATGTGTCTTCTAAGATATCTTCTAAAATAAAACGTAGACAATACAGTGACTCTTACTTAGGTTTGGGTTTTACCTGGTCCGGAGATGAGGATAATCCAATACCTATGTGCATTATCTGCGGATACAAGTTATGCAATGACTCTATGGTTCAAAGCAGACTAAAGCGGCATTTCTTATCAAAACATGAGCACTTGTAAGACAAAAGCATAGAATATTTTAAAAGAATTTTGAAAGATCAAAGTCAACAAGTTTTGTGAAAAATTTGCAACTTCTGATAAAGCTCTGGAAGCAAGTTATATTGTGTCAGAGTTAATTGCGAAACAAAAAAGCCTCATACAGTTGGAGATACTTTAATAATTCCTGCCTGTAAAGAAATTGTTAGAATTATGTTAGGTGATGATACTGCCAAAGAAATAGATAAAATACCTCTTTCTGATGATACGTTTAGGAGACGTATTAGTGATATGTCAAATGACATAGAAAAACATGTCACAGAAATGGTAAGTGATAGACGTTTCGCTATTCAAGTCGACGAGTCTACTGACATAAGCGGTAAATGTCATGTACTGGCTTTTATTCGTTTTGTTAATGAAACTGAAATAATAGAACAATTTCTTTGCTGCTGAGAAATCCAGGGAAGTACAAAGGGACATTTTTGTAATTGATACGTTCATAAAAAATGTAATTTATCTTGGATTTCATTCGCAGGAATTTTTACAGATGGTGCTCCAAATATGATAGGGACCCCGAAAGGATTCATTGCTCTTATTAAGAAAATTAATCCAAATATAATAACAACCCATTGCTTTCTCCACGGAGAGGCGCTTGTTGCAAAAACATTAGATTCAGTAGTAAAAACTGTTCTTGATGATGTCGTTCAGATGGTAAATTTTATCAAAAGTCGACCATTAAAATCACGTATTTTTACAAAATTATGTGAAGCAATGGAATCGAAACATGTAACTCTAATTTTTCATACAGAAATAAGATGGCTCTCAAGTGGTAAGGTTTTGATCCGATTTTATGAACTAAAAGATGAGTTGTTGACGTTTTTCACCCAGGAAAACTGGTCAAATTTTATTGTTAGGTTGAGCAACGATTATTCGTGTGTTCGAGTGGCTTATCTTGCAGATATTTTTCAACAACTATACAAACTCAATATGCCAATGCAAGGCCCAAATGAAAATTTTTTATCGCCAACAGACAAAATGAATACATTTATTGGTAAATTGAAAATTTGGGAGGAACGACTTAAAAAAGGAGGCCTTGAAATGTTTCCCCTAACAGCAATCTCAAATGGCAAGGAAAAAGTAGTAATAGACCACTTGAAATCTTTGCAACTAAAAATAAAACATTATTTTCCGAATTTAGAAATTTCCAAATATGACTGGGTTAGAAATCCTTTTGCAGTAAATTCAAGTGTTAGTGGATTCAGCCTTCTGGAAGAGGAGGAGTTTGTTGAAATCCAAAACGACAGAACATTGAAAATGAAATTTGAATCTCTGCCATTAAATAATTTTTGAATAAAAATTTCAAAAGAATATCCAAGCATCTCAAAAAAGCGATCGACATTTTATTAAATTTTCCACTTCTTATTTATGCGAACTCTGTTTTTCCACACTTACGTCGCTGAAAAATAACAAAAGAGAACGGCTTTTGCCTTTGGATGAAGAAATTAGAGTTTCTATTTCCTCAATCCGTCCCAAAATCAGCAAAATTTGTAAAGAGCATCAGTCACAAATATCGCATTAAAATAGTAAAACTATCCAATTTCTTTGTTTACTAATGTATAATGCCTTTTCTTTATTATATAAATATACTTTTAATTTTTTATATAAAGTTTAATTTTATAAATAGTAATACTTAATATTAGACTATTTTTTCATTGCTTATCACACACGTTATCTATATTCAAATACTTTAAATGTAACCTTTTGATGTAGTGCTATGTTTTTCTTTTAGGATTCTATTTTATGTTGTTATTATTTTGTATTTGTGTATTTTTTGTTTTCACAATTCTAAATTTAAAAATGGAATAGCATTATTTTTTCTTATTGTTTCATAAATTGTTTGTAGAGGCCTAATAATAAGTCATCTACATATGTATTTTAAAGCAATGAATTGTACGTAGATGTGTATTATGATTTCTATTTTCATGAGTTTATATATCAATGAGTGGTTGTAAGATAATACCCTTGGTAAAATATTTTATTTGAATGTTTTCTTGTTATACGTGACATAATTATATTACAAATAATTTTATATAGTCAAGAAAATCATTATTTTTTATTTTTCGAGATTGTTTAATCAATTGATATTATTTATTATTAACTTCATGAGTTTCGTGGTGTAGATTGACATTACGTCAAAACTCTGTATACCATAATTATTTTTCTCATTATCTTCACTGATCATTCCCTTGGTAAACCCTATTACCTGTGCATATGTTATAAAGGGTGACGCGAAAATTGCGACATTGAAGAAAGGGTGACTCGAACACGATAAGGTTGAGAACCACTGGTTTAGGGTCTGGTTATTCTTGTTACCTGAGTGAAAATGTTTTTGTAATTTTTATCTCTTTATATGAATATCTACTTACTAAATAAGTTAGTGTATTCATGCTCGCTTGGAGTCTTCATTTTCCATTAATATAGACATGATTTTGCATAAAGGTTTACAAAACAAAAGGTAAGTGAATAAAATAATTGGTTCAGAAGAAATGTTCTGAAATGGAACTAAAATATACATTGAATCTACCAGATACATTATGTCGAGTCTTGCGACCGTTGCAGAGTTAAAATATTTATTATTTAGGAAATTATAAAGAAAGAGATCAACTACTATGCATTAGTTTAACAATTAGGGGTGTAGACGGGATTCCCGTGGTACAGAAGCGCTTTTCGGCAAATTCGCCGTAGTATAATCGTATACTTACTAATATATTTGCTTTAAAATCAGAAAATTATTTTTCCTTATATTCATTTCGTTTTCCCATTCTGTAATCGCCCTACAAACAAAATTTCTTTGAAATCCGTTAGCCAATACCTTCCAAATTCATAGTTACAGAAAAATGCTAGCCTTGATATTGTGATAGCCCTTTTTAGTCAACCCGGTTGAAATTTGATATTTTGGTTATTATGCATTCTTTGAACGAAGTGAACGCATATAGGGGAGGCAGTTTCCGTCTGTCGGTATGTTAAAACTCGGAAACCGCTGAACGTATTTTGATGAAATTTGGTATTGGAGAGTTTTTCTAACATTGGTCTACCGATTCCAATTTTATTTAAAATCGCACAACAATTACTACCACTTTACATGGAGACCTACCTGTAGTTTACAAGGTTCATTTGTTGCAACTCGGGAATCGCTGGACTTATTTTGATGAAATTTTGTATTGTGGAGTTTTAGTAAAATTGGTCCACCAATTCCAATTTTTGTTAAAATCTGACGATAATTACGATCACTTTACATGAAGACCTAAATGTAGTTTACATTGTTCTTCTGTTTCAACTCAGGAACCGCAGAACGTATTTTGATGAAATTTGGTATTAAGAAATTTACTCAAATTTGTCGACCGATTACAATTTTGGTTAAAATCGGACGACAATAACGGCAACTTTACATAAGAACTTACATGTATTTTACAACGTACCTCGCTAGCTTATCGTTAAATACTCATCTGATCGAAAATATTGAGAGCATTGTGAAATCCCAAAGAACGCATTTGGAAACTCGGTGTACTCCGACATGGAGTACACCTTTCCAAACTTGTTTATTTATATGAAGATTATATATACCATTTTTGGTTCAAATCCATGAGGTCAGTTCTCTAGAAATACTTGTAAAATACTTATTATTTAACTTTCTACTGTGGTAGCCTTTCTCTTTAGCTCCGCTTTAAACATCTTAATTTCATTGTGGTATGTTGTACGAAACATATATACATAATTTAATTGAAATCCGTTCAGCCAATTCCTTCCAAATCCATAATTCTTAAAGAGTTAATTTGTAATTGTGGCACCCCTGATTGACTGATTCGATCTAAATATCCTAATATGGTTTTGTATATTTGTGTAAATTATAAGTAGGCTTGGTAGAATTCGACGCTCACTTTTTTTAATCGACAGTTATTTTCCCGAAAGATTATCGACGAATATCGACGCTTAAAATTATTACATCCTACTATAGTCTTGGTAGTTGTCGACATTTATTTTTCCTTAAAAATCTGCGAACGTTATCTTTACTTTAATACATTTTACTAGGCGTGATAGTATTTGACGTTAATATTTCTTAAAAAAGCGACCACTACCAATGTTTTTACTTTCTCCATTCGCGGTACAGGGGAAAGTATTGTTTTCATGAAAAAAATCGATTTCGAGATTTCAACGGAAATACACGTTTTGAGGTCCCCTGAACACGTTTTGACCATTTTCTCGATGATGTCTGTCTGTGTGTGTGTGTGTGTGTGTGTGTGAGTGTGTGTGCGCGCGCGTGCGTGTGTGCGTGCGTGCGTGTGCGTGCGTGCCTGTGTGTGAGAGAGCTTTTTTGTGGGTACTCGAACTCAAAAGCTATTAATCAGGTCAATGCAAAATTTTTTATAACATTTTTATGAAAGTCACAAGAACTGATTAGTTTTTGGTAAAAAATCGGTCTACCGGAAGTAGGTGTTTACTCATGTCACATCCGTTATTTTGAAATATTTGCTTTAATATTTGATATATGTAAAAAATGTATGTGAATAAACGTTGTAGGAACTTTAATTTTCTACGACCTTTGTTTGAAACATTTTCCCATATAATGCATTGTTTAAGAGTTATCTTATATTTTTCGCTGCCACCAGAACGCCACCTACCGACGACATTTGGTAACAATTGACTCTTATTTACGTCTTAGTAACGCTCCCTTTTATTTTCTTAATTGTTAGAACTTTGTGGCTATCTCCAATATCAGAAGTCTATGGTTCGAGTTTATATCTGTTCTTTGTAAAGACTAAAATTTTCTCGCAGTTTCTTAAAATATTTATTAATGTATACCCTATTTGGAATTTTCAGAAATATTACAGATATGGAGAAAGTCATGTTGTGGCCACATCAGATTTTTTTCCTAAAAATCTACGAAGTCAACGTTTATTTTTATAAATTTAATTGGGCATTTTAGTTTTTACGTTTATATTATTGCTAAAATAATCCAAGAGGTTGATTAGCCAGAAATACACCCAAACATCGGCGTTTATATTTATAAAAAGGCGATATCAAAAATCGACGTTTATTTCAATACATTTCATCAATTTTTATCTAGAAAAGTGTTATAATTTGAATTCCTTCTAATTAAGTTTAACTAAAAGTGTGTATATAAAAAGAAGGCTTATTTTATGCTACTTTGTTTCTTGTTATCTATATTTAGGCGAATGTGTTGTTGTTGTCTTCTGCCTCCAACCTAAAACAGTTAATTTTTCCCAATATATCAGAAAGTATATTCTGCTTGTTAAATCGCACCCCTCATTCACGAAGTCGTGATGATTAGTGAGAAATGTGACGTGAGTATAGTGCACAACCTAATGTATAAATGAATATTTTGATGAAAAATATCCCAATGCGGAAAAAAGTCCAGAGAGTGTGTATGAAACGATGCTACTTCGACAGCGATGCAAAACAAACTAAGCACGGGGGATTATATAAATTTCATGACAGGGTGCTTTTGGAAATTCCATGAGGCCATCTGACGATCGGTGCCCATTTTTCAGTCAGGGGAAACCTTTCATTTCGCCTGTTGGAGGAGGTCGGCAGATAACGTCGCCCGGAGGACGCAGTAGATGTCCCCCGACTTTTCGGTAAATGGAGTCCAAAGTTCGTATGGATAACCGGGCCTGACCGAGGACAAAGAAAGAGTGCAATAAACCGATCATAATGTTTTGCCCTTTACCTTTTAATCCCACGGCTGCTCAGTATGTGCCCTTAAGACAGTGACATAAGCGACATTAGAAAGCAAATTCCGAATGTTGTGTGGTAGTTTGGTGTGACAAATACAGATTGTCTCTACCGTTTAGGATGTTTGATGGCAAAATATGTAATGTTTGAGAGCGGATAACAAAATTTTAAAATAATGGCGCATAAATTTCGTAAAAATTTACTGGTAAAAATCGACACTTATCTACGACAATTCATTTTCTTCGAATTTAAATGTTTTCTAAATTCGATGTTTATCGACATCGCCGGACGTTTGTGGACAATACTGTGTGATGTTCCTGTACTTCCAATGTGTTGGATATAGTATGAAAGCAGTTTCACTGAAGATTGAAATAGAAATGATGCGTTTGTAAAATGTTTTGTAAATGAGATTTTTAAAACTTAACATTGGTGGTTGTACAGATCATTATACTGTTTTTCGGACATGTCGCTCTTTTAATAAAGGAAAATTGAACCTGTAATCATTTGGTGTATAGAAATTATATGTTTCTTTATATCGAGATTATAAAAATGAATATGGTATAAGAATTGTTTTAATTTATTGTTATCATCATTATAAATATACCCTACTCAAAATAAAAAGGAATTCCCAGCCAAAGACTTTTCATACCTTTTGAATGAAATCATGGCGTGGCATGGAAATATTTCCAATTTATTTTGAATTCAACAAGATTGCCGATCGTGTTCTTGTTTGGGGTCCGAGTCGAAAACATTTCAAACCTTTTGAATAAAATCATGGCGTGGCATGACAAGATTTCAAGTCTATTTTGAATACAGTACGATAGGGACTCGGGTTCGTCTTCGGGGTCTGCTAGATATTTGCTCTGACATCAGAGAGGGCTTCGACGGCGGGTGTGAGACAAGTAAGACGTATGGAAACGGACCGAGCTCGTACCGAGAAAAATCTTATGCAACATTCGATAGAAATCATTATCACGGTAGCTCATTCGGCGGAACTATACACATTAAACCTAAGAGTCCTGAGTTCGAGTCACCGATCGGACAAATTTTAATCGATTTCTTCATCTCGGGAAAGCTAAATTGAGGCATATTCAAGAAGTTGGAAGCGATCGTTAGAGATATGGATGTTAGCCTAAGGGTCCGAGGGTTCGAACCCCTGTTCTATAGGTTGGGTTGGGGTAGATTCCACACCGCCCCAAGACTGAACTTAGGCTCGGTTGAGTTAGATATCATATCGCCCCAAGAAATGAAGTCGCTAAAATGACTTGCGGGACCCCATACCACCCCGTCTGGCAGCTCTCCCTTACCATCCCCGAATCCAATCTGTCGGTAAGGCCCTTACTTCTACTATCATCATCTGAATGTAAAATAGTTTTAATTGCATTTGCTGACTTAGCATCCAACATTTTATCGGCTATTATTAGAGCACCAGGAATAATAAGTTTCCAAAGCTACCTTTGATGATTGGTTGAAAGTATGAATCATATTATTCTAATATTCATTATGTGAGAAAAAAATTAGAATCTTATTGTACTTTTTGTTATTAAACTTGTCGAATCATGCTATGAAATCGCAATAAAAACAGCTTCTCCTCTTTCTTCTCGTTTCTTAATTCTAGGGTATAAGATGGAATTTTTTTATTCTCCCCTTCTCTCTCTCTCCCTCCCTCACCCTCTCTCTACCCCTTCCCCCCCTCTCTCCCCCTGTCTCTATCCCCCTCTCTCTATCCCCCTCTCTCTCCCCCTCTCTCTCTCCCCCTCTCTCTCTCCCTCTCTCCCTCTCTCTCTCTCCCTCTCTCTCTCCCTCTCTCTCTCCCTCTCTCTCTCTCCCTCTCTCTCTCTCCCTCTCTCTCTCCCCCTCTCTCTCCCTCTCTCTCTCCGCCTCTCTCTCTCCCTCTCTCTCTCTCCCTCTCTCTCCCCCTCTCTCTCTCTCCCTCTCTCTCTCCCCCTCTCTCTCCCTCTCTCTCTCCGCCTCTCTCTCTCCCTCTCTCTCTCCCTCTCTCTCTCCCCCTCTCTCTCCCCCCTCTCTCTCACCCTCTCTCTCTATCTCTCCTCTCTTGTCACCTTCCTATTTCCCATTTAAAAGCATTGAACTCGTTTCCATGGTATTAGAATTTCTCATTTTTAAAACTTTGAAAATTTTCCATTTTTTTTAAAGAAACACTTGTTTGAAGGAGAAACAGGATCTGGCTCATATCCTCTATTTATTCTCCAATATCTGCTTTCTCGTTACTCCTTGAGTTAAGTTGGACAGATTCTGAGAGAGCGAAGTCGGGACAATATATGGAGGGCCATATAATTCAGTTAGAAAGAGTACAGCAGAGAGCAGACAGATTCGTCAAACAAAAGTAGGAATATATGGAAAGCGTAACATCATTTTTGAAGGACTTAAAATGGAGATCTCTGGAACTCCGTAGAAAGTGTTCAGGGTTAAGGCTCCTAAAAAAATACAGATCATAATGTCTAGCAGAGGATGTAGTAAGAGTAATTGAGGCTCCAGCGTACATATGTGGGAACAATCATGGCGTTAAGATACGAGAGATCGATTGTAGCCATAATAGACAGGGGAGGTCCTAGACAATTGGCGACCCCGGGCAAACTTATTTTTGTCGGCCCCCTTTAACATAATTAAATTCTCAGTGTTGTGAGAAATAGCTGTTAGTTGATACGAATAAAAAGGCAATAATTCCAAAGGGGACTTTAAATTTTTTCCGAGACTTCAAATATATTTTGGCAAGGGGCCTACACATCTTCCAGTACGATACTATCACTTTGTATTGTATTCCTATTTAATCTTCTAATCGTATCCGGGAAAAATTATGAAACGTATCTGGTCAAAAATCATGCGGTTTTTCTCCCCAGTTTTGATACAGTGCATAACGTACAATTTATCGGCACCTTAAAAGTGGCGGTCCCGAGCGACCGTCCGGCTCGCCCGCCCCAAAGACCGGCTCTGATGATAGGAAAGTGAAATCTGCGAGTAATAAGACTCAGGTAGGTCTCGGTGCATTGCACCCCCTGCCACCCACCAGATTGATGAATTGCAGATATAGTTAGGAATTTTATTATTTGTGCCGTTAAATGCCATCAAAACAAATTTAGCGTAATTTGGAAGTAGTCTCGCGGTGAATTATGACTTGCTGAAGAAGCAAAGAAACTACTGAATGATCGGTTATTCGGACGCATATTACTAAAATCTAATGAATATTCAAACAAAATAGTACTGTCACGTACTGAATTCAAATCGAATAGAGCGTGTAGATGTAGTTCCACTGTGCGATTTCTCTTTGGCGATGGTGTGAAGTGAGATGAATGAGTCAGTATTCAAACTGTCGCTAACGAGAAACTCCGCAATACTACGGCCGCTTTATCTGACCAATCGGAAACGAGCATAACTGGTTTAAACGGATATTTAGACTATCATTTGTAGACTTCACCGAACAAAAACTCGTGCATTAATTAGTCTGCCTTTTTCCTTCAAAACATTTTAAATATTTTTCGGTTGCTAATACTCGTTGATTGCGATGGCGGAATGAAAACATTCCTTAGGGATTAACAGCATTTCGATCGTTTGCGAAGCCATCCATTTATCGGTGGCGGATCCAAGGGGAGGGGGGCGATCGCTCCCCACTGGGGGCATTCTTAAGTTCATTCCGCGCAAAATTCCTAGTTTCTGCACCGGTGATTAAGTCCGCATGGTAGGCGAGATGAAGATCTTGATAAGGGTAGGGATTTTCAAAATATAGGGTCACCGGCAGAGGTGGATCCAAGAGGGAGAGGGACAATTGAGGCGATCGTCCTCAACCCCCCCCCCCATTTACCTTCCCCCCTTCCTCTATTCCCATACCCCTTGGGAATAATTTTGAAACGAGAAAAAAATCTGCTATGACCGGAAATCGAACCCGGATCTTCCGCTTGCCGGGCGAATATTCTACCAGTGAACTATCGTTGCAGATTAATCCTCCCATTTCTGAATGCGGGTGTTTTTCTTAGTTGGGTCCGGGGCAGTCCCCAGCGGATGTCCTCCAAGAAATACGTCGAAGAAAACCCCTCCCTCTCAAATGGTGAGATTCCCAAAGCTAGAAATTTCAGAAACGGGAGAAATAATCTGCTTCGATGGTTCAGTGGTTGAATATCCGCCCGACAAGTGGAAAACCCGAATTCGATTCCCAGTCACAGCAGATTTCTTTCTCGTTTTATAATTATTCCTAACTTTACAGTTTATGCCCGTCCGCTTAGGATCTTATGATCGTTTCAATGTTTTACTGTTCTTTACATTGCGCGGTGTTACGTGCGGATATCTATTTTAGTTTTCTTGACTTGCGATAGTGAAAACGTATTTGGTTTAAATAAAAAATAACATTAATTAATAAAGATTCTTTTGGAATTCTCTTGAAATTCTCCCCAAAAAATTCAGTCGGAGTGAAAAAACCGGTTCGAACCGGTTCAATGGTGACGCAATGGTCGCTGACGGCTGTAAATGCTTTTACAAAAAGACCGTTTAACAGGTTGACTTTCTGTACGCTATCATGAATAACGGCACCCAAGTCATTACGCAGGGAAGGTATGGTATGGGCCTCTACCTTGGACCTCTCACACGTAGGACCAAAACGCTTTAGGATCCTCCTTCAAATAATTATTTAATACCTTATTCCGGAAGTTAGTAAAAGCCTCGCGCATAGTATTTCTCGCTTTAGCGTGGATTCCTTATACGTCTGAACTTTAGTTCTCTATATTCATCGGATGATGTAGACGGCATATTTTTTATTTTCGCGTGCCTTATTCTCTGACGCCTAAGCGCACTCCTAACTTGCTTTTTGTACCAACGTGGCTCATTATTGTCGACCTTCAATTTAATTGGAATGTACTTATGGATGTTCTCTCCTTAAATAAAGTCCATGACGAATCAGCACCTGAACGTTCGGTCATATCATGGATGACAGGTAGTATTCCTCGTAGGAGCGACCTGAAGCTTGAAAAGTCTGCCTTAGCAAATATATAAAACTTTCTTTGAGGCTTAGGGGGCCTATCGATTTTCAACTTACACTCTGCATATATGGCCAGATAATCACTTATTCCATCTTCAATGGTGACTTTGTGTATTCTTTCTGGGACGTTAGTTGCTAATAAATCTAATATATTTCCCGATTGTGTTGGCTTTCTGACTAATCGAAGGAGAGAGTGCTCGCAGAATGTTCGATTAATGCCTCACAGTATTCGCGTTCTTTACCTCTAGATTCGAAACATAGGTTTTCCCAATCAATTGAGTGTAAGTTAAAGTCACCACCGACTATAACGATTCCATCTTGATTTATCAGTCTATGCTTTGATAGGTATTTATCGAGATTTAAAATACAATCTACACCAGCGTTAGGTGGCCTATAAAACGAGCATAAGAACACCTTTTTGGAGCCATCTTTACCTATGCGGCACCAAACACTCTCGATATCCTCGTCACTTATCGGAATCTCACTGCTATCGTAGTTATCGCTAACCGCTATGAGAACCCCCCCGCCCGATCTATTGGCGCGATCTTTTCTATAGACAAGATAGTGTCTAGGAAATATCTCCTGACTCTGAATCTCATCCGTTAACCAACTTTCTGTGCCTATCACGACGTCGTCGTGCAGACTGCGAATAATATGCTCGAACTTTGCAATTTTCCTACGGATGCTGCGGCAGTTCAGTACGACGACGTTTAATTTCTCACCCATGCCTTTCTCTTCCACTCTAAAACTACATGCGCTCCCATAACAAGCACTCCCACGACTGTTTGGCATCGCATCAAAATTGGAATGGCGATCCGTCGCACGCTTTACGGAACATTCTATCAATGCCCTATCTCGACATTGGTTCTGCATGTTACTATCAATTTCCTCCTTATCTCTCGTATTACGTGCATTTACCTCACGCTCGGAGTATATTCTATCATTAGATAATCTATCGTGATTCTAATTTTCTACAAACGCATCGATTATCCCCTTACCCAAAACTGACCTACACCCCGCCCTACTCTCTAATCTAAAAAATCCCTACTTTGCTCGAGAATCCTAAGCGCTACTACTCTCTGAGCCGATTCGGGCGTGTCGTGAACACCAGAGTGATCCTTCATCGTTTGATGTTTTCCGTATGTATGCTAAATTTTGTTTTGAATGAATAAGGTTTAGAAATTAGCGCAATGCGCTAACACAAATTGCGCAGGAACTATAAGGGTATTATTCTAGAAAAACTATAGGCGGTGGATTCTAAGTTATTTGAATATGCACACGAAATTTGGTAAAAATCAGACAACCGAGATCAGTCCTTTACAATTGATTGACATCTTAAGGCCTCCTTCAGACGTCTCCAACACCTGCAAAAATTACGATAAATATTCACTTATTCACTGCACCGGCAAATATTTTGGATACATTATGAAAACATGTATGTTAATAGAAATATTAAACTTGCTAAATATAAAGAATTTTCGGATTATTATTCTCTACAAAAATTAAAATAAAGATATAATTCACTAAGCTAGTCTTTACTCTGAGAAATTCATATGCATAAAAGAAAACGTTTGTTTCTGAATAGTAATTCAAAATTTAATTCCATTTTTTAAAACCTTTTAAAGCCGAAATATACCAAGTTATTGTGAAACATTTTATTTTCAATCCCCCTTAAAATAGAGATAGCCGTTTATTACTTCTTCGAATCTCGTGTATAGGATATATTTTTATTCATATAAATGTATTTAATGCATGCAATGTATAATATGTGCTAAAATAAATGCTAATTGTATCTTTTTGTTGTTTTAAATGTTAAGTTTCCGTTTTAGGATCATCGAATTACTATATTATTTTTCTACGCTATTCAATAGCCCGTCAAAATTAATTGGAGAGAAAGTAAAAGAAAAAATTAATGCTTCAACAATTTATTTAAAATAATTTGTTGGGAAATGCAATCAAGACATTTAAATGTATGACAAAATAATAATTCTAAGTAATTCAGAAAAAAACATTAATTTTTCATTATTTCTGAACATTTTCATCAATGTATTAACAAATGCTGGGTGAAGTTTGAATGCAATATGTTGTCATCCTAATTTTGCGTAACAGGATCACCAACATAACTATATAAGTATCCTCATATTCTTACGTATGCCAACCTTTAGAGACTTCGTCTTGGATAAGACCTTCCCTGTTTGTTGCGATCTTCTTCCTTTAGTAATGTTCACACTTGGAAACGAAATAAGCGGCGAACTTAGTGTTAAATTATGTTGCCATGTCACCGTTGACTTCATTTGGATGTTTCCTAAATATCTGCGACTAATAGGAGTCTCTCCCTCATTAACGACGGGTTTATCAAATCGCATCGAGCCTTTTCACTTGCATGGTTTAAGTTCCAAATACAAAGTCGATTTAACCCTGTTGGTCGCACAAAACGATGAGAGGCCTCACCCGCGGTGGCCGTTTGGGCGTCGTGTGAGGCTGCACCACAGCGGCCCATCGAAAACGGAAGAATGGAAACTCGATGAGAGAGGTCGCCATTGCCTTTCATCGGGTTAGTTCTCGAATCGCACGCGCGAGTCGCTCGCGGTCGTACGATTCAAAGTGACGCTCGCTATAAATAAATGGCGTACCATCGAAGAGGGTTATTTATTGTGGAGTTTGAGAGGCGACTGGATAATAGGCATCCCTTGACCGTGTATGAACATAAAAAACAGGCGAGTGCATAGGCTGAACTATTTTTTTATCATGGGCCGTTTAGGAGAAACATTGAATAACGCGGCTTCAATTGTCTGTAGCAGTGGCGCTCAACTTAGGGCCCGCGAAGTTATGATGAAAAAACCAATCCGAAAAATATAACACACAAATTCATCCATTTTTATGTAAATTTTCATAATAAGACTTTTATCATTGAAAATTTAACCATAAAAATCTTATCTATAATTGATTTTCACTTATATGGCACCTCAGAATATATAGCCAACTTCTGATTTAAACTCTTAATCGACCCGCCGAAGAAATGGCAACTTCCAATGCGGCCCGCCGAAGGATTAGCAAACACCAATGCGGCCCGCCATGTAAATAGGTTGGGCGCCACTGGTCTGGGGTGTTACGCCAGCGTACGCAGCAAACTCGTCTTATTTTTTACTGCTATTTGTCAACAGCTAGAGCGAGTAGAACATGTTTTTATCTACACCTTTAGTTGTTTTTCAAAACGGGAGAAAATAATGGACTCATTATCGTTCCGGTGTGTTCGCCTATCGAGTTGTTTTATTAGTAGTCGACCTATTTTTAACCAATAGCTGTCCGTTAATGCGTTCACGTCTATAATTATATTGCGCCCTAAACAATCGTACAACTTCTTAGTTCAGCGCTTAAAAGTGGCGTATTTGTCATTCCAAAAATGGTCGGGGAAAATTTTTAAGAATTCAGTTATTTTGTTTTATGTTTGTCTACTTTTCAATAATCCCATAATGCATAAGTCTTCTAACCAATCCTCCACCCTAATAATTCCCTTCTTTATCTATCCTTAAACAAATGAGTTAATCCAGAATCAGTTTTTTACTTTTCGATCGTGAGGAAAAATTGACTGAAATTTCGATGATTATGCTCGATGTAGGATTAGGACAATAAGATTTTTTTACATTCCACTCTCTTCAGTCTGTTGTCTCTTCAGAGCTGAATATTTGTCAGAGTATGAAGAAATCTCTTACATTTAAATGGCATAATCCAGAATAGAAATCTCGTTTGCTGAAAGAACAACATTAAACAAAAAACTTTCACTGAGATGACGCGCAGATTTTTTTCAAGTCACTTTGGTTACGAAATAGAAATTAAGAGACATTGCATTTATAATGCAATTTTTCTGTTTTTCTTTTCTATATATTTTGCAATTGAAATGCATTCCTTTATATTTTGTTTGTATTAATCAATTTAAAATTGGGAATTGAGCTCGTTTAAATAAATAAATAAATTACTGATAATGTTTTATAAAAATACTTAAAAAAATAAAGTAAACTTCTCTGGGGAGGGAGCGTGGTGACTTTAGAAGATCGCAGCTGGGGCGCGAGACGAAAAAGATTAAGAACCACTCTCCTAAACGGAAGCAGCGAGAGAGACTTGGGTTTTTCGCCCATCGATTCGGTAATCTGCCTCGTTGCGCACGATTTCTCGGTTTGTCCATCTGCCTGTCTAAAATAAAAAAGAAATCCATTCGCTGTATGCTTCAGCAGCTCTTTTCTTAACTGTTAAATCTGGAGAGGAAGAAAGAGACATTGTTTAGAACTCGGATGACGAAGCCATATGTAGAGCACCGCTTTTCTACTACCACGGCGCCTTTTTCCACGTAGCGATGTACCAGTTGAATTCGTTTATATCAGGGGTGTCCAACCTACGGCCCGCGAGTGGGTTCTATGCGGCCCACGAAATGATGAAAAAGGAATCCGAAAATTTAACACAAAAATTCATACATTTTATGAAAATTTATATAATAAAACATTTAATATTGAAAATTTAACCGCAAAAACCTTAGTTAGACTCGAATTTCACTTATATTTAGATAAGTTCCGATTTAAACTCTAATCCGGCCCGCCGAATAATTGGAGAATTCCAATGCGGCCCCCAGAAGTAATCGCAACCACCGATGCGGCCCGTCATGTAGAAAAGGTTGAACACCACTGGTTTATATCTATCCTCTCAGGCGAAATAGTTTTTGTCTCCTCTAAACGAAAACATTAGATAAAACAGCATTGCAAACGGACAAACAAGCAAAAAACTAAAGTGGTCATTTAAGGCCCTGATAAGTCGAAGGCGCGCGGTTTTGGAAATGAACATCGAAGTGTTTATCAACTTGGCGAAAAAATGTTTTTACAAATGCTATTATAGAATTCGAACGGAGGGAGCTTGGGAAATAACGGCAAAAACACTTTAAAATTCCCAAGTTCGCGAAGACGATATTTCTGCGAGACAAACAGAAGTTTGCGTTCAAGCGTCATCAATATTATCGCTTCGGAGGATATCTTTGCGGCCTATGAGGTCGGCGGCACCTAATTCACGACTGCGATCCAACCGCGCTGTGTGAGAATAGAGGGGAAGGTCCCACGGCGCGCAACAAGGTCTTCAGAGGATCCGCGCACAAAGAGGACAAATTGGCAGTCGGATGTTGCGGCGTGTTTAAAAATGGCTTCTCCTAGAGATGGAATAGCCCTTCCCGAACGCGAATGAAGCAAATGAACGGGTGGGTTTGCTGCTTATCGAGAAAAACATTGTGCGTATGGAAAACAGTGGTGAAGAGGAATGATGCGAGAGAGGTTTAAAAAAAAAAACGCATCCAAACGTTCGAAAACGAAATTCTGCTGTCTATTTTTTGTACCGATCGGTACGTCTTGATAGCGAACTATTCTGCTGCGCCTACGAGCCGACGGATATGCCTGTTCCACGAAAAATCGCGATAAAATAGTGACTCCTAAATATTTAAAAGACTCGGCTACTTTAATATTCAGTCCATCTATTTTATACTTGAAATCTATCTCTTTGTTTTTCTCTTTCCGGACGGAACGTTTGCGGAAATTAATTTTCCATTATTTGCACCACGCGGAAATAGATTAAAAATCTTTCTGCAGTGACTGATGGTCATCCTGATTGTTTTTATATCGCTACTAGAGGAATTACCTCGTTCAAAACGGACTATGCAATCAAACACAATAGAAAATAAATTGAACCATTTTATTGTAAAATTATAGTATAGCAACCTTACCAAATTTGGTTGAACTGGCTGAAGAAACTGCTGAGATATTGAGCGTTACGGACAGATTGACCAAGAAATACGGATTGTACCTATTATATTTAGATATACGACGGTGTGATCTGCGAGAATTATTATTTTACTACAAACTACCGAGTTAACGTATGTTTAGAATTGAAAAGGGCTTTATACACTTCCCTGAGGACAACTTTACCTTACCGATAACTACTTTCTGTTCTCTGTTGGAGAAAAAGCGTCTAGCCCAATTCACAACCTTCTTACTGATACCGTATTTCCTACCAACTGGCAATCCAAGCCAAGAGAAAGACTGCACAGCTACCTATTTAATACTGTCGTAACTGATGCATCAAAAATATAGATGACAGAAATAAATGCTAGAATTGCATACTTGCAACCCAACGACAAAAATAAGACTGGTTTTAAAAAAACTGTTGATGCCGCGGAATTTAAAAAACGCGCAACAATACGAAGTTTCAATGACGTGCAAAGAATGGCAGAGTTGAATAGGATCAATTATTTTGATGGGTCTCACAATATAACTGCCGAGTTGAAATAATTTTCCTTATCGGGGTACAGCCGACATGCGAGAGAGACGAGCTAAACGCGATTTCTATAAATATTCTAAAGCAGCGTTTCCCAAACTGATTTGGCCACGGGACACTTTCGGGCTGGAAATATATTGACGGAACACACACATGCTGGACCGAGGGGAAGGGGAGTATCATACCGAAAAATGATCGCACGTAATGCTCAAAAGCTGGTTTAGATGAGTTAGTTTTTATATCTTTTATTTTATAAAGATCGAAAAATAACAAGAGAAAATCATCTGAATATAATATTTTAGAAGGAAAATATCGCTAGCATCGAAAATTTTCCAAGGGACGCCTATTTACATCGCGCGGAACACAGTTTGGGAACGCTGCTCTAAAGTGTCTTGTATAATTGTAAATTGTAAATATAATTTTAATATGTTTATAGGTTAAACTTTTGTAACTTTGCCACCGGTCCAGGTGCCCAATTGCATTGTAAATATATATAATAATAATAACGCGCACTCGTGCACAACACGCATCACACTGTGAGCTCACGTTCCGCGAGTCCTCGAATTCCCATGTATAACGCGCAGCTTTGACTAAGAAGTTATTCCAGTAAATTGTTCCTTTAGAAAGTCTTCGAATACGTTCACTTATAAAAAGGCTTGGTAGTTTCCGGCGTTATCATTTCTTAAAAAGCGACTACTACCAATGTTTATTTTTCCTAAAAATCAACGACGCACATCAACGTTTATTTTTATAAATTTAATTGGGCATTTTAGTTGTCGACGTTTATATTTTGACTATAATAATCCAAGAGATTGATTAGCCGGGAATACACCCAAACATCGACGTTTATATTGATTAAAAAGCGATATCTAATATCGACGTTTATTTCAATACATTTCATCAATTTTTATCTAGAAAAGTGTTATAATTTGAATTCCTTCTAATTAAGTTTAACTAAAAGTGTGTATATAAAAAGAAGGCTTATTTTATGCTGCCTTGTTTCTTGTTATCTATATTTAGGCGAATGTGTTGTTGATGTCTTCTGCCTCCAACCTGGAACAGTTAATTTTTCGCAATATATCAAAAAGTATATTCTACTCGTTAAACCGCACTCCTTATGCACGAAATCGTGAGGCTTAGTGAGAAATTAATGTGAGGTGAGTGTAATGCACAACTTAATGTATGACTGAATATTTTGATAAAAAACATCTCATCTTGTTGAATGCGGAAAAAGTCCAGAGTGCGTGTATGGAACGATGCTCCTTCGACAGCAATGCATAAGAAACTAACCACTGAGGACAATCTCTGATGAATTATATAAATTTCATGACAGGGTGCTTTTGGATACGACGTGAGGCCATCTGACGATCGGTGCTCATTTTTCAGTCAGGGGAAACCTTTCATTTCGCCTGTTGGAGGAGGCCGGCAGATAACGTCGCCCGGAGGACGCAGTAGATGTCCCCCGACTTTTCGGTAAATGGAGTCCAAAGTGCGTATGGATTATCGGGTCTGGCCGAGGGTAAAGAAGAGCGCAACAAACCGATCATAATATTTAGCCTTTTACCTTTGGATCCCACGGCTGCTCAGTATGCAGGGCATCGAACCGTAATATTTTTCGCTCCGGTTTTCGTTCCGGTTTACTCAAATCACAAGATTTCGGTTCGGTTTCGCTCCGGCAGTGAACCGGTTAGAACTGGTTTTTTTCGTTCCGACCTTAAAATATTTTTAGGAAACTTTGAATAACCGATTTATTACTTTACGTAATTTTCTAATTAAATTAAATACACCTTCACTTGAACAATAGTGATACTAAAATACTAATAATCAAAATATAAAAATAAATTATTTAAATGCAAATAATTAGGACGCATTTTATTTATATAAGATTATATTTAGAATTGAGCATTGCAACTTTATTAACCCCCGAATATTTCCTTCCTGTCAATTTATAATTTCATGCAATGAGGAGCAAATAGAATCTATTTACAATACACAGAATTTTAAAATAATACAAAAACTTAAATTATCTTCCTCAAAACAGAAAAATTATAGATAATAAATTTTTATATACATAATATACAAGTTACAAAAGCTGCTCATAAATTACTAAATAGTCTAATATTAAAATGAAATAGCATTAACATAAAAATATAAAATCTACAAACAATAAAAGGGAAAAATCATTAGCAAAAGAAACAATAGTTAGCCCTAATTAGCTGAATATCTTCTAGTGTACTTTCACTCAGGCCATCCCTATTATCTCGTAAGATAAATTTCAAGCCCGAAAAAGCCCTCTCCGCAGTAACTCGAGTACACCAAAAACAGCGGTGGCTATTTCATACAAATATGGATATTTTAAGCGAATTTCTTCCCAAAATTCCAGCACTCCCTTTTTTCTTTCTAATCTCTTCACCCCATCAAAACTAGACAAAATATTATCGAAAAGTCAATTTTAGTTACATTAGACCACCCTATAATGTCTTTTTCTTTCTTTTTGAGAAAATTCTCCATCTCATCATCGGAACCTTCATCCGAAATTACTTATTCTCCAGACTTTCTATCCGTTTTTGTTTCTCCTTCCTTTACATTTTCAATCATTCCCCAAAGCTCTTTCTTATTTTTTGTTGACGACTCGGTAAAATCTGATAGCGCGGATCTAGATAAACTGCGGCTAACATGCTTTCATTTTCCATGATAATTTTTTCTCTAATCTGTAAATATTCAACCAAAACGCAAGTAAATATATTTGTTAAATTTTGCAATTTAATTTTAGTTTCCATCCGCATAACAAAAAATCGCTCATAGTTAGCTGTTCAGATTGTAATCTTAACGTCACTTCCTTCAAAGGCTTTAAAGCTTCCAAAATAACTTTTAATTTTCGTCACTTGGAAAAAAATAGTCTTAAGTTATTGTCAGCTAATAAAATGCAAAAATTTCGGCACGCCAACAATGTGTCTAGCATGACACTATTCCATCTTGTTGGGCGATCCATGACAGGTCTCTTGTGGATTGACCGTCCCATTTTTCGAATATGAAATTATCAACTTCATTCATTAAACTCAACACTTAGTAAAAGCAAAAAAAAAACAATTTCAATAGTTAATAAAACACTTTGAACAACAGAAATAACAATGTCAACAAATAATAACTTCTCCATTTCTGCAGCGACCACAAGATGCAATAATTTTCTAAAACTGGAGCAATTGATTACTCAATATCCCAACTCATTAAATTTTCGGCAATATTATTGTGTAATTTATATTCGAAAATTACATTACGCATATTCATCAATGTATTGCAGCACTTTTAGCGAAATTTTCTATAATTTTTTCAAAAATACGGGGTGGATAACCCGGATAACCCACTAGACCCGAATTTTTAACCCATACATTCATGAAATATAAACGAAAAAAAGGAGTCTTCTAGGATTGACCGTAATGTGGAATTTTGCAAAGCCACAAAGAAAACATTCATTGAAATTAACTTAAAAGCAACCCGATTCCGGGTGGCTGTATTTTTTCCGCGATTCTCAAAACGTTATTAATATCCGATAATTTAACTTTTTTTGATTTCATTTTTGATTGAGCGCTTTTTTTTACATCTAATTATAAATATTATCTTGAAATTCGCTAGATGGGTGGGTGGGAGGAGATGCGATGCACCAATTTTTTTCTAACAGCTATCCCATATAACAATATCACTTCCAATATGGTCCCTAATTGTCCTATGAAAGTAAAATCTAAAGGGGATATATATTTATCAGTATATTGATGGATAGCTAAAATATTATCTTCATTCGCATGTGTAGATAAGTTACGCAGATCAGGAATCACAATTGGAGGCGTACCTGTGACAAAAAATCGTTAGGGACTGCTTAGTGCACGGAACCCTCTGCCACCCACCAACCTGCTGAATTCCAGAGTAATTTGTAAATGTACGTAGATTTTTTTATTTGTTGCCGGGTGAAAATCGCATGCTTTTGCAACATCACAATTTTCGGACGGTACTTATCCTTTGAATTTCATGAAATTTAAAATTCTCACACTACGTGATTAAAAATATTCTGTCATAGAAAGTTTGTATCGTGTTAATAAACATTTCTCAGCTTTTCGGAATTCTCAGACCCTCAATATGTGCGGGCTTTTTCCTAATAAAAATTATATGCATTCTTCATGCATATTTACATGATCTCTGACTGAAAAAATGAATCTGTGCATCTGTACTTTTTATTATAATATAAGTAGGTAGTGCACGTGTTCTGCAAGCTGTAAATGAAAATAATGTTTTAATTAACTTACTGGCGTTATCGAAACAACGCGGTCTCTTATTTTGCCGCAGTTTGTAAAAATAAAATAATAATTCATTATTAAGCATTCCAACTTTAGCTTCAGTCTATCCGTTGTTCTTCTGAATGCAATTCTAAGCCGAGTAAATTAGAAAATATGATGGTATACCTAAATTTTAATTTTATTTAGAATTTTCTATCGCTGGAAGCATGCTTAATTGTAACTCACTTTACACTATTATAACTTGTTGAAATCATTTTCGACGCATTATAGCTTGTAATTATTTATCATTTTAAAATTTTATACACTACTTTTAACCCTTTTAATAAAGCATGGGACGAGATAGGGTAAATCCGTGCAGAAGATTCTTAAAATTCAGCAAGATGGAAAATAAGAACATATGTAAAGTTCGCAACGTCGCCATGGTTGGAGATCACGCCGCCAATTTAGAGGGGCATTTGAAGTGACATAAACAGGAATTTGATGAAGTCCAACAGAAGAAAATGAAAAAACTTGAGTACCGATCGAGACTCACCGATTACAATTTAGACAACTGCCTAAGATCAGGTATCTCGAGTTGTGCCAAATTATAGCAAGTTGGCTGAAGATATGCAGTCCCAAGTTTCACATTGATTTATTTTTCATGTTTTTATAATAAATTCTTTAATAGTTTTTCTCTTATATATACAAAAATATCATTTTAATAAATATTGGTACACATCTACTGTATCATCTATTGTTACTTCACTTCACGCCCCCAATAAGTAAAGTTGCGCCCTCATAGATAAAGAGGTTGCTGACCACTGATAGAGAGAGAGATATCAACTGATCTTGCTTATGCGCCCTTCACGTCCTCGGTAATATAAATTGCGCCCTCATAGGTGAAAAGGTTGCCAACCCCTAGTCTAGGGCCTACGAATATCTTAAAACGGCCCTGCTCCGAGTCCGTCGTTGGTCGAGTCCGAGGAATCATTTACCCTGGAAGGTCCGGAACGAAATCCTCCGAGTCCGACATTTTTCAAGGCCGTGAATTCGTAACGCCTGGTTACAGCGCTGGAATCATTCCGTTGGAACGAATCCTTCTGGAGCGACACCTACTATTATGTAGGCTATATCGCCCATTTTGTGACCCTTAAATAATGACAATGAATTTTTGAACGATCTTAGATCTCATTCTTTTGTTCATTTCTTTATTTAAATTAAATTTTGATCCATGTACCTATATCCCTGATGGTACAATTTCACGATTATGACCTGTGTAAAATTATAATCTTGACTTCTATTCTCTCATCTTTCAGTTATTTTTGCCTACGGACAATTTATTGCAATCATTTTTGAGCAATCAAGCATTAGAATTTTGATACAAGTACTTGATAATATTTCAGATTCTTGTTCTCTTATTTTTTGAACAATAACCCAATAGGCCATATTGAAATCATATGTTCCTAATATGGCCTAACAGCAAGGTTTTGCAAAAACGCCAACCAGTAATTTCATGTTGAAGTGTTGTAGTTGTAACTTTTTTTGTTTACTTAAATAAGCTCTCTAGGAGTACATTATGTTAGTTTTACTTTCAGCATTTGGGAAAGGTGCTTAAAAAATTAATAAATCTTAGCTAGACCATATTTGGTCGAGTTACCTTATAATAATTTGCAGAAATTTACTTGGAATATTTCAGAAAATTGTTATTTAAAACGTATAGAATTTAACTTAATAATTGAATTATTTTACTCTTATTAACGCGTGAAAACAGGATAAAATGTGAATGAAGTCAGTTTACCATTGAGGAAAAATGTGTAGTAACTTACTATGAACTAAATACTTATGTGAACTGCAATGAGTTTTAACTATATTTTAAGATCATATTAACTACATATAGTAATTTTGAATTTTTTCTGAAAATTGGCTCTATTGAAAGAAATTTAAATAAAAGTCATAAAATGTTATTTTATCAATCCTATTAGAAATTCGGTTCGAAATATTTGCTGTATTATCATTTAAAGTAATCCATTGAAAATTACGTTACCTACATTTAGTTTTATGAATTCCCACCATTCAGGAATGTCGCATGATTCGATAGTATAAAATTTTTTATAATCAATTATAATTTATTATCGTTATTTTTTTACTGCAGCTCATTTTAATCCAATACAAATGCTATGTCCTATTCCTCTTTCCCATTCTCTTTTTCATCCTTCCTCTAATGCTACCGTTCCTATGTTTATTGAAGAGATATTATTATTAATATTATATTATATAGTAAGTGGTTGTTGATCATAATTATTAATTAGGTTTTAATTTATCTTAAAACCTTTAAGGTTATTCTAAAAACCTTTTGCCTATAAAAAGAACACTGAAAACTTCAATGGTGACTTCTGATTATTCCCATAAATGGGTTTGATTAAAGACAGTACAAATTACATCTGGAAAATCAAAGCACATACAAGCTCATTCATGAATTTCATTATTCTTATTAAATTATAATGAAATTTGTACTTTTCTTCAAATAATAATGCATTATATATGTATTGTATTATGATGAAATTATAATTACATTCGTATTGATTGACTATTAATAATCATTCATGCAATCATTGCGGAATAGTCCACATTGAAAATTGTATTGAAAACTATTTTAGATGATAATATTTGTTTATATCGTTTCCTTCGTGAACATAATTTAATTCTTTGGACATGCCCACTTGGCTTATTTTGTACTTAAGATGAAATCTTTTCTAATTATAGACCTCTAAGATATGACGAAAAAGATATATGTAACTACAGAAGAATGGGAGAAAAGACTAGCTCGTAAAAGGAATGATTACAAAATAAAGAAATTAAAAGAAACAGCAGACGATAGAGAAAAGCGTTTACGTTTTCGTGAATACACACAGAAAAAAGAGCAAATAAAAACTCATGTGAAAAAGTGTTTCGTTTGCAAGAGTTAAGAATGAAACATACCAAATATTCAACAGTTTTACTGTTGCAAGAATCTAAAGCTGAATTACCCTGAACTACCAATAAATTTTTAATGTTTTACTCAATATGAATGGAAAAATCAGTATTTTAATTAATGAAACAAAAGATATTAAAATTATAAAGGTTTCGAGACAAGATGAATCGAGGAGTCTGTGAGTCACAGTACAGTCGTTAGTGGGGAGCAAGAGACTTGGTCTGTCGGACCTAGTTCGGCAGACCTGGTCCTACGATTCCAACCATTGTCACAGTTTTCCCTTACCTAAAGGATTTGGTCCTTGGCAGACCAGATCCATCAAAAAGTCAGCTCGTGTATGGCTGGCTAATGGAACGAAAGGAACCAATCCTTTGTATCATTCCAGCTGAGGAACAATACGAAAAGGAACGAAACCACAAAAAGAACGACAATGCCCATCACTATTACATAGGCCATAATGTGATGTACTAGTAAAACGTATTCCATTGGAACCACATGACATCTTAATGGATTACAAAACCAATCACACCACTAATAGTAGAGACAATTATCTTGTAGAATGTTTAAGGTCAAATTAATTCATTAACTTTTACCTGTACAAACAATGACAACAAATGTCTTGAAATTAGATGCACGTAACCACAAACTCTGGTCTCAAACAAAACACTCTACTCCAAATTCAGCCAACTGAGCGCGTCCAGCGGAATTCCATATTAACACAGTTGTAAGCAGTCTACCGATATACTGCAACCAACATTTTTCAATTTTGTCACAAAGTACGTTCGATACGGCGCACAGCAAACCATTTAACTCAGTATCCCTGAAGATGGTGACAGAGCCAGTCGCCAAAACGTCGGAAGAAATCTCCGAGACAACCCGGTTGGAAACCCGAGAAAAGTTCAACATGAAAGATTTATGTTTGATTTCATAATGGGGCTGTGACGAAAGATCCGGCCACAGTCAGTCATTAAGCAAAAATTTGACGACCCAACGGATTCCGATGAAAATGAATTCTTCACATCATTTGTTCCTCTGCAGCTCCTATGTGGCAAACACGAGTACAATAATAAAATTTCAGGGGACTTCAAAATGTGTATTTCCATTGAAATCTCAAAGTCGATTTTTCTCATGAAAACAATACTTTCCCCTATACTATGTATATGGAGAAAGTAAAAAATGCATGAAAACATTAAAAATCTAATTAAAACATAATTTTTGGAGATTAACCAATGACATTTAAGTCTTCTCTACTCTTCATCACTAAGTTAAATACCCCTTGAAATATTTTTAAATATACACGAAAAAGGTCTGCATGCCAAGGAATGGCTTTCTGCGTGATTCATATATGCGATTCAAATTTATAACTCTGGTAAATTATAAGAATCACTGCAACAATAACTATGAAAATAACTATAAAAATCTGATGTGGCCACCACATGACTTTCTGCATATCTATAATATTTCTAGAAATTCCAAATAGGTTACATAATAATAAATATTTTAATAGACTGCGAGAAAATTTTAGACTTGACAAAGAACAGAAATAAACTCAAACCATGGCCTTCTAATATTGGATATAGCCACAAAGCTCCAACAATTAAGAAAAGAAAAAGGAGTGTTACTGAGATGTAACTAAACGTCAATTGTTAACAAATGCCATCGGTAGGTGGCATGGTGGTGGCAGCTAAAAATATAAGATATCTCTTAAACAATGCATTATATGGAAAAATGTTTTAAGAGAAAATTAAATTTCCTACATCTTTTATTCCAGTACATTTTTACATTTATCAAATATTAAAGCAAATATTTCAAAATAATGGATAAGTGACTAGAGTAAACACCCACTTCTGGTTGACCAATATTTACCAAAAACTAATCAGTTTTTCTGACTTTTATAAAAATGTTAAATATAATATTTCGTGTTCACCTGATTAATAGTTTTTGAGTTAGAGCACCCACAACAAGCTTACACTACACTACATACACACACACTCAGACATCAGCAAGAAAATGGTCAAAACGTTTTCAGGGGACCTGAAAATGTAGTTGAAATCTCGAAGTTGATTTTTTCATGAATACAATACTTTCCCCTATACTACATACATATATGGAGAAAGTAAAAATAGTTAATTACAAAAAAATTTCCATGAGAAGTTAACTGAAAAGAAAATAATGAAAACAAGGTCTTAATTATAAAATATTTGGGCACCTTCTCTCTCTCGTACTAAAGCACAAGGGAAAATTATAAGTTTAAAACAGCTCTGATGAAAAAATAATCGAAGGAAATGAGCAAATAAATAAATATGTCATAAAGTATCCTTATAACAATTAGGAATTACTGAGGATTTTATAAAAGAATCTTTATTTGATACAAAAATATACGAGCATCCATGTTACACCACCTTGAAATTGTTGACGATTGCTTGATTCACCTCAGCGACTGGAAGATAAAGTTTCCAAAATGAATGGCAATAAATCTCTAGTTCTGATGTACATATGAATAAATCCACCAACAAATGAAAATCACCTTAATTTGTTGACGTAGCTCTCGATTGAGACGCAGCAAGCCACACTTGTTTAGATGAATGCGATCAATCCTTGTCCTCTTTCCGTAGCCCATGTACCTGCAATGGAGTCACAAGATTCCTTTGGACACTCGGGAATATTACAGGAAGAATATTTAAAAGACATCGCAATAACTACTATACTCATCAATGGAGAGAAGTCGCTTCCGAGAGATTCGCGTGAGCCCTGAACGCTGTGCAACTGCGTGCAAATCTACTCACCTCTCGAAGGCGGTCATGTCTGGCGTACGGTGTTTCACCAGGAACAACGGCGCCACATCCAGAACCCTCACAGTGAAACCTGAAGGAAGATAATAGCAGCACGAGTGCGTTAAAAATATACCCATTTCTATGGTTACCCTGTGAGCCACCAAAAGCGTAGGGCAGGTGGGCCAATGAACCAGGCATGCATCACATAAAATGTAAGTCTGTCTTATCGCAATTAGGAAAAGGCGGAGTAGTGCCTATCGCTCCTAGAAATGATTTATACTTATTTCATTACATCTCATAATGAGCAAATTCCACAAGGATGAACCTGACTTTATGAATGACATTAATTACAGTGTTATCAAACCAGATAAAAGCTACCTTGGCCATCTACTGCATCACGGATGGGAATGAAATCATTTCAATACCACCCTAACCAATCTTTCATTCTTAATAAATAAAAATTCTCCAAGGTTTCTTTTTCTTAGTTGTTACTGTTTGACTTAAATCCATAAATGAGTTCAATTGATATGTTTGAGTCCAATTCCAACTAATTCTGTCAACTTTTCAGTCAAATCGAAAAAAGACAATGTCTCATCGTTCAACTGCCTTTTGAAGTCTCAGCTTTCAATGTTTCCTACAATTAATTTTAAACAGATTTATACGCATCAACTTTCTCAATCCACTGCATTAGAAGATGGTAGACAGTACATATCATCTGTCTCAAATTACTCTTGCCCACTGTGGCAACATGCAGTCAACTAGGATTACATTCACAATGTACGCATCGACTTGCACGCTTTTGCCTGTCATTTCAAAAATCCCCTTCAAATTAAATTTCGGTCATGCATTTTTTTGGGATCAGGAATGCTAATCCTGGATATTTCATTTGATAAAATTATTGTTTATATAAGCAGTGGTGGATTTGGAAATTTCCCGTCCCTAGGCCAAATTATTTTTCTGCCCCCTTTTGGCACTTTTTCCTAAAAAATCCCCCATGTCTATGGTTTGTCCACTCATTCGTCCATCTGCGGATCATAATTAATTCATCAAAAGTTGCATAATAATATTTTTTTTTATCCCAGCCTCGAAATCTCGGTGCCCCTTATTAAATTAGATACATTTTGTGTTGCAAAATACAAAATGGATTAAACTACCGCGCATATTATCCGTCAAACCCAATCCAACAAAACACTATTTATTGCACAATTAGGGATGTGTCAGCCTCGGAGAGAGATTTTTCAAAACCGTTATTTTTGAAAGAATATGCCCAAAACATCTAGATGGGAAAATTTCCAAGCGAGGCCTCTCACTTGGCCCACACAAGTCCCTCACAATGGGGCCCCATCACAAGGGTCCAAAAGACCTCACCAGGGAGAAGTCAGGAGTGGGAGGGGAAGCGACACCTACGGGATAACCCTCCCAAAATCCAAATAGTCCATGTGCAAGCGATTGCTACCTCCAGAGTATTTGTTAACTATCTCCTCACCAGCCAAGATAACTTAATATTTCTATTCATATTTATATAGAGAATTATTCATGGATATATTTTGCTATACCTCGTAAAAAACAAAGTTCATGCAACGATCGTAGACCAACTGTCCGCCTCACCTTCACAAATAGCCACAATTCCGTTAGCTGGAAAGAAAAAATATATAATATATATGGGGCTAACCATTGTCGAGGGTCTTGAGCCACTTGTTGTGTCCCTCCCACTGCTTCCAGTGCGAGTCGCTCTTTTCGAGGCGAGGAATCGGAGGCACTGTCAGCAACACTATCCTCTGCGTCTTCTGCTGCAGCACGCTCAAAAGGTGTTCCATCCATTCCCTCACCTCCGCCATTGGCGTTCCCTGGGAAAAAATGGGCAGAGCGTGAGGTGCGTTGCTATTCATTTCTGATGGCACAGATTGCTTCTCCCCAAGTATGAATTGAATGTCTTTATTGAAGCGAGAATGAGACTAAGTCTACCTAACCTCTGTGGTGAGCTACGGCCCGATAGTGCATCTTATGTGGCCCACGAAACCATTTTGAATCCGATCGCTGAATATTAAAGTGGATAATCTCATACTTGCTGCATTAAATTTTGGCCGGAAAAACTACTCGGCCCATTTACACATCCTCAGCGGCATGCAGGTTGGGAAAGAAATCTTCCTTGCTATGCAGTCTTGAGAAATGTCTCCATAATGGATTTAAAGGTCAGCCTTGAAATATTGTGAATAACCTAGCTTAAGTATCCATCATTTTTCGTAAGAGTACACACCTTTCCTCGGGATGAATTTTTGTGCTTATAAGACAGTCTTATCGACATGACGGTGCTCTCCAGAGCCACAAATTCGAGCTAATACTGGTATTAAAGTAAAAAGTGATTCCTTGACTGTAAAACTTGCGAGTTTTACGGTAACGGAGTCATCTTTTCAATTTCACCGCTGTCTCAACCATTATTTATTTATAAATACTATTGGTATTGGAATGATAGTGATATTATTACACGTGTAGAAAAATCAGAAATTGAAGAATATGCTTCGAAAAATGAGAATGATGAGACTAGATCAAAACAAAACCATTTGAAAAGGAATGTGATGTTCTCACAGCTCTAAAACATCCATCAAGATTTCTGAGGAAGACAGAGCATCATAGAGGCTCATTTTTCCCGAGGACAGTACGAGATCATATCAGGAGACTCAAACCTGAGAGAGAAAATTGATAGGTGGGCTTTAGTGAATTGCATTGAATGTGACTAAAGGTAGGTCTCTCCATTATATAAGTCCTAAAATTTTCATTGAATCCAGTTGGATAATCGCTAAATAGATTGAATTGCATAAAAATAAATGCAAAGGTATCCCATCCCATGTACAAATACCAGTTGGAAGGGTTAATATCGCACTAACATCTCTGGCAGCCTCTCAAGTAACGTCCGATTTGAACTCATAATATCCAAGAACTCGCAAATGTTAATGTGACCCATCTCATACAAAGTTAACACACCTGTGTCCCAGGTCCAACGAATCACTATGCCCAAGGGAAGATGGCATCCATGGTGCCTCTTTCTGGATGCGTAAACTTTTGAAGGACACGGACCGCATTATTGTGACTATAGTGCTTTTCAGATGAGATGGTGGGTCAGATTTTGGCCGTACTCGGGACCATTCATATGTCTCTGATGCTAAGAGGTGGGATACTGCCTCATAGGAGAAAGCTCGTGCTAGACGTTGCCAACTCTACACCGGAGCACACGATTTAACTACAGATGCCTGCTAAGTGGACACATGAAATGCACCAAAAAATGTTCAAACTTCCCTAAATTTTATTTTGTATTTCATTTCTTTCTTTATTATGACTCCTTAGTTGTTTTTTTGAGAATATATATCCTCCCTATTTATGACCACCTTTACGGTAATTTGCCTCACTGTGCGGCGATTAGGCCATATTGGGGAACAGGCCATATTGGGTACAGTTACCTATATCTTATTATTTCGATCTTCCTCTTATTTTTAGCAAATATTTGGATAATTATTTGGCTTCTCTGATAATAATTATTTAAACAATATAATTAAAACAAAGATAACTTTCAAAGCAGTGATTTGATTATGAATGAAAGTCAAACCAGATCAAAGCATATCTTACTGATTTCTCATATCGAAATCAAATATATTTGGAATACTCTTATGATAATCCCGTCATATTTGACGGGAAATTATGCTAGTAATCTTTACCATAAATATTTGAAGAATTTAATTGTTTGTGCATTTATAACGCAACAACTACAGAACGTAGAAGCAAAATGAAGATGCCATGTTATCCACAATAAAAAGTTAACCAAAATGGGAGAGTTTTGAAAGCGATTTGAACTACATTTTTCATTTAAATAATGTTTTTCTCTTTTAATTGTTCTCATTTAAATAACATGGGAATGAGCATATTGTTGGATTAACAATCTACTTGACAACCATTATAAACAATACCTAATACCTAATATTAACTAAAAGAAAAAATATATACCTTATATAAACTAAAGTAGGGAAGAAAGAAACACTAAGGTTATTTAATAAAGGGCAATCCCAAAAAAATTATAAATCTGGCTAATTATTTCAAAAGGTAAGTGGAAGACAGTTTCAATGTGCAGTTTTAAGTACTTTCGTTCTCTAAAAGCTTCTTATATATTCTGCATATTCTCTATACTTAGTACACAGCAAAATGTTTTTCATTAACATTGAAAATGAATAAAGTGAAAGATATCTCAGAAGGTAAAATAAGAAAACTTCTATACAATTCTTTAATTTAGACCAACATTTATAATCGGTAACTCTTCCTCCCTTGAACATCTATATGAATATCTATATCTACATCCATATGTACACTTTGCTTTCCTATCAACTGAACATTTGTATGGATCAATTAAACCAATTATACTTATTAGATTATAATACATACAAATTAGACCCACAAAATCAGCCATTGCATGGGATAACGTATGGGTAAGATAATTTTTAATATATCTTCAAATGTGATTCCACCGGTTGCATCCCTAGAGCTTGCAATTCCTGCCAAAGTTTATAATGTTTTTGAGATTCATGACCACATAATATCATTGCAGTTTCTTCCACTGGAACTTAATTTGAGTGAAATAACAATATCTTAAAAGTGATTCCATTAATTATTATGATTATTTGATAAAAAATACATTCGTCAAATTTATCAACCAAAGATACAAGAAAATTTTATTTATTTTGGCAAAAGACAGGAAGACAAGAAATATTCTACATCTACATGATACCCTACAAGTCACCTTTTTGGTGGATGGCAGGGGGTGCAGTGTACCAAGGGTCCATAGTTTTCCTACATTATATTTTCCTAATATGTTCTCTTATCGACCTAGGGAAAAACGATCCTCTCTATCGCTCCGTTCTACAATCGATCTTGCGAATCTTATCCTCACTGTCCTGACTTCCGAGATACATTGGGCTTCTGACAAGTCCTATTAACTCTTCCGCTAGTCACTCCGACATAAATTTTTCCAGTAGTTTAAATCTAGCCTGCAGCCTGCGTTTCTCTAACGATGTCCATTTCAGATTTTCTATTAATCATGTTACTCATTGTTTACTATCGTAATTCCTCTTTACAAATCTAGCTACCTTGCGCTGAACCTTTTCTATCTCGTTAGTGAGTCCCTTTTCGTAGGGATCCCACACAGCTGAAGCATATTCGACCTGCGGTCTAACCAAGGGTAAATAACATAATTCTTTCACTTTTTCGGAGCTATTTCGAACTATTCTCCCTATAAAAGCCAACTTTTTGTTAGCGACACCTATCAATCGGCTAATGTGAGTGTCCCGTGAGAGATCAAGATGGATCGTGACTCCGAGATATTTAATCGAGTCTGAAACTGGAATCTACTACTCCGTCCAACGAATAATTAATATCCAACGAGATACTCTTGGTTCTCCAGACATTGATGATGCAGCTTTTCTTTTGGTTGATCTCTAACTGCCATTCCTTACACCATGCAGAAATAGCTTCTAGATCATTTTGTAGATACTGGTGGTCTTCCGGATTGCTTATTTATCTATAAATAACGGTGTCATCCGCGAAAGGTCTAATTTTACTTCTGACTACTGAGCTGATATCGTTTATATAAATTAGAAATAATAACGGACCAATTACACTACCCTGCGGAATGCCAGAGACAACCTTTACTAAGTTCGAGGATTTCCCATATATAACAACCTTCTGCTTCCTATGATTTAAAAATTCAAGGATCTAACTAACGATTTTAGAATTAACGCCTAAGGTTTCTAATTTCATTATTAACTTCCTGTGAGGTACCTTATCAGACGCTTTCCTAAAATCTAAGAAGATTTTCTCAGGTTCTCAGTATACAATTCACAAAAAGACCGAGCTGAGTATCACAAGACCTACCTTTCCTGAATCCGTGTTGGCAAACATCTAACAATAAATTATATCAAGAAATCGCATTATGTTGCTAACAAGTACATGCTTGAGAATCTTACACGATATTGAAGTTAAGGAAATCAGCCTGTAATTTTCAGGGTTCCCTTTGTCGCCGCCCTTATGAATTGGAGTAACGTGTGCTAACCTCCAGTCGTTAGGGACGTTAGCGCGAGAAATGGATTTCTCGAAGATTATCCGAAGAAAAGGTGCTATTTATTCAGCTAATTCTTTTAAAACGCGAGAAGGAATTTCTTCGGGGCCAGTGGCTTTGTTATGTCTGATGGAACTTAATTGCTTTGCTATTCCCACCTCAGAAAATACCATATTATTCTTATTGCAGGAGCAAAAAGTACGCATTGATCGTTGACGGCTGTAAATGCTTTCACTAAATGACCGTTTAACAGGTTGGCTTTCTGTACGCTATCATGAATAATGGCACCCGAGTCATTACACAGGAAAGGTATGGTAGGACCTCTACCTTGGACCTCTCACATGTAGGACCAAAACGCTTTAGGGTCCTCCTTCAAATAATTATTTAATACCTTATTCCGGAAGTTAGTAAAAGCCTCGCGCATAGTATTTCTCACTTTAGCGCAGGATTCCTTATACGTCTGAACTTTAGTTGCTCTATATTCATCGGATGATGTAGATGGCATATTTTTTATTATCGCGTGCCTTATTCTCTGACGCCTAAGCGCACTCCTAACTTGCTTTTTGTACCAACGTGGCTCATTATTGTCGACCTTCAATTTAATTGGAATGTACTTATGGATGTTCTCTCCTTAAATAAAGTCCATGACGAATCAGCACCTGAACGTTCGGTCATATCATGGATGACAGGTAGTATTCCTCGTAGGAGCGACCTGAAGCTTGAAAAGTCTGCCTTAGCAAATATATAAAACTTTCTTTGAGGCTTAGGGGGCCTATCGATTTTCAACTTACACTCTGCATATATGGCCAGATAATCACTTATTCCATCTTCAATGGTGACTTTGTGTATTCTTTCTGGGATGTTAGTTGCTAATAAATCTAATATGTTTCCCGATTGTGTTGGCTTTCTGACTAACTGAAGGAAAGAGTGCTCACAGATTGTTTTGATTAATGCCTCACAGGATTTGCGTTCTTTAGCTCTTCATTCAAAACAGGTTTTCCCAATCAATTGAGTGCAAGTTAAAGTCACCACCGACTATAACGATTCCATCTTGATTTATCAGTCTAAGCTTTGATAGTTGTTGATATTGCGTACCATTAAGCACCACAATAAACATTAACCTGGTTTCATTATGTACTTGGTTTTATTTTCAAATCTTCCTCAATATTTTTTTGTTTTGACTAAAAAGCCCGAGCAACGCCGGGTAATTTCAGCTATTATAATAACAACCGAAACTATCCACATAAAATGCAATAATGGAATTGCTTGTAGACATTCAAAAGTAAAAGATGCGGCTCCAATGCAAGACTTGATCGAGCATGGTGCATTTTGGTTTTCTAAGGTCAATTATCGTATCAATCCGTAGATGACTGAATTTCTCTTGCAATGAAAGTTCTTTTTGCTCCAAATACGATCAGTTACAAATTCCCATTCCTTGTGTTAGAAAAGTATTAGGTTAATTAAAAATGAAAGGATGTTTCAGGAGTTACTACTGTTATTAACACCTACACAGAGCTGTAATGAATGCAGGGCAACCGGGGTACGTAGTATTTATAAAAACGGTGTGGATGAATGTGAGTTAATCAAAGAGGTTTGCAGTTTGAAACTCCACCTGCCTTTAATATAAAGTGTCAAAATTACACAGAAAGAAATTTTAGAATTTCTTCATGAATATAAACTTTTAAGTTCATTTCCCAAAGTAGAAAATTTACTGAGAATTTTTCTGACATTCGCCACATCTATTTCAACTGGGGAGCATTCTTTTAGTAAACTAAAATTGATCAAAAATTACCTACGGTCATCAATGAACCAAGAGAGACTTTCTGGCCTTGCCATCTTTTCTCTTGAATATGACAATGCTAAAATATAGATTTCAATGACACAATCAATGTTTGCTGCAAATAAAGCTTGAAAAATAAAACTTGAAAGAAATGATTGTTCATTTTAGTTAAATACCCCTTTTAAAATATGAACTTAAAATTTTATTATATCATTTGGGGCGCCAAGAACTCCTCAGGGTGCCAAAAGTAGCTTAAAATGAGCATCACACATCTGATAAGTGGAGTACAGACATTTTGGCCCTTCTTTCTTAAATATCTCATCCAGATCTGCTCTTCTTGCTTTTAGGACCCATTGATGACATATGAAAGAAACGTATACATAAACAAACTTATATTCACATAGGCTTTTGGAAAAGTTATGTATTCTTGGTTATGTACTTACATCACCTTATCTTTCGGGAAGTGAAAAAAATATCTGGAAATCTTGTCACTTATAATTAGAACATCCATAAACTGCACAGATTATTCCACCCACGAAATTTGACATTTTTCAACCTCTAATTACATTACGATGCAATCACGCAATGAATTCAATTTATTTATTCAAGTTACACACGGAATGCATATAGCATTCAGCTGTTTAGAACTCTGACCATTCCCAGCCACTAGGGGCGCTATCATTGCTGTTCTCGCAATATGAATGGAAGTGGATGGTATTACTATTCTAGTGTATTTGATGATAGTGACAGAAAATAATTCGACAATTTTTCTTGCCCATCCAATGGCCCCGCATTTCCGAGATATTTGCAATTAAATATTGTTAAAAATTGATGAGCTGCTTAACCTTTACACAGGCAAGCTTAATTTGTACCGTAACCGAGCAAGTGGGGTCAGATTTGACCCCATATATTTAAATAGTTAGAAACTTAACTAAAGGAGTATGGATTATTTTTTTAAATTTATTAATAATGAAATGGTTAAGAAATATTACTGTTGCATAAAATTTTAAACATTGTATTTGTTTATTCTTGATTTTGATAATTCATTTATTTCATTACTATGAGGCCAATTTGAATATAATGGTATGAAAATAACTACCAAATAAAATTACAATTTTTATGTAATAATTTTGACATTTACAATAATCTCAATATCTCCACAATTATACATGTATACTGAAGCTCTTTAAAATGCTTCCACTCGTTACTTATAGTTAGTTTCTCACTGTGCAGCCTGCATATAAATTGATTGCACGCTGTACACTGTATCTGCACTCACATTGTCATGCCAATAAGTGAAGTCCATTTCTTCCCTTCGGAAATTGTAGTGGCTACTAAAGAAACTTTCTGAGGGGCTTGATATACAAATTTTATCTTTTTCGGGCATGATTTTTGAAGACATTGTTCAAGTAAGATAAGAACAAGAAAAGAGACAACAACATAAAGAAAGTAAAATACTTAGTATTTCATTTATAAAAAGTAGCCATTTATTGCAAGTAATAAGTAGTAATAAACTTCTTCATTCTATAGAGACAATAATTATTATTTATATTTCCTTCTGACCAAGGAAAATCAAAGAATAACAAACTCGAGCATCAATTACAAAAATACCAGACAAATTTAAAATTTTGAATACACAATTTTATTCACGGAATCGCTAAAAAAATAAAATATCTCAATATTATTATTTATCCTATGAATATAAGTATTATTTACATGCTCTTGAATGAAAAATACATAATAAATTACAAAGAACTCATGTCTGTTTTTGGTAACATTACCAGGCAAGTGGAGTCAATAATGACCCCAATATTACATTTATTATTTATCTTGTTATATGAAACAAATTATAATAATTTTCATTCGCATAGAAGGAACTTAGTAGTAAATAAACATCCAAAAATCGAGAAGTTGCATAAAGTAAAACTTTTCACAATAATAAGCAAATATGACCCCACTTGCCCATTTAAAGGGAATGCCAGTAAATTGCAAGTAGCCGGTGGTGTAGTGGTGACAGCACAGAACTTTGACTATTTTGCCTCGGGTTCAAGCCTCGCATCTGCCAATTTTTTCATCTCCTATTTCAACTTTTTTGTTGTTATTTTATCCTAAGTATTTGCGTTTTATGACTCATGCTTGAAAAAATTTACAGCTTACATTTAAGGGTTTTACCGATTACGCAAATGCTCAGGATATAATAACAACAATAAAGTCCAAAATAGGAGATGAAAAAAAAATTGGTGGATGCGAGGCTTGAATCCGAGGCAAAATAGTCCAAGTTCTGTGCTGTCGCCACTACACCACCAGCTCCTTGCAATTTATCGGCATTCCCTTGGGTAGTTAAGCAGCTCATCGATTTTTAACAATATTTAATTGCAAATATCTCGAAAACGCGGGGCCACTGGACGGGCAAGAAAAAATACATGTCGAATTATTCTCCGTCTACTATCACCCTGCGAAGTTTCGGCCAAATCTGAGGGGACCACTAGAGAATGTTTCCTTGTCAGTGTCTTGCCCCCGTCTACTTTCTCTTTTACCTCCCCCTCACTCACCATCTCATCTCATCTGAAAAGCACTATAGTAGACACTTACCTTAAGAAAGTCATTCGTCCCGATGAGCACCATGACGCTGGGGTGGAGGGTGCGGTCGGGGTGGTCGACTCTACGCATCAGCCCCTCAATGGTCTGCCCGCTCACGCAGTCACCATTGCTGAATTTTCCATTCTCTGCCGGAATGGAATAAGAAAATTCGTATACCTACTTAAATATTTAGCACAATTTAATATATGTTATGTTGAGGTCACTGCTAGAATGCAGCACTTTCTTTATTATTGTTGGTCTATGAATGCATGCATATTTATGTTATATGCTATTATATTAATTACTATTACTATTATATTAATGAATCACCTCCGATTTCAGCCCGCTCTTTGAGAACTTGATCGGCAAATCGAACAAAGAGGCTGTCGCCCAACAACTGATAAGATTCTAACAAAGGTCCCTTCGAATCCTGTGTATGAAAAAAGATACATTATTAGAACAATGAAAAAACACATTAAAAGTGTGTTTAATAGATTAATTGCGCCTCACACTTTCTTCAAGATTTGCAGAATCGAAAAACTACAAAATGAAATGGTTTCTTCTTCTTTAATCGTAAATACTATTGCAAAATAAGGAAACTGTATGCCATGATCATTAAAAGCTCATTCTGCTTTAAATTTTATCTGAAATATTTGAAATAATTAGCTATATGCAACTCGCAATGTCAAAGGGCTTTTTTATTGATGTAGTTATTTAGAGCAGTGGTTCTCAGACAGATCTAACTTGCGACCCTCTCCGTGCGGATGTTCCATCACCGTGACCCGCCATGATTTTTTAGATGTAAAAAAAAGGATTTCTCTGAAAATGGGAATTTATGATAAGCTCAAATGTTACCACTGAAATTATTTTATTTATAAGTATTTATGCAATTAGATATATTTTTAGATTTATATCATTACTGAGACATATCTACTTGTAGTTTACTACATTGGAATAACATATATTAAAAAGATTTATAGGTTACAGAATTTTATTTATCTTTTGAACACAACTTATTGATTAGGGTACAATAAAATCGGATGTGTCTACTGACCAAAGTGAAAAGCTTGACTTATGCTATGGATTGACTTCATGGAAATACACGATTATAAAAGGTACAATGTTTCTTAGAATTTTTATGGGAGCAATTTAATCTCTTTAGTCTTAACAATGACTCGTGCCACATAGTCAAACAAAATGAGGCTGACACTGTTGCACACAGATGACTACAATGATACAAAAAAGATGCTTTCAAATACCTTTTCAATCATTCACCTATATATTTGCATTGATATAATCGTAAAATTGATTATTCCACTACAGCACATCAGAAACACGGCCTCGAAAAAGAAGAAACCCTAAGCCTAAAAGAAAATTTAAATTTCTGCTATAGTAGGAGTTATTTAAAAGAAATTAGAAAAAATAAATTGTTAAAAAGAAATTATTAAAGGTCAAGTACTCCTTTAGCCAAACAATTAGAGGGTTACAACACCCAATGCATTTCGCCCACAAGGTGGGCATCTTCAGGGGCAAAACCTGTCTCAACAGTGACTGGGAGTTGACTGCAAAGATTTGAATGGAAAGGATTATGAAGACGACCGAGAAACAAGTGAAGCGCAGAAAGATTTTTCGGCGTGTGTGTTGTTTACATCAGTCAGTTTGTATAAGGTCTTGTTAAAATCTGTGTTCGTGTTCATAAGTGTATCCCGGTTTTTGTAAATGTGAAGGTTTTCTAACGAGTTTAGTGAATTGTTGGCTGAAGTTATCAATTTGAAATCGTTTACGTGTATACTGCGACCTGTTTCTAAAATGTGGTTGGCAACACTTGATTTTTCAAAACAATTATATTTATAGTGAGCCATGTGTTCCTTAAAGCGTATTATTAGTTTCCTTCTTGTTTGTCCTATATACTTTTTGTCGCAGTGTGAGCATTGTATTTTATAAATTCCGGACTAGTTCAAAGTTTCTGTTGTGTCTTTTGTATTGCCCAGTAAATTTTTCCAAATTATATGGATTTGTATATGTTATTGTATAATTCTTATGCTTAAAAATTTTGTTCAAGCCCCTGTTTAATGGTGGGAAATAAGGCAATTTTACATATTTGTCCTCTTTTTTGTTGTCTAATTTGAGAGAAGTGGCATTGGACAAGGTTTTATTAAAGTTATGTTTTCTCACGTAAACGATTTAAAATTGATAACTTCAGCCAACAACTCACTAAACTCGTTAGAAAACCTTTACATTTACAAAAACCAGGATACACTTACGAACACGGACACAGATTTTAACAAGACCTTATACAAACTGACTGATGTAAACAACACACACGCCGAAAAATCTTTCTGCGCTTCCCTTGTTTCTCGGTTGTCTTCATAATCCTTCCCGTTCAAATCTTTGCAGTCGACTCCCAGTCACTGTTGAGACAGGTTTTGCCCCTGAAGATGCCCACCTTGTGGGCGAAATGCATTGGGTGTTGTAACCCTCTAATTGTTTGGCTAAAGGAGTACTTTACCTTTAATAATCTGAGCCAAAGTTATTGAGCTACTAACAATTAAAAAGAAATTAGTTCATCAAAAATTCAGATATCCTAATGAATTACAACAAAGATGAGGAAAATGAGAACTGATAAAATGAGTGAAGCTAATATATGTCACCATATCATTTTTATTTTAAAATTATATTTCTTCCATTAAATTTAAATATAGTAAAATTAACAAATTCATTATATTCCAACTCTCAATCAAACATAAAACATAGACTTATAAACTATAAATTAAAATTGAAGGATTGAGAGAATGAGGAAAACATCAGCTGGCATAGCAAAGACTGCTTGCGACCCCTGCAAAATTGTCTCGCGATTCCCCTTGGGGAGAACCACTGATTTAGATGTCAAAAATATTAATCTTGTGAGCCAACCAAAGTAGTTGGTCTCTTCACCAAGGACGCAAATAATTGATGCATGTCCAACAGCTAGCTAAGAATAAATCAACTCTTCTCGATCAAAAAAATTTGCAGGAAAATTAGTATATGATGCAGATGCAACCGTTCTTCTAAAAACGCAATCAAGTGAACTAGACACTTAAAGAAAACATACTATTTGTATGTGACTATTACGGAAGATCATTTCTTAAAATAGGATATGCAACTACAAATGGAGAAACCACCTAATAACCACACTCTTTGACATTCGTGATATTTGCTACACTTACCCATGCCACTGAATTTTTCTCCAGAACTAAGGAAGTATCTCCTCCATCAAAACTAGTGCCCAGGAAATCTGCTATCCACTGAAATATTGGTCGATATTTTTAATGGATCATTAATCATATGGAACAATATAATAAACACCACAGCCAAACCATGAATACAACATCACTTACCGGATTCGCCTGAGAGTATCTGTCATCTGGAGTATTAACAAGCTTCTCATGAGTAGAAAACTGGGGGCTTTTGGCATCTGAAGTATCCACATGCTTCTCATGAGTAGAAAACTGAGGGCTTTTGGTAGCTGGAGTAGTAACAAGCTTCCCAGAATACCGAGAGTATCTGTCATCTGGAGTTTTAGCAAGCTTCTCATGAGTAGAAAACTGAGGGCTTTTGGCATCTGAAGTATTCACACACATCTCATGAGTAGAAAACCGAGGGCTTTTGGTAGCTGGAGTATTAACAAGGTTCCCAGAATACCGAGAGTATCTGTCATCTGGAGATTTAGTAAGCTTCTCATGAGTAGAAAACTGAGGGCTTTTGGCATCTGAAGTATTCACACGCTTCTCATGAGTAGAAAACTGAGGGCTTTTGGTAGCTGGAGTATTAACAAGCTTCCCAGAATACCGAGAGTATCTGTCATCTGGAGTTTTAGTAAGCTTCTCATGAGTAGAAAACTGAGGGCTTTTGGCATCTGAAGTATTCACACGCTTCTCATGAGTAGAAAACTGAGGGCTTTTGGCATCTGAAGTATTCACACGCATCTCATGAGTAGAAAACTGACGGCTTTTGGTAGCTGGAGTATTAACAAGCTTCCCAGAATACCGAGAGTATCTGTCATCTGGAGATTTAGTAAGCTTCTCATGAGTAGAAAACTGAGGGCTTTTGGCATCTGGAGTATTCACACACTTCTCATGAGTAGAAAACTGAGGGCTTTTGGCATTTGAAGTATTCACACGCATCTCATGAGTAGAAAACTGGGGGCTTTGAGTAGCTGGAGTATTAACAAGCTTCCCAGAATACCGAGAGTATCTGTCATCTGGAGTTTTAGTAAGCTTTTCATGAGAAGAAAACTGAGGGCTTTTGGCATCTGGAGTATTAGGAAGCTTCTTACGAGTAGAAATCCGCCATATGGCAGCCTAAAAAAAGTAGCTCATTACTCATAAATTTAGGAGAAAACTTGTGGTGTACAGTCATTTGTAAAAGTCTGTGGGCAAGCTCGGTCGCGCCGCTCACGGCCAAATAGTGAAGTTAAAATATATGTTGGCACTACGTGATTCGCAGCGAGAGAGGGGAAGGGTGGTGTGGGGTATATGTTTTGGAAGTTCGAGTGAATGAGGGGAATCAAGAAATGACCGTAGAATTACAGGCTACCGGGGTCGAATTGAGACCGCGACTCGCCCCTGAGGAAAGGTCTCGAATTTGAGACCCAAAAACGGAAAAGTGTTTTCCATGCTCATGCCACACCTGATTACGACTCAGCCCAAATCCTCGAGGATATTCCTTGACTGAAATGGTGAATAGAATGTGGATGCATGCGTTAATACAAAATTTTTAATTTAAATTTTCGCTTATTTCATGGAATTGAGGCTGTATTTTTAGAGTTATTGTTTAATGAAAACCGAAAAGATGATTTTATACGGCAGAAAATTGTAAGTTTTAATAAAAATAGATATAGTATTCCAGTTTAATAAGTATTCCAGTTTACTGGAAGCAAACTTTAAATCGACTTTAGCACTAGAAATACACAATAGACGAAAATTGTAGTATATTTTGTTGCATTATTAAAATTATGTTTCACTTAATCAAATTTTTACCATTACCAGAGAACTTTGAGAAGTTCTTTTCAACAAATACATTAAATAGAATTCAATTGTTTTGTAAACAAAATGAATTTCCATTGCGTTTTTTCTGTAATAACTGCTAAATGTCCTAAATTAGTGCATTTCGGAAGAATATGAAGAATTCCGCATTGTAACAAATTTGCTTCCACGCTTTCACTAATACCAAAAATCCACTCCCTCGAGGGTTCGTGAACATATTACGTTTTTTTTATTTGTCGCTCGGATTTTTTAATTTGGAATAGCGCATAAAAATATAATTTATAAAGCCAAATGGTAACATAGCAAGGAAAGCCTTTTGTCAATTCTTCTCAGGTATGAAAGAGGAAAAAAATAATTAGTGAAAAGTGTAACAACTAGCCCCGGTTTCCTCTATGCATAAGGAAAATGTCATTTCTAGCGGGTACTTTGATAAATAAAATACACAGAAATGTTAATAAGTTTAATATTCTGTGATGTCTCCGTGAACTTCCATTGCGCTACGTAGTCACCCATGGACCCCACTAGTTTTTGGAATATTTCCGGACGCCGCCCAAGAGAAGTCCATATCTCCCTGATATGTTCTTCCAGAGATTCAGGAGAGCGCTCGTATTCTGCGGACCACTCCTGAACAACGATGCCCCATAGGTTTTCAATCGGGTTAAAATCTGGAGAACGCGCAGGCCAGGGAAGAACTCGTATTTCGGGACGATTATTTAAAAAATCCCTTGTAATGCATTGTATGTATCGGGCTATTGTCTTGAGCAAATACGGCTTCCTAGCCTTCAGAGACGATTTCATTCGCGTATGGCAGGAGCTGCTCGCGATGAATATCACTGTAAACTGTTGCCGTCATTCTAGGCGGGATTCTCACCAAAGGACCGGGTCCAGCTACAGTCATCGCACCCCATAAACCTACACTTATGTGCCCTGACTTTTCAGTGCGAACCATATTGTGTGACTCGTACCTGAAAAAACATATTTCAGGAAAACTTTCTTTCATATCAAAAATGTCTGCTGATAATATTTACAGATTTACAGCAGAGTACAAAATCTTGCGAGAAGTAAAAGAAAATAAGAAAAAAAATTTTGATGCAAACCTGGTTCCTCGGGGACGCCATAATTGTATCCTGCCATCCTCATCACTCCGAAATGATTTTTCATCGGCAAATATGACGAGATCCCAGAAGGTCTGGACCATTTCCGCATATGTTTCCACAAAGAATAAGCGGGATGTCTTATGTCCTGCTGTAAGTTGTGGCTTATGGTGGTGCAGTCCAGCCTCAAGCGCTCTAGCCCTATAGGTCCAATAACTGCATCCATAACCGAAATCTCGTTGCACCGAGGCCAATCCATGCCTTGTGAGAAGATGCTCTGCTATACGCTGCCGAATCGCCAAATCTTGATCTTCAGTCGTGCATCCGAGCCGGCTCGTTCACGGTTTATTTTTTAGATCATGGTCCCCGTCGTTGCTACATTTGACCCATCTGTACACGCAATTTTGGTGCACACCGAACTGCCTTGCTGCTTCGGCGATCGAATGCCCAGCATCCACCATCCCCACGATCTCTCCTCTGACCTCAGACGAAGTCTCAGCAAACGGAGCTCGATCCATCTCCAATGCCCGATGAATGCTAACTGCGAGTGTATAACTAGGGGCCAATTGGAAGTGGGAAACGGACCAAAAAAATGCCTGCCTCTGGCTCATTTTGGTAACACTCAGGCTACCAACCTATTGGCTAAGGCGGCACCACAGGTCCACAGACCATCGGCCCACCAGAATTTTGCCCAGTGTCCCGGCAGCCCAATCTACCCGTTTAAAAACCTACTTCTCAAAAGAAGTTAAAAACTGAGCAAAACAGCAGGTCTAGTAAACCGTTAATACTAAACCAAAATAGTAATAATTTGTTATAATAAAAAACGTATTTAAGCGTATTAGAGAATTTAATAGCTTACATTTTCATGAGGTTTCCAACTCCTTCTTTCCACATACAATCAGTGAGTTACACAAATTAAAGTTAAATTGAAGGATTAATATAATTCTTAATTTGACGTTATGCGGCTGGATGCTAAACAAACTCTTGGTAAATTTCATTAACCTCATTTCCCGTAATCCTCTTCCTTCACTTCCATTTCCATTCCACACACTCTCGGTATATCGGCGAAAATGGAAAACCAAATCCTTGGTGAACTTCACTGTTTGGCCGTGAGCGGCGCGACCGAGCTTGCCCACAGACTTTTACAAATTACTGTACATAACACGCAATGAGAGAAGCACTCACCTGAGAACAGTTCCTACTCTGGGAAGCCAAGGAGGACTTATTCGTTGACGTTCTCTCCTGATGTCGTTTCCTCTGTAAAAATTGGAAAATTAATTTTCTTAATACTGTAGAGAAATACTAACACATGTAAGGATTTCATATTAAAATGTAGGCAATGTATCTACAATCAGAAAAACAACAACACCAGAAACAATATTTACGAAAACAAATTTTTAGTAAACATTTAGCAAAACTTATACACAAAATAAAAATGTCAAAAACGTAATATAGGTAACATTTTGGAAGATATAAAAAATAATCTGTTGAATTAAATATTGCCGTTAAAGTCTCCATCTAAAATAAACGTCATTTTCGGTTAAAGGGTAGCTTTCCTAATAATATTTATATAAGTATACAACTTAAACGAAAATAAATAATATTTTAATGCGAAACAATCATCATTCTCAACTCCCGCTATCATTTGAAATCCGGACAGTGTGTACCGTATCGACATTCGCTTGTCACGTCGTTTAAATCAAAATACAGTAATATCCCACTATACGTTGTTTCGCATATACGTCGTCAATCAATTTAGGAACGTTTCTTTATAAGTTGCGGCCCTTCGCATGTCGTTTGTGAAGTGCAAAAAGCAAAATTTCAGAAATTACAATGGCGGTACATAAATTATTACTATAACAATAATACCCCTCTATTCGTCTTTTAATTTCGTTTATTATCATTTATATAAATTAATTTAATTACGTGTTTAATTTCATTTTGCGACCTTTTGGGTCCTCTCCCTACCAAATATGTGTATGCAATGTTTCAATTTCACTTACTAATATTAGCTAAAGAAATTTCATCATTGTTATTATTTATCTTTATTTTGAATAAAGGCACCTTTCCAGCGTTTTCTATAAAAATACTTATATTATAATTTCATAACTCCTCGGAGGAGCCTGTAACCTCTAGAGGGCGCGTCCCCGGGTGGCGGATAGGGGAATGCTCTGCAGATATGTAGGGTAGGAGGGAAATAAAATACCTCCCGCGGACCAACAGGCAGCAGCGTCTGTTCTCCATATTAGGGGCGGCTGCAAACAGCGTGTTTCCCATGTTAGGGGCAGCTGAATATATGGGTGGAAGGCAATGGGAAACCACCGCCACAATATATCCCATGTAGAGGCATCATGACGGAGTCTTCTCTTGTTAAATATTCCGGAGGTAAAATGGTCCCCCGCTCGGATCTCCGGGGAGGACAACACAAGAGGTTCCGTTTAACACAAGGAAGGAAGGAAGCTGGAAAGAAGTTGAGAATTGGCACGTGGAATGTAAGAACACTCCTACGAGCAGGGAAGTTGGAAAATTTAAAGAGAGAGATGAAAATAAACAGAATGGACATGATTGGCTTAAGCGAAATGAGATGGGAAGGAAGAGGGGAAATAAAAAGTGATGATACCACGGTGTGCTATTCAGGAGGTACTGGAGGAATGAATGGAGTAGGAGTAATTCTGAATAAGGAAATAGCAAATTGTGTACAGAGGGTGATATTTGTAAATGATAGAGCAATTGGTCTTAGAATATAAATGCACCCAAAAGATCTACTGTTGATACAAGTTTATATGCCGACCAGCCAACATGAAGATGAGGCTGTTGAAGAAATATACGAGAAGATAGAAAATATTATGGAGGAGGAAGGTAAAAACTGTTGCAAGATAGTGATGGGCGATTGGAACGCTGTGGTAGGAGAGGGAAGAGAAGACCAAGTAGTAGGAAAATTAGGACTAGGGAAAAGAAATGAAAGAGGTGAAAGACTTGTCGAGTTCTGTAAAGAGAAGAGGATGTTCATATCAAATACTTGGTTTGAAAATCATAAGAGAAGGCTATACACGTGAAAATCACCAGGAGATGGAGCCAGATACCAAATAGATTATATTTTAGTGGAAGAAAGATACAGAAATGGAGTAAAAAAAGGCATATGGACTTCCAGGAGCAGACATTGACAGTGATCATGTGCTCCTCATGGCCGAAATAAAAGTAGCCTTGAAGAAGGTTAAGAAGGCTAAGATAGTTAGGAAATGGGACTTAGAGAATATAGCCACAGTAGGAAAATAAAGAATAGGAGAAAAATTAGCTCAGGCAATCAAAAGAGAAAACGTGTCGGAGGAAAATGTGGATGAAGCATGAAATAGGATAAAGAAGGCTATAAGGAAAACAGCAGAACAGGCTATTGGGTTTTTCAAAGGAAAAAGAATAAAAAAGCCATGGGTGACAAAGGAAATGATAGAAAAGATGGAAGAAAGAAGGCAATACAAAAGCAGGACTGATGAAGATGGAAAAAGGAAATACAAGAAACTGAATAATGAACTAAGAAGAGAACCCCAAAAAGCAAGGGAGAGATGGCTAGAGGAGGAATGCTCAGATATAGAAGATCTAGAGAGAAAAAGAATGTATGACTTGATGTATAAGAAAGTAAAAAATGTAACGTGGGATAGATGGAGAACAAGTGCATGTGGGAAAGAGATTACAAGTAAAGAAGATCAAGTTCTATATAAGGAAGAGGAGGTTCTTAATAGATGGAGAGAATACATGGAGGAGTTGTACAAATCAAATGAAAAACCAAAGAATCTCCATATTGAAGAGCAGAATGAAATAAATGAAGATGAAACAGGGGTTTCGATATTGAAAATAGAGGTGCTACAAGCAATAAAAGATATGAAGAATGGGAAGGCAATGGGGGTTGATGAGATACCAATAGAATTATTTAAGTGTCTTAATGAGGAAGGACTGGAAGAAATAGTGAAGTGGTGTAATGCAATCTATGACAAGGGGATGTGGCCAGAGGATTTCGTCAAAACAATTATGATTCCAATTCCGAAAAAGCAAGGAACAAGAAAATGCAGTGAACACAGAACAATCAGTTTAATTACACATGCAGCAAAGGTTCTACTTAGGGTTATGAACAGGAGACTAATTAGCAAAATGGAAGAAAATATTGCAGAGGAACAGTTTGGATTTAGAAATAGAAGAGGTACAAGAGAAGCAATAGGATTGATAAGAATGAGTGGAGAGAGATATATAGAAAGGGGCAAAGGAATTAGTCTGTGCTTCATAGTTATGGAGAAGGCATTTGACCGAGTGAACTGGGAAAAACTGATGGAAATACTAAAAGCAAAAAAAGTAGACTGGAAAGATAGAAGGTTAATTAAAGAGCTGTATAAGAAACAGAAAGCAGCTATGAGGATAAAAGATGCACAGACCGAATGGTATGATCTAGGAAGAGGAGTAAGACAAGGGTGCTGCTTATCGCCAACCCTGTTCAATATATATGCTGAAGAAATGATTGACAATGGAATAGGGAATGATAAAGGAATTAGTATTGGGGTAGAATAATAAATTGTATAAGGTTTGCTGATGACATGGTAATTTTGGCAGATGAAACGAGGCACATTCAGGAAATGGTTACAAAGCTAGAGGACAGGATGATGGAATATGGAATGAAAATGAACATAAAGAAAACAAAGGTGATGAGAATAGGGGATAGAGAGATTATGAATGTGTCAATAAAGGATGGAAGAGTGGAGCAAGTAAAACAGTATAGATATTTGGGAAGCATGCTAACTGAAGACTGGAGAAGTGAAAAAGAAATAAGAACAAGAATAGCAATGGCAAAAGAAACATTTAATAGGAAAAAAACGGGTACTATGTAGTAAAATGGATTTAAATCTGAAGAAACGTCTTGTGAAGTGCTATGTTTGGAGTGTATTGCTTTATGGGTGTGAAACAAAGATGCTAAAGAGGAGAGAGAAAGAAAGGCTAGAGGCATTTGAAATGTGGGTGTAGAGGAGGACGGAGAAGGTTAAGTGGATGGATAGGATAAGGAATGAAGCAATACTAACAAGGGTGAATGAGAAGAGAAGATTACTTGAAACAATTCAGAGGAGGAAAAGTAACTGGTTAGGGCATATCTTGAGAGGAGAAGGTTTATTATTGATGGTGTTGGAAGGATCAGTAGAAGGTGAAAGGAAAAGGGGACGTAGAAGAATAAAAATGTTTGATGACCTGAAAGAAAGTGGAGGGTATCAGGAAATGAAAGAAATGGCAAGGAACAGAAAGGAGTGGAGGCAACGCTGGTGCCAGGGAACTGCCTTGAGGCAGAACACCTCATGATGATGATGAACTACGAAATATCCGCCTGGAATGTAACCCCTACATTTCTCATTGTTCTTACGGGAAAATATGTTTCGCTATACGCTATGTCGTTATAAGTCGGTTTTCAGAAACGCATCTCCGACGTATAGCGGGGTATTACTGTATTGCCGTATTTGAAAAAGAAGAAAATTGCAAGGTAACAACTCAAATAATCAGTTAAAAAGATAAGAAGTTTTTCAAGAATTTATACTTACCAAAGCCTGATATTCACTATCCGATGTTTTCATGAGACTATTATACCAATATCGTCTCCTTGGTAACATACTGAATCGCCTTTTAGAAGTTTCATCTGTATGATCAAAAGAAGATCTTCTTTTTAAACCTTTTCTTATGCTGTATTTGTTGATAGGATCAGACATTTTCAGGTGATGTAGAGAGGTTCCACTTCCGAATAAGGCTGTAGAATGACGTTTCCGAACGTTTCCTCTCTCTTCCAACATGTTTACCATGGTAACGCATGGAGGGAAATAACAATTGAAGGTTAAAAACTCGCAGCAGGCGAGCGGGCAGGTATGAGAAATTCTTACGAAGTAAGGGCAGTGCTGCCAAGTTTATTGACTGGAGCAGCGGGATCGTTTGCGCGGATCTTTCAATCTTAGTCCATTTTCAGACTCCGTTGGACGGACGACTTATTTATTCGAAAATGCCCAGTGTGTCTTCTCAGAATTAATCGCTTTCTTAAAACTACGTTTTTTCTTAGAAGCTAAAAATTTAACAATTAGAAAAATGAAAAACCGATGGAAAAATGTAATTAGGATAAAATGATTTTCATATATCCCTAAGTCCTTGGAACAAAAACCATCTGATTATTTATTAGCCCTCAACCCAGTAATTACAAATATAATTTACATTAAATTGTTTATTAGAGAATAAATGCTTGCAAAAAAATAAAATTCTATTGAAAATGCTAAATAAAATGCACGACTAATTTGTTTCATTAACAACTAGCTCGAGACTTTCTGAATTCATCTATATTTACATGTTACCATACAATTCATCAGTCTGGTGGGTGGCAGTGAACACAATGCACCAAAGCCTATCAAACAATTTTCTTTCATAGATTTGAATCTCTTGTTACGATCTTGTATTCTTTTCGTGTGCATGTGAATAGTATTGCACTTCATGTTTTTACCATGAAACAATCATTTCATCGTTTCATTTTTCTTTCTACTTCGGGTCTTCCTTATCTAACATTCAAGTGAAATATTTTTGTGTTATTTTATCTACAGCTTAAACTTTTATTTTGACTGTCATTGAGAGAGTTTTTCTCAGCATTATGTTCAGTAATTACTCACTACTCACTGTTTTGGCACTCCAAGGTAAAAGTTTTATTGTTCTGCAAGCAACCGGTCCAGCACTCAAATTGTGCAGCTGTGCCATATGCTTATTTGTATTTTTTCTTTTTCATTACTAATTAATAGAATGACCTAGTAATTTCACTGCAAGAAACTAGGAAATTTAAATGATATAGTTAATTTCCACAATTTAGATATATTTTGATTGCCAAGTTCTAGAAAAATTTCAATAATGCACATCACTTCTTCTGAAAAAACCCAAATTTCCTTCTGGAGTTGTCAGAACACTTGACGTACTTCCTGGTACTCTGCCAGGTTACGAATATTTCAAATTATTGTGGGAAAGCCATACAAAATACTTTTTGGATAGTGAAATGTGAAAACATTCCTTCTGACATTGGCCCCATTGGATTAAAATTCCTCTATTACAACATTCAGTGCTTCAGGAATAAGCGATATTAGCTGAAACCTTTACTCCAAGAATGAAAAGTTGATATTATGATTTTGCCTGAACACTGGTTATTGGAAGATGAGATCAAAGTGTTTCATGTTGATGGCTTTAAATTATCTTCCTCCTATTGCCATAAACTGTAGAAATGTAGGGGGACATCTATTCACTGCAGGCTAGGAATGGACTTTAAATGCCTTAATTTTAATAGTAATATTGAGAGAGTTTTTGAATGTTCAATGGGAATATTAAAAATTGATCAGTTTATGTATGTCACACCATCAGTGTAATTGCCTTCCTAACAGTAGTTTTTCAGATTTTCTCCATTGTCCCAATGATGTAATTTTATTTGCAATACATAAAAATGTTGATGGTATACTCTTCTTCAGTGACCTTAATATTGATTAATTAATATTGATGCAAAGACTGACCTTGTAAATCTTTTTCTTCTTTTGGTCTTCATATAGTAAATAAGAGAGCCTCTATGACTGCTTTTCAATCACACTCACTCATTGATCATTTGATTTTGAATTTTGCCCTATATCTTTACTAATTTACTAGCATGGCTTTCCGGCCGAAGGAGTTGAACAGATTCCACAAACTATCAACACAAATTCACATTATTGCTGCCAATATCAAATTCCTCAAAGACTGTCAATTTCATAAAGTGTTCCCAAATTTCACTAACATTTTTCCGAACACCACAAATCCCACGGCATGTAAAGCTATACTTTCAGCTAAACAAAAATGGATAAATCTGGAAATCAAAAAATTATATGGAAAATGGGCAATTCTAGAATTAGAAGCATATAATCTGCATCTCAAAATTACCAAACATCTATCTATCAGGCTTCGACCTGTCTATTTGGGACCTCTGCATGAACAAAATACATACAGTCATACAACAAAAAGTCCACAATAAAGCGGTAAAACTTTGTAGAAAACTTTATGCCCTAATCAACTCAAAAACACGAAACGGAAAAAAGAACACCAAACCACCCAACAGTAATATAATCAACCTTTCGGAAAAAATTTCACTAAAGAGGAACTCACAATTTTGGAAAAAGGTCTCAAGTACACCCTCCCTTACAAGAAACCTCCAACAGAAGACCTCATTGCAGACATTAAGTCCACAGTTAAATCATTACCCAAAAACACAAAGAATATCAATAGAAACTCATCCTTTCTACAAATCAAACAGAATCTCTCCAAAATCCGAAAAACAAAACACGTTTGCCACAAAGAATACAATACCATTAAACAACTAAATAACAAGGACTGCTTTTATTTGAAGGCAGACAAAGGAAACTCGGTGGTCATAATTGAAAAACATAAATACCTACTATGAAAAGGTCAATACTATGTTAAAAGAAGGACCCTAAACAAAAATTCCCAAGAACCCCCTAAACAAGATGATGACAGACACAAAAAACACCTTAAAAACTTGTACCACAATTATCACGAAAAAAATCCAAACCCAACTTCACATCTCAAATCCTATAATCCCTAGGATGTACTGCCTCCCAAAAATACATAAAAATGACATCTCCCTCAGACCAATTGTCTCTGCCATCAACTCTCCTACATACAAAATTTCCCAATGGCTAAATGAACAGTTCAAACAATGGCCTCTTACTCATGAGTCGCTTATTAAAAATAACACCCATTTCATCAATGAAGTTAAATACTTAACCCTGAAAAACACTGGAATACTAGTTTTGTTCGATGTTATGTCCCTTTTTCCCAGTGTACCAATAGAAGTAACAATAAATTTCCTTGAATCTTGGCTCAAAGAACAAAACTTACCACAAAAATCAGTCGATGAATATGTCCTATTAACACGCCTTTGCATGAAACAAATTTTTTTCCAAATAAACAATAACATATATCAGCAAAACCAGGGCACAACAATGGTAAATTCTCTGTCACCATTCCTTTCAAATTTATTCATGATTAATTTCGAAAAACACTGCAAAACCACATTCACATACTTCCCCAAAACTTGGTTTAGATACGTTGATGATATATTTGCAGTTTTTGACACATCAAAATACAACATCACTAACTTCCTTCAAGAACTAAACGATCAATATGACTCCATTAAATTCACATTCGAAAAAGAAAAAGAAAACAAACTACCCTTCTTAGACTTATTACTAATAAGACACAACAACAAGTTAAAATTCCATATTTACCAAAAACCAACACACACTGATAGATATATCCCATCTAATTCCAATCATCACATCTCACGTAAATTGGCCCCCTTTCATTCCATGATCAACAGACTTCTTCGCGTGCCTCTCTCCCCATCTGATTACCGTAAAGAACTCACATTAAGAACTGTGCAAAAACCAACGGATACGACTCTGAAATGATCGAAAACATCCTGCGTAAACATAAACATAGGCTCCATGTTAAAACGCATACAACACTAACTGACACTTCCCCCACAGACACAAAATATATTAAAATCCCCTTCGCTTCAGGGCTCACCAACAAACTACAAAACATCTTCTCAAAATTCAACTATAAGACAGTATTTGTTAACAACAATAAACTCTCCAACTTATTACACAACCCAAAAGACACAATTCCTTCTTTACACAAATCCGGCATACACAAAATATCGTGTGGAGGATGCGACAAAATATATATTGGACAAACAAAACGTAAGATAGAAACACGCTTCAAAGAACACATAGCTCATTTTAAACACAACAGACTAAACAACTCGAGTGTAGCAACACATATCCAAGAACACCACCATCCAATCAGGATCGAAAACCTAACTCTTGTAAAATCCGTAACCAACCAAAACAAATATGAAAGCATACACATAAACAAAAACAAAAATTCCGTTACGAACAACGACCGCGGCCCGATCCCCCTTTCACCTCTGTACCTTGTAACGGCTGAACCTCTTTCCCTCCCTTTCACTTCAGCACATAAACATATAAATACCGCCTACAACACTCCCACCCCTCATTATACATCAGCTACTGATGATGAGAGCATTGCTCTCGAAATACGTATTTAGTGCGTTAACTCATTTTTAGGGATCTTGTGTAACTGTATTCGAGTGCTTGCGTGTGTGACTGTTTTGTCTGTTAGGTCCCTGTCGTTGCTGGAAGGCACATAAACCTACAGGCCACTGTGTGCGATACTAGGTCCTTGGCGTAGTTTAATCTCCCGTAAACCTAGTATTATTTCCCCGTTCCTTCCCCCTTTTTTTTTTCGTTTACCTCTTGGCGTGTACGTGTGCATGTGTTTGTGGTTGCTTAATAGGTCCCTCACGCGGTCGTACTGACTCACAAACCTTCTAACAACGGTGTGATTTTTTTAGGGTCCCTGGCGCAGAGTAATTTCTTGCAAACCCGGTCCCGTTTCCTTTTCCACCTTTAGGATTAGTGCTTGTGCGATTGAGTGAGTGAATGTGTGAGTGACATCAGGTCCCTGGTGTGGAGTAACAACCCCTAAACCTGTAAGTTTATAATTTTTATTGTCTTTGCATTTTCCTGCCTTTCCTCCTCCCCCCCCCCCTTTTTCCTCGTGTGTCTCTAATTTTGAATTTTACGGTCAAGTAGTTAATTCTATTTAACGTCTTTAATACATTTAATACAGGATTATTGGACCATATAGGCCTAAAAGTTAAATCGGGGCTTTCCAAGCCACCCACCAAAGTCAGTCCCGTATACAACTCCAAATGGTTTTTTCTGGTGAATCAATTATAAGATTTGTTTTTTTCATATCCCAGCATTCATGAGATGATCCCTTTAATGCATGTGAAGTTGACACCGAATTTCTGAATCTCTTTATTTTATGCTTTGGTGCAGCTTTTCCCATTATAATAGTAAAACAGAAAATTAATAGTAAGCATAATTCATTGATCCTACTCTGTGAAGCAAATACCTGCAAGCCTATAAAGAATTTAAGACTTTTTAACACATCATCAGAGGGCTGCAAATGATTCTTACATCAATATTTTTAATGATATTATCAAATCAACTTTAAGCATAAACAACTGTAATACAAAAGCCTCTAGCTACAGGCAAAGTCCTACTTCCATTAATTTTAATGGCAACTTAGTCTCACATCGTGAATATATAGTTCTGTATCATTGTTTCAAATGCCACAACAAAATCTTCCTCCAACCCTCTGATTTACTTTCCTCCTCTATCCTCTTATTTCCTACTAATCTAACTGAAATTATTCATGTAATTATGTCATTTCTCAATAACAATTCCTTTGGTCTGGATGTGACTCTTACGCCCATTGTCAAAGCCATTTATAGCACAACCTTTGGCTAATATAATAAATCTGTCATTTAGTACTGGTCTTGACCCAACTAACCTTAAAATAGGATGCATATCTATAATCCCTAAAAAGGGTGAAATGTCTGATTCAGACAAATATTGACCCATTTCCATTATCTCCACAGCTGATTTCCAACTCATAAATAATATTCATCAAACTCTTAATAAAAAGCATCATATGCTAGGTATATTTTACAACCTAAGCAAAGCTTTTGGCAAATTACATCATGGTATTTTAAAAATGAGCCTCATTATCTTGGGCATCTCAGGTAATGCTTTAAACTGAATCATATGCTTCCTTAGTAATAGACAACAAATTATGAGTTATTATCCACAGCTTCAAACAGCATGATTAGAACAAATTTTATACTACAGTCAATAGTGTCCGGTGTCCCTCAGGAATCCATTTTTGATCCTCTGTTTTTCATATTGTTCATTAATGACCTTCCCAACTTTTTTCTTGGAGTTGCCCTAGGAGGTCTATGAGTTATCTATCCTGCTTGCCGATGATACTTCTAGTTTGATAACTACAAATATCAGGTCGGATCTAAACATGCCAAAGTAAAAATCAATGAAATGATGGCTTGGTGCCACCACAACGAATTAGTGGTAAAAACTAACAAAACAACATATGTATATTTCCCCACCAAAATGCATAACCTAGATATAAGTTCCTCACCTTCAGTCAAATTTCTTGGCTTACTTATTACAGAAGATTTATACTGGACAGCACATATCAATGCTTTAATTAACAATGTTGCAGTTGGGATCTTCATGATTAGGAAACTGGCCCCAGACATGTCCACAATTTCCTAGTAGCTATTCTACCATGCTAAGTTACACTCTCATCGTTCGTATAGAATAATGTATTGGAGGAACTCCAGTTTATCTGGCAAAGTTTTCTCTATGCAGAAGCATGCCATTATAGCAATTCATAAAGTGTTTATCCACACAACTGGTAGGCCTCTTTTCTCTGATCTCAACATACTCTTTCTTCACTATATATTCTCAGTTGTGCCTCTTTTGTAGTAAATTACCACAATACGTTTCCCAAATATTCTGACTTCCATAATCATCATACTCCTGTCAAATATCCTTAGCAATCAATATTCTCTTTCTTTATGACAAAAATTTCCTCATCACTCTGCTTTCATTATTTTTAATAAATTTCCCCAGAATATTAAAATACTAATCTCATCCCCCAAAAGCAGGGATGAGCAACCTTTTCTACATGGTAGGCCACATCTGTGAATGAGAGTACTTTGGTGGGCTGTATTGGATGTTGCCATTGATACTTTGGTGGGCCGGATTAGACTTGAAATCAGAAGTTATCCTGAGTTTCTGAGGTATATTATAAGTGAAAATCAACTATAAATGAGGATTTTAGGGTTGAAATTTTAAAATTAAAGCCTTTATTATCCTAATTTTATAAAAACATATGAATTTGTAGGTTAAATTTTAGCGGTTATAGCTTTTTTCATCATAGCTTAACTGGTCGCATAAAATGCTCTTGGGGCCACATACGGCAGTAGGTTTCTCATCCCTCCCTAAAGCATTCAGGGATAAACTAAAAGGTTACTGCCTAATAAATGTTAATATGTCAGTGAATATCTGTCAGACCAATTATAAATTTCCTGTTTTGTTGTATTTTTCTCAAATCTGATTGTTAATAAAAATATATTCAAAACAGTAACTAATGCTGTAATTCAATATGTTTTACTTGTTCCTACTTGTATTTACCTTCTATCATTTATTGTTCATTTGCTATATCAATTGTACATTTTCTACCTGTTTTCTTAGCTTATTGTTTTATTTAATTATTGTGTCCTTAATATGACAGTGATAACCAGTGTTATGTTAATATTATATATTGAACTATACTTTCATCACTTACAGGACTTTGTATTCATTTATGTACTTCAATTATTGCTTGGCTAATGTTGTTTGTTCTTTCTATTATTTATACATTTTCTTGATTTGTCCTATGTCAACATCATGATGACCTGTTGGACCAATAAAATATTATCATTATTATTGTCTGTGATATTTGCACTTACACTTAGCACCCCAATAAACCTTTTTTGCTTTCCAGTGTTTCTAGAATGTTCTTTGGAGGGTCTTAGCAGTACTCATTCAGTATCATGAAAAATTTCTCCAGTTCTGAGGAAAACACCACTTATGATTTACTTGGACACTTGGTTGATATCTCATTCTTTACATCAAAAAACATTGCATTTATTCAAGAATAAGCACATAAAATTTTTAAATATATTCTTTTATATTTTTTATAATCTATTTTTGGTTAATTACCTCTGAAGATGGCAGCTTTATAGCTTAAATGTGCATCTGGTTTTTTATAACCTTGTTGCGGCTATTGGAGACACCTGAGACAAGTACTTCCTTCAATTTTTTGAATTTCATGTGCTTATTCTTGAAATGTTTTTCAGCCATAAGACGAGCGCATTAATTCTCTGGTGAATTGTATTTATTGTTTATATTTCATGTTAACATTATTTTTGGCTGATGTTTTCACCTCTGAATCCTTAGGGATATAATTATTTCTTATTTATTATCATTTACTATTATTTTTGGTGTGTTTGGCACATGCCCAACCATTCACCTTTTATGTGGATAATTCTTTTCATTTACTTAAACAATTTCACCCAATCACAAATTATTAATCCTTACAAACAAAGATATGCTTTCCAATACATAATTTTAATCTCTAAAATAGATAACGCTGTACAAAAAGTTCACATTTAAAAAGATGAATCATCTGATGATGTGATACTGTAAGCTATAGAGCAGAAAAAATATCAAATGCTGCGATTTTATAGTTGCGAATGGACAATCGTTGACTTTATTACAAAGAAATACTAACTTTAAGTATTTAACGATTAAACGACTCTGTCGTCTCACTTTCTTTTTCGCTTCTCCTCTCTGGGTCGTCTTCTACTCCTTGCTTGGGCAGACGATCACAATGAAATGAACGATGCAGTAGGATATTACCCCACCTAATACATGTAAGGGTTGGGTTGGTAATATGGATTCGGCGGATACTGGAAATAATTGTGGGGATATTGGGGTTCAGGACCGTAGCCATATGGTCTGGGTGGGTAGGGGTATCCTGAGAACTGAGAATTGCATTGGCCAGGGAGAGGATAATGTGGTGGTGGATACACTGGTGGATACTGATTAGGATTGGGAGGATACTGTGGTGGTGGATATCCTGGCTGATTAGGATTGGGAGGATACTGTGGTGGTGGATACCCTGGCTGATTAGGATTGGGAGGATAGTGTGATGGTGGATATCCTGACTGACCAGGACTGGGAGGATACTGCTGTGGTGTATTCCCTGATGGATTAGAACCCGGAGGATACTGCGGTGGTGTATTCCCTGGTGGATTAGAACCGGGAGGATACTGCTGTGGTGTATTCCCTGGTGGATTAGAACCAGGAGGATACTGTTGTGGTGGATGCCCTGGAGGATTAGAACCAGGAGAATGCTGCGGTGGTTGATGCACTGAAGGACTAGAGCTGGAAGGAAGCTGCGGTTTTGGATGTGTTGGTGGCTTTTCGGGATGCGAGGGAGGACTGGGCTGGTATTGGTTGGGTGGATATTGGGGTGGGCTATTGTAGTATCCAGAAGGGTTGTTTGGATACTGGGGCTGTGCAGATGGGTAAGGGGAGTACAGGGAGCCTCCAGAATACTGCGAGCCATACGGGTTGTAAAAGACTGGGTCGGGAGCATCCTCGATGTCCGTCGGAGGCCACAATGATGATGGGTATTGTCCAGGATTGGAGTGGGCATCTTCCAGTCCGTGGTTGGATATTTTGTGTGCTGATGGTTTTTTCCCCTTGCCTTCCCTCCTTCCTTCACCCTTCTTTCCTTTATAATCATCCTCTGGAAATTGTTGCGATAGAAAGTATTCATTATTGAAAAATCACAAAAATGACATATAGTACTGTACCACGAAAATATTTAATGAAAAACATGACCCGGATTTTGATGCATAACATCGTCTTCACATCACCTGATGACGATGCATGAGCTATCTTACAAAAACCAGAATGGATAGTTATTTTATTTTCTTATAAATAATAATTTTATTCGTAAAGTTTTAACTTACAAACTTATTGATTAGGTACATATTAAGGGTATTTTTCAAATTTTTTAAAAATTAGAAAATAAAAATAGCAGCTGAAAGAGATTTCTATTAGATAATCTTAAACACCACATGGATAGACACCAGTTTCAGCAAAGAGTACAATTTATTTGAATTATAATAAAGCTAAACAATTTTGCTTTTTTATTTTTGTTCATTAAATATGGTGTTTATATTAAATATACTGAAATATGCATTTTATCACAATGCCATTTGAAGCAATATCACTTACTAGAGTAATTGACCGTCAAATATGATGGGTATGCGTGGATTAAGTATTAAATTAAGGCACTTCCCATTCCTCCTCCTTTTCTCTCTTCTTCTCTCCCATCCCCCCCTCCCATTCTTCCTTCCTCTCCCTTTCTCTGGAAAAATAGACTTTCTAGACTCGATCTCGCCATAATAAAGAACATTATCTATCTATCTCTCCTCCTCTCCCTCCTTCTCTGTCTCCCTCTCTCTCTCCCTTTATCTCTCTCTTCGTCACTATCTCTCCCTCCCTCTCTCTCCTTATCTGATAAAATAGACTTCTTAGACTCAATTTCGCCCTAATAAGGAACATTACCTATATATCTCTCCCTCCTTCTGTCTCCTTTCTTCTCTCCACATCCTCTCTCCCTCTCTGTCTCTCTCCTTTCTTTCATTCTCTTTCTCCTTCTCCCTCTCGTATTAAAACATTCAAAGCATGCATTCCTTATATAAGGATATAAGGATTAAGATGAAAATACAATCTCGAGGTTTAACAATGGCGCGGTCGGCAATGCAACATGTCGCTAAAAAGCTTAATTTATCCAATAAATATGATTTAAACGTAGAACTTGAGCAATTTTGTATAGTAGGCAAAATGTGACGATAAGAATAAGTAAGGTAATTTACTTTTCTTTAAAACGGTTCAGGTCGAAAGATTGTAGGTCAATTCTTTCTAATTTTAATTTGCAAAAGATTAAAAACCTGTAAGTTGAAAAATCGATTTTTACGTGTTATCTTATGGGAAATAGAAATTATCTACTGGAGTCGAACCCGAGCCTTTTTTTGGGATTTTGTTTCGTAAATGGCGTTTACTATAAGAGACAAACATTTCTACCACATTTCAATCTTCTACCTACTCGGAAAGTTTGTTAAAAACAGCATTACAGTCAGTCATAAATGAAGTTGTTGTTGTTGCAGACGGAGTAAGAGAAATATATATATATATATATATATATATATATATAGTTTGTTTCAGACGGAGTAAGATATATATATATATATATATATATATATACACACACATATATATACATATTTGTACAATAAAGTTCTACGATTTTGGGATGCATTTGCGGTTATTAATAATATATAGGTATATGGAGAAATGCGAACTTTCTAATAGAAATATTTGGACCTGCATTTTTTAGAAATTATCTTTGAAAGTAACATATGATCGTAGCAAGAGTCGTAACTGGAAGATTCGACGTCTGTGGCAAAGTCTGAGCAAGGCGCTTTAAAAAAAAGGTTTCGTGGCGTATTACTTTTCCTCCGTTGTAATTAAGAAAGCTTTAATTCTAGTTTAAACAGCTGTGAGATAAATAGTTTTTAACGAAGTGATATTTTTAGCATGTCCAGAGGCAGTCGTGGCGCGCTTTTACCAGCGGCGTCTGTGTAAAATGTTACCTCCACCACAACCTAGCTCCGTAGCTCTACTTCTCAAACTCCTAGTTTGAGGGAGCCATAGTAACTGGCATCACACCACTGACGAAATTCAGTACTTGAAATGCTCATCTGGTTTTCTCAACAGATTTAGAGCTGCATGGTTTACGTCGATCATCGATCGGATTTAAACCATAATTAATTTTAATCATTTATATTAAAATCTTGGAAATCTCGGGACCCTTACCATTGGCTGAGGTCATGGCAAGCAGATGAGAAGCGACACCCAGTAATAAAAGGGTCTTTGTTATTTTCCACTTCATCCTGGAATCTGCAAACGATATTAAAATTTACTGTTATAAACTGTTTTCGCCGAATTGATGTGGCCTGTTTAAAAATCTCAAATTAATATTCTGTATTCAAGCTTGAGCTTTGGTTCATTTGTAATTTTGGAGAAATTCATGGCATCATCTCCGACAAATGAAATTAGACAGTGAATTCCTTTAAGCAAGACAATTTATTTCGCGCCATTTTATCGGCAAATCATTCAAATTTTCACGCGTGAATAGTTTGCCATTTAAATTGTGCAACTTTTCGTTGGCGCTATATGCGATCTTTAATTAATATTATATGGATTTACTTCTTTCTATATTAAAGTTTTTGGTTCTGCATTTTCAATTAACACATTATAAAACTTATCGCAGAACACACAACAACTGAACGCAGAACCCGATAACTGAACTTCAGCATAAAAAACGCGAATACAAGGGGTCATACGCACTTATTCGAATATTTTGGTCAACACGCTTGTGCGATCGATTCATTACTAAAATATTTGCTTTTCCTTTAAACTGACGTTTGATCAGCAACCAGTTACACCTTACAAATGAAGTTATTTCATTAAGTATTATCAGTAATTGCCATGTGGAAAAGACGTGATCCTTAGGCGCATCCTGATAAAGCTAATAGGGCAAAATCTTCGCATTTAAAAAACAGAATATCTTACCGTTTTAGAGAAGGACTGCTCAGATGGAAAACCGGCCCGCTTCTGACCGATCCGGCCATTCTTTCTCTCTTTTTATCCTCCAAGAACTCCTCTCCCTCGAACGGAAGCAACTCGTTAAGCGAGTATTATTTCTCAATTCCGCTATCGAGAACATTAGAAATTGGTGCAAAATTTTTCCGGTTCTTAAAGTGCGTGATAATACACCTATTTTTGCTTTTAGTTCTGATTGAGGATGAGGTCAGCCGGATGGCGATTACATTCGTGGATTGGTCGGCGCTCACGAAACGCGCGAAAAATGTGCTTACATATGGATACGTATAACAAGTGGGATTGGTCGCTCTTTGGCAGAAACACTCGAAATGCGAATGGATAACCACGATGGAATACCGACACCACTTACGCGAACGCGACTCGTGTTCCCGGGAAAATGCTAGCCTTCTTTCTGGTGCTATTATTCCAGTGTGAGCGTGGCCAACACAACGGCGATTGCTATCTCGGAAAAACTTCCTCTTTCTTTTGTTTTCGACAGAGATAGGAAGAAGACACCTTGAACGTGTGCCGTAAAGCATTACTGCACGGCCAAAATTTTTTATTGCGGGCGAATTCCATAATTTTGCATAAAACTGTCTGGTCTTTATTTGAATTCCTACGTAAGCTACACCAGAGGAATAAACTGCGTAATTTTTTCCTTAGTATGGAACCCGTGCAGCTATAACAAAAGGTTGCTGACCTTAAACCGGAGAATTTTCCTGCAGAGTTCATGCTGAGAAACTGGTTGAAAAGAAAGCCGTTCTCGACTTACACGCGTTGGTATTCTATCACATTTGACTCTAGATTGCGCTCTCAAGAGTTGAGAAGCAACCGACAAAGGAACCTTCAAATTCTCTAATTAGGGTCAGATAACGATAAGCCTTATATGCGGTGGTGAATTCCGCCTTATTAGCACGTTTTTAAGAAAAAAACGTACTCTGTCTCTTCGTCTGACCGTCCGTCTGTGGACATTCAAATTCTTTATTTTAAATGATATTTGGAAAATTCTTTTTAAATTTGATGTTTCTAATAAATCTATTAATTTGAACTAATTGGATTTTCCAAGTAGTTCATACAATTTAAAAATTTTGAATTTTCCAATTTTCGAGCCTCCTTACGGGAAATCTATGAATTATCGTGGAAATTCAATCAGTGGAAACTCAATGGATTGATAATGGGTATAAACTTTTAAAAAATTCCAATTTTCTCTTAGAACAGAAAAGTTGATTGTCCACAGACGTACTGACGGGCAATCAGGAGTGAACACATAAGGACAATGCCGGACTCACCGGGGTGCTGTGGCGTAGTTGCACCAGGGCCCCACGGAGGCTCCGAACACTGTGTGCGGGATTGTGTGGGGGTGGTCTACGAAAAATTGTGATCTAGGGCCCCCTTTTTTCTGAATCCGGCCTTGCATATGTGTCATCAGCAGGGACGTAGCTTGCTTCCTAACTACGGGGGGGGGGGCAACATAAAAGTCAAAAATAATTGGGGGGCACAAAAAAATATGAAAAATTTAATACAACTATTAGGCTAGACCTGTATTTTTGTACCAATCCTTTGCTTATGTTATCAGTAAAGTTTTTTCCTACCTCTTTAGTTTATAAAACCGATGTTTATTAACTGTTTGCTTTTATTCATAAAAATTATGTTAATTTTTATTGATAATTTTAAATAAATTTTTTGTATCATTTTAAGAATGATATTTTCCATACAATGGGTTGTATTCTGCTGTTATAGTTAAAATTACGTTTCTTATTTTGCAAATTAGAACAATATTTTTTTAAATATTGACAAACATTCCCATTTCTATTATAAATTAGTACAGTGTTTCAGACATATTACAGACATTTTTTTATAGCAATTATAATAACACAAGTAATGAAAATAGGCAACCAATTGTCTTAATAAATTATAACTATAATATAAAGGCTATATTTAATTGCCTGTATACTATAAATATGTAAATTATAAAAGTAAAATATTTTTATTTAAATAGCTGAACCCGTCTACCTCCAGCTTTTTGTGCAAATATTTCTGCAATTAAGTCTAAATCAATAGATTTAGTAATTTCCTTTTCAATGTGCAGTACAGCCAAATGTGATAGACGTTCGTTGGCAATTTTATTTCTTATAAAAGTTTTAATTCGCCTCAAACTTGAAAACAATCTCTCGCACGCTGCAGTTGATACTGGTATCGTTACCGCTATTGTACATAATTTGTGAAATTCGTAAAAAGCTATTTTGAACTTGCTTATCATTCCTAAAAATTGAAACAGATGTGTAATTTTAGATTTATTTTCAGACTCATACCTTTTAATGGTTTGTGGCAAAATTTGTAATTCATCCTTCACATTCTCAATGTCAATTTCATAATTTAAAGCAAAAGGTTTTATTTGTTCGAAATTAAGAAAGTTTCCATTTAAGCTACGTATACCTTCTAAAAATTTTCTGTTAGTAAATCTTGCATTAAATTCTGCTATTATTCTATCCAGAACAGGTAAATAAATTTGAGTACTAATTTGATCTTTCGTATTGGTATTACCTTGAAAATTACTTTCCTCTGTAATAAGATAATTTGCATATTTAGTTGGAAATTTAGAAATCCTGTTTGAATTTTCATTATTTGGAATATTAATGTCATTATTTATTGCAATCGTCACTGATTCTTAGTAAATTTTACCAAAATAAAAATTTGAAATTGTAAAATTTTCATCTGATCGCACATAAAAAAAATGTCTCTAAAGAATGTATTAATGTTAATACATTTGATAGATCTAAACTGACGCTTTGCAAAAAGTAACTGGCAGATTTGAATTTTGTTAATATTTCAGTAAACATGCGCAAATTAAATACAAATTGAAAATCAATTCCATTAAGCAAACGGCTGGCTTCTATTCTCCGTTACTTCATTTGCAATAATATTTAATAAAACTAATACGGCCTCGAAAGTATTTTTCAAAGCTGAACATGCAGATACCTGGGCTGTCCACCGGGTATAACAAATTCGTTTTAGTTCTCGTAATTTGCTATTCGGGTACATATCTTTCTGTAGTTTTATAAACCGTGAATGAATAGCTGACCCAGAAAAAATATATACAATTCTGCCAATGTAGAGAAAAAGGAGTCGAAATGTTTTACCTGTTTGCAAATATGAACGATTACATGGTTCAGTCGGTGATAGAAACAGTGAACATATATACAGTGAGGTACTTCACCCAATATTACAAAAGGTGCGGTGACACTTTGTTCACATAATTGGGATGGTTACTAACAAAAATATATAGTTAGTAAACAAACTTTCACATTCATGTTGATGTCTCACTAAATTTTTGGTAAAAATAAGAAATCGAACGGTACAGTAAGCATTAATATATACGGCACGCTATAGGTATTAACTGCAGCTACTGTTTAAACGAAAGTCTTGGGATACAATATTAACTGAAACCATGTAGATGATAAATATATTGGAGTTTCATTTGATGATCGTATGTCTAATATTTAATCTTGAGTTTAGCCCATTTTAAGTTAGTACACAACTTTAGTAAATCTGGAATAGATTATAATTTGTTGATTCTACGCTTTGCTTACGTTTTACACTTACTAAAACATTGTAGTCTAATTGTAAGTTGGTATAAATACTTTAATTCCATTTCATTTAATAGTTTAGTAGTTAGCCTTTGCTGAACTAAATCGGTGACAATTGTGGGGATTTAGGAGACCACCCTCACTGTAAGGGCCGTTTTTTTAGTCCGAGAGATTTATTGGTGCGACTAACCCTCAAGACCTCGGTTAAAAGTAAACAAGGATGCATATGGAGTATACTCTTTCCTAAATGGTAGGCCCCTGTTAGCCCATCGCGGCCATTTTCAAGAACAAAGTGGAGACCAAGAGGGAAACGTCCCAGCATGTGTGCGGAGGACGTTTTGGTTTTCCCGTTTTCCCTCATCCATTTTCGCATATGGTCACCAAAAGTATCGAAATACGAGGTCGGGTCCTTGCTAGCCAAACGATTAGTAAAGGGTTTTCAATAATAAATAAAATATACCAAAGGGAGGTCGGAAAACCGTCCTTAAGATTTCTGTGCGTTTTGTAACTAATCGTGAAACCATTGATTGCATTCAAAGTAGATTAAATGGGGGGCCAAGGGGGAGCCGATGAGATTTTAGGGGGAGCCGCCCCCCCCCCTGGCCCCCCTTCTCTACGTCCCTGCCTCGTGAAGAGAGTAATGGTTAAAAGGCTTTGCTGATGTGTTTGAGATCGAGTCGAACGATGAAAAGAAATAGACCTCAACAAGCTCCACCTCCCACTTGGAAATCCAAAACAAATTTAATTACACCGCTCTTTCCTGGACGTAAATTGTACGTCGGACGGCGGGATGTGAAGTTCTCGCCAGATGTATCGTACAATCTACGATACTTAGGACGGCGTTGAGTTAATAAGTCAGCATCTTAATACTAGAAGTTAAAGAAATGTTTACAGTTTGAAAACTCCCAGCACAAAGATCTAGTCATACATTTTAGATGATGAAGGCAATCGTTGTAAAAGAGAACTGGCGATGGCTGTATCTGACTCAACACACCACCAGTGTGTGTAGGCGAATCCCATTACCAGCTTTGCTTTTAATGGGGAGCTATGCTGTTTAAAAGAGCTCGGTTTAGCGATTTGCCGCTTTATGTAGGGCAACGAGAAAGGTCCCTCCCACCAAGCGAGGTCGCTTGGTGGGAGGGAGGGATTCCGGCGAGTCTAGGCTAGCGATGGATCGCTTGTAGCTGTCCCACAACCTAGCCCGGATCTCGCCGAGCGCATTCACCTCTCGGTGCTGGAAGGCTCCCGCCTTCGCGTAGAATTCCCTGGACATCCTCGGCAAGTGGACGTCCAGTGATTCCACGCTCCCGTGTGCGTGCAACCGGCTGACAGACTCGTATCGGGTACGACCGAGTATCAGCCGGAGTGCGATGTTCTGCACGACCTGGATCCTGTTAAGGGAGGTCTTGGACACTCCGGACCAAACCGGAGCTACGTAGGTCATGATGGGCCGTACGCAGCTCAGGTATAGGCGTCTCTTTGTGTTGGCCGACAAGACACGCGAGCTCAGGATGGGGCGAAGTCTCATCAGGGCCCCGAGTGCCTTGTGGCGGACGCTTTCTACCTGAGACTTCCAAAGAAGCCTCCGCTCCAACACAACGCCAAGGTAGGTGACCTCTTGTCTCCAGGGCATTACCCCCCCCCCCCCCAATCACCAACAGGTCGACTCCAGGCGGTGCTCCCCTTTCCAGGGTGGAAGATGACCGCTCCTGTCTTGGAAGGGTTGACGGCAATGCGCCATCGACGATACCAGGTGGCCAGATCGTCGACGGCGCATTGCAGATTCTCAACTGCCACGTACTTTTTGGTCGAACGCGACAGGAGCGCCGCGTCTTCCACGTACAGGGCGAGGATGGTGTTCCACCCAAACCCCCGAGGGAGGTCGTGGGTGAAGATATTAAAGAGGGTGGGCCCCAGGACGGACCCCTGCGGAACACCGGCGCAAATTCGCCGCAGTCCCGAACCGACCTGGAGCCAGAACATCCGGAACGTCCTGCCTTGTAGGTACGACTGCACCAGTTGCACGTAACAGACTGGAATCTGGGGTCGAACCATGTTCAACAGGAGCGCAGAGTGCCACACGCGGTCGAAGGCCTTCGATATATCAAAGAAGGCCCCCGCGACGGTCTGCTTCCTGTTGAAGGAGTCGGTGATAAAGGCGGTCACCCTACCCAGCTGTTGGGTGGTGGAGTGTCCCTCTCGGAAGCCGAACTGCTCGTCCGGGAGAATTTCCTTCTCGCGAAAGATGACGTCCAGCGGCTTCCAGAGCAGACGCTCAAAGATCTCCCCGAAGTCAGCCAGGAGCGAGATTGGACGGATGTCTCTGGGACCAACCTCCGTCCCAGGTTTCTTCGGGATGCACACGATCTTTGCCCTTTTCCAGGCTGACGGGAAGTATGGAATCCCGACGCAGCCGTTGTACACGGCGATCAGGAATTCTACCGCTGCGACGGGGACCTGCCGCAGGACGACGTTGGGAATACCGTCGTCCTCCGGAGCCCTCCTCAACCCAAGGCGGTGAATCAGTGCCACGACTTCGCCGTGCATGAATCGAGGAAGCTCCGCTTCCGGCAGTGGATCCCGATCCAGCGATCCCAGCACCGCTGCGATGTCCTCTTCCACCGCATCCGACTCAGCTGTGGCCGGATTGGGACAGAACACCACCTCGAGGTATTCCGCATTCAATCCGGCCTTTTCCTCTGGGGACTTCGCGACGCAGTCTCCTGGACAATAAGGGGATCGCGCCGCTGAGGGCCGCATAGCCTCGAAAAGGTCTCCCAGATCGAATGGTCCTCCAGGCTGAAGGAATGGAGATGGTTCTCCCACACGCAAGCGAGCTCCTTCACCAACTCCTCCAGCAGCGACAGGAGTCGTCCGGGGGTTGAGGAGATGTATCTCCTCAACGACCTACAAATCATCGCCACCGTGGTCCAGAAGTCTGGGTCCACCTCGGACCCAGCGACCTCTGGCTCGACTACTCGTGACAGACTAGTCTTTGCCGACGCGATGACTGTTGGTGGGGTCACCACTTCCGCGATAGGGGCGGTGAACACCGTCCTCGTTGCAGCCTTTGGTTTTGGCTCCGCCAAGAGGGTCGTGGCCGTGGCGGGGCCGTCGGCAACGGCCACACTCTCCACGTCCATGACTGATTCGGCCATCTGCTGCTCCCTGATCGCCAACTCCTTAGCAGCCCTCCTCCTTTGCTTCCGAAGGAAGGACTTAGAGGGGGGAGCCGCTTGCTCCCGTTGTGCAACCGGAGCATCGGCAGGGGGCGCCACGGAGGGTGACCCCGAAGAAGAAGGGGTGGGAGCTGGGGCAGGTACAGCGGCGGGCTGCTGAACCTGCGTATTGACAGGGGCCGAGGGAGTCGGACCCTTCAGCGCGGCGTAGTACGACCGCGCAGCAGTCGCCTTCGCCGAGGGAGCAGACTTGGCCTTGAGGAGGGCCGGTGCAGACTTAGGTGCCGATTTCGGCACCTTCTTCTGCTGACCCTCCTTGTACCTCTCGAGCGCCTCGAGATAAGCCGGGCACTCTTTGTACAAGGACGGGTGGTCGCCCTCGCAGTTGGCACACTTGGCCTTCTCCGCGGGTAGCTTAGGGCAGTCAACGCCCCTGTGCGGACCCGCAAACTTGTAGCAACGGACGTCGCATCGGCACGCATGCGACGTGTGACCAAACCGCTGATAGTTTAAGCACGTCAGCGGTCCGCGGCTGCCGCGAAAGAGCTCGACGTTGATCGAGCACCGGCACACCTTACGTATATCGCACGGGAGAGGAGCTCTAGGAGTCCTCTCCACGTTTACGACGAATCTACCGATGAGGACCTTTTTGCCCTCCTTGATAGCCGTCATTTGGCGGATGTTCCGGACCACGAACCCCTTGGCAGTCGGTCCGCCGACACGTCCTCTGGCGTATAGGCTCTCCCAACTCCCTTCAGGAGAAGGCGCATCCCCTGCACCGACTCCAGGAGCCGGGTGTGATATTGGACGCCAGCGTCGTCCAGTACCTTGGTGGCTGCCTGATGGTGGTTCGCCGAATGGACCACCACTCTGGTGGAGGCCCGGCGGACCTCCAGCTCATAGTCATCGCCAATGACCTTGCTCAGGTCGTTGGCGATGACCTTATGAGACACGATGCCGTACACCACGATTGATGATACGCGCACTCGTGTCCTCGCTCCGCTACTGGAATTTCCAGCGTGAACTTTTTTATGGGCCTTCCCACTGTTACCCCCGTTAGCATTCGAGGAAGTCTTCTTCCTCTTTGCCCTGCAGCGGGTAACCTCGGTGAACCCTCCCTCTTGATCATGACTATCCTCGTCGGACGATCAGAGGATAGTAGCCGAGCGGTGGGCTAACGAGGCGTCAGGGGGGGGGGCGACTTCCTTCGTCACAGCAATTTTTCGTTTGCCACGTGTACCCTCCGTGGCATCCATTGCCTCTGGGGCAGCGGATTTTTGAACCTGAAGAGGGCCGTTTTCCACCGCCACGCTCGGGGCCACTGCTACCCTCAAGTCCGATGCGGAGGATAGCAGGACATCCTCCGCACTACCCGGAGGGACAGAGGCGCCTATGGGGGCGATATTGCCCTCTGCCAGAATTGGCGAGAGGGTAACTGGGGCTGATGAACCCCTTTGCACTCCTCCAGAGGAGGTCTGTGCAGAACATCCCGTCTTGGTTGAAGAGCCAGCTTCTTCGACCTCCAGGGCGGCAGCAACTGGAGTCGATCTAGCTAGGTCCCTCATCCCTTGCGGGGTAACCTTCCCGAAGCCGCTGGGCGGCTCGACCCGGTCAAATTGGAGCCCCCCTTCATCAAGGGCGGCCGCAACAACGGGCCCGCTCGGGCAAGCAGTAGATTCTTCCGGCTGAACCGGAGTCCCTAAAGACGAGCTGGGCGGACACAACCGGGTGAGAAAGATTTGAAGGCCCTCTTCTTGAAGGGCAGTCAACACCGCGGACCCACACGGGTCACTGGCCATGACAGCCGAAAAAGAGGCGAAGGCCCTTTTCAGAGCCACAACCTAAGCAAAGAACTAGCCTCAGAAGGCTAGTCCTGGCAGTTGAAGACCACCGAGTGAGTAGAAGGGGCTAGTTAGCCTTCCCCCGGCAGCCACAACCAAGCAAGATGGAGCGAGAGTCTCCAATTCACAGCAAACCGCACTAGGGACATGCTGCAAACAAATGACTATAGCAATGGCACGTAAAGCACGTAAGTGCGTCGAGTTTGATCGTACTATTGTAAGTAGCCAATCACAACTCAGGGCTCTCGGCGAGCATTAGAACTGGCGTGTTCGAGGACTCGGTCAATCGGACTTCGCTTGTCCTCAGAGTTGGTACGTAGTTCCCGTGAATCGCCAATAGCTAAGTGGCGTTATCGCAGGACATTTTATTGTATTCGTGAATCATTATCATAATTAACATCGTTATTTTAATCTGAATCACAACGAAAGTGTAAAGGATCTTTGAAAAAAATTCAAGAAGGAGTGAAGTGAAAAAATTGATTCTAGTTGGAATGTTAGTGAGAAAAATGAAAATCTTATTGATGTTAGTTATGAAAGTGAAAATGAAAATCTTGAAGACCACAGCATAACTGTGCAAACTGGAGCTGAAACAGGTGTGATTGTTCAAAATATCCCAAAATAGCGTGATGACTATGACAATAGTGCTCCGTCAACCTCGTACACTCTAAGTCCGCCTCTGGCTATATCCGATATCAGAAGGCTACGGTTTGAGTTCACTTCAGTTCTTTGTTATGTGTGAATTTTTCTCGCAGTTCCTTAAAATATTTATTATCCTTTAACCTATTTGGAATTTTTAGAAATATTACAGGTATGGAGAAAATCATGTAGTGGCCGCATCAGATTGTTTATGTAGATGTCCCTCTTTAGCTTCCTGAAAAGTTGGTAATTTTTCTTTACGTTCGCCACAACTAGTTAATTACCTTGTGATTCCTTTATCCTTTAAATTAGAGGTTCCCCACATGCGGCCCTTTTAGCAATTCCATGCGGCCCACCACCACTGTTTCGTAGTACTTTGCAAAACTTTTTCATTATTTTATTTACCCACCAAATGTTATTCAACCAATAACTGTTGAAATATCTAACATTAAATTGAGACCCCGTAATAAATATTTTTCGATTCAAATAAGTTATTTTTAAGTTTTTGATCTTTTCTCAAAGGTATTTCTAAGATTGAATTCCATCGTGATTCTTAATATTGTAATATTAACCATAAAAACCTATTTTTAACTTGATTTCCACTCATATGGTACCTAGGAATCTCTAAGTAACGTCCGATTTAACTTTAATCCAGTCCGCCGAAGCACTGACAATTTACAATGCGGCCCACTGAAGGCTTCACTGCCACAAATGCAGCCCATCAAGTAGAAAAGGTTGCCCACCACTGCTTTAAACCGCTAACGTTGTTCAAAATGGAGACCGGAAATTTGGAAGAAATCGTAAAGAATCAAAACGAATCGATTTTTGGGGCACCTACAGTAATTGAAATTTTTGGATTTTCGTACGCTTACTGATAGATACGCTCACAAAGAGGACTTCTTTGTGGTTCGCTCTCCCAAGCTATAAGTACGTGTATAAGACCTATTTCATAGGTCTTGGACATACTCCTCCATAAAGGAATTTCGACCTCGATTGGAGTTCACTCCATCAGTAGTCTGGACAGTGATCACCTGCCAGTGCTAATTCATCTTGGTTTCAAACTGGCAGCCCTCCCGCCGCGAGAATACCTGGACCTCCGGCAAGCGGACTGGGTGAAATTCCGTTATCACTTGGCTGACGGCATCCCAAGCACACCTCCACCTCTGCGCAGCGCCCGTGATATCGACAGCTATGTGGATGAAATCACTCACCGCATCCAGCAAGCAGCAAAGGCTTCTATTCCAACAAAGAGGCCCAGACACCCAAACCACCTCAATTTGCCCAGACACATCCTCGCGGCAATCAGAACAAAAAACCGTGACCGGAGAGAGTGGCAACGTACTGGATGTCCAGATATCAAACGACGTCTCCTGCGGACGCAACATGGCATTCGGGACCAGCTTCAGATCCACAGACATGAGGCGTAGGAGAGGAAGATGGCTGCCCTTTCCTCCAAGGATGGTTCCATCTGGGCGTTAGCCAAGCGCCTGAGATCACCCATGCTGAATGACCCTCCGCCGACCGGCACCTCCGGAAAAGCGATCACCGACACGGAGAAGGCGAACTGCATGGCAGACTACTTGGAACGTGTCTTCACTCCGAACCCCGGAAGAGACCTTCCCCCACCAGGAGGCGACTGCGACCAGGAGGAGCTAAGCGAGGCGACCACCATCATGGGGGCAGATTTCATCGCCACCCTAAAGACTATTCGACCGCGGAAGTCACCTGGGATCGACGGCATCAAAAATGAGATGCCCAGAGCCATCGGCCCACACATATTGGAAATCATCAATGGCTGCATACGACGATTTTCCAACCCAATGGAAATTGGCCAAAGTCGTATGCCTCCAGAAGCCGGGAAAACCACCAACCGACCCAGCCAACTTTCGACCCATATCCCTGCTGAACGGACTCGAGAAACTGATGGAAAAGATCGTCCTACCACACATATTGAAGCATACTTCGGACAAAGAAATCCTCCCAAACGAACAGTTCGGGTTCCGCACCGGCCACGCCACCACTCACCAACTTATACGGGTGTGCGACTTTGTGACCTAGGGTTTCAACAGGAACTGCTCCACGGCGGGAGCTTTCTTCGATATAACGAAAGCATTTGACCGTGTATGGCACGAGGGTCTCCTTTGGAAACTTCACTGCTTTCGTTACCCAAGATGGCAACGAGAGCTGCTTCATTCATACCTATCGGGGCGAACCTTCCTGGTGTCCTGGGGCAGAGCGACCTCCTCTAGCAGAGAAATCACGGCTGGAGTTCCTCAGGGATCCGTGCTCGGGCCCATCTTATTTAATATCTTTACCGCTGATGTGCCTTATACGCTGATGATGCGGCCATTCACTCCCGTTCAACGCAGAAGAGCACGGCTGCCAAATACCTGCAGCGCGCTACGGATATACTCATTAAATGGTACCAGGACTGAAGGGTGGAAATTAACACTTCGAAAACGCACGCCATCCTCTTCTCCCGGAAACCCTCTCAGGATCCAGACGGGATCGTCGTTCACTTCACGGAAGCCGAATGGAAGGACAACGTCACCTAATTAGATGTTGCGCTGGTAGGTCCATGACCTTCCTCAGACATGCAACTAACATGGCCCTCAGAGCCACTACGACAAGGATATCGCTGGGGCCGATCCTGAGATCTCCACATATCCATGTACGGCGGAAGATTGACATCTACCACCTGGCAGTCATCCGCTCAGCGATGCTGTATGCCTCGCCGGCCTGGAGTGGAAGACTCTCCTCGGCAAGGAAACGAAAATTGGAGATCGCTGAAAGGAGGTCTCCGCGCCATCCTTTCACTTGGGTGGACTTTCCATAACGACATCCTCTATACCTTGACATGCATAGCACGGATTGAGGAACACCTCCCGCAAGCCGCAGAAGAACTCGTCAATCACCTACGAAGTAAAACGACAGAGATCCTCCGGTGCATCGGTGAAGTACAGCCAACACCTTGGGACAAACATAAAAGACCAATATCGGCTACTGGTCTTCCGTCCCACCAGCCTCCCCCAAAAAAAAGAAAAACGTAGGGCCTGGATGGTCCATCCCGAGGTGGACAGGCGCGGAAGACAATAACTTTTGAACCTCCACTGAATGACCAAGACTGCGTCGAACAGTGATATAACTGCCGTCCTGAGAGGGGACAGCAAACGAGATCCATGGCTCATAGGTCTTGCCTAGCTTATTGCCAATTTGTGTGCTTTTATTTCAATTGAGGCCCTGAAATACGGCAAACTACCAGAAGGGACACGGTTTCAACTGCTTCACTAATTTTTCAATGGTCGAAGCAACCTAATTGCTTAAATATAATTACGCTAGTCCTATAATAGGCGCGAGCATGAAAGCCACGAATAGGCATTAAAAGCTTATGGTATCCAGAGAGGGAAGATGCACGCATCATGCGTGCATACATGCGAGGTAGAGGCGTTCTTTACGATTTATACAATCATGTCAAAAAGGATAAATATTAATGGATTAGTATAATGCCAAGAACTGAAAAATGAAATGCCAGTAGTGATGCCAAGGATATCGAATTTTTTATTCACCGATTTGTTTATTTAACGTTGTTGTTGGTTTGTATTTATGGCTAATCAAACTCTGAGATTATTATAGCCATAACTCCTTCCACAACGAACACACACACAAGGGAGGGAAACCCGGTGCCGGTATTAGCCTACTTTGAACGAGTAGCACCAAGGGGACCAGCTGCTTAACGTTCCTTCCTAAGGACGGAGCGCTGACTTGCGCGGTCTCGTCAAATCACACAAGTAGGAGGCGGGACGATCCCAGATTGAAAAATCCGACCTCCGCCGGATTCGGACCTGGATCAGCTTGGAAGGCCAACGCTCAAGCCACTCCGCCACCGCTATCCCGTCCTAAACATCAAATTTCACCAACATGCGCCGAGTAGTTTCGTATATGAAACATTCGAACGGACGGACACGACTTTTATGCGAAGAACTAAAAATATAAGGAATCCTTTTTCCCTCTCTACTCACATTTATCTCAGCACTCATTTACCCCTGAGTAGGACGCGCTGTCTGCAAGACACTTGAAACTGTTTACTTTTAATCCAGTGAACCGTGCTTTCTTTGACTTTGGGGAGCTCTGTAGCTTCTCCCTCCCCTCTCTTCTTTTTAGTACCGCTATTACACGGTGCCAGTAAAGTAAAATGGTTGCGCGCGCAGCACTATCGCGTTACTGGCCCTGTGTAACAGGTCGCGCCAGTGAATAGGCAAGTCACAGCTACATCTACATGTTACCCTGCAATTTACCTAATTGGTAGGTGGCAGGGGTGCAATGCACCAAAACCTACCTAAAGATTTACTATCGCAGGTTGAAATTTTCTATTGTGATCTCGTATTGCCCACGGAAAGAACGAGCTTAGATAACGCTCCGTCCTACAATCGATCTCACGTATCTTATCGCTACGGTCATTTTTACTTATATACGTTGGTGCTTCAATTATTCCTACAGCCTCGTCTTCCAGACATTCCGATCTATATTTCACCAGAAGCCGCAACCTTGAGTTCCATCTACGATCCTCCAGTGGTACCCAGTTCAAATCCCTCAATAATGAAGTGTCGCTTTCCTTATGTTCATACTTTTGTTTTACGAATCTGGCTGCTCTGCGCTGCACTCTTTCTAATTGAATTATATGTCCCTTCTCGTACGGATCCCATATGCATGAGGCGTATTCCACTTGTGGTCTAACCAGTAATAAGTAACATGTTTCACGTACTTTTTCTGTAGTGCTCCTTACTATTCTACCTATGAAAGCCAGTTTCTTGTTGGCCGCGCCAATAACTCGACGAATGTGCATGTCCCACGAAAGATCTCGACAAATGATTACTCCTAAATATTTTACATACTCGGCTGCTTGAATATTTATTCCATCTATTTTATACTCGAAACTTACTTCTATGTTCTTACTTACACATTTAGTGTAATTAATTTCAATTTGCCATTCTTTGCACCACGTTGAAATGGCTCTTAAGTCTTCACGCAGCGACTGATGGTCCTCCTGGTTTTTATTACTTTCTCTATATATATAGTATAGGGGAAAGTATTGTATTCATGAAAAAAATCGACTTCGAGATTTCAACGGAAATACACGTTACGAGGTCCCCTGAACACGTTTTGGCCATTTTCTCGATGATGTCTGTGTGTGTGTTAGTGTGGGTGCTCTTAACTCAAAAACTATTAATCAAGTCAACGCAAAAGTTTATATTTAACATAAAGTCCCAAGAACTGATTAGTTTTTGGTAAAAATCGGTCAATCGGAAGTGGGCGTTTACTCTTGTCTCTTATCCGTTATTTTGAAATATTTGCTTTGATATTTGATAAATGTAAAAATGTTTTGGAATAAAAGTTGTAGGAAATTAATTTCCTCCAACCTTTGTTTGAAACATTTGTCCATATAATGCATTGTTTAAGAGATATATTATATTCTTAGCTATCACCACCACGCCACCTACCGACGACTACTGTTAACAATTGACGCTTAGTTACATCTTAGTAACGCTCCAATTTCTTTTCTTAATTGTTGGAAATTTGTGGCTATATCCAATAGCAGAAGGCTATGGTTTAAGTTTGTTTTTTGTTCTTTGTAGTCTAAAATTTTCTCGCAGTTTCTTAAAATATTTATTATTATGTAACCTATTTGGAATTTATAGAAATTTTACAGATATGGAGAAAGTCATGTGGTGGCCACATCAGATTTTTCTTTATATAGAACGGCATCATCGGCTAAAAGTCTAATTTTACTACGAAGTACCGAGCGGATATCATTAACATAGATTAAGAAAAGTAGAGGGCCCAATACACTTCCCTGAGGAACACCCGATGCAACTTTAACGGGGGACGAGTATTTCCAATCGATGACAGCTACCTGTTCTCTATTCGAGAGGAAATCTCTTACCCAACTGACAACTTTCGGATTGATACCATATTGTCCTAACTTCGCAATTAATTTCTTATGAGATACTTTATCAAACGCCTTTCTGAAGTCAACTAGCACAGTGCCAGTAAGTTGGTACCCTTCCAACTTTTCGGCGTGCCAGTGAGCCAGTAGGACAGTAAAAAATGGCGGCTTCTAAAAGTATAGAGAAAGAGACATTGAAATTTGTCGAGTTATATGAAGAATGTGAGTGTTTGGGGAACATTAGTCACGCGGATTATAAAAACAAAAGTGCAATTAAGCACAGGTCAACTGCAAATGGTTTTTGTTAGTAGAAGGGTGTTCTTCTGCGACTTCTGTTAAAAAACAAGCAGAAGCCTAGCGTGTTTAGCTCCCAATGCCAGGGTCGCGGGTTCGAATTCCGCCGAGGGCATGGTCGTATGTGCTTGTTGTATATCTATTACTAGTAGTTGGTGCTTGCATACTGCAAGCATTTCATATCACCTTGAAAAAACATTCATTTTTTCAGACAGACATTTCATCATTACAAATGTTCTTTTAATTCTAAAAATTTCACCTCCGCAGCGATTTCCGTTTTCCCCAAATGTAAAAATAATAGTTTTAAACAATCCCCAAATGTTGCAATTTAAAAATTTTTACACTTTCTCCATTATGGGGTACTAATGCTGCACAATTTAGCAAAATTTTAAAGTTGTAGCACTTCTAGAAGTCAAATAACATTTTCTAATTGTTTAAATTTAAATAATTTTTAACGTCCGCCGAAATTCATGTATTGTAAAGTTGAAATGTTTTTTGTGCTAATTTACTACTTTGTACATAACTTGAAAATTTCAGCTCCATAGCTCATCCCGTAATGTCTAAACAGTTATCTATTTGTTTAAACTTTAAGAATTTTTAACTGCCAAACAAATTGAAATATCAAAATTTGTATAATCCCGATTTCGTTTTTTTAAGAATTCTACTTACAAAAAAATTTCAACTCCATAGCACATGCGGAAATACATAAACCATGAAAATTTGTTTAAACAATTGCGAATTTTTAGCGGCCGCATTGTTGCACTTTTTCAAGATATTTGTTTTTTCTAGTCGGTTTTGCACAAAATCCTATCTATGAAAAAAATTTCGAATCTCCAGCACATCTGGAAGTGCCTAAACATTAGTATCCTCCTATATGTTATATCCTCCTCTGTAAGAGTCGTCGATATATAATGATAACTAAGGTTACCATCCGCCCTCTTTTACCCTGATTTGTCCGGATTTTTTGTCTAAAATTTCTCTCTGGGCGGATTTTTATAAAAGTGTTTAAATGTCCGGATTTTTACTTCCTGCGACATATTGTTTTAAGTAAGCACGACGATGAATGCTGAATTACGTTATCTGATATCTCTTTCGGATACAGATTGGTCAATTCAAATTTTTCGCGGGTTCCAATTAGGCAGGGTCGCGACACTCAATGTTAGAAAACGAGGACCGTCTAAACGTGTCCCCTCTACCGCCTCAGTGCGTTTTGAAAACCCTTCCCATTGGTCGAAGACGTTGCCAGGGAACAAGCTACGTAAGCAGTCGCGTCTCCTCTTCCCCTCCTCCTGCTCCCTCTCCTTTCCTCCCCCTGCTCCCTCCCCTTTCCTCCCGGACCCGATTGCCGCATTTCGTAGGGCAGCGGATTTTCCGTAAACCAAAACGTTTAATTATTCCATAAATTTGACGGAGTGATCCTCCATCAATTTTTTTCAGTTCTGAAAACAATTTACCCATCAAATGTATGTGTCGGAATTGGTATACACTTCTGAAGAAAAAAGAACATTTTTTTACACGTTTATTGCGAAAAAAAATGAAGGCAAATCAATTTACAAAATATAACAATATTATTGACCCATTGATCTGTAGAAACAAATATAGGACAAATTCGGCATAGTATAAACAAGAATGGATATCACATAAGAGCTTCTTTAGGAGCACATTATAAGCAAAAAAATACATTCCAAACATTATTGATATAATAAAAGTACATAGTTTCATAGTGCCTTCAATAAAATTCTCCCGAGAGAAATGCGTCAGGCTAAGTCTTCTGGTGTTATAGATGGCCATTCGGTCCATGGACAGGAGCTTAGGATTCCCAACCAGCTTCAACCAAACATCGAATCGACGATTTGAGTCGTAAATGGGATGAGGGAACCTGGATTTATCATTTAAAAATATAAATTCTCTTGCCGATCTCGCGTATTTCACACTCGGGCATTTCTAAATATTAATAAATGAATTATATGCCAAAATTGCACTGGTGGTGTAGTGGTTAGCGTGTCGGCTTTCTATTGCAAAGTTCGGGGGTTCAAAACCCTCGAATGGAGGTTTTATTAAAAAAAAACTATCATCAGTGCCTGGCAGTAGGCAGCAGTACTGTCAGTATGGCATGGAGCCGAAAACAAATGATGTTGGTTGGGTCTATATCCAATACAGCTGTAGGCGTGATCAGGACGATTTGAACGGCTACAGTACTGCGATGTGGAAAGCAAGAGGGAAACTACCACATTACAATCCCTAGTAAAGATTATATGGTTGGACAATATGAGTTCTCTCGAGGTAAAACAATCCGGAGGTAAAATAATCCCCCAATCTGATCTCCGGGCGGGGACTGCCTTGAGGAAAACATTTGTCGAAAGTAAATTACGAATAGGGACTTGGAACGTAAGAACTATGAGAAAAGCAGGAAAGCTAGAGAACTTGAAAGAGGAAATGAGAATAAATAGAGTCGACATTATAGGGCTAAGCGAAACTAGATGGGAGGGAGAAGGACAGTTCGACTCGGAAGAATTCACGGTAGTTTATTCTGGAGGAAATAGTGGGGAAAGGGGAGTAGCTCTGGTACTTAGGAAAGATATGATGAAAAGCGTGACAAAGATAATAGCAACGAACGATAGACTGATGGCAATAAAGCTAAAAGCAGTCCCAGTGGACATGCTGATAATCCAGGTATATATGCCAACGTCAGCTCATGACGATGAAGAAATAGATGAGATCTATGAGTAAATTAATGAAATTTACGAGGAAGACGGAAGAGGAAAGGTAAACTGCATAATAATGTGAGATTGGAACAGCATAGTCGGAGAAGGACAGGAAGAAAATGTTGTCGGGCAATATGGACTTGGGAAGAGAAATCGAGGAGGGGAGAAACTCGTAGAATTCTACATCAATAATAAGCTTGTAGTGCCAAATACATGGTTAAAAACTCATAAACGAAGGTTATAAACATGGAAAACCCCAAGAGATAGAATGAGATGCCAAATAGATTACATCCTTGTAAAACAAAGATTCAGGAACAGTATAAAGAACGCCAAGGCATTTCAAGGAGCGGACATTGATTCAGATCACAGCCTTCTAATAGCTGACGTAAGTACAAAACTCAAACAAATAAGAAAAACGAGAAGAGAAAGACAGACCTGGGACCTAGAAATACTGAAAGAAAGGCAGAATGTAGTCAGCATGAAGTTGGAAGATAACCTAAGAAAGTTGGGAAACAAACCGAAGACCGTTGATATAGAATGGGATGAAATTAAAACCAGTATCAAGGACACCTTGGATAAAGCGATTGGAAAACAAGAGAAGAAAATCAGAAAACCATGGATCACAAAGGAAATGCTGCAGAAAATGAATGAGAAACAAAAATGGAAAAACGTCGACACTAAAGAAGGTAGAGCCAACTATAGGCGTATAAACAGTGAGTTGAGAAGGGTAACAGATAAAGCTAGAGAAAATTGGATAAAAGGAAAATGTGATGAAATAAAACAAATGGAGAAGTTAGGACGGCACGATATGATGTACACTAAAGCACTCGAGTTAGAAGATAAGAAATCCTATGGAATTCATGGTATGGAAATTATGAATACGGATGGGAAGATAGTCTCAGAAACAAAGGATGTAGCACAGGTATGGGAAGAATACATTAAGGAATTATACAGCAAACAGGCAGGAGCGGCAAAAATCGAACTGGAAAATGAGGAAAACATTGAAGAAGACAACTTAGGACCAAGTATTATGGAGAGCGAAGTAGAAAAGGCGATAGTGGAGCTAAAGAAGGGGAAAGCCATGGGCAGCGATGGAATACCGGCTGAGATACTTAAAGTCATAGGATCAGAAGGACTAAAAGCGATCACGAAATTAATTAATAAGATTTACGACACGGGAGAGTGGCCTCAGGATTTCCTAGAAGTAACAATGATCCCTCTAAAGAAGAAGCCAAAGGCAATGCAGTGTAAAGATTACAGAACTATAAGCCTTCTGTCACACACATCGAAGATCATCACGAGGATTCTTAATAAAAGGCTGGAGAAAAAGGCAGAAGAAATAATAGGGGAAGATCAATTCGGTTTCAGAAAAGAACGAGGAACTAGAGATGCTATAGGAGTAGTTAGAATCATATCAGAAAGGGCAATAGAATACAGACAAGATATCTGCGCATGTTTCGTAGACTGGCAGAAGGCCTTTGATAGTGTAAATTGGGTAAAGTTGATGAAGATATTAAAGGATATAGGTATAGACTGGAAAGACAGGAGTCTGATTAGGAATCTATATGAGAATCAAGTTGTAAAGGTCAGGTTTGAGAATGTGGACACCTGCGGAATAAATATCGGTAGAGGAGTAAGACAAGGCTGCTGCCTATCGCCAACCCTATTCAATATATATGGAGAAAGTCTAATGCAAGAAGCTTTAGAAGGCACAGGGGATTTCAAAATTGGAGGAAGGATTATAAGAACAGTGAAATACGCAGATGATCAAGTACTTCTAGCAAGAAAGGAAGAGGAGCTACAAAAAATGATAAATAGACTAGTGATAACAGGTAGAAAATACGGTATGGAAATAAATACAGAAAAATCCAAGGTCATTCGAATATCGGGTAAAGAAGAGAATCTGAACATTACTATTGGGGGAAAGCCATTAGAACAAGTTTTAGAATATAAATACCTTGGAAGTATCATAACACCAGAGGCAAAATGTACGGATGAGATCAAAACTAGAATAGGAAAAGCAAAAGCGGCTCTCAGGAGAAAGAAACAACTACTTACAGGGAATATAAGGGAAGATATCCGCAAGAAGTTGATAAAATGCTACGTATGGAGTATAGCATTGTATGGGACAGAAACATGGACGCTAAGGAAAAATTACATCAAATACTTGGAAAGCTTTGAAATGTGGACTTGGAGGAGAATGCTGAAGATAAAATGGACGGATAAGGTGAAAACCGATGAAGTGCTACGAAGAATAGGAGAGAAGCGAATGATTATACAGACTATCAGAAAGAGGAAGGCTAACTGGGTTGGACATTACCTGAGGAGAGAGAGTATGATTAAAGACGTGTTAGAAGGAAAACTAGATGGGAAAAGGGAAAGAGGTAGGAAAAGGTTTCAGCTGATAGACGATTTGAAAGGGAAAGAGAGTTATCAAGAAATAAAGTGGACAGCGGAAAATAGGTGTATATGGAGAACCAGGTTTAACCAAGAATAATCACGGACCTGTCTACGGACAGACTACCTATGATGATGATGATGATGATGCCAAAATACTTACCTAACTCGAGTACCCGTCTTCTTCCCACGAAATGCAAACCATGGCGCACTTTTCATCTTACAAGAAGAATACTGGCAGTCAGTCTAAACAGAAGCTCACAGACGTGCACAGAAGCTCACAGTTGCTGATTCAAATTACTCGTTGGATCAAGAGTAACACTATGAACACCTAACAACACATAACACAGCATCACACAGCATAAGCACTCGCAATCACATGAAACCGCCCGAAATCACGTGAAACCGCTCGAAATCACGTGAAACCAGTCGAAATCACTTGAAACCAAGCAAAACTGTTTGAAAGCGCGCACAACCTATTTTCCCTACTTCCCCTCCTACTTCCTTTCCTACTTCCCCTCCATCGCCTCTGGTTTGCTTTGGAAAGCCTATCCAAAGGCGGTCCTCGTTTTGCAATCCGAGTGCCCGTCCCCTGCAATTAGGTGTGGAAGACCCTGATGACGCTAACTTCATTACATCGAAGCATTGTCAACCTATGCTTACTCCAGAATTCACGCATATATAAACAGATATTTGTAGTGGTATAACCTGCCAGGTGTTTCAGGACCCTGTTTTCTCGAACAATACAACAACATGGAAATGTGGACTTGCGCCACTGAGAACAGCATTGATCCATAGTTGTGTTCTGTTGACTAATTTCGGAATATTTAGCAGAAGACCAACCAATGGCGCAGCCACTAATACATTTAGTACTGAAGTTCAGCTTTGTTTAAAACCACAGTTCTTCACTGTAAATACGAAAATATTTATTATTCACTTTTATAGTTCTAGACTTAATACGATTTTATGATTTATTATTTATAATATAAAATTGGTTATGATTATTTCAGATACGAAAATTAATATTATTAAAGACTATCATTCCTTTAAAAATGCCTAAACAGAAGTGCACGTTCACAGAAGAGATGAAAAACAAATTTCCATGTTTTTCATCTGGCCGAGATGAATGGGAAGCTGTGTGTAAAGTATGCAGAATGGGGACATATGTTTCAGTGGCTAATAAAGGGGCTGGTGATTTAAAGCATCACACAGAATCAGATAAACATAAGAAAGCAGTTCGAGGTGAGACCTCTTCGGAAAAGGTTTCAGGTTTTTTTGCCAAAGCTGTCAGTAAACCAGAATACGATATAGCTGCTGCAGAGGGCGCCTTTGCTTTTCATACTGTGAAACATCATAGCAGTTATAAATCGATGGACTGCACATCTGTCATGTTAAAAAAATGCATTTTTTGATTCAGAAATAGCAAAAACATTTTCCTGTGCTAGAACCAAGACAGAAGCCATTGTAAACTCTGTACTTTCAAACCATTCTCTTAATATCGCTTTAACAACTTTTAAAGAAAATAATATTGCATACTGTGGGGTTTCACTTGATGGAAGCAATCATGGTTCTGAAAAGATATTTCCAGTAATGATTCAGTATTTTGATGTGAAGGAAGGAGGCTTACAAACCAAATTAATTGAATTACAGAAAATGCCTAATGAGACAGCAGATACCATTTCTACTTATGTCAAAGAAACTCTTGAAAAATAAGGTTTGTATGAAAAATGCATTGCATTCACTGGGGAAAACTACAATACAATGTTTGAAGGACTCAGATGAAATGATGAAGGAAATAATGTCTTTGCAAAATTAAAGAAATTGTTACAGAATAAGACCCTAATTGGAGTGGGCTGTCCTGTACATATTTTGAACAATTGTCTTCACAGTGCCACAGAACTTTTGGATGCTGATATAGAGAACATTATTTTATAAATTTACCAGTATTTTCACATTTATACAGTCCGGAATGAGGAGCTTAAGGAATACTGTGAGTTTGTTGAGATTGAATATAGACAGCTTCTTTCCCACAGCAAGATGAGGTGGCTGTCATTATTTCCAGGCATTACTAAACTTATTTATATGTTTCAAGCATTAAAAGCACTTTTTCCGTCCCAAGAAAAACCTCCCATTGTGATCAAAAGGTTCTTTGAAAATGAATCTAGTGAAATTTACCTTTGGCTCATGCAATCACTTATGAGTGTGTTCCATTCACACATACAACAAATTGAAAGGGAAAGTAACTCAGTTGCAGAAGTAATAAATATCCTAGTCTCAGTGAAAGAAATTATCTCTGAACGAATGGATCACAACTTCATGCCTTTGAAAGTGAAGGAAGTTCTATCCAAAAAACGTTATGAAGGACTTGATCATGAATGTGAAAAATTTTGTAGTGATATAAAAAATCTCTATGGTAATTGCATGCAATATCTGGACAAGTGGCTTAAACCTATGGAATCCATTGCTTGTTTTATGTGAATGACACTTAGTGGAGTACCAAATTGGAATGATGTGGAATATTCTGTTCGCTATTTGATCGACAAAGGGGTACCAATTGATGACGTTAAGTGTTTTGACCAATTGAACAATCTCAAGAAATTTTTTGAAGGTCAAATTAACAATGAAGACTTTAAAATGATGCTTGCACATCAAAAGTGGGTCAAATACTTTAGTAATTCCAAAAAATATTGAATGCCATTAAGAATTGTTGAAAATTGCCCAGTTTTTCTTCGCAATTCCACCTCACAATGCAAATGTAGAAAGAGCATTTTCACTAATGCAAAGTCAGCGGACAAAAGAAAGGAATAGGTTTAATGTTATGTCTGTGAAATGTATTCTGTTTATGCAGTACAATTTCAAACATATGTCATGCACTGACACATACTTGAGAGGCAATCCAGAGATAATGAAAGAAATTATTTCACAAGACAAATATGAATGGGCTAATCCAAAACATTAGTAAATATTGTTTACATTGTACTTTTTTATTGTTTGCATTAATAAATTTGTCCTCTTTTTTCACAAAAAAAAACGGAAATGTCCTCCTTTTCTGTGTACAGAAGATGGTAACCTTAATTATAACACATGTAATTTGAAGATATCTTTTAGTATTAAATAAATGATTGATTGATAATATTTCGCGTCTTCGAATCCAATCATGCACCCACATTCTGCAAACGCGACGTTTTTGCTTCCGGCGATTGATTTTCAGTTCTTCAATAAGCATTTCAGATACCACATCCACACCAGCGCGAACAACTTACGCCATTTTTAGTCCTACTAGAGCGAAGTCAGTACAACAACTGTGTAACTTACTGGCATACCAGTTCACTGGCAGCTAGCCCATTGACCTCAGTGCACTGGCTCCGTGTAAACCAACTTTAACCAAACAAACCCAGTGTAGCCAAACAAGTATAGTCGGCGCGAAACTAGTTGGCCTCTCACAATTAGATGTTTACGCTCAGAAAGTAGAGGGGGAGCTACGTTGTCGAATTTACGCTTACAGGCCACGTCCGTTATCTATTTATGAGCGAAATAGTAAATAAAACTTTTAAATTCCGCCAAACAAAATACGTTCTTTAGTAAAACTATTCACTTAGAATCAGTTTACGCAAATAGTTTTCGTAAAGTCTTTTAAAATAATTAGCAAATAGATGATATCAACATTTAGTCAAAAAATCATGTTATTTTGCCGTTTTTTTCCTGATGTAATTTTGTAGTAATGCCAATTATATCAAAGCGAAAACTTTAACGAACATTCGTCATACATTGTACTGCACAATGAGTATTACTATTTGTATATATAGGTTACCAATTGAGTAGTATACCTTTTTATATTAAGTGAATGACACATTTTTGGATCGCTGTATTAAAAAATGTAGCATGCGACAAAATCGCGTACTGTTGTTGTTACACCCCAACATCATGGGTATGAATTGCATAAGAAATGATGAAATTAATTTTACTGAGGACTTTATATCAATAAGTCTATTGAGTTGGTAGATGAATGTTTTAACAAACGATAAAACTGGACATGCGCCGATTACGACTGTTATGCATTGTAATTAACCCCGATCTAGTTTTCTTTTAATTATAAAGATGTACTTTATTTAAAAAAAATATAATATCAGAAACAACACACAGTTTTTGTAAATAAACACATATATGTGAGTATAAATTAAAGTCAGGTCATTAGATGACCTTTTGCGTAGATAGTAGATTTCTGCTCGGGAAATATAATAAACCAAAATACATGAAGATTTATGCATGGAAACTTTAATATTTTAGTTTCCTAATGACAATATATGTGTGTATTTTATTCTAAGTCACAACCTTGGAAATTATTATGATAAAATCTCATGAATTTACCAATCTATAAAAAATTCCAGTTCTTAGACATCCATTGTATGAGTAATCCTAATTCCACCTTCTTTTATTATTATAAACTAGAGCAGTAACCGGTCTCACAATATATCGGGCTTCCGTATTTACACACAATAGCCATAGCGTCCTGATATTTTTGAACCATATATTGCGAGCCGTTTGTGAAAGAACTTGGTAGAATTATTCTTCGGCCGATATTTGCCGGTTCTATATTAACTATTATTTCCCTCGCTTTTCCTCGAATTGGGATACCTCGCTTAAACCTTCCTCGAGAACCACTCTCTTCAGCCATTTCAATTAAGAAACAAAAAATTTCTTAAATAGAAACCAATTCAAAAAACTTAACTAGCAAAACAGCAACAAAAACATAATAAGCAAAACAGCAGTAACAAAACTGTATAACAATAACTAAAAAAACAAGACTCATTGTCAGAAAGAACCGGCGCACAATACTCATCATCTGCCAATCCAAAGGCTACTACTGGTTGATAAAACCAAGCGACGTTATTAAGTCACAGAATGGCAACGTCGCAAGGCTCTGATAGGGCCAAACCTGAAAATTGCTCTGCTAATGCCCTCACCTTCTACTTTCTCTGGGGCCAACTTGTTTCTCGCCGAGTATAATAAGTTTTTTACTGTGTCTGTTAGACTCATCGTGACCTTTCTTGACACAAAAAGGCATGCTCTTTAACCCGGGAGCAGGCGCGCGGGGTGACTGAGTCACCCAGCCAATGTTTAACTACAGTCCAGGGGTTCCCAAACTACGGCCCGTTCAGTGATTTGATCCGGCCTTATCAGCAAGAGTATTCATTAGATGTCATTTATGATATATAAACGACATTTTCCGAGTAAATCTACTTTTAATATAAGCGAATTTGTACATATTGCAGAATCGAAAAAAATCTCAAAAAGTGCTCTTAAAATTTTCACACGGTCCGATCAGTCATTTGAAACGCCGTATGTGGCCCGCACAGTGGATCATGAAGCCTCATGTGGCCCTTTCAGTAAAGAGTTCGGTGACCCCTGCACTACACTCACCCACTCGTGACGCATGTTTTCCCCTAAGGCAGTGAGTGGTCTTCAAACTTGAGATACCCGAGGAACCCTTCTCAATGTGAAAAATCAGTGCGTAACCCATTAATAAATACGTTACATGTAATACATTTTATTTGAACAAAATGTTACAATTAATATTGCATAAATACATACGCAAATTATATGGGTTTGAAATAAATTTGAATTTTCCAAACTTTTTCCTTGCTAATCTAAGAATACAAAAAATAAAGAAAAATTAAAAAATCACGAATAATTGTTGGAAAATGTAATTTAAAATGGTGTGACTCAGTCACCCCGCGCGACCGTCTCTGCTTCAGAACTGAGCGCGCCTACTGCTGGGTTAAATTCGATTTTTGCTCCTTTTTGATATAGAAGATTCTTTTACATATTGAGAGGAGCAGTTTTTTTCCTATTTACGATTGTATTATAGTTACGGATAGGACAAAAAAATTCGATTCGACCATTACGATGAAGAAGATGCGAGACGAATTCGGCAGCTTCTCTTGGATTAAGAAGACGATAATGGGAACGCACAATCAGACGAAGAATATATTAGCGATGGCAGTGGATCGACGAAGACCATTTAGAAGAGAGAGAGAGAAGAAGATTCAGAGACAGACAAAGAACCAGAATCAGATTGTGATGGTAATACTTTAGACACTTTAGGTTCGAGTGATGTTTATTTGGGAAAAGATAGAACTGCAAAGTGGAATAAATTCAAGTCTAATCAAAAAGTTCGAACCAGAGTGCATAGCATACCTGGAGTAAAAGGAATAGCAAAGAATGCAAAGACTGTTCTTGAGTGTTCGGAGTGTTTAATTGACAAAAATATGCTGGTTATTATAGTGGAAAATCCCAATAAATTCATTGCTTCAATTCAATGCCGGTATTATCGAGAACGAGATACCAACTCACGGATATTGCAGAAATAAAAGTTTGATATATCTTGCAGATGTGAGAGGTTTGAATTGCGCACATACGAGTGACATTTGGGTATCAGATGAAGCGGTTGAAATTCCTCATTTACGCGCTCGACGTTAAAAGCACCCGAGAAGCAGTGCCGGCCAGTGAGATTTGATAGGTGTGGGTGAGATTTCATTTGGCCTCCCATAACAAATCAAAATTTCCTTGCGACCTTTTTTTTAGAGGATAGGTTAGCTCTGTTTCCATGTGATTACTTACCTCTCTTATTAGACATTATTACAAATTTCAATTATTGCTAATTGTCTGTGCTTCCGTCAAGTTGAAAGGAACACCAGCCACAGTTTAAGAGATAGGTGTTCAATTAAACTTTCATATCACTAGAAATAACTTTCACTCTTCTAGTAAGTGTTTTATTGAAGTGTTTTAAATTTTTTATCAATCACTAAGAATATTTTTATTTTAATTAAGAAGCTATAAAAAAATTGCTTCTCACTTGTTATGAATGTTTCATTATTAGCTCCCAATCTAAAAACGTCTTTTTCTTCGAAGCTAGTAAATTCGCTATTCGGAATGAAGCTAGTATTGCTAATTTTAGCTTTTTCGACTAACCTTGTAAATACTAAACGCTGTGCTAATAATCTATTTTTCGAATCACTTCCTTTTTCCTAAGTTCTGAACCTAATGGATAATACATTTCTAATGAGGATTAAATCTTGAAATTAATTTCATTGTTTTGCCTCTTAGACAATGCCACACAATTAGAGCATAGTAAAAGAAACAAATTTTCACTTAATACCAACGAAACACCCACACATTTTTTAAATTGTACATTTTTGTTTTCTTTTTGTCTGACATTTTATTGGCCGTACATTATGAACACTATAAATAGAAAAGTAAGTGAAACTTATAGTTGAATAGTTTGAGCCGGACTAAAGGGTCAAGTTTTGAAACTGATGGATATCCGAAAATACTGGAAAGGTGCGGAAGATCAATTTGTTAGATGTACGTGGCACAACTCCTCACCTTAAAGAAATGTACAGGTTCCTTAACAAATTATGGCATTTTTAACACGGATTATTCCAAACCAAAGAAAGGAGAGGGATTAGAAAATTCACAACGTACCCGAGCTATGTGAAAATCCACACCACACCACTGGCTTCTTATGTCTCATCCCTGGCCAAAGAGCCCGGAATCTCAAAAGACTATCTGTATGAAATATGAGCCACTTGTTCATAGCAAGTCCGTTTACACTTTTTGTAAGCAAAAAATTTGTTCTGAAATCAAAGCTGTTGGCTCTTTGATTAAAATTTTCAACCATGTCCCTCAGATAATGACTATGGCTGAATTGAGGGAGAGTGCTATCGAGGAAAACAGGCGCCTTAAGAATCAAAGGTTCCTATTATTAAGCTAACGTAATTGCCCGTCAAATATGACGGGATTATGATAAAATTATTCTCAATATATTTGATTTCGATTAGAAAAATCAGTAAGATATGCTAAATGATGAGCCCCTTCCCTCCCTCTCGCCGTCCTTCTCTCCCTCCCTCTTTCCTTCCCTCTCCCTCCCTTCCTCTCTGCCTCTCTTTCGTCTCACCCCCTCTCTCATTCCCTCCTGTCTAAATCCATAGCTCTCCCTCTTTTTTCCGTCTCCCTCTGTATCTCTTTCCTCCCGTCCTATTCTAATTCTATACCTCCCTTACTCTTTATGTACCTTCCACTCTTTTTCCATTCCTTCCTACCTCCCTCCCCACACCCCCCTCTCTCTTACTCTACATCTGTATAGTCTTCTAGACATGCAAAAGAGTCCAAACTAAATCCCAGTCCCATTAGGATTACGTAATAAATCCTGCTATGATTGAAGGCAACTAGAGAGCCTGTGACGCTTCGCTGTCACGTTTAGTTGATTTTGATTTTTTTAAATAATTACTATGATCAGACACATTTATTTGACAAGATGTAAACTTCTTTCTTCGTAAATAGAACAGAAGATGCTATGTATTATTAATCTGTATTAGGATTTAGGATAAGTATAATTTAATTTTAATTTTATTTTTTAATTTGCCAAGTGATGCGATAAAAATAACTGACCTTACTAAGTTCTTTTAAACTTCTATCTTCGTAAATATTACAGAATAAACAGGCTCAACATAAAGACATAAATCAACATAAATGTAAACAAACAAAATGTCGTAATATCGTCAAGGCCCTCTATTTTAATCTTATAACGTTTAAATGTTTTTCGCTGGGCTTAAAGAATTAATTTAATTAATTTTTTAAACGATGCTACAATAACGAATAAACTGGTTCTTTAATTCAAAGGAGAAAGGTTCACTTATTCTTCAAAAATGCTCTAAATCCATGTAAACAAACAAAATGACGTAATATCGTCAAGAGGCTCGCGAGTAGACACCCAATATTACCACTCGCTCAAATGAGGTGGCCATGGTAACTGACAATTCTCATTGTTTATAAGTCGTGTTTTTAGCCTACTTTCCAGAATGGAAATAGACTTATAGTTTTTTCGTTGTGTCTGTCTGTCTGTTTGTCTATCTGTCCGTCCCCCCTATTAACTTTTGAACCAATAGACCGATTTTAATGGAACTTTATGTAAATCTCTTGCTACATGGGCCTACAACGTGCCTCTTTTTCAACTCGGGAACCGCTGGACCTATTTTGATGAAATATGGTATTGGTGAATTTTACTAAAATTTATCGATCTCAAAGAACGCATTTGGAAACTCAGTGTACTCCGATATGGAGTACACCTTTCCATTCTTGGTTATTTCTGCGAGAGTGGCATTATTATCGTCAGACGATCCCATAATAGAACAAAATTAACTTATCAAAGTGTTCTTTTGTACAATACTTTCTCTTTTTTATGAGATGCTGAAGCTAAATGAGCTTTTAGATTTTAAACCATTCCACTTCACTGTGAATTTGCAGGAACAAAGAGTAAATTGTGCAAAGTTGGCTTCTGTGTTGTCTTGTATAATCCATTTGTAATTTTTCTCCCACTCTTTATTAGAGTTTCATAGGATAATCTCTTTATTAGCACCAGAGCTCTTACCACCAAACATTTCCTGAAGCAAAATGACGTTACATATATAAATTAAATTAGGTAATGAATTTTATTTTTAATGAGTCATTTTTTGGGTTTTTCGATCTATACTTTGTGAAATTGTATTTAAAGTGTGCACAATAACTGATATAAATCATATTTATATGAGACTTTCATAAAAAACTGCACGAAAACAAACCTTTCGCACAAATGAAATCTTGATATTTTTTGGGCCAAATTAATGATAAAATCAATATCCGAAGTTGCGAAAGGCTCTTTTAACTTTCACACTAAGTTATTTATTCAATATATAAATGAAAGTAATAATATTATCTAAATTGTAGTATGTAATGGAAAACACTCAATAGCACATGTCCTCAAATCAGTTGTTGATTGCAAAGCACAGTTAATACTGAAGAATTTAGTTATTAAGACTGCAAATGTAAATCAAGAAAATTAAATAGCTAACTATATATTTAAATATTTATGTAATGCAAAAGTTTATACAAATACATTATCTTCAGCATCTTCAACTGCCAAAAAAATAAACTGATGTGAGCAACACATGACTTTCTCCATATTTATATGGCAAATTACATGTTGTTAGCTCTGGGATCGTTGTCAATATTTACTTCCGGTTGACAATTAAGAAAAGAAAAAGGAACGTTACTAAGACGTAACTAAGCGTCAATTGTTAACAATAGTCTTCGGTAGGTGGCGTAGTGGTGGCAGCTAAAAATATAAGATATCTCTTAAACAATGCATTATATGAAAAAATGTATCAAACAAAAGTTGTAGAAAATAAAATGTCCTACAACTTTAATTCCAATACATATTTACATTTATCTAATATTAAAGCAAATATTTCAAAATAACGGATAAGAGACAAGAGTAAACGCCCACTTTCGGTTGACCGATCTTTATCAAAAACTAATCAGATCTTCTAACTTTTATAAAAATGTTAAATTTTGCGTTGACTTGATTAATAGTTTTTGAGTTAGAGCGCCCACAAAAATCTATCACATACAGACAGACAGACTGACAGACAGACTGACAGACAGACTGACAGACGGACTGACAGACAGAGAGACAGACAGACTGAGAGACAGACTGACAGACAGACTGATAGACGGACTGACAGACAGATTGCCAGACTGACAGACAGACTGACAGACAGATTAACAGACTGACAGACAGACTGACAGACAGACTGACAGACAGACCGACTGACAGACAGACTGACAGACAGAGAGACTGACAGACAGACAGACTGACAGACAGACTGACAGACTGACAGACAGACTGACAGACTGACAGACTGACAGACAGACTGACAGACAGATTGACAGACAGACACACAGACATCATCGAGAAAATAGTCAAAACGTGTTCAGGGGACCTTAAAACATGTATTTCCGTTGAAATCTCGAATTCGATTTTTTTATGAAAACAATACTTTCTCTATACTTCTTATATGGAGAAAGTAAAAAGAACACTTTGTAACATCTCCACAATTTATTTACAAAAGTGACCTATCCAGGTTTCAACTTATTGAAGACTGATTGTGAGGCCTTGTTGATGACCTCAATAAGTTGAAACCTTGGTCGGTCACTTTTGTAAATAAATTGTGAAAATGTTACAAGGTGTTCTTTTCTGGTTCGAACTATTGAACGTTGTAATATCAAGGCTCGCACAGAATAGTTTCTGTGGCCGCAGGTTGGGAACCCCTTCCATGAGGCATAAGTAAATTTGTTTGACTGCTAAAAATTCTTAAAATTTAAACAAATAGATAAATGTTTAGGTACTACGGAGCGAGCTAGGGAGCTGAAAGTTTAAAGTTATTTACAGCTTAGTGCAAAAGCACAAGCAAATATTTAAATATCTCCATGCAGTTGTTATTGCGGCCGTTAAAAATATTTAAAATTTAAACAATTGGATAAATATTATTTTACTTCTAGATGTGCTATAACTTTAAAATTTGGCACAAATGTGTGGCATTAGTACCCCACAATGGAAAAAGTATAATATTCTTAAAATTGCAAATTATAGGTAATGTTTTACTCCAATATTTCTGGGAATATTTTGAAACGAGAAAGAAGTCTGCTTTTACCGGGAACCGAACCCGGGTCTTCCACTTGCCGGGCGGATATTCTACCACTGAACTATCGTAGCAGATCAATTTTCTCGTTTCTGAACGCGGATATTTTCTTGGTTGGGACGGAACTAGCCAAGCTAGTATCAAACTGCCCCAATGGATGTCCTCGAAGAGGTACATTGAAGAAAACATCATTTTCAGAAACGAGGAAATAGATCTGCTACGATAGTTCAGTGGTGGAATGTCCGGCCGGCAAATGGAAGACTCGGGTTCGATTCCCGGTCATGGCAGATTTTTCTCTCGTTTCAAAATTATTCCCAACTTTACAGCTTATGCCTGTCTGCATAGGATCATCGGATCGCTTTATTCCATCAATTTCCAATATATCTCCATAAGGAAAGAACGAAAATTGGTGCAGAGGCGAAATATTTTGAAATAATAATATTTCTAATAATGAATAATGTTTTTCAAGGTGAGATGAAATGCTTACAGAATGCAAGCACCTTCTACTAGTTAAATAAATGATTAAATGGAAAGTAGGCATCATAAGTTCTGTTTGGATCATCTTGTATAAATACAATAAGACTTAGACATTCCGTTGGTTGTTCGTAACTTCTTTCAATATCGCTCAAATACCAATACCGACCTTCGACTTCAACTGGGACCTGTTTGAAATACACTGGTACAGGATAAAGAAAGTAATCGACTCATATGCCGTAATTTAATAAATAAAGTGTCGTACAAAGGCAGGGGGAGAGAAAAAAATAAAAGGAAGGTCGTATAAAAATAACTGTCATAGGAAACAGCGAGCAGAAGCGTAACGAAGGATTCACATCTTACTTAGTAGCACTGAATGCATGCGGTATTTCCTTTCAGTAGGGCTTCATGGTTCCTTCACAATCATAGTTTCTCACAGCATCCTCCATTATCTTCTAAACGTAATCTCCCTTATATTGTCCGCTTTTTGTATGTCGACCCTGCCTCCCCTATATCCCCTCCTTCCGTTTCCGTACTCAATATCCAAATAACAAAAATGCTATTTCGAGAAACTAAACTCAAATTGATTACAGGTATAAATATTCAACAATTTTATTTAAAGGGTTAACTTTACTTTTCATTTCCGCTCAATTTTTCAGGAATAACCGCTCAAAATTCATCGCCTCCTGGTCGTTCAACCTTAAATTACCGAACATATGTCCGGGTCGGCGTCCGGCCCGGAAACCTGACAAATGTCTTGATTCCCGGGTTGTCCGGTTGAATACCGGACGGGTGGACACCCTATGCGGTGGGCGGGCGCGAACAAAGCGAAATTTGCCTTCTGCAAACATAACTTTTCCTATCATTTCTGCACGAATGCCCGAAACTGCGAACGTTAAACCGGCGAAGACTGCTTGGCTGCCTTTTGAATCCGTATTGCGGTCGCGAGTAGATCTTTAATAATCGTCTCAACTTCGCCGTTGTTCTTTCGTTTGCGTGGACTTGGTTTTGAAATTTAAAACTTTTACGTTTTCGACCGACCCTCATCGAGCAACGGATTCGTTTCACCTGGCCATTAAAACGAATAATTAAAAACATTATTACGTGATTTCATTTGCCCATACGTTAGGCATGCGGGAAAGAAAGTCTTTTAACAATTTCGTTGTTGTGGAGATGAGCATTTCATCCGTGAAAATATTTAAAAACTTGTGAGTTCAATGCTTAATTGCAGAATCACGTCATTTTAAGTGCGATATAATGTAATTGTAGTTCATAGATCAACTTTTTAAACATCATTTGCAGTAGAACGCCCCGAAGTGGCTGTTAGCTCAAAGTTTAAATCATATAAAACAGAAAAAATAAAAATTATTTATGTATCAATAATAATACAATGCAACAATAAAATATTAAAATATCAAAGTTCAAAGCCATATAAACGAAAAATATAAAATTGTAGCGAAAAGTGAGTGTTATTATCGCTTGCTCAAGGTTCAGTTGTCATTGAAAATCACGTATTTTAATCCATCAATTTTCTTTCATTGCAGTCTATAGATATGAAATAAAAAACTAAGATGAATTGAAAAATATTTCATCCGATTTATTTGAGTTCAATGAACGAATCTAATTGACAATAAAAATTTTTGAGTTTACATTTTTTAAAATTCCATATTGGTTTCACGATCAAACTAAAATAGTAACAAAAACTTCCAATATTACTTTCATGCATAAAATTAACAGGAGCAATTTCCAGTATGTTTAAATTTTTATTGTTTCAGATGCTTAGCAAGAATTCGCAGTACAAAATACATCGTTAGTCGCCAGATGGCATGGCACAATTAAAACAGCTTTGCGAAACAAATGAATCCGTTACATGGGACGAGATGTTGGGTCTTCCACACGGGCGAAATCACCTCCTTAGCAGACGGAGAGAAATTTCCGTCGCGCGAATACTAAACGTTCCATTCGTCCGCTCTTCCCGCTGCGTTTCTCACTGCACCCGCGTCCTTCATCTTTGGTCGTTACTTCTTCCAGGCGGGAATGGGAGCCGGGTGAGAAGGCTTGGGAGCCGGGTAAGAAGGCTTGGGAGCCGGGTAAGAAGGCTTGGGAGCCGGGTAAGAAGGCATGGGAGGCGGGTAAGAAGGCATGGGAGGCGGGTAAGAAGGCATGGGAGACGGATAAGAAGGCATGGGAGACGGGTAAGAAGGCATGGAAGGCCGGTAAGGAATCCGGGGGTAACCATTGCTTTGACCGTACGGGGTTGGACCGTAAGGATACTTGGAAGGCGGGTAACCGGGTCTTACGGGGTTTTTGTTATTGTAACTGGGATAACTAGGATATTGTGGCCCGGAATATTGAGATGAATATGCGGGCGATACGGCTTCGTAATCGGGTATACTGGGTTCGTCATCGATTTCAAGGGAAGGGTCGTATGTCTGGAAACTTAGGTGTGGAGTCCATAAAATGGCGTATGGGTTGTTGGTTATTTTGTTGGAATGCACGGAGTCGTAATCGCTTCCATAACCGCTGCCTCCGTAATTGTTGCCTCTGTTACCGCTGCCTCCGTAACTGTTGCCTCCGTAACTGTTGCCTCCGTAATCGTTGTTTCCATAACCGTTGCCTCCGTAACCGTTGCCTCCGTAATTGTTGCCTCTGTAACGGCTGCCTCCGTAACTGTTGCCTCCGTAATCGTTGCCTCCGTAACCGTTGCCTCCGTAACCGTTGTCCCCGTAACCGTTGCCCCCGTAACCGTTGCCCCCGTAACCGTTGCCCCCGTAGGCGTTACCTCCAGCGTCGTTTCCGTAGTTGTTTCCGTAGTTGTTTCCGTAGCCGCCTCCAGGACTTGGGCCATATCCGGGTTTATTATAGTACATGGGTGTGTAGTTATCTCCATTCGTGCTCATGAAGAAACTCTTAGATATCGCCTTCTTATCTGAAAGGGTACGGGGGAAATTAAATGTTGCTTAAATGTGACCGTCTGCAGTTCAGTAGTTACCTTCAATTGTTTGATTTATTTTGAGGTCGTCACAAAGAAATGTCTAAAAGAAAACAGCTGAGGCATAAAAACAGGTAGTTTAAGTAATGGGGATACAATAATGAAAAAGTCATTCTTCTGATTGATATCATATCATATCAATGTTGAAATTTTCTCACTTTTTGGAGCATGGATTTGCTAAATACTTCATTCGAATATATTTCAAATCTTTAAGAAAATTTAAGATTCCGGCTCTTATTCATATGGTAGAAAACGATTTAAACTCAAATTTGCCACTTGGCAACCGTTTTCTCAAATCTAAACCTCACTCGAGGCATTTATCCTAAATGGCACGTTACAAACCTAGGACAGCTCCTTCGACGAACAGATGAGAAGCGACGCCCACCAATAAAAGTATAGATATTCCCCATTTCATCGCGGCACCTGAAAATTATGTAATAATTAATTATTCTGCATTCTTTCTATCTTTCCCACCTCTTATCTGCAAAGCGAGCCAGCATCATTAATCATCATTCTACAAATATTGTATTAATTATGTACTAAAAGTTCAAAATTACAGGGCAGTTTCCTTTTTGCATGACCGAAAAAAGACTTATGAGTTACGTACATGTTATTCCAATGGAAATATTTTAATAGCAACACTCGATTAAAAGCCCCCATTCTAACTTTAGAGTTTGATCGCTGGATTAGTTTTTCTCAAGAATCTTAACTTTTACGAAATATTAACCAATTTTGATTTTTTTATTCCGACTCTTTTGGTTTTTGTTCAACTTAAATTACATTTATTATCCGCCTTTATTGGAAAAACGTGGAACGGCTCAACTCCGTTTCATATATTAAACAATTGAAAACTGAAACGCGTTGCCACTCACCGTGGAAGCAAAAGAGTCCTGCCTAATTGGAGAGCTGGCTCACTTCTGGCGGACCTGTAACCGACCTCTCCCTTTATATTATCGTCCGAGGCGACGAGAGCCGACCAGCTAAACTAGTATTGCCTCTAATAACCACTCATTGAAAACCTTTAGATTGTTGCAAAATTTTCCTGTTTTAAGGGAAAAGGCGATAAGATACTTCCATTTGCTTTCGTCCGCATCGACGCAATGACAAACTTGGGTCTATGGTTTAAAGCTGCGCCGAAGTTATTCTAAGACACCATTTGATTCTGTCGCTAGATATTTTACTTAACTCCAGTTAATCTACTACCTCCTCCTTCGCCTCATAATAACTGATGAACTCATTTTTTTTTCTCTAAAGGGTCTAACACTATACTTTTCAAAGTATTGAACGTAATTTAATAGTTGCTGCGTAGTTGTAACATTTTAAAAGAGGTTTCATATTTTTGGATGGTGTAGCTAGCGATAAAACTAGTAAAGATTGAAATTCCAGGCGTTGCTCGTTGTCTCTCTATTTCATTGAAGGCCACACGTAATATTTATTAATTAAATCTCCTTATTAAAACAATGATCCAGTTAAAAGTCAGCTGTTCGAAAAGGAAAAATTATGCGAAATATTTATAAATCGCCAGTGAGAGTGGAAGCTTTTGCAATCAAAATTCCGAAGAAATAATCCCTCTGCAGAAAATTGCGTGAGCGATACAAACGATACGTGCAGCGAGAAATTTCAAATTTTCGCTCTTTGTAAAAGAGCATTTTATGGAAAAGAAAATAAAAAATATATGAGTGGTTTACAGAGCCTAATCAGCAGTGCTGCTATTGTGGTGACAAAAAACAGCTTTCAATCTCCTAAAAATGTTACTTATATTATAAAATCCTTCAAACGCAATTTGTAGAATTAGTGAAATAGAATACGCTTCGTCCGATAAATTTTTATCGAAGGAGAAGCCAGACGCTTTCAATAAAATCAAACGGGAATGATATTTGAATTCTGAAAAATTTCGCAGTGTTTTCAGTCGCGTTTCGTTTACAACGTAAGCGCCTATTTACATCGTTCTGTCCGTCCGTCCGTCAGTTAATTCGTTTTCGGCTTCTACGGAACGGATTTTCATGTAATTTGATATTTAGCACATACGGAAAAAGACGACAAGGAAATTACACAAATAATTCACGAAACCCAATCAGGATTTCCAATTTACTTGAAACAAAAGACGAACTCTCCCTCATATCTCGTAAAATATTAGCCGCATCGAAAATGTTTTCAAATAAACTTTGAAGAAATAACCAAATAAAATATTTTTGTTCCATAAATTTTATCGGAGTATTCATTTTCAAGAAAATTGAACATTAAAGTCGTGAACTTGGAACTTTGAAAAATTCTTGCATACGAAAACAATCTTATTAGCAACTTAAGTAAATAATATCTGCTATGATTACGATAATACTTTTAATTTCATTGCGTGTGAACGTAGCATTGTGTAAGCGGAATGAAATTGATTATCTACGAGAAAGAAAGGACGCAAACCTAAATATTACAACAGTTTAACTGAAATGAGGTATGTTCTAAATAATTTTCGATTATTTGATTAGTTACAACTGATTAGAAAATAAATGGGTAATTAAAAATTTAATATTTCCCTCGTATCATTTCTGATATATCATTTTGTAGAATTTAGGCACTAAAATGACGCAAATACGTTCATTAATTCACCAACTTAGGGAGGAAAGAACTTTTTAGCAGAGAGAGGGACATAATCGGTTCGTGATGTTTAGTTATTTCATTGTGTGCGTTTGTTCAAATTATATCGTTTAGTTTGAAATATTCCATCACACGAAACTCGCCTATTTGTGATACACTGTACACTTTCCTATCTTGTTTAATTGTAGTCAACGAAAACAATCTCCGTAGCAACTGAAATAAACAAGATCTAATATAAATACGTTCCGTTTCCTTTTGTGCGCCTACAGCAAATAGTAAACGAAAGAAAATGGATTATCCACGTCGAAGAAATGAACGTAAATAAGTAAATGTTTTCCTGGCGTATACACAAGGTCTTTATAAGGGAAAAGAAATGGATAATTAACGACGAAAGAATGAACGTAAAGATTACTACTGTTAATTTCAAGTGAAGTAATTTTTAAATATTTTTCGATTCTTTAATTAATTATTACTCATAATAAAATAGATCGGTAAATCACAAATTGAATATTTCCTTCAAATCGTTTCCACTATATCCTTTTGCAGCGCTTAGATATTTGGCTAAGCTATTAATATTTATTTTTTACTTTCTCATACAGGTAGAATTAAGTATTGCAATCGCGAAAAAATTCGACTTCCAGATTTTGACGGAAATACAGGTTTTAGATGTCCAAAAAAGGTGGTTCTCACCATTCCGTCTGTCTGTCTGCCCAGACGGTTTGACGAAATCGAATAATATTTCGTATTTAGGCATACATTTACCCAGCATGGAAACTACTAAGGGCCCGTTTCATTTTCAGTATAGCTTTATTTACAAAACTTCTTTATATACAATGTTGTTTGTAACAGATGGTCCTTGCTTAGGACCTTCCATTATTGAATTTTGAGAGAACATTTATTTTTCATTCTTGAACATTCTTCATTTCTCTGTGTAAATCAAGGATCTTGAGGAAAAATCTAGCATTGTCAAAGTTTGGCCTTGGGATTCATTTAGTGTCATGACGTATTATAAAATTGCCTGCGATGCATGTCAAGACGAATATAGATGGATCATTTGATTTGTCTAGAGCAGTGTATCCCAAACTTTTTGATCCCGCGAACCCCTTTTTATGAGGATCCGAATCTCTCGAACCCCCTCCTTAAAATTAAAGTTTTCAAAGGTTATTTTCTTATATTAGTATAAATATTTAAGGAAAATATGTTATGACCATTTTGTACTTATTTATTTAACCAAGCAATATTTAATTAAAGTTAGTTAGTTGTAATTTTCCGTATTCTGCGTTACTTTTACTAGTAAGACAGCGTACATTTTATTTGCAAAATTAAAAATGGAAGAAATATTAGGAATTCAAGATATAAAGCGATGCGCGTCTACAGCATTTTACTTTTTCCGACCGCACATTTGAGAATATACCGCCGTTAACAAACAAATAAATTTAAGACTACTATTTTAATTTTTAGTTGAAAATACTTCGTTAGAGTGTTTATAATTATTGTCGATTTAAACATTACAGTTTGGTACTAGGAAGATAAATTCTTAAACCATTAATTAACATATATGAAAAGTTTTTATCGGTTAAAAAAATTAATAGAAAAAAGTTGCAGTACTACTGTATAGTTCAAGCATAAAAAGGGTGTGGTCATTATATTAGTCATTATTATATTTAAACAATATAGCCCGTATAAAAATGCCGACATGAATTTCAAAGAGCGAAAAATTTGTAAAGCATATACAAAAATATTATCTCCTTATTTTAAAAATCACTATTATTCTATTTAATTTTAGATAGCGATTAATAGATGACCCCTCTCTCGTGCGCACTTCTGAAGATTCTTAATGCGAAGGATGAGCTTGCTTAATCCTGCATAATTCTTGAAGTTCTGGAGTTAGTGAAGAGAGGTACAGTCTTAAGTCTGCTTCGGCACCAAGTCTGGATCTGTGTTTCGTTTTCAGTAGTGCATAAGATGAAAATGCTTTTTCACATAAATAAGTTGTGGATAAAGGTAACAAAACTGCAATGGCTTTTTGGGATAGAGAAGGGCCCTCATTTCTTACACTTAACCAAAAGTTGATCAATGATAAGCTCATAAAAGTTATTTTTAAATCTTCATCACAAAATGTCAATCAAGTCTTCTTTCTCCGTAATGCATAATTTCTGCGATAAAAAATTGGTGTCATCGAAGGGGTTTCGAATCCAATCATTGTCACTAGAAAGTGATGGAAAATATTCCATGAATGTTGTACCAAGCCCATTTAGGTGCGCAATTATGTTACTTCTAATGTCCTCGTCCAAATGAATTTTATTTTTTCCAGGAAGTCATGTAACGTACTGAAACAATCAGTTTGGTTATTTTCCAAGCATTGTTTCCAGAATTGGAATTTTTTACCATGGATTTAACTCAGTCTTGCACATAGAAACAGTTTACATTCGGGCCTTGAAGAGAGAGATTTAGTTAATTTATCTTCGAAAAAATATCTGAAAAATAAGCTAGACTTTGAAGCCAAACATGATTTTCGAAACGGCTGGCGATGTGGAAGGGATGATTCTTGAAGAAAATCAGGACATCTGCCTAAGCTCAAATAAACGCGCAAGAATTTTTCAGTTCCTTTTAGTAAGTTTACACCGTGGGGATAAAACACCAACTGACTTAAGGCAAGAAAAGGACGCAAGAGTATAGGTTAACTGAAATTGAGCACATTTTGTAACATACAACAGATTTTTCCTACTGTGTGCTACAATGTATGCTCAATTTCGTTTAATTAGGTAACATTGTGCACTCCTTCCAGATCGATTCCAGAAACCAATGTACAATTTCTGCAGATCTCAAAGTTCCTCCTTAACCTTTTTGTTAGGAGTGCTAGTATCAACAAAAGTATCAATTTGTGCGTCGTCTCTTTCTAATCTATTAAATAAATGCTTGTAAAGACAAAATCCAGAATTTTTACAAAATAGCAGTATATTTTTTTTTAAATATCCAACAAGGACTAAATTAATTGATCACTCTTGGTCGCCATTACGGACTTTTTTTGCCGGGAACCCATTGAGTGATCTCGCGAATCCCTTGGGGGTTCGCGAACCACAGTTTGGGAACCACCGGTCTAGAGTTATGCGTGGGAACCAGTAACGATTTCCTCCTTAATCAAATTTGGTTCAAATCCACGAACTATCATTACAAAAATTCTTTGATGTTACGTAAACAACACTGACGATGTGTTAAATTACGATTACGAAATGCATACGCTGAAGGTGTGACTGACCCCTACGTTTTCATAAGCGATAACGATAGCCAATACACTATACCAGTGGTTCCGATCCTTGTAAGCGCAGCACCCTTTCAAAGATAAACAGAATTTCGCGGCACCCCAGCCTGCAAACAAGGTTTTTATATTTTCACAAACGAGTATTACAACGTTTGGACTAGTGATTGTGCTCGAGAATTCTCAAGAAATTTTCTTTCTTTAAAATTCTCATTTCTCGAGTAATTTTTTCTCCAAAATTCGAGAATCTCGAGTCTCGAAAAAATTTTCTTGAGATTCTCGAGAATTTTTTTTTTTAACCATGGAGCATTCTACATTTTTCAGCCTATTTTCCGTAGGATGTCTGTTTGTGTGAGCTCTTTTGTGATGAGTTTATAATGACGCAGCAGTACAATCTCTAGCAGTTTATATATTTTCACAGTCTCACAGCTTCGTTTGTTTTGCGGTCTGATTCTTCACTTATCTGGCGCCATTCTCGGCGTTGTTATTACGTTGTTTATACATATTGATTCTTTGTCTGTTGTGAACAGAATATAGTCCACCATTTGGTCACGGCCACTCATTCTGTTTGATGCGTTTTTGCGAAAATGGGCAGCGAGATATATCACCTGGGTGCGGTAGCGGGTAGAGCGATCGGGGTTGCCACTGACTCCTTACCGCGGGTTGAGGGTCCTCGGGCTTGGAAATCCGATGAGTGGAGAGTGGTGTCCACTCGAGGGGATCGTGGGGTGGTGCTGAGGAGGCATGGAGTTGAGACAGCTTCGGCGGACCCTCTTCCTGTCAGTAATAATTTCGAGGTGTTGTCGGAGGACGCCTCCACGGCCATTGCGCCCGTACCCACTCCCGTCTCTTCGATGGAGGCCGGGTCCAAGGGGAGTCGCGTTGGGAAGGGGGGGGTTGTTAGTGTTAGGTAGCTCTAATGTTCGGCGTGTGATGGCACCGCTGTTATCCAGTGCCAGCCGGGAGGGAGTTGAAGAGCGGGTCTTCTCCAGATGTGTATCAGGAGGCACGGTGCCGCAAGTGAGAGAAGCGGTAGTGGCGACAGGTTGCTCTCGGATGCGGGTGGTGGCCCATGTTGGGACTAACGGCGCCTCGAAGCTGGAGATATTTTCTTTTTATTCACATATCAATGCAAAGTCTGAAAAGGTACCCCTTTTTCACATGCTGCTTCACCTATAGACCACTTCTCGTTTATAACTAACGTAACTGCTTCGTGCATTTGACTCTCTCCCGTATTTCCAATTTTTCTCGGTGTATCTCTGGGCCTCACCATGGTAAATTTGGGAACAAATGCAAACACTAGATGACTTGGTTTCGCTACTGATGTTCCAGATAAAGTTTTGGATAATTCTAGCAAAACTAATAATTATTATCATGCTCATCACGAAATGAATGCGGAATAATGGTTCATGAATATTTTTAATATTTGGAAGATGTCGATTGAATCTAAAAACATCTAGTTAAAAAAATGTGGACCAAGTGTTGCACAGTAATACTGTGTCTCACTGTGAACCACTACGTGCCATCTCACTGTGTACCATTTGCATACTTTGTCAAAATTACAACTCACCTTTTACGTGGTGTTAATTCGATTCCATAATTGTGTCAGTCGTGGAAAATTAACCAACAAATTTGATTATGTCATAAAGTAAATTTAACTAGTTATTTCTATAAAGATACTCAGCATTTAAAAAGGCACTTTGCGTAACTCGCAACTACTAATAAACGACAATAGCTGTGATCACAACAACTCTTCTTCATTACTGGATGCCATTACATTTCAAACTTCCTCAAGATAACTTCATCCTAAAGTGCTACCAACCAGCGAAATAAAAGTACTCCCTGAAATTTTATTATCTTTGTCTCACTGTTTACCATGTCTCACTGTGGACTACTCTCTCCTAACTAAATTAGAAACCTTAGGCGTTAATTCCAAAATTGTTAGTTGGATCCGCGAATTTTTAAATCATAGGAAGCAGAAGGCTGTTATAGATGGGAAATCCTCGAACTTGGTAGAGGTTGTCTCTGGCGGTACACAGGGTAGTGTAATTGGCACGTTATTATTTCAATTTTATATAAACGATATCAGTTCAGTAGTCAGATGTAAAATTATGCTTTTCGCGGACGACACCATCATTTATAGAGAAATGAGCAATTCGGAAGACCACCAGTATCTCCAAAATGATCTAGAAGCTATTTCTATATGGCGTAAGGAATGGCAGTTAGAGATCAACCAAAAGAAAAGCTGCGTCATCAATTTCTGGAGAACCAAGAATATCTCGTTGGATGTTAATTATTTGTTGGACGGAGTAGAGATACAGTTTCAGACTCGATTAAATATCTTGGAGTCACGATCCATCGTAATCTCTCGTGGAACACCCACATTCGCCGATTGATAGGTGCCGCTAACAAAAAACTGGCCTTTATAGGGAGAATAGTTCGAAATGGCTCTGAAAAAGTGAAAGAATTATGTTATTTATCCTTGGTTCGACCGCAGGTCGAATATGCGTCAGCTGTGCGGGATCCCTACGAAAAGGACTCACTAACGAGATGGAAAAGGTTCAGCGCAGGGCAGCTAGATTTGTAAAGACAAATTACGATAATAAACAAAGCGTAACATCATTAATCGAAAATCTGAAATGGACATCGTTAGAGGAACGTAGGCTGCAGGCTAGATTTAAACTACTGGAAAAAATTTATGTCAGAGGGACTAGCGAATAACGTAGTAGGACTTATCAGAAGCCTGACGTACCTCGGAAGGCAGGACAGCGAGAATAAGATTCGCGAGATCGATTGTAGAACGGAGCGATATAGAGGATCGCTATTCCCTAGGACGATAAGAGAACATAATAGGAAAAGATAACGTAGGAAAACTATGGACCTTTGGTGCACTTCACCCCCTGCCATCCACCAAAAGGTGACTTGCAGGGCATCATGTAGATGTAGATTATAAAATTTTAGGTATATTTCTTTTTAGGTGTATATTGCTTACAAATTTTTCCCATAATACTTTAATTATTTTCTTACCTACATCGTATGGAATTTAAATTCAAGTTTCTAATAACCGACAAATGAATTCAATTCAGACTTTAGAAACAGAATAACTTTCATTTTAGGATTTCCGTAACTTCTATTCATGTTTTCTGAAATGAAAAATAGAATAAAATTCTTTTTCAGTAAGATCGTCAGAAGATTTTTCAATTGAGACAGGCAAGGGGCAATAAGGCCCATTGCTTTCTCATTTGTCCTATACACACAGCGGCGGAGTTATGTTCCTGGGACCTTGCCCACTCTCCTTTTTGGGGCACATATTCTTTCAGACGGGAAAAAGAAGAGTGGCAACAACGCATCACATACAATATATTATTACCAGTCACAGCTCTGTTTTTATCGGCACAGATGAAATCAAAAGTTATAAAAATAGTCGTTTTTATTTATTTCCACAGAGTTGAATAAAGGTACACAAAGTTGAATTGTTTTTGTTATTTTTGGAACTAGGGGCCACCTCAGCCCCACGGGGCCCTACTTCTGCGCGTACTGCGCATACCTATAAATCCGCCTTTGTATGCAATCTACTTTTAAAAAGAAAATATAACTCACTTTTCTACGAGAAATATTAATTAAAATTAATTTTAAAATATTTTAGCATCCTTATTTCCCAATACTACTTTTTAAGAAAAAGATATTTAATAAAAATTCTCACACTGCAATTTTTTAGTTCTCGAGATAAATTCTCGAATTCTCGAGAAAAAAATATCGCGAAAAAAAAGAAATCTCGAAACTCGAGAACAGAAAAAAGTCGAGAAGAAAAATATAGTATTTATTTGTTGCTTGGCGAATGCAATTTAACGTGATACGGGTATAAGTTTATTAAAGTATTTACATCTACATCTACATATTACCCTGCAAGTCACCTTGACAGTGGATGGCAGGGGGTGCCGCGCACCAAGTTCCTAACTAATTACTATTCACTGTTGTCTATTGTGGTCACGTATTGTCCTTGGGAAAAAGGACTCCTTATACATCTCTGTCCTCTTATCTATTTCGCGAATTTTGTCCTCATTATCCTTCCGTCCGATATACGTTGGTTGTCGAATAATATCCTTCATTTCATTTACGAATATATCCGACCTAAGTATATTTATCTAGAAGTTTAACTCTCGCCTCTAATCTACGATCTTTCAATGATGGCCAATTCAACTCTTCAATGAGTAGCGTAACGCTCTGTTTTTTATCGTAATTCTTTTTCACGAATCTAGCTGCTCGCCGCTGTATTTTTTCTAAATCCTTTATGAGTCCCCTCTGGTATGGATCCCAAACCGCTGCTGCGTATTCCATCTGAGGTCTAACCAAGGATAAATAACAGGATTCTCTCACCTTTTCCGTGCCTTTCCTGACTATTCTACGCACAAAAGCCAACTTCTTATTTGCCGCACCTATCACTCGTCTTATGTGGGTGTCCCAAGACAGATCACGATTCAAGGTTACCCCGAGGTATTTTACGGATTCCAAAACGGGAATGCTCTCACCATCTATTGAGTAGGTAAATACGGACGATGAGCTTCTAGATTTCCAAATGTTTAGAACGTTACTCCTTTTCTGATTGATTTCTAGCTGCCATTCCTTGCACCATACAGATAACGCATCCAGATCATCCTGAAGCTGACGATGGTCTCTAGGACCACTTATTTCTCTATAGACTACGGTGTCGTCCGCAAAAAGCCTAATATTACTTTTCACAACTGAGCTGATGTCGTTTATATAAAGCAAGAAAAGCATAGGTCCGATCACACTACCCTGCGGCACTCCAGAGACTACATCTGCCACACTCGAGAACTTACCATCGATGACTACTTTTTATTTTTTATTCCAAAGGAAAGCGCGAACCCAGTTAATGACTTTAACATTAATGGCAAGATTTCCCAATTTTAATAACAACTTACTGTGGGGAACCTTGTCAAAAGCTTTTCTGACATCAAGGAACACAGCATCGACCTGTTTATTATTTTCGCCGCATGATAAAACATCATTCACAAACGTAGTATGCATGTAAAGTGGAAGTTATAATTGTCGGATTCAGTTCAAAATCACAATTGTGCTATAAATTTTAATAAGGATCAGTCGTATTTAATTTAATTAAAATCCGTCCACTGGTTTAGGAGATGAAAGTTGCGACGGACGGATGAGATGTGCCCATAAGGCGTTCTGCTACTATCGCTTCGCTGGTAAAGAACGCCTTATGGTGAGGTCGTGTCCCCGTCTGTCCACATGTTTCATCTGCGGAACTACTGGATGGATGTTCATAATATTTGGAATTTAGGGCATAAGAGCAATTAAAATAAGAAAATGATAAAAATAATTCACGTAGCCTAAACGGGAGTGCCACTTTACTGGTGACAAATAAATGAACTTTTCTTTATATATCGTGAAATATAACTTAGGTATAACAAAAAAGTCTTCAAGCAAAATTTGTAGAAATAGTCAAATAGAATATTATCTGTTGTTCAGTACGTTCTTATCGAAAGAGTAGCAAATTTCAAGAAAATCAAACGAGAAAGTCGTAATTCACTTTGAATGGAAAAACCATCCCGTGTTTTAATCGTTATCAACGAAGACAATCTTCGTAGCACCTAAAGTAAACAACATCTACTATAAATAATTTTAATTTCCTATCTTGCGCCGACAGTTAATATAGTAAATCTTCGTTGCAACTGAAATAAAAATTATCTGCTGGAAATACCTAATTACGTATTTTCTCCAACCAGGTGGGGTAACGTTAGGTTGGTGGTTGGTTCAGTTAATTTCGATAAAAAAGTTTAATTAAATGAACACGTTATTATAAAAAAACCTGGACCTGCGTGGAGATTGCTATTTTTTCTCCAACCGGAGTTTGGGTAAGATTGGTTCGTTCTATTTCAATTTTTAATTTTTAATAAAATTAACACTTTAAATTTTATAAGGAGTGTTTGCTTTTTCTCCATTCGGGTTAGGTAACGTTAGGTTCTTTCTATTTTCCTGCCTAAACGAATGTCACCCTCTCCATGCCAGCGGAGATCCACGTAGTACCATTTCCCCTTCACTCACAGTGCCATAATATTTGGAATTTAGGGCATAAGAGCAATGAAAATAAGAAAATGATATAAATAGTTCACGTAGCCTAAACGGGAGTGCGGAAAATACGTAAGAACCAATTTTTAATCTATACTTTACAGATCATATGAGAGCATGGCAGAGAAATATATGGTATTAAATTGTTGTTTGCCGATAGAATCGTCATATCGCCAGATGTAAACAAAATATATAATGTTTTTCTCGAGATTTCCTCGAATTTTTATCTCCGAAACTATAATTCGTAGTTATGCTGTATCGCAGTCTTTTTGTGGTAAATGCTGTCCTCTATCCGAATACATTTTTAGGCTGGTTTCCAAACGGAACATGGCCTTAAGAAAGTCGTGTCTGTGTGTGTGTGTGTGTGTGTGTGCGTGCGTGCGTGTGTGTGTGTCCCACTAACAACATTTTCATGAAACTTGGTAGGAGACTCGTGCTGCCAGGGCCGACCTTAGGGATATATTTTATTTGGTTTGATTCCAGGATCGTTTTTTCCTTTTTTTACTTTCTCCATATACGAAGTATAAAAAATCGAATTCAAGATTCCAACGTAAATACATGTTTTAAGGTCCCCTGAACACGTTTTAAATATTTTCTCGATGATGTCTGTGTCTGTTTGTCAGTCTGGTTTCAGTCTGTCTGTCTGTCTGTCAGTCTATCTGCCAGTCTGTCTGTCAGTCTGTCTGTCAGTCTGTCTGTCTGTCTGGCTGTCTGTCCGTCTGACTGTAAGCCCGAATAAAGACATGTATCTATCTATCTCGCACCCCGCTCTCTCCCTCTCTTCCACCTCTCTCTCTCTCTACAACCCTCTATCCCTCCCTATATTCGCTTTCCCTCATTCTCTCCATCCCCATGTCACTCTCTCTTCTCTCTCTCCTTCCTTTACTCTTTCACTCTCCCCTTTCTCCATACTCCCATCTTCCTCCGTTATCCCAATACGGTCCTATGCAGTTTTATGAGTACGGCAAGAATGCTGTTTGTTCTTGGCAACGAAACAGGCCTGATGTGATCCGGCATTACACCAACGTATCCTTGTATTAAGTGGGGATGCGTGTTCGGCCGCGTGCCACAAGACACTAAGGTAGGGTGGGATAAAAGTACGCACCTAACGTTTGAAACATTTCTGTGGCTTCAGTTATCGCTATTATGAACAATTGTTTTTCTCTGAGTAGCTTATTTATTAAGGAATTCATGGATATAGAAGGCCAAAGCTGGAAATGCTAAGAAATTTCAAATGTATTGCTTGAATTACAAAAAAGATTAACCAACAAAGTTCGAGTGTACATAAAGGTCACACCGATAATGCTTCACAAGAGCTTAACAAAAGTCACATAAAAAAGGTCCACCTTCATTTGAAGTGCACTCTTTATGCTACCATTCTTTGCACAGACTGCACTGAACCCATTCTTCAGCAGGAGGCTCTTTATAAATTTCATCACATGCAGGTCATCTAACCTGAGAATTTGGATTTGTTTACTGTTCACCAACTTTTTGCTGTTGTTATGTTTTACTTACTGAAGCAACTTTCTTTGTTGTATAAGCACGCGTTCGTTTAGAAGCAGTGCTTTCAGCGCTATTTTTTCAGCATTTTTCTTAGCTTCAAGCTATGCTCTTGTGACGCTTTCGCCCCGGGAGTAGCCACAGGTCGCGGGTCCACGAGGTAAGGATGGATGGTTGGGCGCCAGTGCGGGTAAAAGGGAAGGAGGGAAAAATTCCGCCCGCACTCGGAAGGGAGAAGGGAGGAGAGGGAAAGAAAGGAAAAATACTCTTTAGAAGAGTAGTTCTCTCAGTTCGGTAAGAGCCAATCATTCACTTAATTACTCGAACACCGATCATCATCGAGAACAAAGGGGGGGAGTAGGGATGGAAAAGAATTATTACAGGGATAAGAGAAGGGAAAACGGTAGGGGAAACAAATAACCCGGGAGTAATTAACGCTTAGCACTCCCCAAATACGAGCACTAACTTCTCTCTCGCACCAAAAAAAGGAACTCAAACGTACGTAAGCGACACCAATCCCAAACTAACCAATTCTAACTAACTAACACAATTCAAAACATTCCCTGAGACCGCCCCTGAGCCGAATGACTTCTCCCGGATCCCCCGAGCACTCTCTACCTGCGACGACCCCCGCGGCCGCCTCGGAAAACAAAACAAAAAAAGGAAAACACAGCGGGCGCACCCGCGCGAAGGCGTTCAAACGTTACACTCTCTTCATGTTTTCTTTTATCATCTGCTTCTTTATTTTGTCTTTCCTCTTCTAAATGCATCTTATGTGGGGTTCCAGTTAAAATGATAGATTTACACCCATTTCTCTTTCTTTTTCGAGGCTGGTCCATTTTTGGGAGAGGTATGATATCAGCTGGTGAAGTATGAAACGAAGTTGTCATTGGAATTTGAGAATTGGTGTCAGTATTGCTCATGTCCGATACCAACGCATAGGGGCTGGAATTACTGTCATAATTAGCTTACTTGTTGGCTGATGTCACAGGCGAAACTATTTGTGGTTGACATATAGCAGAAGCAGATGTCGAGGGTTGCTCTAGAGACGATTCTTGTTAAGGCTGGATGACACTAGAAGGACGGTCGCGGCCGGGATGTGAACTGAGCAAGGACTCTTTTCGGGGAGACCATTCACACTTGCAGGTTAGGCCTCGGTCGCGGCACGGGCACATTCCGGTCTCCACCTAGACCGTGACGTAGTTTATGAAAGCACCTAACTAGCAGAAAGATTCAAGCTCACTAATGCTGTCACCGAGGATTGCCTATAGTTACCGAAGAGGCTAGGACTCGAAGGGGTTTGAGACAAAAGTCGCCTCCACGAGCGACCCAAGAGGTTCGTACTTGATCACGTCCTCCCCTACATGTGTGAACGCCCTTGTTCCTTCCTCATAGAATCCCCACTGAAAATAGGATTTTTATATTTGGTCTAAAATGTCCCTACCGCGTCCTGTCCGCGGCCGTCCCTTTAGTGTGAACCAGCAAACAACTATAGGCAAGAGGCAGGTCAGGATCTGGCTCTCCACCGCCAAAATTTACTTTTAAATGATTTTCAAAATCTGCCTCATATTCTTCGTAAGTCACTTCAGAGGGTAAAAAATCTTTGTAATTGACAACAAATTCTGTTGAAATCGATCAGCTGTACACTTCTTTTAGTAAAACTCTCCAATACCAAATTTAATCAAAATACGTCCAGTTGTTCCCGAGTTGATACAAAGGAACATTGTAGGTCTTCATGTGAAGGAGTCGTAATTGTTGTCCGATGATTTTAACCAAAATTGAAATCGGTCTAATAATTTTAGCATAACTCCCAATACCAAATTTCATTAAAATACGTCCATCGGTTCCCGAGTTTAACATGCGGACGGACGGACACGACCTCCGTTATGTGCGTTCACTTCGTGCAAACGCATAATAACTTTTATATATATATATATATATTGTAATATCTATATATTATAATATATATATATATAATATATACATATATTTGCTTTCATCCCTATTCAAAAATTAGCCATTACATTGTTGGGATTCGAACCTCATAACCTCAGCCGAACGCGCTAACCATTACACCAAATCGTTCGTTAGGATATACGATGAAAGTTATGTATTTATTGTTGTAGCTTAGAAGAATATTTTTTGCAAGTTTTCTTTTAATATAGATTTAAAATGTATACGAATGAGCTTCCGATAGAGTAATTGTAAAAGAATGAATTTTTAGAAATTATCCAAGACATGTATTTAATGCAAACACACGTAAACTAATGTTAAAATTTAATTATCGTTTTCATATTAATGTCAATGCTAGGGATGGGTGCGAATGAAGCCCGGAGTCGAGTTACTCGACTCTTTCGACTCCAAACGCCGGAGTCGTTTCGCATGCGAAGAGTCGATTCCGCGTGACGTCATCGTAAACTGCGCGCGAAGCCAGCGCGAGCGCGCTCTGCGAGTAGCATATTTACATTTTTATTTTACGTTTATTAATAATTAGATTGATATTTAATTATTTAATTAATATAATACACCTGAAATGGCTTACAAAAAACACCTTTCAATAGAATATATTTTTAAATTCAGTATTGTCATCAAAATAAAGTTAAGTGCGGTATCTCTCTCTCTCTCTCTCTCTCTCTCTCTCTCTCTCTCTCTCTCTCTCTCTCTCTCTCTCTCTCTCTCTCTCTCTCTCTCTCTCTCTCTCTCTCTCTCTCTCTCTCTCTCTCTCTAATAACCATAGAAAATTTGTGAAAAGTGGACGGGAATTCCCGTGACAATGCAGCCATTGTGATTCCAATACAAGAATCCACTGAACTGCTTCTGCGTTGCAGCCGAAATTTACTAATTTGAGATTCTACTGACAAGGAGAGGCTATGACCTTCGGGTCACGGATTTTGACGAAACGTTACCAGGTGACTCTACATCGAAAATAAGGAGACCCATGTCTCGGGGTTTTTGTGAATGGGCCCTTGAGTTCGAGAAATCAGCGTCAAAAATATGCAAAAACATCGTATGCAACATGCTTCATTGCCGAATTGTTAATAAGAAAGGGAATGGCCGAGCAGATATCGTGCAATAGCCCATACGGCGTAGGTCTGGGTCCGATCCCAAATGTTTTGTTTTTTTTTCAAATTATCGAAGCGTTATTTGAAAAGTAATATTCTCCGGTAAAAACATGCTGTATAATTTTTATTTGGAGGTAATGAACGCAGAAACATAAAATAATGGGCATTTTAAATCCTTTATTAATGTCACCACTGTTAACGTCGTGTTTTTTCACGTTAACGTATACAAAATATACAAGGATTTTCACAGTATTCATTATTTTCTCTTCCAATCGCTGTCCGCAAAGGAAAAACTAACATAATCAATAATATATAATTAATATAACAATAAATTTAATAATAATAATAATATATAATTATAGATGATCATTCTTGCACGAAAGTATTTTGCATGTTACGAGTCATTGTTATTCTCGCAGATGACACTATCGGCGCCCGTGGAGTCGACTCGTGTGTGTGTGTTGAATGGCGAATCAGCCTCTTGGGCTATTATCGGTGGAGTCGACTCCTGGATCGCGAGAATCGACTCTTAAGGCTTAAGAGTCGACTCCTTCGCTGTCCATCCCTAGTCAATGCAATATATTATCTGCCATCTGATGTTGTTTTAGCAACTTATTGTTAGCAGTTCTCATAGATTTGAATATTTTTCGGAATACCTACTCCTTTGTAAGTCCTACAAAATATTATTGAGTGAACTATAGAGAACTGATTTTTTTAGCAACTTATTCTTGGAAATTCTAATTGATTTGAATATTTCTTCGGAATACTCCAGTGTAAGTCCTACGAAATATTAGTCAGTGAACTGTGAACTATTAATAGACTATGTTATTAAATATTATCGCATCAATGATACTTGTTGCAATAATTGTATTTACAAATATTGTTTTTATGTTCCCAGTCTTCATTAACTATTTATTTGCATTTTTATACAGAGATTTGAGTATTTCTTTGGGATACTTCTTCGTGAGTCCTACGAAATATATCAGTGATCCAGGAATATCCAGTGAACTGTGCAGGCAATTATTAAATGATTATTTTAATGGTTGAACTGTTCTATTGGAGCCTTATTGGGGTGGGATCTACCTTAGCCTCAAAATAGAAATAGCGATTTATTTACCTTTTAGTGCATGCAAAACTTGATTTTATAATGTAAGCGAAGGAAATTCTCCAAAGCCAGTCAAACTGATAAAACCCGGTTAAAAGGCCGGATAAAAACAGTGGAACCCGGATAAAAACCCAATACGTATTTCGGCTACAAAGTAACCATCATCAGGGGTTAAAAAACGGGGGTAAGGGGGACTTGAGAGAGGGCAACTGAAACCAAGACCAGTGGCACGCTCTCAAGTGGATGTCCAGGGCTGTCTGTGTATTTATACCTGGTTGGTGGGCAGGGGGGGAAGGGGGGGGGGAGAAAAAGGGGGGGGGACCTAGATGACCTAGGTGATGGGAGAAAAAGGGGGGGAGGTCAGTTTAAAAAGAACGCTGTTTATTACCCCTAACTCGTTATTCATCAGGGTGTGTCTGTATTTATGAATGTGTAAGCTTTCTGTTGCGTCGAGTTTGGTATTTGGGACTTGTTTAAGCAGTTTGAGGTTATTTGTGTCTAATGGGTGGTTATATTCCAAAATGTGTTTCGCGACGGCCGATTTTTCAAAGCGTCCATGTCTGTAGTGCGCTAAATGTTCTTTGAATCTGATGGAGATATTTCTTTTCGTTTGGCCAATGTAAGACATGTTGCATGTGGGGCACAACACTTGATATATGCCGGATTTTTCTAATGTGGGTATTTTGTCTTTAGGGTTCCCTAATAAATTTTTAATGTTATTTGTGTTGTGAAACGTTAGTGTATAATTTGCGTTATGAAAAATTTTTGTTAGCCCTTTGTTTAGAGTTGTTGTTTTTGTTTTTATCCGGTTTTTATCCGGGTTCCACTGTTTTTATCCGGCCTTTTAACCGGGTTTTATCTGTTTGACTGGCTTTTGAGAATTTCCTTCGCTTACATTTTATATATTTGCCAGTGTAGCTCGCTCTATTTTACTTAATTGATTTTATAAAATAAATTTAAATAATTTTTTATCATTTTAGCTAAAGATTAAAGACACGCATCTTTCCCAGAAAATGTCCTCAAACTCCTTCAAATATTCATCAATTCAAATCTCTGTATCTGACTCCATTAACATCATTATTTATTTTACGTGCCAAATAATTTCTGTTTATTGGCAACAATACCGAAGTTTTTTTCACTGTTATTCATTGATTGGCACTTCCAAGGCAACATAAAAGTTATATTTACTTGAGATAATAAAAAAATTATGTTGCGATTGATTCTGAATATAACTGTTGTTACACGATAATGTTCGCCGTAAATTTTCATGCTTTTTTATATTGTGTATCGTTTAGTGTTAGTTTGTTGTGAGATGGCCTTTGGAAAACCGCTGTAGTGATAATTTATATTTGTTTCTCAAATCGTATGTTTTATCTTCGATTTTGCAAAAACGATGGATCGTAAGGATACTTTAAGTGAGTCATCTGACTTAGAAATTCATGCAAAATTGTTTCAATTCAGAATCAAATACATTCAATTTTTATTATTTTAAAATTACGATTCCTTGTTGCCAGAGGCAGGGCTGTCGCTTCTCAACAGTCAATCAGAATCCGCACAGACAAATTCACGCTTGATCCATTATAGCATGATTTCATTATATTATATGGAAAACGAGAAACAGTTTGTAAATATACACAAGTGACAGCCAATATTAAGTTTTTGCTGAATTAAGTATGAATATACAAGTGCTTAATTAATATATAAGTGCTTCAAACAAGTTCAGTGTAAATATTTTTAATAATGTAACCTAAGTTATTGAAAATAACATTACATTAATGCATATAAAGTCATTATCTATATAAAAGTTATTTATAAAAATTCATTTTTATATCATTGTTTTTCTAGTGTAATTGCCCGTTGAAATTCAACGGGGAACTTAGAAATTAATGATAACAGCTGTAATTATTTAGTAACAGCCGGTATAAAATTCGCCAAAATAGAGATTCGGGATAATTTTTCCATTCTTGTTTTCTCCGATGATGATCCCCTTGTTAAAAATGAAGTAATAATAATAAATAAATAATAATACTCCCTCCCTCACGCCGTCATTCTCTCCCTCCCTCTTTCCTTCCCTCTCCCTCCCTTCCTCTCTGCCTCTCTTTCGTCTCACCCCCTCTCTCATTCCCTCCTGTCTAAATCCATAGCTCTCCCTCTTTTTTCCGTCTCCCTCTGTATCTCTTTCCTCCCGTCCTATTCTAATTCTATACCTCCCTTACTCTTTATGTACCTTCCACTCTTTTTCCATTCCTTCCTACCTCCCTCCCCACACCCCCCCTCTCTCTTACTCTACATCTGTATAGTCTTCTAGACATGCAAAAGAGTCCAAACTAAATCCCAGTCCCATTAGGATTACGTAATAAATCCTGCTATGATTGAAGGCAACTAGAGAGCCTGTGACGCTTCGCTGTCACGTTTAGTTGATTTTGATTTTTTTAAATAATTACTATGATCAGACACATTTATTTGACAAGATGTAAACTTCTTTCTTCGTAAATAGAACAGAAGATGCTATGTATTATTAATCTGTATTAGGATTTAGGATAAGTATAATTTAATTTTAATTTTATTTTTTAATTTGCCAAGTGATGCGATAAAAATAACTGACCTTACTAAGTTCTTTTAAACTTCTATCTTCGTAAATATTACAGAATAAACAGGCTCAACATAAAGACATAAATCAACATAAATGTAAACAAACAAAATGTCGTAATATCGTCAAGGCCCTATATTTTAATCTTATAACGTTTAAATGTTTTTCGCTGGGCTTAAAGAATTAATTTAATTAATTTTTTAAACGATGCTACAATAACGAATAAACTGGTTCTTTAATTCAAAGGAGAAAGGTTCACTTATTCTTCAAAAATGCTCTAAATCCATGTAAACAAACAAAATGACGTAATATCGTCAAGAGGCTCGCGAGTAGACACCCAATATTACCACTCGCTCAAATGAGGTGGCCATGGTAACAGACAATTCTCATTGTTTATAAGTCGTGTTTTTTCGTATTAAAAGCGGATTTTACGGGAAGTTCGGAATTGAATTTTCATGGTAGCTAAAATGAACTTCTTTCATTTTCCAACAATACGTTTTTCATAATTTTATGATTGAAATCAAATTCTTACGCAAATTTAGCCCGTCAGGCAGTCGTCAATCAGGGTTACTGTAAACACGCCTGAACAGCACCGGAAGGCCGTTGCGGCATTCACGGCAATGAAGCTGGAGTTTTACACTCAACCGTCACGCCTGATCCAAGGATTGCTGCTAAGACAGCAGTCTCTCCTGGCGCTATCGCCATGACATCTGCTCCCATTACTCCATCTGAGCGGCCGATACCTACATCACTGCCCGCTCCCAGCGAGGTTCCCTCACCAACCTCTGGAGGAGATGTGGAGTTATGGGCGACGATCCTAACGGTCTCTAGGACTCTTCGCCGACATATCAACAGCAGGCAGGGAGAACTTCTGCTCTCCCTACCTGAAGAACTTGCTAGAGAAAAATCCTTCAATGGCAGCACACCCTAAACGAGGTTGCCTTACCCTACTGGGGTGGAATTCCAACGGCATTCGAAACAAGATTGGGGAAACTAAATTGCAGCCTGACATACCCTTGAGGGGCTGGAATGTGCTTAGAAATGACAGAGTAGACGTCACCGGACGTGCTTGTCCATTCCTCCATCAAGCACCACCAATACCTACTTCCAGACATGCTCCACCTTGAGGCGGTAGCAGCGGACATATACACGACCGCGGGCAGAGTGAGAGTAATAGCAGCCTACTACAGGCCGGGTAGGTACCTTAAGGAAAGTGATCTCCGTGCCCTATTCTCTGATGACGGAAGCCCTACCATAGTGCTTGGTGACTTTAACGCCAATCATACGGATTGGAACTCCAAACTCATTAACCCAAGAGGAAGGCTGTTGAAACAAATAGCGCAGCACGAAGGCCTCAAGAACATTGCGCCAAAGGATCCTGCCTTCACAACATCTGGAGACGTCCTAGACATAGCCATCACGAGCAATGTCCAGCGATCCCTGAACATACATACTATTAATGAACTTTCGTCTCACCATCTTCCAACGCTTCTGTTCTAGGGAAATCTGCCAGTCAGACTGCCTCCAATCAGAAGACGGAACTTGGCGAAAGCTGACTGGGACGCCATCCGCTTGGCGATTGCGCAATCTTTACCAGAGTCGCCAGAAGAACCTGCGACACCACAACAGGCAGATGAGATGGCTGTGAACATCTCAGCAGTCATCGACAATGCCGCAGAGAATTCATTCCATGGAAGGACACGCCCAGGCTCATAGCGAGATGGCTCCCCACCCCGGTGAGGAAACTAATCACGCTTAGAAACAGTGTCCGGCGGCGTTGGAAACGTCACCGTACGGTTGACCTCCGACAGCTCCTAGATGGCCTTAACAGAGATGTTAAGGAAGCTGTCAGTGAGGTCAAGACTGATGCCTGGGAACAGCATCTCTCTGGCCTTCCCATGAATGACACCTATCGCCTTTGCCGCGCGTTAAAAACAACTCAGCGCCGCGATCCACCCATCAAGACCTCTTCGGGTCATGCATTCACTGCCAGGGAAAAAGCAACAGTTGTTACCAAGTACCTGAAAGGTGTGTTCCAACCCTACCCTCCATCCCCTGCTTCAGCGGTTAGAGAGGAAAAGTTGGATGAAACCATGGCAGAACTGCTCCAAGAAGCCTTTGAGGCCGAGCATGACAGCCTGCCTATCGTTGAATCCAAGGACGTTATGTCCGTCATGAAGAGGCTAAACAACCATCGTACTCCAGGGGACGACGGCATCAGTGCCGTGGTCATCAAGCAGCTACCAATAGCAGCTGCTGAATGCCTAACGACGCTCTACAACGGCTGTCAGAGGCTCGGACACTTCCCATCGGAGTGGAAGCGAGCAAAGATCATCTGCATCCCAAAGACCAACACATCTCTAGGTGCAGTTGAAAACTACCACCCGATTTCTCTTCTAAACATCTTTGGGAAGATGTTCGAGCAGATCCTGCTCATGCCTCTGCAAAGACACATGACAGCGAATGTCATTCTCCCACCAGAGCAGTTCGGCTTTCGCAGACAGCACTCCACTGTCCACCAGCTTGCGAGAGTTACGAACTTTATAACTGACGGCTTCAACTTTGGCCAAAAGACAGCTACGGCATACCTTGACATCAGCAAGGCATTTGACCGAGTATGGCATCCAGCATTGCTCGCCAAAATGATCTGGACGGGTATACCGCAGCAAATAGTCCGCCTTATGAGCTCATACCTACAGGGAAGAGTGTTTAGAGTGCACTGGCAGAAGGAGTGGTTTCCGCTCCATTTGATGCGTGCGGGCGTACCCCAGGGGTCCGTCCTTGGCCCAGTGCTGTTTAATTTCTACACTCATGATTTCCCAAGGGACCATGGGCGTCATACCATAATTGGCCTCTATGCCGATGATGCTGCAGTTCTCTCGAGATCTGCAAATGTCGGGAAAGCTACGGAATACCTTCAAAGAGCGTTGGACACGGTCTGTGAGGGGTACAGCAAATACAGGATTGCTGTAAATGCCACTAAGACCGTCGCAGTGGTGCATCGTTCAGGCAGGGCCCGCCTGCCGGACAGCACCACCATGCAGGGACAGAACATCCTCTGGTCCGACGAAGCGAAATACCTGGGAGTCATCCTCGATAGAGGACTCCGTTGGAAAAGTCACCTGTCAGCGCTGCGGAGTAAAGGAATGGGAGTGGTACACTCGTTAGGTCCTCTACTGGGTTCGAAGGAGACGACGATTGAAACCAGATTGAGGATATACAAATCGCGCGTGCCTCCTGTCATACTCTACGCCTCGCCCATATGGGCTTCGGCAGCGCCCTATCTTCTGCGACGCATTTCCTCGTTCCAAACCGTTGCCTTGGAGCAACTTCGTCTCCTTGACGAAGATTTTAAAAACAAGTGGAGTTGAACCCTTTTCAGAGGTTCTGCGCCACAGAGCTGCAACTTTTTACAAAAGAAGTGGAACCACCAAAGTTCCACTCATTAAAGCACTGGCCGACATCAGAGTGATGCCTTGGGATCGCTACAAGCGCCCCATTGCGTCACTTGGCCCGGACCATCTGCCACCACCTAAGACGCAAAACTGAGGCGAGCCTGATCAGCTTGCCTTAGCAAGTACAACTGCCGCTGGGAAACCCCAACAACATGTGTTTAAACCACTACTGACAGTCTCATAGCCAAGCTGGAAGACTGATTTTGCAGCCGATTCAGATCGGCTCCACAAGAACTGCATCGCGCTAATAACATGAACACTATAAGAGCTGTCGAATTCAAAAGTTTAATGGGCCATGAACCTGAGGTTTTAATCTAGTCTTGCAGACCGTGGGGTATCTTATACTCCGTGGAGTCAACAAAATACTATTCCCATAATAATGCATGAGAAATGGTGTGGAGAACCCCCAAAATGCCATGCAGCCCTTCACTGATGTGGATATAAATACATCTAAATATTAACTTATGATCACAAAGAATGGCTTATTTTACGCACGAAAGACGGAATATTTTAATTCTGTTCATTTTTTGTCGTATTACTTGCCAAATCGCTCGACATTCTCCTTTATGCACAAAATTTATTGGTTTAGATTACGATTTTCCAGGCGGCAACAAAGCTAGATTTCTCAATTGTTGTCCTCTTCAAAGGGAGATAGGCACGTGTAGATTAATGCAAGGGAACGCCAACGCCAAGATAAAGGGTACAAATGGATTCATGCCTAAATAGTATATGAATACTTTTAAAATGAGTCAAATGATTTTTAAGGAATATTAGAACATTGTCATCTATTACCATTAACATTGAAAGATTTCTAGTAACATAAATCGATACATCTACTTAAATTTGTTCGGTAACCAAGACGTTGTTTATTGTTTACGTTTTGGCTAATAGTATCGACATAATGCACATAACTTTATTGCTGCTTTAAAGACTTCGGTGCATCTATCCATGTGAATATTAAGTAAGACGTTAATGCGTAATTATATTAATGGTAAAACTTTACAGTACAATACATAAAATAGTAAATATTAATGTAAACATCGCTTGCATAATTAAGGAATGGGGAACGAAAATTCAGGGCTCATGGTGCACTCGGAGTAATTCCTATTTTAATAAAACTGCTCGATTACTCCAAATATTCTTGGAAAAGCAGTCTGCCTTGATTATATGATGGATTCGCCATTGAGATACACCCACGAGCACAAGCCTGACTAAAATGTTTCAGTGGTTTCTTTAGGTGGCAGTTAAAATTCCGTGTGAACCTCTTCTCCAAAGAACACATTTGAGAAATTTTGGGGCACCGAGAGCGTGGGGCCCCGAGAAATAAAAATCATTTGCTACTTAAAAGAAAACTCGAGCTATTTTTAAACATTTAAAAAAAGAATATTATATAGCACTGCACAGTTTTCAATGCTTTTCTTACGGGTTTTTAAAATTGGACATAGGGGTCGAAAAACACCCCTTAAATATAACAATTTCTAAAATTTCTGATTTTTTCCCGAGTCTGTACTTAATGGCCTATATTCATGCCAAATTTCAGCTCTGTGGCACTTCTAGAAATACCTTAAGTTTTATATGATATATCCTATATATATCTTAAATCCTATATATATCCTATATCCAATATATATCCTACTAATAAAAGGTGCTCGCATTCTGCAAGCATTTCATCTCACCTTGAAAAAACATTCATGTTTCAGAGAGATATTTTATCATTGGAAATATTATTTTAATTCTAAAGATTTCATCTCTGCGGCGATTTTCGTTCTTTCCTTGTGTAAAAATAATAGAGTAAAACAAACTCTAAAATTGGCAATTTAAAGTATATTATACTTTTTCCAAAGTAGGGTACTAGAGCCACACATTTCTGCAAAATTTTAAAGTTGTAGCTTATCTAGAAGTGAAATAATATCTATCAATTTGTTTAAATATAAAAATATTTTAACGGCCGCAACAACATATTCATCGAGATTTTAAAATGTTTATTTTGGTATGTGCACTAAGCTCTAAATAACTTCAAAATTTCAACTCCAACACGACATTACTTTTTTCACAATTCTCTAATATTTCCTGTTATTGGATTTTGACGTCGTTATAAGTTTACGCCGTAGTTTTAAATCAATTGCATTATAATACAATCCACTGATTCTCTTTAGAAGCAGTAAATTAAAGATATTATTGTATACAGTTCATCAACCCCATAATTGAAAGGAGTAACGTTCTTTTATTTAATAACATATATCGCGCTTTAAAATTATCACGTGATAATATGCATACGCCTTATGTTGAAATCAATGGGACAATAAGAATTTCCCTATTAAAAACATTAAAGCGATGCTAATATAATACGGATGGCCAATTCTCATTGAAAAGCATTGTCGTTGTTGCTATGGTTGCTGAAGTTCTTTATTGTTGAGTATCAGCTTTTTAGTGGTTTTCGTCATTGCTGAAAAGTACTATTATCTTCGTGATGTCCGTCCGTCCGTACGCATATATCAGGGAAGAATTGGCTAAACCGATTTCAACCAAATTTGGTACATAGAATACTCACATAAATGAATAACCAAAATGGTATATTTGGACCGTATCGACTAAGTTTCCTTGGTTGGGACATCCGCGTTCAGAAACGAGAAAAATTGCTCTGCTACGATAGTTCAGAGGTAGAATATCCGCCCAGCAAGTGGAATACCCGGGTTCGATTCCCGGCCATAGCAGACATTTGAAAATACATAAACCTTGAAAATTTGTTTAAACAATTGCGAATTTTTAGCGTCCGCATTGTTGCACTTTTAAAGGATCTATGTTTATTTTAGTCGGTTTTGCACAAAATCCTACCTAAGAAAAACATTTCGAATCTCCAGCTCATCTGGAAGTGCCTAAACATTAGTATCCTCCTTTATGTTATATCCTTCTCCTCCTCCTCCTCTGTAAGAAACGTCGATATATAATGATACTAGTAGAAAGTGCTTGCATACTGCAAAAATTTCATCTCAACTTGAAAAAACATTTATTTTTCAGACAGATATTTCATCATTACAAATATTTTTTTAATTCTAAAGATTTCACCTCCGCTGCGATTTTCGTTTTTCCCACATGTAAAAATAATAGATTAAAACAATCCTCAAACTTTAAAATTTTAAGAAATTTATACTTTCTCCATTATGGGTAACTAATGCTACACATTTCAGCCAAATTTTAAAGTTGGATCACTTTTAGAAGTGAAATAATATTTTTCTAATTGTTTAAATTTAAATAAGTTTTAACGGCCGCAATAAGACATTCATGGATACACTGAAATGTTTATTCGTTTATATAGACTAAACTCTAAATAACTTGAAAATTTCAGCTTCCTAGCTCATCTCATAGCACCTAAACAATTATATATTTTTTTAAATTTTAAGAATTTTTAACTGCCAAACAAATCAAAATATCAAAATTTGTATAATCCTTATTTCGTTTATTTACAAATTCTACTTATAAATATCGAGTTTTTGATTCACCGATTTATTTCCTGATCGGTTGTAATTAATAAAACAATTTCCAATTACTTAAAACACACCTCACTCGAATAGTAGTAGTAATATATCGTCGTAAATTACCCACTTCTTTTTACTTACAAACGCTGTGTACACGTAAAGAGAATAGACGTATTTATGGGTATTTATTCGTCGTAGATAAAGCAATTTCCCTTCATTTACCAAATGTTGCCTGCTCACGAAAAACAATTAAACGTAATTAGGTATTTACAACAGATAGTGCTTACTTCAGTTGCCGCGAAGATTTGACTCCGTTCAAAGTGAATTACAACTTTTTCGTTTGGTTTTCTTGAACTCCTTCAATAAAAAATTCTGAACAAAACGTGCTATTTGACTATTTCTGCAAATTTTTTTATAATTAATATTTTACGGGATATGAAGAAAAGTTTATTTTTGTCACCAGTAAAGTGGCACTCCCGACTAGTCTTGGTGAAACATTTATATCATTTTCTTATTTTCTTTACCCTCATGTCCTAAATACCAAATTTCATGATTATCCGCCCAGTAGTTTCACAGATGAAACATGCGGACAGACAGACGGACGGACACGATCTGACCATAAGGCGTTCTTATTTTGACTTTATGTAAAGAACGCCTAAAAAGTGCCTTATGTGATTTGCTCTATAGGAAAAACTTAACAATATGGATTACCATTTACTAACTATAAACATACACGCATACATTTTCGCTCGTGCTCGTGATACCTCGAGTTGTTCCTTTTGTAAATTTGCAATCTCAAACTTAATCTCCATCCGTAGATTTTGAGAAATAAAAAGTAGGAAAAATACATTTCATTGAATTACAGTGATGGAGCGTGTATAATTAGTTTTATATCCACAAGAATAGCTTTTGTTGCTTCTAGAGAGTTTCAAATAATCTTCTCGTTTTTTAAAGAGACATCGTAGGCCTACGAATAAAACCTGTGTCGTTAAAATAAAGCTGTGCCAAAATTCATTTAATTCGTAAATTTTCCAGTCCAACCCTAAGTTTGGAAGAGGTGGCAATACACCTGTGGCTCCGAATTCTTTTCGTGAATTTATTATAACTAGTGTATTTAAAGGATGCTCCTTTTTCTAATACGTAGCAGCATTTAAATGTCTAATGTAATCACGAACTGTTTCAAAAATATTTTCTACATTGACCAATTGCCAATCATATGAAAATGGAAAATAATCCTCAAAATGTTATTTTCCTCCCGAAAATGCTGTAACTTTTTATTAGCTTTTATCCATTTCATAGCGTAGTGCCAAATTAGGAATCTTCATTTGTTTCTCTCAGAATTTTTATCAAAAACATCTACATTCATCCATCTGCATTATCTCCATCTTCATTCTCTCCTCTTTCCTGATCATTAAACTTAGTCCATTTCCTATTAGTTCATAAACTTCAAAGGAGAGAAAATATGACCTTTACCCTTGTCTTGCGGAGAGACTGAAAAATGTTATCCATGGCAAAGAAATAGAATCGTCCCACATTTTCAATCCAAGCAGAAGAGGAATCCATAAACCTCTCGGTCGACGCAGAGGGCGCAAGGGAGGAGGAGGCGAAATCTCTTTGGGTCTGGTTTCATCCGTCGTTGCTCCAGTTTTGGAGCCAAAACGTTTCTTCTTGTATCGGTCTGTAATCGGTGACTTCGTTCTAGATGCTAGGTTAATACGTGCTTCCGCTGTTATTGACAACAGCGGTAAGCATCGAAAGCATTATCGTTCTGAAAAACCGGAAAACGTTTCTCGGGTCTTTAAAATTTTCTCAAAAGTTGTTTTGGGTAGCAATACCTGTTTAACGAGTTGCTCAGTCCAAAGGCTAGACGCAGGAAACGCGGCTTTTGTCGGAGAATAAAAAGAGGGCGATCGACACTGAAAAGTCAGAAGCGAGCCAGTTATCCAATCGAGCAGTTCCTCAACTCCACGGTAAGAGATATTCGGCCTGCTCGCCCCGGATGGGACTTCGTCAAAATAATTTTGATTCGCGCATAATGTCTTCATTTGACTCAAAAGCTACAGAGTTCATTTGTGTTGTAAAACGGCCAGGCAGAAAATTCTAAATTATAATATTGCTTCAGATCTGTATTATTACATCATATTAATTCGCATGATCTACAAATAAATTGCTTGAGCTGATTCAAACAGAGTTTTCTCGGCTCTTTTGAGCATAAAATTTCATATTAGAGCAAACTTTGCTCTGATCGTTAATTTGTAAAAGATTTCTGTGTTTTAAAATGATAATTTTGTCGAAAACCGTCAAGAAAGCTGAAAATTAATAACTCTAGCTATAGATACGGGTTAACTATGCTAATTTAGTGGATTGATCTTCTCAGGGGCCAAGATGAAGTGGGGAATACTTTCTGTCCTCTTTTTGGTGGGCGTAGCTTCTCATTTGTTCATCACCACAACCGCCACTGAGGCCAAAGGTTAGTCTATTGGAGTGGATTTTTAGTTTTTGTCTGTTAAGATAAAAAGTATATGTCCATGCAGCGTTAATGGTTAGAAAAAGTTAACAGGCAAATAATTTATGCTCATCTCTATTTTTTGTAGTTTATAAAGATAAATTCCTTTGAATATCATTAAAAAGCTTGTAAATTATTGAAAAAGTCTTTAAAATCCATATTTACTAATATTTTTAAAGTCGGTGCAACTATATCAACTTTTACTGGACATTTTCTAATAAAATGGGTGTTTAACGAAGTCATTATCAACTACATCTTGAAATGAAATAACTGTCCTAAGCATTAAATTATATTCTATAGCGAATTTTCTTGATTATATTGCAAATAAAAAATAACTCATTTAACATTTGTAATCTATTTTACCGATTTCCATTTCATAAGACACCAAGAACAAAGATGACGCCGAAACTGCCAACGAAAAAGACTCCGGAAGAAGTTATCCGTCATACGAAGAACCCATTTTCTTCCCAGTGAATAGCGAGGACGTTTACGACAATGCTTACGGAAGTGGTTACGGAGGAGGTAACGGAGGTGGTTATGGAGGAGGTCCTTACGGAGGAGGCAACGGAGGTGGTTACGGAGGAGGTCCTTACGGAGGAGGTAACGGAGGTGGTTACGGAGGAGGTCCTTACGGAGGAGGCAACGGAGGTGGTTACGGAGGAGGTCCTTACGGAGGAGGCAACGGAGGTGGTTACGGAGGAGGTCCTTACGGAGGAGGTAACGGAGGTGGTTACGGAGGAGGTCCTTACGGAGGAGGCAACGGAGGTGGTTACGGAGGAGGTCCTTACGGAGGAGGCAACGGAGGTGGTTACGGAGGAGGTCCTTACGGAGGAGGCAACGGAGGTGGTTACGGAGGAGGTCCTTACGGAGGAGGTAACGGAGGTGGTTACGGAGGAGGTCCTTACGGAGGAGGCAACGGAGGTGGTTACGGAGGAGGTCCTTACGGAGGAGGCAACGGAGGTGGTTACGGAGGAGGTCCTTACGGAGGAGGCAACGGAGGTGGTTACGGAGGAGGTCCTTACGGAGGAGGCAACGGAGGTGGTTACGGAGGAGGTCCTTACGGAGGAGGCAACGGAGGTGGTTACGGAGGAGGTCCTTACGGAGGAGGCAACGGAGGTGGTTACGGAGGAGGTCCTTACGGAGGAGGCAACGGAGGTGGTTACGGAGGAGGTGGTTACGGAGGTGGTGGTTACGGAGGTTACTCCCCATACGACTTCCAGCCTATTTTCCCCACTCCTGAATACGAGCACATAGTTCCTGTCTATCCTGAATTACCCATGTATCAGCAGCCACAATACCAACCAGCTCCTCAAATGCCTTATCCGGCAAAATATCAATCACCCCAAGCACAATCACAATACGTCGTATACCCTATGGAGTATTCTCAGCCAAAGGTCACCACGCCACAATATGTTATATACGACTATCCGGAGCAAGTTCAATATCCCTCTTACCAAACCCAATATGTTGTTGCCCCCAAACCTCAATATCAACCACCAAAGCAATCTCAAATCATTTTGGTACAATCCCCATATGCCATAGAATATGAGCAGTACGCTCCCCCTCAAGTTTCATATTCGACATACCAACCTCCTCAACCCACGCCGCAATATGTATCTTATCTGGACCAATCATACCAGTTGCCATACCATTCTTCCTACCCCGGCTCCTCTCCTTACTATTAACTTTGGCGCCGATGGATCCTGAGCTACGCAGGGATGGAAGCAGATGATAACATCAAATGAACAGAAGACATGAGAGAGAGAGAAACACGGGCGCCACACTTCGGAGGAAGGCGATTTTCTGCCGACGGTCGGAAGATTTGAAGAGCAAATTGTGATCTGATGTTTTTTCTACACAAAAACTTCGCCGATCGTCCTTCTGAAACTTGTGAATGCTCTTTCCTCCCAGTAACAACATTGGTGATAATGTTTTGTTTCACCTGCCGTTCAATGTCGTTTATGTGTGTGATAATTAAGCTTTGAAAGCAATAAAAGTTTGATCAATCTAACATATTTTGCTCTTTTTTCCAAACGATGGTGTAGAAATTGACTGAAAATAAATCCTTTTTTTGTGGGAATACACAGCCACAGAGGCCTTGAATAAGGCTGTTTGGAATCCCTTAATAGTTCATTTTCTTATAATTAATGATTCTGGCTTCTCTGGAACCAATCCGTCTCCTGCGATTACGGAGGCTGCGAGGGTTCCAGGAGCATAGTTAATGCATTTTTCCATTACATGTTGTTTCCAAGTGCAATAAAAACTTGGTCAAAAAGGAGAATTTCTGGGGAAGTAACGATAGTTTTGAATTGAAGCAAATGCGAAACTGTGAAATTTCGTCTTTGAAATCATAATTCTGAAAATGATCCAGCCAAGTTCCAAGCTTGTACGAAACTAATGATGAATGCAGATTAAACCTTTTTATTGCGATGAAACTTCTAAAAACATCAGGAAAATCCTGTTTTCGACACTCTAAAAAGTCATATGCATTTGAGCTTTCTTTCAAAACCTTAAAGGCCAGCTCGTTCTCAACCTTATTGAAAAAATATATAATATGAGATACTAATGAAGATGTTACAAGAATTTTACAGCGCTTCTAGACATAATTTGAGTGATTAAGTTACCTATAAAAAAGATGTAAGACAGAAGTAATGGAAAAATCGAAATTTGTGGAAATAAATAATTCCTGGAGAGTTAGAATGCAAATCACTTGAACTTCATATTCCCAGAGGCAAGTGCCGTTATCAGAGAATTTGATGTAGAGAGGGGAGGGGGGTGAGGAGGGGAGGGGGGTGAGGAGGGGAGGGGGGTGAGGAGGGGAGGGGGGTGAGGAGGGGAGGAGGAGAGAAGGGAGATATTGCTTTGGCTGCCCAACACCAGACACGTTCTTCTTCTTTCATACCTATTATCTTTTAAAGAAAATATGTTTAAGGAAGTATAAAAAATGTAAGCAGTCCATTGAATGCCGTCAGCAAATCAAATTGATAAAAATAGTTTTGTTTTTAAAGTATTAGGGATTAGAGAAGAGGAGAACCGCTCACGCGGCCACTGGGTTTAAGCATTTGTTTTGCATTTGATATTTTTACTCTTTATGCATGACGTTTTACTTAATTTTCTTTTTGTTTGTATTATTACATCCTTAATTGCTGTGTCATCCGATACCTTGAGTCGTTACTTTTGCGCAAACCATTAATAGACCAGTCAAATTATACTTTTTTGACGGTTAGAGGAAATGATTCATAGAGTTTTGAAACGTGGCACATTTGTCCTTTGGGGCAACCTAACTAACATATCAAAAGTTGACATGCCTTCTGTGTACGCGTCGGCCGCTATGGCGCCAAAATGGCCACCTTAGCACGATCCGCGACTGGCTTTTCGCGAATAACTCGAAAACATTCAAATCTACGGCGAAACTGTACGCAGACAAACTTGTAGATAATAAAATCTCCTACAAGAAAGGCTCCTTACAGTTTTTTTGCTACTGTGATGGTATAGCAGAAATTGAGCGTTTTTTGCGTAACGCAGGCGCGCGTTGTCTTAAAATCAAGTGTTTTGAGTTCGTTTCCACACCACCAGCCGTGGTAGACCTCCAGACGCGTTTTTATAGTGGTATTCCCTTTAGGCACTAATCCACTATTTATTTTAGTTACCTAACATAGGTAATAACGAGCTCACAACACGATTTTAAGACAGCGCACGACCTACGTTCCGCAAAAAACGCTCATTTTCTGCTATACCACCGCAGTAGCAAAAAAACTGTAAGGAGCCTTTCTTGTAGGAAATTTTATTTTCTACAAATTTATTTAAATAGTTTTGCCGTAGATTTGACCGTTTCCGAGTTATTTGCGAAAGGCCAAAAAGGCCGACACGTACACGTCAGGCTTTTGATATGTTAGTTTGGTTGCCTTAATGGACAAATGAGCCAAGTTTCAAAACTTTATTAATTATTTCCTCTAAAATGTCTAATTTGACTGGTCTATAAATGATCAGCGTGCACAAGCTGTTACAGGACGAGTTATTTTCACGCCCGAGGAGAATATTGCTCTTTTCTCTCTATCCCTCCCCTTCTCTCTCCCTCCCCCTTCTTTCTCTCCCTCCCCCTATCCACCCTCCCCTTCTCCAGCCTCACCCCTCTTCTCCCTCCCTCTTCTTTCTCTCCCCTTCCTCCCCCCCTTCTTTCTCCCTCCCCCTTCCTCCCCCTTCTTTCTCCCCCTCCACCTACCTCTCCCCTCTCCTCCCTCCCCTTCTTTCTCTCTCTTCCCCTCCCCTCTCCTCTCTTCCCCTTCTTTCTCCCCCTCCCCATTTATTTTTCATATACAGCGTCACTTATTTTCTTTTTTCGCTTATTGTTAGAACTAGTTAGGAAATTGTATACAGTGTATCACAAATAGGCGCGTTTCGTCAGATAGAGTAAGTATTTAAACTAAACGATATGCGTAGTAGTTAGAACCAACGGACACCATAAAAAAGAGAAACACCAAGATCTGGATAAGTCTCTCTATCTAATAAACATTTCTTCCCTCCCCTAAGTTGACGCTTTAAAAAATTTATTTACGTAATTTTAATATAATGGATCTAGTGAATAAAAAATAAGCAAATGCTTATGTTTAAGATTTCTATCATTTTTTAAGAAAATGCTTGATTTGGGGTGAATAAAAAAAATAGGATTTGCTTTTGCTAGGAGGAACAAGCATTTGCTTATTTTTATGATTTTTCTTAAGCGTTTGCTTCAAATTGTGTGAATAAAACCGAGCTTTAGCCTAATGCTTTAAGCATATGCATATTAATTCCTCATATACATAGTGTATCGATAAAGTAGTATTGAAATCGTGAAAAAATTTGACTTCGAGATTTTAATAGAAATAAACGTTTTAGGTTTCCCTGAGTCCATAAAAGAGATTTTCGCCATGCCGTCTGTCAGTCTGTCGTTCTGTTCGCTGTTCTAAGGCCCAAACGATAAAATCGAATTATATCTCGTATTTGTGCAACATATCATCTTTTGCAGACCCTTTTTTCATAAAAATGACATTGCACAAAAATAAAGGGTAGTTCATTCTTGGCGATTTTTCAACAAATTTGATTTACTCAAAAATGGCTAAAGAGAATTTGATTAAAATCAATAAAAGTGTATAACCTGATGTTATAAATAATACCGCGTAAGCCATATGTCTCTATACATCACTATATGGCGTCCAGTGACATTACAATGTACGCTAAGCTACCTTACCTAAGCCCTATGACGTCACGCCTACGCCGCGATCTATTCAAAATCTTACTACAACCAAGAAGGTTAAACTAAATTGAATGATATATCATATTTGTGGATAATATCATTCATAATAAACACTCTGAAGATATGAATGATATTGCGCAACAATTAAGGGTACTTTTATTCTAGAATATTTTGAAACAAAATTCGATTTACTCAAAAATGGCTTTAAGGATTTTGATTAAAATCCATCCAATCGTACAGCCCGAGGTCACAAATAATACTGACTAAGCCATACGTCCCAAAAAAAACATTAAATATCGACCAGTGGCATTAAAATATACGCTAAACTACTGTTAACTTTGATTTATAAGCGTTTTTCTTTTAAAAGCGTACACAGTCGAGCAAACGTGTATACGTATATGAGACAGTTTATTAGTGAGAGATATTAGATGTGAGAGGTTGATGGTGTCAGTCGCTTTGGTTCTGTCGCTATGCATTATTAACGTAGTTGGCAGTGAATTTCCAAGTACACAGAGTTAATTTCGGGGCAAAGAGTGTAGTGAGACCAAACGTATATACGTATATGAGAAAGTTTGTGCGATGTATATTGCGCCGTTTATTTATTTTAAGTGAGATAAAGGGCTTGCTAAAATACTTTGAAGTACTCTTATTTTCATGATAATTGTCCTTAAATAAAATTGATATGGCAGAGTTTATGTAGACACGAAAATTTCAAAAATACGAGTAAAGACGAGTTTCAACAACCAACGCTTATAAAAATTTATATCGTTTCTCTGAAGAAAATAAGAAGTTTATTTCAAATCTGTTGCTCGGAGAATATCAATATGCCCTCAATTACCTGTAATAAATGTTTGTACTATTTGTTTTAAGTTTAACTAATTGAATAAAAATGTAACCATGATTTGTGATATTATCGGATTCAGTTATAAAAGAAATAGTCAAAGAGAAATCAATTAATTAACATTTATTGAAACATCACCCAATATATTTGTTGCTAGTTTGACATCCAACTAATACTTTAAATGTAAACAAAAACAAGTGAGGGAAGAATTGTTAAGTGATTTTTTCCGTAAAATTTGAGGATTTGCTTAAAACTGAACAGCAAATGTTTATAAGCAAAAGTTAACTTTTATTCACTTAAAATGAAGCAAATGCTTTTATCATTTGCTTATGCTTTTAGCAAATGCTTTTGCTTTTACTGTTTTATTTTAAGCATTTGCTTAATTTTTATTCACTCACCCAATGACTAAATACTGAAAAAAAATATATATCGGAAATGACGCCAAGGAAATATTATTTTTTTTATTTTTCAGCTATTTTTTATTTTAGTTTTAATTAATTGAGCAATCGAAAATTATTTAAAACACCTCACATGAGTTAAGTAATTGTAATGCAACTTTACGATCACGTTCATTCCTACGTCGTAAATTATCCATTTCTTTTCAATAATAAAACTCTTTTTGTGCATGAAGGAAAATAAACATATTTTACATTCATTACTTCGTCGTTTATAATCCTTACCTTCCGCTTACTAAATGCTGCTTGCACACGAAACGAAATTAAACTTATTTACGTAATTATAGCAGATATTATTGACTTCAGTTGCTACGAAGATTGTTTTTATAGTTTTGTCGTTGTGTCTGTCTGTCTGTCTGTCCGTCCGTCCCCCTATTAACATGTGTACCAATGAACCGATTTTCATGAAACTTCGTGAAAATCACTTGCTACATGGGCCAATCTCCCGAGGATAGTTTTCGTTGCAAAGATTGAAGTCCCGGGTTCGATTCCAGGAACTATCCTTCCCATTTGATTCACATGGGAAATCTGAAATCGTCGTGCAGGGTAATTTTCTCTTGCCCATTAAAATACCTTAGAATTGAAATATCGGAGCGGGAATATATATATATATATATATATATATATATATATATATTTGAATGTAGATCATTAATCGTTCGCATATTAAAATTAGGTACATAGAATCATTGTAGAAGTTCGAAACTTGAAACAACGAATGCCTAAAAGAACGATAGTTTGTTTTCTTGCCATACAAAAAAAGTCAAGTTATTTTTATTTAAAAAACATTCCCGTTGGATTTCTGCACCTCTTTTCTCCCCCCTCCCCCCCCCCCTCTCTCATTCCCTCCTGTCCCAACCCATAGCTCTCCCTCTTTTTCTCCGTCTCTACAATCTGCGACACCTTGGAATTGGAAAGTCCAAGGACTCTTCCTTACCTCCAAACATATCACTAGATTCTCTTAACGAGAGCTTCTCGACGAACTCAACAACAATCGACATAGAACGAAAACGCAAAGTAATTAGTAGTCTTACTGCAAAAGCTAACGAGTCATCCGGTTCTCCACAATTCCACTTTAAAGCTGTTTCGCAATTTAACGTACTTTCAGCAATACGCAATACTACAGCCCAGGGTGCTGATGGTATTCCTATAATTATCATAAACAAATTAATACATCTATTACTCCCCGTACCTACTAACATTTTCAACCACTCTTTATTACAGGGAAAATTCCCATCGCAATGGAAACACGCGTTAGTCCGCCCAATCCCTAAGAAATCTCTCACCGCAAACAATGACTATCGACCGATTAGCTTTCTTCCCACTCTATCAAAAGCCCTGGAGCGACTTGCGCATGAACAGGTAGCAGATTTTCTCCACGTTAATCATCTACTTGACCCCCATCAATCTGGCTTTCGGAAGTCACATAGCACCACCACCGCGCTAATTAAAATCACTGATGATATGCGCAGACATATGGATGACAGAAAACTCACGGTACTAATATTGCTTGATTTTAGTAAAGCGTTTGACTCAGTAGACAAAGACATACTCATAGAAAAACTCCGCTGCATACGATTCTCTTCACCTTCAATAGATTGGTTCTCTTCGTACCTTAGCAACCGTTCCCAACAAGTCATCTCCAACGATTCCTCGTCCTCTCGGCTTAACGTTAACCAAGGCGTTCCGCAGGGCTCAATTTTAGGTCCTCTATTGTTCTCTTTATTCATAAATGATTGTTCTCAATACTTAACTTACTCCAAGCATCATTTGTACGCCGATGATCTCCAAATCTACTTAGACACAAAACCCAATAACTTATCTCTTTTCATAGCCAACATAAATCATGACTTGGCTCAACTTCAAGAATGGAGCTACGATAATCTTCTCACCATAAACCCCCTGAAATCTCAAGCCATTTTAATCGGTTATCCGAAACTACTGGCATCTATAAACCTTGCGGAATCAGTTCCTCTGTCTTTGAACGGCTCAGTTATACCCTATTGCAAAATCGTAAAAAATCTCGGGATTCTAATTAATGAAACGCTCACCTGGAATAATCACATAATAAAAATCTGCAAGACGGTAAACTCCTCCTTACACACTCTAAGGCCTCTCATTAACATTCTTCCCTCGTCACTAAAAATACAGCTAGTGACCTCTCTAATTTTTCCTCACTTCGATTATTGTGATGTTGTACACCAGGACTTATCAAAGGAACTCGCCATTAAGCTACAACGTTCTCATAACGCCTGCATCAGATTCATCTTTAATCTTAAAAAATCTGACCATGTCTCAGAATACTTCCGTCGACTCTCCTGGCTAAAACTTGATTCCCGTAGAAACTTTCACCTTCTCTCTCTATTGTATCAAATTCTAAATAACAACATCCCTTGTTATCTTTCATCTAATTTTGTCACCATTAATACAGTTCACCATTGCAATACCAGAGGATGTGATAAACTACTAACTCCACTTCATAGAACAGAAATTCACAACAAATCCTTTACCGTCACTGCTTGTAAACTCTGGAATGGCCTTCCAACGTTAATAAAAAACTCTCTATCTCTTAGCACTTTTAAACGCTTGTATTACAAGCATCTCCTCTCACTCCCCATGCATTGAACCACACTCTATCTTTTCTTTCAGGTTGTTACAAGGATGCGCTTATTAGGCATAAATTCATAATTTTATTTTACTTTATTTTCCTGTATCATAATTACGATGTAATCTCCCAGGCATATCCTACCCTACAATCCCTATTCCCCTCTCACCCTCCCTCCCTTATATGGATATAAATGTATGTACATTTGTTTGTATTTATGAATGTTTTTTTCTCTGTTTCTCATATTATTGTTTTTTTTTCCTTCCCCTGAACTATTTTAGAAATTTTCGCGGTTTTTTACACCTCTCTTCTCTTTGTAGATGTTTTCCGGAGTGGGAATTTTTTCTGTGTTTTTTATGACCCACAAAACTAACATTCTTTGGTAATGCTCTGTTATTTACTAACAAATATATTAACTTGTAATTAATATGTATTTTGTTAAATCTGTATGTAATTAATTTCTCATATTTTGTAAATATTGTAATTACTTATATGACGAAAGGGTTAAATGTAAGAAAAGACTACATAGTCTAAATTTCGCCCTAATAAAGTCGTTTGTCTGTCTGTCTGTCTCCCACTTGATCTCTTTCCTCCCGTCCATTTCTAATTCTATACCTTCCTTACTCTCCATTTACCTTCCATTATATATTCCTTCCATCCTATCTCCCTCCCCACAGCCACCTCTCTCTTACTCTACATCTACATAGTTGCTTATATACTAATGTTTAGGCGCTTCCAGATGAGCTAGTGATTCGAAATATTTTTCTTAGGTAGGATTTTGTGCAAAGCTGACTAGAAAAAACGAAAATCTTGAAAAAGTGCAACATTGCGGGCGCTAAAAATTCGCAATTGTTTAAACAAAATTTCAAGGTTTATGTATTTTCGGATGTGCTACGGAGCTGAAATTAATTAATTTAAACAACTGGATAATTGTTATTTCACTTCTAAATATGCTACAAATTAAAAATTTGGCGGAAATGTGTGGCATTATTAACCCAATGTAGAACATTTATAATATTCCTAAAAATTAAAAAATTAGTGATTGTTTTACTCCATTATTGTTCCATAAGGAAAAAACGAAAATCGGTCCCGAGGAGAAATCTTATGAATTAATGAAATATTTCCCATGATGAAATATCTCTCTGAAAAATGAATTTTTTAAGGTGAGATGAAATGCTTGCAGTATGCAAGCACCTTCTACTAGTATATAATGATAATGATACGTTTATATATAATGATATAGGAGGATACTAATGTTTAGGCACTTCCAGATGAGCTGGAGATTTAAAATGTTTTTCTTATGTAGTATTTTGTGCAAAACCGACAAGAAAAAACGAAAATCTTGAAGAAGTTCAATAATGCGGACGCTAAAAATTCGCAATATTTTAAACAAATTTTCTAGGTTTGTGTATTTTCGAATGTGCTACGAAGCTGAAATTTTTTTAGAGGTAGTATTTGTAAAAAAAACTAATAAAGGATTATAAACATTTTGATATTTTGATTTGTTTTACCGTTAAAAATTCTTAAAATTTAAACAAATAGATAACGGTTTAGGTACTACGAGATGAGCTAGGAAAGTGAAATATTTATGTTATTTACAGAGTAATGCATTTGCACAAATAAACGTTGAATCTCTCAATAATTATATTGTGGTGGTCGTTAAAAAGGTTTAAAATTTAAAAAATTAGAAAAATATTATTACGCTTCTAGAAGACCTACAACTTTACAATTTGGCAGAAATGTGTAGAATTAGTACCCCTTAATGGCGAAAGTATAAAATTGTTAAAATTGCTAAGTTTGGGGATTGTTTTCATCTATTATTTTTACATAAGGGAAAAACGAAAATCGCTGCGGAGGTGAAATCTTTAGAATTTAAAAAATATTTGTAATGGTGAAATATCTGTCTGCAAAATGAATGTTTTTTCAAGGTGAGATGATATGCTTGCAGAATGCAAGCACCTTCTACTAGTATATTATATCCTTCTCCTCTGTAAGGAACGTCTATGTATAATGATGTTCCTCCTCTGTAGATAGTCTATATATAATAGATATATATTATCTCGCCCCGAGTCGTCCCCTGGAGCCCAGAGGTCACATACCTGGGAGTTGTGCTGGACCGGAAGGTTCTCTGGAAGCCTCAGGTTGAGAGTGTTCGTCGCAAGGCACTCGGGGCGTTATCAAGAATCCGTCCGATTCTGCGCCCGGATGTCTTGACGGCCGACACTAAGAGACGCCTCTACCTGAGATGCGTGAGGCCCATCATCGCCTATGCAGCTCCGGTCTGGTCTGGAGTGTCCAAGACCACCCTCTACAGGCTGCAGGTAGTGCAGAATAATGCACTCCGGTTGATACTTGGTCGTGGTAGATACGACCATGTCGACCGGATGCATTTAGACGGAAACGTGGAACCCCTGGACATCCTCTTGCCAAGGATGTCTAAGGAATTCTACTGCAAGGCAGCATTATCGACGCACGAAGAGGTGCGAATGCTAGGCTACATCAGGGCTAGGTGCTGGGATCGTTACAAGCGGCCCATCGCCAGCCTTGATGTCCAGGATGCCCTCCCTTCAAACAAGCGTCCTCGCTTGTAGGGAGGGATATATGCCCATTTATGGGCTATCGAAATGCGCTAAGCTAGTTTTTAAGAGAAGTCTCGCATTAGCAGCTTAGCTGGAAATGCGAAGTGGCCAGCCTCAGTCTGGAAGATCATGACATCTCGCCCCGTAGTATCTAAAGATTTACCTATTTGTTGAAACTTGAAGGATTTGTTACTGCCAAACAAATTAATATATCCAATTTTGTATAGCCCCTATTTCGGATATTTAGAAATTCTACCTATAAAATAATTTCAGTCACGTAGCACATTCCGATATACATTAACCTTGAGAATTTGTTTAAACAAATTCGAATTTTTAGCTGTCGAATTGTAGAACCTTTTCAAGATTTTCGTTTTATCTAGTCGGTTTTGCACTTAATCCAAGCGATAAAAAACATTTGAGAGTACCGCCTTTCTGGAAGTGCCTAAATATTGCCGTTGCTGCCGTTTACGAATATCGACGACGATTTCCACAAAGAAGAACACCAGATCGACGTACTTTTATTCAAGTTCGCCGACATTTACTAGAAAATGGCTCATTTCGTGTGTGTCTTTGATAGCTGAACGACCAGTAAAAGTTAATGTTGATGAGGAGGAAAACATTATTCAAATGCTTAAGCGAAGTCCACGTCTTAGTACACGGAGAATGTTCTCCCGCCTCAACGTTCCGCTAATGAGAGTCTGGCAAACATTACACGATGGGGTACTTTATTCATACCATATCCAGCAAGTTTAGCATCTTCATGCAGGGGATATTGCTAGGCGGTTAAAATTCTGCCGTTGGTTAAATGCACACCCCCGCTTGAACCGTTACATCTTGTTCACGGACGAGTTTACTCGTGATGAAATAAACAACACGAGAAACTACCATTTACGGGATCGCGAAAATTCTCACTGAGCAGTTGAAAGCTACTTCCAACTCCGTATTTCTGTGAACGTGTGGTGCGGTGTCATTGGGAACCAGCTGGTTGGACCGTACTTCTTCCCGCCACGTCTGACAGGTGCCATTTATGCTGATGTTTTGGAAAATGATATGCCGGGTCTCTTAGAAGACATTCCTCTGCAAGCACGACTTCGGACGTACTGCCAGCATGACGGGGGACCCGCCATTTTAGCGGGAACATTGCTCAATGTCTCCTCTAAATTGATTAGGGAAAAGGTTTCTCGCAGATCGACTTTTTCATGTCCCAAGAAATGATTTTGGAGAAATAACAATGTTATTAATTTTTTAAAGACGTTTGATAAATATTATATATTTATCATTTAACAATCCTTTAAGAGGCATGACAAAAGAAATTGACCTTATTGGATCAGTTGAAGCCGAGATATGACGTATGTTTAAAGATACATAAAAAACTTACCATGTTCACATTTTTAGTTTTTCTTATTTTTAATAACTTCCTCTAACTTGTATAAAGCTCAGATATACATAATCATATTCAGCGTAAAGTTTACTACAATTGACCTTCATGATTTTACTTAAACGACAATATCACCAAAATCACAACAAATTTGTCAGCTTAGCGGGAATAGAGGACAGAGCGACAGGGAAAAGCAATGGAAAAGAGAGAGAGATAGCGATATCACATAAGACATCATACTGTCAACTAAGTGTGGAACGTTTTGTAGTAAAAGGTACTAGCATTCTGTAAGCATTTCAGGTCACTTTGTTTATTTTAGATTGTGAAATCTCAAGCAGAATTAGATCCTCCTCAGTGACAAATTACCTTTAGAACCCTTAGAACGAACAGTCATTGTATGCGCATTAAGAGGCACTTTATTAATGATTGTTTTGTGAGAACACATATCAGCCGTGTTCTATGCAACCACACCCAACAAAAGTTCCCAAAATAACAATCGTCGCGTGATTGAATGATATTTATACGAATACTCATAGTATGCTCAGTAAGAAGCTCGTACTACGCAGACAGAGGATGCTATCTTCCGCCAAGGTGTGAAGAGGATAGCAATCATTCCGCAAAATCGCAAAGTCCCTTCCCATGTCCTTATATGATCTGTAAGGTAGCAATAAAAAAATTTATTCAGGTGGAGGACAAAATTTGCTACAACAAAGTTTGCAACAGCACGCATCTACGAATTACAGTTTCCGAGATAAAAATTATTAAAATGTAATTATAGTGAAAAATACGATAAGATTCTTGTTTTGCATTGCCTAGCCCTTATACTTAATTTGACTACATTTGAAAGAGATCTCTGCCAGTGGCGGCTCGTGTATAGGCACTGCGGAACTGCAGCACCCCCTATTTCCACTTGATATTATCGATAACATTTAATATAATGAGTCCTTTTTTCTTTAATTCTTTCTTTATTTTTTTAGTACAATATATATTCCTTAAGCTTAATGTCAGTACTTCAGTAGCCATCCCCTAGTTTATGAAAAAGATAAAAAAATCTTTGTATGGAACTGTGCGCTTCACAGTGCCAGCGACGTGGTGTTTGACTGTTGTGCACATGCGCACATAGGAGGGGGGTGGGGAGGAAGGCGGGACTGCCAGGTAGAGAGAGCACTGTTGCTCTCGCAGTGCCGGCTCTGGCGTGATGGTGGAAGGAAGTTTTTTTTACTCAGCGTGTGTTGTGCTTAAAAACCGTGTACCATATTCTTGAATGTGATAAAGTGTAGAATTTATCTTGGAAAATAATCTAGATGATGTTTTTAGTGAAATTACGAAACTGATAAAAATCCTCTTGACAATTCCCATGACTACATCAGAGGCAGAGCGCTACTTTTCAACATTGAAAAGAATAAAACCTTTTTTAAGAAGCACTATGAATTCGGAAAGAATAAATGCGCTTGCAGTACTTTCAATGGAGAAAAATTTCCTCAATTGTCATCCAGAGATCAAGAAGAAAATTATTGAACTTTTTGCGCAAATTAAAACAAGAAGAATGAATTTCATTTTTAAATGAATAGATCAAGCTTGAACTGTAAGAATGTAAGTTAAAGTAAGTAAAAAATGTTGGGTTTTTTTGTTAAGATTTTATCAAGTTCCTGAATAAATTTTCCTTTTATACATGTTTTTTTCCGTTTACACAATTTTAAAACAAAGGCTAAAAATTTTCTGGAGCAGCACCCCCACTAATTTTAGCTACGAGCCGCCACTTCTGCCACTATCTTATCATTACCTGTCTTTTCCTATCGAGAAGTAGTTTCGGTTTGAATTTTTAAAAACGTTAATTTTACACACGACCTAAAAGTGTGTAATTAAAAAACAGCAGAACAATTTACAATGTTTCCAATTACCTTTTTGAACTTAAATCTTTTGAAATAAATCTAAAAAGAATAAATATATAAAGGTTTCAAGGAAGGTATTAATTACTTACCAATAAATAAATTAAAGAGGAACTTCTCTTAACATAGTTCTTAATTTCCCTTCAACAAACGTAAAATTGTAGTGTTTTAAACATTTTTGAACTACTATATGGAAGGGCCTTGTAATGTTTTTTAAATTCCGACTTTGTTCTCTTCTATTCAAACTATCTCCATTCTAATGAATTTTGAAATGCATATATGAAAAGTCATACACCAATCCGCATAGGTTGGCATTTACTCTAAAGATACTATTTATTTGCCGCTTTGATGAGCTCTCAGTTCCATCGAGTAATGCCAGAAGAGTAAAATTATCAACGAACGAGTATTAGGAAAATGAAATAATAAGGAATATAAAAAGAAAAATTAAAAGAAAATACATACGTGGTATAGACGTTCTTACGACTAGTAATGTAGATAATCGTTCTCTGCTCTATAGATATTGTAAATACTCATATTTCAGATCATCTTGCGCAATTTGTTTCTGTAGTCATAAATGAGAGTGGTTCCGGCAATACTCATTCCTTCTACAGACGTAATCTTAGCCCAGAAAACGTAGTCTATTTAAATAACTTATTAAGATTGGAAATATGGGATTCAGTATATAGCTCACATTCTGTTGATCAAAAGTGGAATTATTTCATTTCAACATTTACAGAGTTCTTTAATAGAGCCTGTCCACTAGTAAATAAAAATAGCTCTAGAATACAGCTTGCTAAATCCTGGGTTACTAACAATATAAAAATTGCAAGAGAAAAATTGTGGGATGATTATGAGAAATTCAAAAGTACTAGAGAGAAAATTAATTGGGATACTTATAAATTAAACAAGAAGGAATATAGGAAATTAGTTTAGAAAGCAAAAGCTAATTATATTAGTCAGTATTTAACTGGTAATGACTCAACTTCCATAGGAAAGAAAGTCTGGAAGATTATTAATAACTATAGGGGAACTTCAAGCAAAACTATAAAACAGATTAAGCTACATGTTGATGATGATGATGAACTCCTTGAAAATCCTTCAAAAATAGCTAATATGTTTAATGATTATTTCATTAATACAGCTGATACCATATTGAAGAATATCAGGAGACAAGCAGATGATTTTATTAGTAACAAATATATTTCTGATTCAATATTTTTAAAGGAAGTAACTGACCTAGAGCTACTGAGAATTATTTATAAATTTAAAAACAAACAATCCTTTGGAATGGATGGTGTTCTTATGATAGTATTAAAAACCTGTGCTCCACTTTTGGTTACAGTTTTGAGCCATATGATCAACTTCTCAATGGATCAAGGTATTTTCCCCCAATGTTTGAAGGTGAGTGTTGTAAGGCCTATTTTTAAAAAAGGATCTGAAACACATGTAGGCAATTACAGACCTATCTCCTTGCTGTCAAGTCTTACTAAAATTTTTGAAAAGATTATATTAGACCGTATGTTGAATTTTTTTAACAAACATCGAATATTCAACCCCAACCAGCATGGATTTACAACAGGATTGTCAACTAAAACTGCCGTAGCAGAATTTGTAAATAGTATCTCCTTATGTCTTGACAAAGGAATCAAAACATGTGATATTCTTTTAGATTTGAGTAAAGCATTTGATTGTGTACACCATCCTAGACTCCTAAAAAAACTTTATAATTGGGGAATCAGAGGTGATGCATTTAAGCTAGTAAAATCGTTCTTGCATAACAGATCTCAATGCACAAAGCTGGTTTCTTTCAGGGAAAACAGACTAGAAAATATTTTATCGGATTTTGAAGTAATAAAACAAGGAATTCCTCAAGGTTCTGTATTAGGACATTTCTTTTTCTTGTATTATGTTCCTGATTTCCCTGAGCTTTCCAATTCCAAATCTATTCTATTTGCTGATGACACAACAATTATTTGCACCGGCCCTTCAACTGCTGAGTTGGAAATCAATTCATTTTTAAGAGTAAACCATATATTTCAGTATTTCAATTCCAATCACTTGTTAATAAATGAATCCAAATCAAATTTTATACTTTTTAAACCAAATAAAGGGTTAAATAATGATAATATAAATATCTTTGTTGACAATTCCCAGATTATAAAATCTAATTCCTCTAAGTTTTTAGGAATTTATATTGATGAAAAACTTAATTGGGAGGCCCACATCGATTTCATATGTAGTAAACTTTCTACAAATATTTATGTTATGTTAAAACTTAGGAAATTAGTAGATACCAAAGTACTTTTAACAGCCTCACGAATAAATCGAATATTTTTGCTTCAAAAAAGGGCATTGAGAATAATTGTAGATTTTAAAAGTAGGGAATCCTGCAGACCAATTTTCAAAATGTTCAATATAATGACGATATTCTCAATATATATATATATATATATATATATATATATATATATATATATATATATATATGAATGTATATTATATGTCAAAGAAAATAATAAGGAAACAAATATGGACAAACATGATTATATGACTAGAAGGAGAAATGACCACCAACTAGAGTATCACAGGACAACCTTATATAAATCAAGTCCGTCTTATGCTGGAAAGTATTTTTATAATAAACTTCCTAAGAGTATAAAGGTTATAAATAAATTAAGTATGTTTAAACTTGAATTAAAAAAATTCTTGATTGACAAATGTATTTACAGCATTAAAGATTTTATGTAATTGTTACTTTAATGTATAATGACTTCAAATATGTACATATTTTTTGGTGTTTGACTTGTACTATGTTTGTATTTAACAAATCGACGGGATTAATAAATAGTATGAGTATAAAACGTCCGCAACAGCATACTCGTGTCCGAGAGGAGTCGGGTTCCGATGTGCGGCTTACTGTCTGCAGTATAATCCCTAGAAGTGACCGCGGTTCTGAGGTTTGGAGTAGGGTTGACGGTCTGAACCGAAGGCTGTGGAATTTCTGTCGAGAATTGGGAGTGAACATCGTCGACCTACGGTCGAATGTCGAATCGTGCAGGGCACCACTAGATCACTCTGGTGTTCACTACACGCCCGATTTGGCTCAGAGAGTAGCGCGTAGGATTCTTGAGCACAATAGGGATTTTTTAGACTAGAGAGTAGGGCAGGGTGTAGGTCAGTTTTGGGTAAGGGGATAATCGATGCGTTCGTAGAAAATAATAATTATAGATTATTTAATGATAAAATATACTCCGAGCGTGAGGTAAATGCACGTAATACGAGAAATAAGGATGAAATTCATAGTAACATGCAGCACCTATTTCGCGATAGGTCATTGATAGAATGTTCCGTAGAGGGTGCGACGGGTCGCAATTCCAATTTTGATGCGATGCCAAACAGTCGTGGGAGTGCTTGTGACGGGAGCGCATGTAGTTTTAGAGTAGAAGAGAAAGGCATGGGTGAGATTAATACGCGAAGTGATAGTGAGAAATTAAACGTCGTCGTACTGAACTGCAGCAGCATCCATAGGAAAATTGTTGAGTTCGAGCATATTATTCGCAGTCCGCACGCCGACGTCGTGATAGGCACAGAAAGTTGGTTAACGGATGAGATTCAGAGTCAGGAGATATTTCCTAGACACTATCTTGTCTATAGAAAAGATCGCGCCAATAGATCGGGCGGGAGAGTTTTCATAGCGGTTAGCGATAACTACGATAGCAGTGAGATTCCGATAAGTGACGAGGATATCGAGAGTGTTTGGTGCCGCATAGTTAAAGAAGGCTCCACAAAGGTGTTCTTATGCTCGTTTTACAGGCCACCTATCGCTGGTGTAGTTTGTCTTTTAAATCTCGATAAATACCTATCAAACTTAGACTGATAAATCAAGATGAAATCGTTATAGTCGGTGGTGACTTTAACCTACCCTCAATTGATTGGGAAAACCTGTTTCTAATCTAGAGATAAAGAACGCAAATCCTGTGAGGCATTAATCGAAACATTTTGCGAGGACTCTCTTCTTAAATTAGACAGATAGCGATCGGAAAACATATTATTTTTATTAGCAACAAAGGTCCAAGAAAGAATAAACACAGTCAACATTGAAGATAGAATAAGTGATCATCTGGCCGTATATGCAGAGTGTAACTTGAAAATCGAGAGGCACCCTTAGCCTGAAAGAAAGTTTTATATATTTGCTAAGGCAGACTTTTCAAGCTTCAGGTCGGGCCAACGAGAAATAGTCCGTGATATGACCGAACGATCAGTCCTCATGGACATTATTCAAGGATATAATACTAGAGTGCATCGATAAGTACATTCCAATTAAATGGAAGGTTGACAATAAAGAGCCACGTTGGTACAATGAGCAAGTTATGAGTGTGCTTAGGCGTCAGAGAATAAGCCACGCAAAATAAGAAATATGCTATCTACATCATCTGACGAGTATAAAGCAGCTAAAATTCAGACGCATAAGGAATCCCGGGCTAAAGCGAAAAATACTATGCGCGAGGCTTTTACTAACTTCAGGAATAAGGTATTAAATAAATATATGAATATAAATATATGTACTGATAGTATAGTGGTTAGCGTGTCGGCTTCCTATTACAAAGTTTGGGGGATCAAACCCCTCGAATGGAGGTTTTATTAAAAAAAACTATCATCAGTGCCTGGCAGTAGGCAGCAGTACTGTCAGTATGGTATAGAGCCGAAAACAAATAATGTTGGTTGGGTCTATATCCAATACAGCTGTAGGCGTGATCAGGACGATTTGAACGGCTACAGTACTGCGATGTGGAAAGCAAGAGGGAAACTACCACATTACAATCCCTAGTAAAGATTATATGGTTGGAAAATATGAGTTCTCTCGAGGTAAAACAATCCGGAGGTAAAATAGTCTCCCAATCGGATCTCCGGGTGGGGACTGCCTTGAGGAAAACATTTGTCGAAAGTAAATTACAAATAGGGACTTGGAACGTAAGAACTATGAGAAAAGCAGGAAAGCTAGAGAACTTGAAAGAGGAAATGAGAATAAATAGAGTCGACATTATAGTACTGAGCGAAACTAGATGGAAAGGAGAAGAACCGCTCGACTGGGAAGAATTCACGGTAGTTTACTCAGGAGGAAATATTGGGGAAAGCGGAGTATCTCTGGTATTTAGGAAAGATATGATGAGAAGCGTGAAAAAGATAATAGCAACGAACGATATACTAATGGCAATAAAGCTAAAAGCAGTCCCAGTGGACATGCTGATAATCCCGTTATGTATGCCAAAATCAGCTCATGAAGATGAAGAAATCGATGAGATTTATGAGTAAATTTATGAAATTTACGAAAAAGACGGAAGAGGAAAGGTAAACTGCATAATAATGTGAGATTGGAACAGCATAGTCGGAGAGGGACAGGAAGAAAATGTTGTCGGGCAATACGGACTTGGGAAGAGAAATCGAGGAGGGGAGAAACTCGTAGAATTCTACATCAATAATGAGCTTGTAGTGCCAAATACATGGCTCAAAACTCATAAACGAAGGTTATACACATGGAAAACCCCAGGAGATAGAATGAGATGCCAAATAGATTACATCCTTTTAAAAAAAAGATTCAGGAACAGTATAAAGAACGCCAAGGCATTTTAAGGAGCGGACATTGATTCAGATCACAGCCTTCTAATAGCTGACGTAAGTACAAAGCTCAAGCAAATAAGAAAAACGAGAAGAGAAATACAGACCTGGGACCTAGAAATACTGAAAGAAAGGCAGAATGTAGTCAGCATGAAGTTGGAAGATAACCTAAGAAAGTTGGGAAACAAACCGAAGACCGTTGATATAGAATGGGATGAAATTAAAACCAGTATCAAGGACACCTTGGATAAAGCGATTGGAAAACAAGAGAAGAAAATCAGAAAACCATGAATCACGATGGAAATGCTGCAGAAAATGAATGAGAAACGAAAATGGAAAAACGTCGACACTAAAGAAGGTAGAGCCAACTATAGGCGTATAAACAGTGAGTTGAGAAGGGTAACAGATAAAGCTAGAGAAAATTGAATAAAAGGAAAATGTGATGAAATAGAACAAATGGAGAAGTTAGGACGGTACGATATGACGTACACTAAAGCACTCGAGTTAGAAGATATGAAATCCTATGGAATTCATGGTATGGAAATTATGAATACGGATGGGAAGATAGTCTCAGAAACAAAGGATGTAGCACAGGTATGGGAAAAATACATAAGGAATTATACAGCAAACAGGCAGGAGCGGCAAAAATTGAACTGGAAGATGAGGAAAACATTGAAGAAGACAACTTACGACCAAGTATTATGAAGAGCGAAGTAGAAAAAGCGATAGTGGATCTAAAGAATGGGAAAGCCATGGGCAGCGATGGAATACCGGCTGAGATACTTAAAGTCATAGGATCAGAAGGACTAAAAACGATCACGAAATTAATTAATAAGATTTACGACACGGGAGAGTGGCCTCGGGATTTCCTAGAAGTAACAAATATCCCTCTAAAGAAGAAGCCAAAGGCAATGCAGTGTAAAGATTACAGAACGATAAGCCTTCTGTCACACACTTCGAAGATCATCACGAGGATTCTTAATAAACGGCTGGAGAAAAAGGCAGAAGAAATAATAGGGGAATATCAATTCGGTTTCAGAAAAGGACGGGGAACTAGAGATGCTATAGGGGTAGTTAGAATCATATCAGAAAGGACAACAGAGTCCAGTCTAGATATCTGCGTGTTTCGTAGACTAGCAGAAGGCCTTTGATAGAGTAAATTGGGTAATGTTGATGAAGATATTAAAGGATATAGGTGTAGACTGGAAAGACAGGAGACTGATCAGAAAACTATATGTGAATCATGTTGTAATGTCACGTTAGAGAATGCGGACACCTGCGGAGTAAATATCGATAGAGTAAGACAGGGCTGCTGCCCGTCGCCGACCCTATTCAATATATATGGAGAAAGTCTAATGCAAGAAGCGTTTGAAGGCACAGGAGATTTCAAAATTGGACGAAGGATTATAAGAACAGTAAAATACGCGGATGATCAATTACTTCTATCATGAAAGGAAGAGGAACTCCAAAAAATTATAAATAGACTAGTAATAACATGTAGAAAATATATACAGAAATACAGAAAAATCCAAGGTCATTCGAATATCGGGCAAATAAGAGAATCTGAACATAAGTTTTGGAGGAAAGCTTTTAGAACAAGTTTCAGAATATAAATACCTTGGAAGCATCATAACAAGAGAAGCAAAATGTACGGATGAGATCAGGACTAGAACAGGAAAAGCAAAAGCGGCTTTCAAAAGAAAGAAACGCCTACTTACGGGGAATATAAGGGAAGACATCCGCAAGAAGTTCATAAAATGCTATGTATGGAGTATAGCTTTGTATGGTGCAGAAACATGGACGCTAAGGAAAAATGACATCAAATACTTGGAAAGCTTTGAAATGTGGACTTAGAGGAGAATGCTGAAGATAAAATGGACAGATAGGATGAAAAACGATGAAGTGCTACGAAGAATAGGAGAGAAGCGAATGATTATACAGACTATCAGAAAGAGGAAGGCTAACTGGGTTGGACATTACCTGAGGAGAGAGAGTATGATTAAAGACCTGTTAGAAGGAAAACTAGATGGGAAAAGGGAAAGAGGTAGGAAAAGGTTTCAGCTGATAGACGATTTGAAAGGGAAAGAGAGTTATCATGATATGAAGAGGACAGCGGAAAGTAGCAGTATATGAAGAACCAGGTTTAACCAAGAATAATCACTGACCTGTCTACGGACAGACTACCTATGATGATGATGAAGGAAAGCGTTTTGGTCCGATGTGTGAGAGGTCCAAGGTAGGGACCCTACCATACCATACCTTCCCTGCGCAATGACTCGGGTGCCGCTATTCATGATAGCGTGCAGAAAGTCAACCTGTTAAATGGTCATTTTGTAAAAGCTTTTACAGCCGTCGACGATCAATGCGTACATTATTCATCCGCTGAAAGGAGCGGCCTGATAGACGATTTGGTATTTTCTGAGGTGTTAATAGCAAGGAAATTAAGTTCCATCAGACCTAACAAAGCCACTGGTCCCGAAGAAATTCCTGCTCGTGTTTTAAAAGAATTAGCTGAAGAAATAGCACCTTTTGTTCAAATAATATTCGAGAAATCCATTTCCCGCGGAGTTGACCCTCAAGACTGGAAGTTTGCGCACCATAACCCAATTCATAAAGGCGGCAACAAGGAGAACCCAGAAAATTACAGGCCGATTTCCTTAGCTTCGATATCGTGCAAGATTATCCTGCACATACTCCTTAGCAACATCATTCGATTTCTCAATAGTAATTCATTGTTAGATGATTGTCAACACAGCTTCAAGAAAGACAGGTCATGTGATACTCAGCTCGGTCTTTTTGAGAATTGTATACTGAGAAGCGGAGAAAATAATAGGCAGGTCAATGCCATCTTCTTTGATTTTAGGAAAGCCTTTGATAAGGTACCTCGCAGGAAGTTAATAACGAAATTTGGAACCTTAGGCGTTAATTCCAAAATTGTTAGTTGGATCCGCGAATTTTTAAATCATAGGAAGCAGAAGGCTGTTATAGATGGGAAATCCTCGAACTTGGTAGAGGTTGTCTCTGGCGGTACACAGGGTAGTGTAATTGGCACGTTATTATTTCAATTTTATATAAACGATATCAGTTCAGTAGTCAGATGTAAAATTATGCTTTTCGCGGACGACACCATCATTTATAGAGAAATGAGCAATTCGGAAGACCACCAGTATCTCCAAAATGATCTAGAAGCTATTTCTGTATGGCGTAAGGAATGGCAGTTAGAGATCAACCAAAAGAAAAGCTGTGTTATCAATTTCTGGAGAACCAAGAATATCTCGTTGGATGCTAATTATTTGTTGGACGGAGTAGAGATTACAGTTTCAGACTCGATTAAATATCTTGGAGTCACGATCCATCGTGATCTCTCGTGGAACACCCACATTCGCCGATTGATATGTGCCGCTAACAAAAAACTGGCCTTTATAGGGAGAATAGTTCAAAATGGCTCTGAAAAAGTGAAAGAATTATGTTATTTATCCTTGGTTCGACCGCAGGTCGAATATGCGTCAGCTGTGCGGGATCCCTACGAAAAGGGACTCACTAACGAGATGGAAAAGGTTCAGCGCTGGGCAGCTAGATTTGTAAAGAGAAATTACGATAATAAACAAAGCGTAACATCATTAATCGAAAATCTGAAATGGACATCGTTAGAGGAACGTTGGCTGGAGGCTAGATTTAAACTACTGGAAAAATTTATGTCAGAGGGACTAGCGAATAACGTAGTAGGACTTATCAGAAGCCTGACGTATCTCGGAAGGCAGGACAGCGAGAATAAGATTCGCGAGATCGATTGTAGAACTGAACGATATAGAGGATCGTTTTCCCAAGGACGATTAGAGAACATAATATGGAAAAATAAAGTAGGAAAACTATGGACCTTTGGTGCACAGCACCCCCTGCCTTCCACCAAAAAGGTGACTTGCAGGGTATCATGTAGATGTAGATGTACCTACGACTTAGATTAGATAAAAATTATTAAATTTTGATGTACAAATAAAGTAAAGACAACCCCAAAAAATTACTAATTTTGGAATTTTCGATTTTTTGTGTGGTTGAGCAAAAACTTATAATCGTGCCAAATTTTGTCTCCAGCTCATCTGGAAGTGCCTAAACATTATTATCCTTCTGATATCATCTATGCTATTTAGACGCTTCTTATATGTTAATATCATATGTAAGAAGCGTCAATGTAGTATAGAGATGACAATGTACTCAGTAACTTGCCTCAGTTTAATACAACACAGCAATTAGGTAACTGACCACTCAACGAAAACATCGAAAAACAAACATACGCATAAGCCAAATTTGACAGTCATGTAATCATGCCCGTATGCAAATATGGCTGCCGAATATCATCTGATCGAGTAGATGAAAACGAATTGGCGCAGTGTGCAGGTGAGTTCCCGTTCAGGCGGTGAACAGCGTTTCTCTTGCAGCCATTAGCTGGCATAACCATTCGGACGTAGAAAAGACTAGAGTGCAGTGCGGGGCCGGCACACCTTTCGCACCCGCCTAAAAGCGGCCCTACTCCCAACCAGCGCACCCGGGGCAGACTACCAAATATGCGACCCCTCCGTAAAAAAATCTCTAATACCTATATCGATTTAGGGCGAACAATTAATAAATAGAAATAAACTATAAATGATATAATTTCTTACTATAAATTTACATAATTTAAATAAATAATTATAAATATAATTACATACAATTACACTCATATACATAATTTAAATACAGAAAGTATAAATATTTTAATATTAAAGAGTTATTATATGTGATTTTAATGGAGCAAACTCATCAATAGCATCATCGAAATTTATAGTTTCTGCTATGCGTAATGTCTGGAACAAGTGTAGTAGTGAAATCTCCCGTCCTTGTGACGTGCACAACTTGCCTTTGACAATGTTAGTTACACCCGGGGCAGATGCCCCCCTTGTCCCGCCCTAGTAACGGCGCTGCTCCCAACCCAGCATATCTAGCATTTCACTGGCGCCCACGTCCCTCTCCTGAAGTTACCCAATACGTATCTAGTTGCTGTTATTTGTACCGTCTCAAATTTTGAAATTTGTCCTGCCAAATAAGGGTCCCAAATCATGACCCCATATTCCAGTATTGATCTAATAATGACCGTTAGTCGCGATAGGTCTCCAGTAAAAGTCGATATAATCGCAGCAATTTTGAAAAATATTAGGAAATGTGGATTTTAACGCGTTTGTCTATCATTTTCAATTATTTTTATTGATTATTCAGTTGGAATTTATCTTTAAACACTACAAAGGAATGGAGATGCACATAAATAATATGCCTGTCAAATTTTTCTAACCATTAATGCTGCATGGATAGACACTGTTTGTCTTTAAAAAACCTAAATATCCACATCAATAAATTGATCAGTTGCGTTAGTCCTTTGACCGCAGCTGGGATCCTCTTCCGAATCGTATTATTCTCAGATCTTCGTTTCATCCGCAGTTTACTGCATGATTTTATCCTTTCGCTGTGTTTGCACGAAACATTGGAAGGAGAACCCGTTTGCGAGAATTTGCGCCACTCGGAGAGCAAGCGACGATGGAACTATAGTTATTGGGGCTAATTGAATGACGGAATACTACTAACAGCATTACATTCTTTTAATCAAAGTATACATTCCACATTTACAGTAAATAGAACCACATATATAAACAAAATGGAAAAGCATACTCTATAAATGGAATACACAGAGATTTCAAAGGAGTTATTTATCAGAAATGACTGTAAAACGGTATCGATAGATTGGACGGTTCGTGAATTTTTATCTCCGAAACTATAAGTCGGAATTAACTGGCCTCGGACTTGTTTGTGCTAAATGTTGTAAGTATTCTATCAGAATATTTTTTTAAATATTAACCTCAGATCATATAAGACCTTGGGAGAGGAAAATATGGATTTTCAATTGTTGTTTGCTGATAGAACCGTCTTAGCGATCGATCGATGTAAACAAAATATGTGATGTTTTGCTCGGGAATTTCTCGAATATTTATCTCCGAAACCATAACTCATAATTATGTGGTCTCGCGGACTTTTTTGTGGTAAATTAAGTCCTTTATCCGAATAAATTTTGTAATCTATACCTCACAGATCATATAAGAGCTTGGAAGAGAAAAACATGGTATTTAATTGTTGCTTGACGGATGCCATTTAACGAGATACGAGATTACGTTTATTGAAGTATTTATTTAAAGTGGAAGTTCTAATTGACGGATTCAGTTTAAAATCACAATTGGGCGATTCATTTTGATAAGAATCACTCGTACTTAATTTAATTAAAATTCCTCCGAATCGTCTCCTCGTATTATAAAACTCATGAATGTCGATTTTTTTAAATCCGCGGGTTCATTCAGTATGACGTAGACGACATCTGCTTTATTCGAAATGATCTATAGACACCACCATTTAGATCGACTCTTAACCTACCGAATCCAAGCCGTGAGTAAGCTCAGATCGATCGATCGAGTTTTTCAGTCGAACGGATTAAAAAAATATATTATTGGCCGGTTGAAATAAAAGCAAATTCTTTCAAATGAGCGAGACTTTTTTTATTATTGATGTTAACATGCGCGGATAAAAAAGTCACGAGAGAACAGCAGCAGCACGCCAAAGACGAAGCGTCGGATGTCGGACGGTGAGATGAGATGGGCGTGCGACGTCGCCATGGATCCTTCGAAGAGAATTCGACCGAAGATGCTTCTGCGACGGGGCTGCCCATGGGATTGAGAAGGCTGTTGCGAGGGGATTCTCCCGGACGCCGACGCGGGATCCCTCTCCGAGGCGCTTCGATCTCACCGAGGCGATCGTCGTTTGACTCTTCGAAGCCCTCCGCGGTGACGACGTCGTCCTCGGGTGCTCTTCTATCTCGACGCCCACTCTTCTAGTATTCGCCGTCGTCATCGTGGTAGTTGTAGTTGGGAGGGTTTCGGTAGGGAGCAGGGATCTTTACGCATGCTGGCTGGTAGTTTTGGTAGCTCGGAGGGGTGTACTGAGCAGGTTTTTGGCCGTACCCCTGCCCGTATCCTTGGCCGGATCCTTGGCCGTATCCCTGCCCGTATCCCTGCCCGTATCCCTGCCCGTATCCCTGCCCGTATCCTTGGCCGGATCCTTGGTTGTATCCCTGCCCGGATGTTTGGCCGTATCCCTGCCCAGATGCTTGGCCGTATCCCTGGCCGGATCCTTGGCCGTATCCCTGGCCGGATCCTGGGCCGTATCCCTGGCCGGATCCTGGGCTGTATCCTTGTCCGTATCCCTGGCCGGATCCCGGGCTGTATCCTTGACCGTATCCCTGGCCGGATCCTTGGCCGTATCCTTGGCCGTATCCTTGGCCGGATCCTTGGCCGTATCCCTGGCCAGATCCTTGGCCGTATCCCTGATTGGAGCCGTAATAAGGAGGCTGTCCTATTCCTCCGGAGTAAATCGATCTCCCGGCATCGTCCTTATCTTCCTTATCTTCCTTATCTTTCTTATCCCCTGCACCTGTGGAAAGAGAAAGAGAAGAAAAGAATTTCTTTGGAGCAGCGTTTCCCAACCTATGATCCGTGGACAACTTGTGGTCCGCGGAGGTTTCCAATATTAGTTTATTTTTACGCCGCACCTCATATTAAGCTGGGATTTTTTGGGAAAAATTGAGCAGGTTGTACACTATCACAGGTTTTGAATATTTTTATTAATGGTGCTTTTACTTGAACATTTGTCTTCTATTACTCATCAATCGCACAATTTCTAAATGCGATCAATTCGGCCAGTGAAATGCAAATTCGAGCGAATAATCATAAATAATCGGTCGTTAAAAGGCCTCTTCGCTTTAAAGTTTTCAACATTTTATCGCGTTTTGACTGGTGTCAAAAAATTAATGATCGATGTTATAAATAAGCTACCTCATCTTTTTTATGGCTATTCTTCATTTACTGATTTAGAACTAACCTTCTGTTTTGTCTGCTGTCACAGTTATGAAGAGTTGAGAAGCAATGCCCACCAGCAACAGCGTTGTTACTATACTCCACTTCATCTTGGGAGCTGTAATAAAACATTGCGTTCGTCTTTTCTATTTATAAAATTTTGAGGATTACCTGGCTGTTACCATCCTTTGTGGTTCTTTAATGGAAAATTGCCTTAGATTATTTATTTGATATAAAAACTTCAAAATTTATGTATCGAAATTTTGAAATTTGATTGCATTAATGACCGAATTAAAAAGTCTCAGTCAAAAGTGAAGCATTGCAATCATGTTAAGGCTGTTTTATTTCAAATAGAATGTAGCGTTTTATATAAGCTTAAATATTAACATTTTCATCCGAGATTTAATAGCAAAAATGGATGTGTCCTGAAATTATACCGTTAAAACCCTGAGGAATATTTTGTTCAATTGCGTCTCTAAATTTCTCATTCACAATATCCACGAAGACTAACTCATGCGGATCTTACCCTTGGAATGATGAACCGTTCTGCTGGAGAGACGACTCGCTTCTGGCTGGCCACTCCACTTCCCTCCGCTTTTATGCCTGCTGTCTGCGCCCCCTTCTCATCGGCCTCTTACACAGACCCTCCCTCTCCTAGAGGCAACCCGTTAAACGAGTATTTCCTCCAGAATCTAGCTTTCCACAAATTTTGTTTAAAGTGAAATATTTCCGGTTCTCGGAGCAAAACGATAACGTTGCGGTGTCTCTTGAGCAGACCTCGCGCTCTGAAAACAATTCGGTGACTCGTTCACGAATGAATGCGGTATTCACGATTGCGAGTGACCAATTTAAGAGAGCCCGTTTATCGATTTCCCCCGCACAATCAACCACTTTTAAGGTGGAAAATCTTGGTGATGGAGTGATATTTGCAGTTCCCTCGATGCTCAGCGTTCCAAAGTGTCATAAATGCGATTGATCATGGTTTGAGTGGGACTTATCCCAAGCGAAAGAAAAACAATGATAGCAGCTATCACAATAGCTGATCGAGGTAACTCCTGAAGCTATGAAATGGATGAGCATTTCAGATGCACATCAGCCGCCGTCAGTGGCAACTCGCCGGTCTTCGGTTGCAATTTGTAATGTCTCCTCGGGGAAAGCGACTAATTTATGTCATCCTGAAGACATATATATTATACATATCTGCCTTATTATATACAGTAAACCCTCGATATTCACGTTCCTGGAAATCGCCGCGAATATCAAAACCCCGGCTTATGGGAAAAGGGGATTCATTCATAAGGAAATCGAGGCGAACGTTCACGGCCAATAAGAATAAACGTATAATAAGTTCAATAATCATGCTAATTATAAAGAATAAATTAAAACACAACATTTTATTTGCGAAAAATAAATAAAAATAAAATGTTGAAAAAGTCATTTGGCTTGTTGACGATAACGATATTGAATTGACGATGAGAATGGTGGCTTAAAAGAGTCTGCTGAGGAGGAAGGTGTAGCGGCGACGTTCTTAAATTAACTCGTTAATGACGCATAATAATCCAAGAGGTTGATTAGCCAGAAATTCCATTCCTTCGTTAATGACGTTTGCTTTGTCTTTCGTTGCAAATCCCTGTACGTCTCCTTGTGGAGGAGCAGTGACAACCTCCAATCATAATTTTATGCTCTGCTCCAATGAAGAGTCCATTTCGAACGCCTTGTCACCCTTACACATTTCCAGAATCTCAGCTAGTGCCTTGAGCGATAGCTGAGGCTTTGAAATACCCCCCCCCCCCCCCTCACTCATTGCTTCCTAACCTTTTCCGTCCCGCGCCCCACTTCCGATCTTCTAAAACTCCCACGCTCCCCCTCTTCCCCCTGAAAATTTTCTTTTATGTTTTTAAGGGTATTTATCAAAGTATTAGTAGTAGCATTAGCCAATTTTATGACATAGGTTTCTGTCTGCTTACCTAAGCGCATAAACTGAGTTCGGCTATGTGTGTTTATTTATTGAATTCCAGTCTGTTTCATTTTGGTTTCAAGGCGCAACTCGCAGCTGACAATCTAGCTTCATATTTGAGCTGTCGGCAATAAGTTGTCATTGCCTAAAATGATCCGTGATGTTTTTCGTAGAATATTATTTCTGCGTGCAATATACGAATAATAAACTTTCTCGGTTAATTATAACTTATCAAATGCTTAAGCTTTTTTATTAGATTTTCATGATTATTTCACGTATTAGAATTTATAGTTTTGTCTATGGTCAGCTTTTGTTTAAATGTCAAGAATAGGAGACAAAATTAACCCTTTAAGATTCCATTAGAAGCACCTGCTGGCCTAGGTTTGGAAAAGTTTGAAAGGATTGTAAATAAATGTTGAATTTGTTAAAACTATTATATTTTTTATTATTCCAGTGCTTACAATTATATACTTAATACTTTTTGTGCATGGTATATTTCAAAACATGTTGTTGCACACAATCCAACATCGCATTCTTTACATATATACCGTAATTCTTTCCTTTTCTTAGGCTACAAGGTACTTTAGGCACAGAAAGTGCACTTCCTCTTGCTATTTCAACGGTCGGCTAAACGCGGCAGCAGTCCAGAGTGACAGAATGTTGTAAGACTACACGCGCTATACGCGACCGTAGGCGGAAGAGGCAGTCAGCTATTGGACGAGTAGGTATAGTTCTTAAACGGACAATGACCGATGGCTAGAATGATGTTATTCGGAACGACTGTTATCACGAAATGTTCGATAATTGATTTGATAAATCTTAAAATTAAACATTTTTGTCCATATAACCATAAACTATGATTTCGAATCAAATCAAAATTTTTAAATTAGTCTCTTCCAGTTCTTTGAACGGATATTCAACTACTATATAATATATTACTAACGTGATTGCTCATCAAAAACTTTAGGGTTGCCATTTATCGGAGAGTAAAAAGCACGACAGCCCTAGTGAAAACATCTGACTCGGGATATAAATGAAGATCTAGAAAACGATTCTGAAAGTTCTTGATGCCTTCAAGTTCAACAAATTTTTCAGGTAACTCGAAACAAAAACAAATATAAAAGTATTGAAGAAATTAATTCGGAAAATCTTAAAAATTTCGAAGATAACGTTTTCAAACGTAATTTCAGACTTTCATAAACGCTTTTTAATTAATAATGATTCGATAAAGGAATTTAAAAATTTTTAATCGGAAGTTTTCAAGAATGGTGCTAAAAACAGTTTTTCTTAATCTTGAAAAATTAATGAAAAAATTTTCAAGTATCTGATTTAGTCGCCGAGTAAACGATTTTCCGCAAAAAATGCATAAAAAAGTCTCTAATATTTATGTCACTTCAGAAGTTCACGAAGAAAATGCACTTGAAGATAATTTTGATAAGATTTTCGAGTTTCTAAATGATGATGTAAATAATAATGAATGTAAATCTTGTAGCAAATGTCTGTTGTTTCAAAGTAAGTATTAAATGAAAATAACTTATACAGTTCTGCTTATAACAATATTTATAAAGCATATATAATTATACTTAATTATTTGTAACGCAAGTTTATTGTGAGAGAAGTTTCAACATTTTAAGTTATATTAAAACTGAATTACGAAATAGACTAGACTGATAACAAGCAAAAGTGTTCTTTCTGTTATACACCCCCTCTAATCACCCTTAATTGTTTACTGAGTTTGTTATAGTTGCCAACAAGACACTAAGTAGACAATCAAAGAATGATCATTCTTTATTTTAGGGGCCATCCTTAAATGATGTCACAGTTTTTTGGGGTTCTTTTAACACTATGTCGGCGGACAGAGATATTCTGGTTAAACTAGAAAATGATCAAATAATAAAAAATTACGCGAAAATAGTAAGGAGTTCTAAGAGAAATTGTAAATTGAATATAATACTTATTATTTCTATTTTCACTTAATATTGTGCATCTTAAAAGTTACTCAAATATTGGAAAATTTCAAGACAATGTAAATTTTATTTCTTTCTTTCAAATGTCTTGTAAATATGTTTACTTCTTTTTATATTATAAAAATTATTAAATTTTTCTTACGAATACCTAAATGTTTACAGAATGTAAATTTCATATTATATACCTGTAAGTTATACTTGATTGAATAAATATATATAGTTTCGTTCCCTTTTATAAATTTCTTATTTATTAGGAAAATGTTATGGCCAATACAACGCAAAAATCCGGGGGGAAAGGGGGAGAGAGGAGATTGGGGGCGGGGGGGTGAGGTCGCTGATCTAGATTTCCCGGTATGAAATTGCTTCCCAGTCCAACTCTGTGCCGAACGGACGTTATGCCGAACGGAAGTTATGCCGAACGGAAGTTATGCCGAACGGAAGTTATGCCGAACGGAAGTTATGCTGAACGGAAGTTATTCCGACAGAACTTTATGCGAACAGGATGGAATAGGCAGGAAATGTTAACAACCGATTTATAAACAATTTTAGGGGAGATTTATACCACCAGCAGCATATAATATTGTACGGGTCATATAAACCACCGGAACGTAAATATACAGTTGAACAGGTGGATTAAACCGTTGGAAGCATAAACAATTGAAGGGGTAATGTGAATCACAAGAAGTATAAACAATTGAACGGGTGGATTGAACCGAGAGAATTCTAAATTTTTGAACGGGTAATTTGAGCCTCCATTCGTATAAAAAATACAATGGGTACACTTTACTGCCAGAGATATCAACAATTGAAGGTGTAATTTGTGCTGTCAGACTAGAATATGATATCACACGGTTAATTTTAACTACCAGAATTCTAGTATTCAGTAATGTGAACAATTTAACATGTAAAGTGTACAACTTTATGTAAAAATAAACGGCGTAACATACATTGCACAAACTTTCTCATATATGTACGTTTGGTCGACTGTGTACACTTATAAAAGAATAAGTTAGGAAAGTATACAGTGTATCACAAATAGGCGCGTTTCATGCGATGGAGCATTTGAAACTATACGATACGTGTAATCGGTGCTTGCATACTGCAAGCGCTAAAAAATCACCATATACCAAAATATAAACTCGTAAATAAACCAACGCGATCTCCAGGGCAACAGTACTTCAGCCTATCTGTATTAGATAATAAATTCCATGAGTTCTAGCAGAATATTTAGAATTTTCCGCGAAATTACGGCAATTATCCGTATTTTTCAAATTCTCTGGCAATCGACTCCGGTCCAAATATTCGTATTTCTAATTTCGAGACTCAGATCACCCTGCATGAGCAATAATAATATTCATCACTAAGACCATACCCTATACACTTAAATTATGGAGAAATTAGTATATTTTGTGTTAAGATTATGGCGTCATCATCCATACCTTTAGCACGAATTTGGATTTTTTAAATCGCGAAATAGGTATCACGCCATTATATTTAACAATTGAAAAGAGTTAAAATTCCTCGAAAAACTACAAAACACAACTATAAAATACTTTTCACGTTTTACTGCTGCTGCTATCAGGGTTGCTTCTCCTATTGTGATCCATTATAGTCCTGGAGAAAAACAAACCTATTTTCTCCTTCCTAAAGTCGATATCCCAAATTTAATCGTCGTGTTCGTGCTTTCAGTAGTACGTGAGAATTACAATTATCTGTGATACCCTCAATCACAGTGAGTGATTCAAATAGTGTTTTGGATAGAGTAAAATCTTACATATTATCGGAAGAAAATATTGATTATGTTTTCATAATATGCATGATATTGAAAATACGTTAACTTATATGCTTATGGGAATACACTTGATGTTAATTCAATTAAAGAAAAATGAAAAAAATATTTCCGTAACACTCAATCCAATGTTTTTCTTGTGGGGTATTGAAATGAAAGATTGGGGTTTAAAACTGCCTTTAAATATGAACTATTTGGGATTTACGATTTTTTGGGTTGATTCTGACTAAAAACCTATAATCCTGCAAAATTTCAAGTCTATAGCTCGTTCGAATGTGCCTAAACATTAGTATCCTCCTATATCTATCTTAATAATCCTCCTATACAAGTAGTTACTGCATGCATTCTACAAGAATCTCATCTCACCTTGAAAAACTGAGAGATATTTCATTATTAGGAATATTTTTTTAATTCAATAGATTTCACCTCTGCACCAATTTTCGTTTTTTCTTTAAGGAATAATATTTGATTAAAACAATACCTAAAATTTGCAATTTTAAGAATATTGTAATTTTTCCATTTTGGGGTACTAATGTCACACGTTTCTGCCAAATTTTAATGTTGTAGCTTATCTAGACGTGAAATAATATTTATCTATTTTTTATTTTAAAAATTTATAACGGGCGCAATAACAAATTTAAAAAATTTGTGCATATACACTAAGCTCTAAATAACTTTAAAATTTCAGCAGCACATTTGGAAAAACATAAAACTTGAAAATTTATTTAAACAATTGCGAATTTATAGTAACCTCATTTTTGAACTTTTTCAAGGTTTTCGTTTTTACTTTCTCCATATACGAAGTATAGAGAAAGTATTGTTTTCATGAAAAAATCGAATTCGAGATTTCAACAGAAGTACATGTTTAAGGTCCCCGGAACACGTTTTGACTATTTTCTCGATGATGTCTGTGTGTGTCTCTCTGTATGTGGTAGATTTTTGTGGGCGCTCTAACTCAAAAACTATTAAACAGGTCAACGCAAAATTTTATATTTAACATTTTTAAAAAAGTTTGAAGATTTGATTAGTTTTTGGTAAAAATCGGTCAAACGGAAGTGGGTGTTTACTCTTGTCACTTATCCGTTATTTTGAAATATTTGCTTTAATATTTGATAAATGTAAAAATATATTGGAATAAACGTTGTAGGAAATTTTATTTTCTACAACCTTTGTTTGGTATAGTTTTCCATATAAGATTGTTTAGGAGCTATATTATATTTTTAGCTGCCACCACCACGCCACCTATCGAAGACTATTGTTAACAATTGACGCTTAATTACGTCTTAGTAACGCTCCTTTTTCTTTTCTTAATTGTCAACCGGATGTAAATATTGACAACGACCCCAGAGCTAACAACATGTATTTTGCCACATAAATATGGATAAAGTCATGTGTTGGCCACATCTCTTTATTTCTAGTTGGTTTTGCACATAATCCTACCTTCTAAATGTGCTACAACTTTAAATTTTGGTATAAATGTGTGCATTATTAAGCCAATGTGGAAAAAGTTTAATAATCTTAAAATTGCAAATTTTAGTGATTGATTTACTCCATCATTCCTCCATAAGGAAAAAACTAAAATCGGTGAAGAGGAGAAATCTTTTAAATTAAAAAAATATTTCCAATGATGAAATATCTCTCTGAAAAAGTAATGTCATTCGAAGTGAGATGAAATGCTTGCTGACTGAAAGCACCAACTACTAGTATGTTATATATTTAATCTTCGTCTGTAAGGAACGTCTATATGTCTTATAAATAAAACAGAATATTTGTCTGTCGTGTCTGTGGCAGAAAATAAACGTACGAGCTTCAAAATTGGGCAGCAGCTTTAGGTTGGTCCTGAGAGTTGCGCAGCTAAAAATAATTCAAATCGGCTGACGGGAGTCCGAGAGTCCCCATTCTTGGTCCAAATGCCTGTTTTTTAAGATATCTCAGCAACTAATTGATCGATTATGATGAATTCTCCAATAATATCAATTTTTTGATGAGATACATTTTCTAGCCTAAAATGGATAAAATCGGTCTACAGGGTCAAGGATCGTAGTGTAAGGGTCGATCCAAATTTCACGATTTCGAGGGGTCCCCATGGAACGGTCGGTCCAAATTTCGGCAATGTCCGTCTGCCTGTACGTATATATCAGGAAAGATCTGGCTGAACCGATTTCAATCAAATTAGGTAGGTACATAGAATCTTCACATAAATACATGTCCAAAATGACATATTTGAACCGGATAGACCAAGCAGGGGTGCCACAATTGCAAAATAAAATTTTCTGTAGTTATGCTTTTGGAAGGAAATGGCAGATCCGAATTTAACCAAATTTTGATCATAGAATTTTCACAGAAATCCATGGCAAAAATACAATACATCGACCTGATTAACTAAGTAGGGGTTCTACAATTGCAAAGTTAAACTTTTTGGTATTTATGAATTTGGAAGGCATTGCCGAAACCGATTTCATCGAAATTTCATATGAAGGAGTTGTGCAAGATAAAAAAAAAGAGGTTCTTAGGATAGATATACAAAGCAGGGCTGCCAAAATAAAAGTAATTAAAATCTTCTTTTTATAAGTGTTTGTGTTGAACTGTCACCATCGATTTTAAACATATTAAAATATTTATTATCTAAACAAATATATAAATCCATAATAGCATATTTGGACCGGATCAACTAAACAGGGGTGCCACAATTAATAAGAAAACTCGATCAGTAAATATGTTGTTGGAAGGAATTGGGCAAACGGATGTCAACTAAATTTTATACATATGGTTTTTACAAAATACCATAACGAAGTCAAGATTTTTAAAGCGGAGCTTAAGAGCAGAGCTACCACAATTAATAAATAATAAAAATCGTTTGCAACTTAAAAGAAAACTTTCCCGAGCGTAGCCGGGCGTTTCAGCTAGTAATAGATAACATACTAGTAGAACAGTAGATGGTAGCTCGTAATCACTTTGGCTCCAAGTTGAACAGTTGTATAAAACTCCTTAAGCCAAAAAAAAATTGTAGGGTAAGCCCTATGCATTTCGCCCACTAAGTGGGCATCTTCAGGGGAGAACCTGCCTTGGCAGTGAACAAGGTATGCATAGGGCTTACCCTACAATTTTTTTTTGGCTTAAGGAGTTTTATACAACTGTTCATACTAGTAGAAGGTACTTGCATACTGCAAGAATTTCATCTCACCTTGAAAAAACATTCATTTTTCAGAGAGACATGTCATCATTGGAAATATTTTTTTTAATTCTAAAGATTTCTCCTCTGCAATGATTTTCGTTTTCTCCTTATGGAAAATAATGTTTTTTCAATTTAAAAAATATTATACTTTATCCATATTCGGTTGATAATGTCACACATTTCTGACAAATTTTAATTTGTACTACATTTAGAAGTGAAATAACATTTAACTTTGTTTTAAAAAATTCGAAATTTCGCAGTGGCATAGTTCAAATTTTTCAAGATTTCTGTTTTTTCTAGTCGGTTTTGCGCATAGTTCTACCAAAAAAAATTTCGAGTTTGCTGTTCTTCTGGAAGTGCTTAAACGTTAGTATCCTCCTCTATATATCTTATGTTACTCCTCCGTAAGGAACGTCTATATATAATGACAAGTAATTGGTGCTTGCATTCTGCAAGCATTTCATCTCACCCAGATAAAAACACATTTTTCAGAGAGATATAACATTATTGGAAATATTTCTTTAATTCGATATATTTCCCATATGCACCCAATTTCGATCTTTCCCTATGGAAGAATATTTGATTAAAACAATGCCTTAAATTTGAAATTTTAAGAATATTATACTTTATCCAATGTAAGGAAATAATTCCACACATTTTTGTCAAATTTTGAAGTTGTAGGATATCTAGTTAAAATTTAAGAAATTTTAACAGCCAAACAAATTAAAATATCAAAATTTTTATAGTCCGTTTCGTTTTTTTTAATTCTGCACCTTTTAAAAAAAATTCAGCTCCGTAGCTCATTCGCAAATACTTAACACTTAAAAATATGATTAATAAATTGCGAATTTTTAGCGGACGCATTGCTGAACTTTTCCAAGATTTTTTCTAGTAGGTTTAGTAGATAATCCTACCAATAATTGATAGTAGCTCAATAACTTTGGCCAAAACTAACAAAAGTGGAATACTCCTTTAGCCAAAACAACTAGAGGGCTGCAGCCCCAGCAGTATTCCACTTTTGTTAATCCTACCAATGTAAAAAATTTCGAATCTCCAGCTCTTATGGAAGTGCCTAAACATTAATAACTTCCTATATATATCATTATAGTATACAGACGTCCCTTACAGAGGAGGATATAACATATATATATATATATATATATATATATATATATATATATATATATATATATAAACTTAAGGAAATGAAAAGGTAGTGATGAGAGTGGCAACAAGGTGTTGAAGGAAGCCCAGCGGACACTTACCAAGTCGGGGACCAAGATGGCAGGCTGCTGGGGGCGTCGAAGTGACACGTTAAAGATATAACATTATTAGAAATATTTTTTTAATTCAAAAGATTTCACCTATGCACCCAATTTTTATCTTTCCTTATTGAACAATATTTGATTAGACATGCTTTAAATTTGCAATTGTAAGAATATTATACACACACATTTTTGTCAAATTTGAAGTCGTAGCACATATAGAAGTGAAATAATATTTATTTAATTGTTTAAATTTTAAAAGTTTAATACGGCAGCAGTAACACTTTGTTGGAGATTTTCAAGTGTTTGTTAGTTTCAATGCACTTAGCTCTACATAATTTTAAAATTTCAGCTTCCTAGCTTTCCACGAAGTACCTTAACATTTGTCAATTTGTTTAAACTTTAAGAATTTTTAACATCCAAACAAATTAAATAATCAGAACTTCTATAATCCTTATTTCGGTTTCTTACAAAGTCTACCTGTAAAAAGAATTTCGTTGCACATTCGGAAATATTTAACACTTAAAAATATGTTTGAACAGTTCCGAATTTTTAGCAGTCATATTGAGGAACCTTTTCAAAATTTCCTTTTTTCTATGCATAATTTGCTGCAAAATGTTTGAATATACTCGAATCTACTACTTATAGTTTCCAAGATAAAATTTATTAAAATTAATGTATCACTGGGGTTAAAACAATCCCTAAAAATTAAAAATTTTGAAATTTACGATTTTTTAGATGATTATGAGTGAAATTCTATAAACATGCAAAAGTTCAGCTTCCTAAACCCATTAGATTGGTCTACACACTGGGATAACTTTTTCCCCTGCGTACTTATGGGAGATTATCCGGGGCATCTGGAGTCAAACCCAGGACGCTTTAAGCAAAACTAAAAATATTCGTAATTGATATTGCGGCCATCTACCAAAACTGAAATTTTCCTATTTCTAGCTTATGGGAAAGTGCTCGTAATTAATATACAAAAATGTCGCAATGCTTTTCTTATATGAAAAAACGCAAATTTCGAAATTTCTGGATTCTAACCTATGTCACTTAGGTGAGAAGTCTCATTTTATCTGTAGATATCTCCGTCATATCTACAAAAACTGAAATCTTCAGCTCTCTAGTTGTTGGAGTTTGTGCTGGACATTTTTTACGGCCGCCCCAAAATATTTATGGAGAGATTCAAATGTTTATTTGTGCAAAAGCCCTACTCTGTAAATAACTTGAAATTTTCAGTTTCCTAGCTCATCCCGTATAACCTAAACAGTTATCTATTTGTTGAAACTTTAAGAATTTTTAACGGCAACACAAATTAAAATATCAAAAATTCTATGATCCTTATTTCGTTTTTTTACAAATCCTACCTCTAAAGAAAGTTCAGCTCCGTAGCACATTTGGAAATACATAAATCTTGAAAATTTGTTTAAACAATTGCTAATTTTTAGCGGCCGCATTGTTGCACTTTTCATAATTTTCGTTTTTACTCATCCTCTGTAAGGAACGTCTATATATAATGATAACATATAGAAGTATACTAATGTTTAGGCACTTCCAGATGAGCAGGAGATTCAAAATTTTTTTTGTGCAAAACCGACTAGAAAAAACGAAAATCATGAAAAATTCAACAATGCAACCGCTAAAAAATCGCAATTGTTTAAACAAATTTTCAAGGTTTATGTATTTCCAAATGTGCTACGGAGCTGAACTTTTTTAGAGGTAGGATTTGTAAAAAAAAACGAAATTGATATTATAAAAACTTTGATATTTTAATTTGTTTGGCAAGCTCGAAATTTTTTTGTCGGTAGGATTATGTCAAAACCGACTAGAAAAAATGAAGTTCTTGAAAAGTTCTGCAATGCGGTCGCTAAAAATTCGAAATTTTTTAAACACATTTTCAAGATTTATGTATTTTCGAATGTGCTACGGAACTGAAATTTTTTATAGGTAGAATTTGTAAAAGAATGAAATAGCGGTTATACAAATTTTGATAATTTAATTTGTTTGGCAGTTAAAAATTCTTAAATTTTAAACAAATAAGTAAATTTTTAGATACTACGGGGCGAGTTCTACAGCAAATATTTTAAAGTTATTTAGTTTAGTCTATACAAACGAATAAACATTTCATTATATCTATGCAATTGTTATAAAATTCTTAAAATTTAAACAAATAGGTTAATGTTAAATACTACGGTGCGAGATAGGAAGCTGAAATTTTTAAGTTATTTAGAGATTAGTATATATAAACTAATAAACATTTCAATGTTTCCATGAAATTTTTATTGTGGCCGTTAAAAATTATTTAAATATAAACAATTAGATAAATGTTATTTCACTTCTAATTGTGCTACAAATTTAAATTTTGACAGACATTTGTGACATTATTAACCCAATGTGGACAAAGTCTGATATTACTAAAATTTCAAAAGTTAGGGAATGTTTTACTGCATTATTATTCCATAAGGAAAAACCGAAAATCGGTCCAGAGCTCTTTTGAATTAAACGAATATATACCATGATGAAATATCTCCGAAAAATTAATGTTTTTTCAAGGTGTGATGAAATGCTTGCAGTATGCAAGCACCTTCTACTAGTGTGTATGTATATATATATATATATATATATATATATATATATATATATATACACACACACACATATATACGTAGAAGCTTACGGAATTATTCTTTCATCAGCTACAGAGAGAGAATCACGTTTGTGATGTTTCTGTGTTTTAGTGTTCTTTTACGTGTGTCGCTTCGACATCCCCGGGGCCTCGCCAACCTGAAGTCGTCCGATTGGTGAGTGTTCACTGGGTTTCCTCATCCCAACACCTTGTTGACATCCATATATATATATTATATATATATATATATATATATATATATATATATATATAATATTTCCATATTACCCTGTATATGTATATATATCGTTATATATAGACGTTCCTTACAGAGGAGGAGGAGGATATAACATATTAGTAGAAGGTGCTTGCATTCTGCAAGCATATCATCTCACCTTGAAAAAACATTCATTTTTCAGACAGATATTCCGTTATTACAAATATTTTTTTTTATTCTAAAGATTTCATCTCCACAGCGATTTTCGTTTTTCCCTAATGTAAAAATAATAGTTTAAAACATTCCCCAAACTTTGCAATTTTAAAAATTTTATACTTCCTCCATTATGGAGTACTAATTCTACACATTTTTGCCAAATTTTGAAGTTGTAGCACTTCTACAAGGGAAATAATATTATTCTAATTTTTTAAATTTTAAACATTTTTAACGGCCGCCACATTATATTTATGGAGATATTCAAATGTTTATTTGTATAAATTAGCTACTCTGTAATTAACTTGAAAACTTCAGCTTCCTAGCTCATCCCGTAGTACCTAAGCAGTTGGCTAATTCTTTAAACTTTAGAAATTTTTAACTGCCGAACAAATCAAAACATTAAAATTCGTATAATTCCTATTTCGTTTTTTTGCAAATACTACTTCTGGAAAAATTTCAGCTCCGTAGCACATTTGGAAATACGTAAACCTCGAAAATTTGTTTAAACAATTGCGAATTTTTAGCGACCGCATTGTTGCAATTTTTCAAAATTTTCGTTTTTTCTAGTATCCTCCTGCTCCTCCTCTGTAAGAAACGTCTATATATAATGATACTACACTTCTATAAACGTCTATATATAATGATACTACACTTCCAGATGAGCTGGAGATTCGAAATTTTTTCTTAGGTAGGATTTTGTGCAAAACCGATTAGGAAAAACGAAAATCTTAAAAATTGCAACAATGCGGCCGCTAAAAATTCGCAAATATTTAAACAATTTTTCAAGGTTTATGTATTACGAATGGGATACGGAGCTGAAATTATTACTAGAGGTAGAATTTGCAAAATAACGAAAATGGGATTATGGAAATTTTGATATTTTAATTTGTTTGGCAGTTAAAAATTCATAAATTTTAAACAAATAGGTAAATGTTTAGACACTACGCGGCGAGTCAGGTAGCTGAAATTTTAAAATTATTTAGAAAATAGTCTATATAAACGAATTAACATTTTATTGTATCCATGAATTTGATATTGCGGCCGTTAAATATTATTCAAATTTCAACATTTAGAAAAAGGTAATTTCACTTCTAATTGTCCTATAAATTTGAAATTTGGCATAAATGTGTGGCATTATTAATCCAATGTGGGAAAAGTGAAATATTCCTAAAATTGTAAAAATAAGTGATTGTTTAACTCCATTATTGTTCCATAATGAAAAAACGAAAACCCATCACGAGGAGAAATCGTTATGAGTTAAAGAAATATCTCTCTGAAAAATTCAGGGGCGTATATTCAGGGTGTGCTAGGTGTGCGGTGCACACCCACGGATTCGCAGTGTCACAGATTATATTTTTGCATTTATTCCCGTTAAAGACTCCCCTAATCGTTTTCTGGCTTCGCGTGATTCCTAAAATCAAATCCAATATACAATGTTTCATGAAGAGGAGAAGTTTCGGCGCGTAAACATTGTATCACATTCACGTTAATAGCCCGGGTGTGCGGTAAGTAATACGAGCAGCTTTGAGCCCTTTAAACATACGTACAGATGGCGCAGCGGGTCAAATTCTTAGCCTCCTTGTGGTTTTAAACCGTCCAGAAGGCGTGGCAGGGTGTGCGCTGAGACAACAGCACCCAGAAGTAGTTAGCGGTTGTGATTGGCTATTGTGTGAAGCAATCCAATTCAACGTTGTTACTTGTCATGAGATGCTGTTTTTGTTTTCTGAGTTTCGTCTGTTTTGCTTGCGTGGGGTAAGGTGTGAACCGACGTGTTTATGACACCGATTTAGACAAGTTTTTAACATATATTTATAATTTTTTAGATATAATTTATAACTTTTTGCCCATATTTACAATGGTAAACAGTGTTGACGATGTACTGAATGCCCCGTTTTCTGCCAGAGCTTTTGCGGATTGTATGAACATAGTCGAAGAAGGTAAGCCTCGTCCTCCTCTTCCAAATTTACTGTGCAAGCACAAAGATGCAAAAACTGAGTACATGAGACATTTCTCTGTTTCACAATACGGTCCAGTAGAATAGTTAACTGGATGTGAAGTGCGGTCAAGCCTTTTTTGTTGGCCTTGTTTATTATTCTCCAAAGAGAAAAGTGTTTGGAATAAGCACGGGTATTCCGATCTTAATCATTTAGCTGCAGCAGTGCAAAAACATGAGCGCTCCCAACCACATGTTCAGTCATTTTTAAATCTTAAGATGTTTGGAAAACAAAGAATTGACACTCTCATTGACAGCCAAAGAAAAGTTGAAATTAGTCGTCATAATGAACAAGTAAAGAATAATAGAGACATTTTAAAAAGATTAATTGATGCTGTATGTTATTTGGCTAAGCAAGAGCTTCCTTTGAGAGGTCATGATGAGTCTGAAGATTCAGCCAACCGAGGGAATTATATAGAATTTTTAAATGTGCTCCGTGAGTATGATCCTCTTTTAGACAGTCATTTAAAGGCATCGACTATATTTCGAGGAACTTCTCCCACAGTACAAAATGATATCATTAATGCTATATCTGATGTGGTTAAAGATGCTATAAAGAAAGAAATTTCTTCCGCTACATTTGTGGCCATTCTTCTGGATGAAACTTCTGATGTCATGTCGAAATCGCAGCTATCAACTGTTTTTCGTTTTGTCCATAATGGGCAAACACACGAAAGGTTTATCGGATTTACAGACGTAAGTGATGATAGAACGTCTAGTGGTCTTTTTAAACATGTTGTAAACAGAGTTGAGGAATTTAATATTAAGGACAAGTTGGTCGGCCAAACTTATGATGGTGCCTGTGTAATGAGTGGACATATTAATGGGTTGCAGAGTAAAGTTATCGAGGCCTATCCTTTAGCAATATTTACGCATTTCTACGCTCACGTTTTGAACTTAGTTCTGAAGCAAAGCCTCTCGAATATCAAGGAATGTAGATTGTTTTTCCAAACTATCAGTGGATTGGCAGCATATTTTTCTAAATCATCGAAAAGAGTAAATGCTTTGCAAGATTTTGTTGCTAAAAAATTACCCTCCATCGCACCAACCAGATGGAACTTTACTTCCCGTTTATCAAACACAGTAAAACGCCACAGAAGTCAACTTATTGAATTTTTTTAACACATTGTGGAGAATTCTGGGGAATGGGACGTGGATGCTGTAATCAAAGCTCGTGGTTTTTTGTATTTCTTGCAAGATTTTCAAACAATTTTTCTGTTAGAAATTTTTTCTGTTCTGTTTGGCTATATTGATGTTTTGAATAATATATTGCAAACATCATCCTATGACATATTGTAATGTTGTAAAAAGGTGCATGATACTATGAAACAGCTTAGGAATGACAAGGAACATGGATTTGATGATATTTGGGTTTCTGCAAAGGAAAAGCATACGGTTGAGTCGTCGAAGCCTAAAAGACGAAAAGGATCTATAGAAGAGGAGAAGAGCGCGTGCCTTCGATTATACCAGAGAATAGTCGACTGCATGTGCCTGGAGATGGAAGAAAGATACTCTTCACTTTCGAAACTTGAGTTTTTTCAACTCCTTTGTAGCGAAAGATATGATCAGTATGCGAAAACTTTTCCTGATGGTATTCTAGAAAAATTAAAGGATTTCTACGGACCAGTTTTTGACTACGTTCGCCTAAAAATGAACTAAAAGTGCTCTTTTCTTCTGATGAATTTGCGAGGAAACCAGTGCATCACCTACTAAAATTAATGCAAGAAAATCAGCTTCAGGTTGCTTTCAAGGAAATTTATAAATTAGCGGAACTTATCATGACGATTCCGAGTTCTACTGCTACAGTCGAGCGTTCTTTTTCGGCTATGAAGAGAATACATACGTGTTATAGAGGAACACAAACTCAGGAAAGGTTATGCGGCCTAAGTTCACTCGCCATTGAAAAGACATTGCTGGTGGAACTGAAGAAAAGACCTTCATTTTATGATGATGTGCTAACACAATTCCTAAGGCAAAACAGGAGATTGGAACTGGTGTATAAATAAGTAAGTGAAATGAGTTTTTTGAGCCTTTCTTTGATTCAGTCGGGAAAATAATATTTTCCCAAGTGATTACTTTTTCAGATTTCTGTGCGTATTATATAGTTGTACATATTTAAAAATCGTAGAAAAATACAGATAATTCGTGCTTCACTCTAGTATTTGACAATGATATCCTAATCTTCTCACAACGAAGCGTTAACCCTTTTCACATAAACGGCGCGCGTGATGCATAATTATATCAGTTACTGAATTAAAGTATTCAAAATTATTCTACGATTAATTGCATTAGACCAATTAAGAAGAGCGCTGCTGCGCTATGCTCTCTTAAAACTTTCACACGTCGATAAAAATGCAATCGTACGCTCAAATTAACACGTGAATTTTGTAGCGCGGGTTGCATAACCCCCTCCTCAATAAAAGCACACCCAACCTAAATGGGCACGCGACGCCACTGGAAAAATTAATGTTTTTTCAAGGTGATATGAAATGCTTGCAGTATGCAAGCACCTTTTACTAGTATGTTATATATATCCTCGTCTGTAGGAAACGTCGATATATAATGATAACATATATATAGGAGGATACTAATGTTTAGGCACTTCTAGATGAACTGTAGATTTGAAATTTTTTTAGGCAGGATTTTGTGCAAAACCGACTAGAAAAAACGAAAATCTTGAAAAAGTGCAACAATGCAGCCGCTAAAAATTCGCAATTGTTTAAACAAATTTTCAAGGTTTATGTATTTTCGTTTATGCTACGAAGCTGAAATTCTTTTTAGAGATAGGATTTGTAAAAAAAAAACGAAACAGGGATTATAGAAATTTTGATATTTTAATTTGTTTGGCAGTTAAAAATTCTTAAAATTTAAACAATCAGGTAGATGTTTAGATATTACCGGGCAAGATAGTGTGCTGAAATTTTAAGTTATTTAGAGATTAGTCTATACAAACGAATAAACTTTTCAGTGTATCCATGAAATTGTTATTGCGGCCGTTAGAAATTAATTAATTTTAAACAATTAGATTAATGTTATTTCACTTCTAAATGTGCTACAAATTAAAAATTTGTTGGAAATGTGTGGCATTATTAACCCGATGTGGAAAACGTATAATATTCATAATATTGCTAAAATTAGCAAATGTTTTATTCCATTATTGTTCCATAAGGAAAAAAAGAAATTTGGTCCCAAGGAGAAATCTTTTGAATTAATGAAATATTTCCCATGATGAAATATCTCTCCAAAAAGTTAATGTATTTTAAGGTGAGATGAAATGCTTGCAGTATGCAAGCACCTTCTACTAGTCATTTTATATCGACGTTTCTTACAGAGGATGATATAACATACCTATAGGAGGAGACTAATGTTTAGGCATTTCCAAGAGAGCTGGAGGTTCGAACTTTTTTCTTAGGTAGGATTTTGTGCAAAACCGACTAGAAAAAACGAAAATCCGGAAAATGTGAAACAATGCGGACGCTAAAAATTCGCAATTGTTTAAACAAATTTTCAAATTTTTATGTATTTCCAAATGTGCTACGGAGCTGAAATTTTTTTTAGTGGTAGAATTTGTAAAAAATCGAAATAGGGATTATAAAAATTTTGATATTTAATTTTGTTGGCAGTTAAAAATTCTTAAATTTTAAACAAATTGGTAGATGCTTAGACACTACGCCGCAAGTTAGGTAGCTGAAATTTTCCAATTATTTAGAGTTCGCCTATGTAAACGAATAAACATTTCGATTTATCTATAAAATCGTTATTTTGGTCGTTAAAAATATTTAAATTTAAAAAATTAGAGAAATGTAATTTCACTTCTAATTGTGCTATAAAGTTAAAATTTGGCAGAAATGTGAGCATTATTAACCCAATGTGGGAAAAGTATATTATTCCTAAAATTGTCAAAATTAATGATTGTTTAAATCCATTATTGTTCCATAATGAAAAAACGAAAACCGGTCCTGAGGAGAAATCTTAAGAATTAAAGAATTAATTCTCATGATGAAATATCTCTTTGAAAAATTAATGTTTTTTCAAGGTGAGATGAAATTCTTGCAGTATGCAAGCACCTTCTACTAGTATATATATATATATATATATATATATATATATATATATATATATATATATATATATATATATATATGGATGTCAACAAGGTGTTGGGATGAGGATGAGTTCTCTCTCTGTAGCTGAAGAAGGAGTAGTTCCGAAAGCTTTACGTTTGTGATGTTTCTGTGTTTTTGTGTTATTTTACGTGTGTCGCTTCGACATCCCCGGTGCCTCGCCAACCTGCAGTCGTCTGATTGGTGAGTGCTCACTGGGTTTCCTCATCCCAACACCTTGTTGACATCCATATATCTATTTTACCTTTCCTTTTCCGTAAGCTGTTATATATATATATATATATATATATATATATATATATATATATATATATATATATATATATATATATATATATATATAGGAGGATCCTAATGTTTAGGCACTTCCAGATCAGTAGGAGATTCGAAATTATTTTCTTAGGTAGGATTATGTGCAAATCCAACTAGAAAAAAACGAAAATATTGAAAAAGTACAACGATGCATCCGCTAAAAACTCGCCATTTTTTAAACAAATTTTAAAAGTTTATGTATTTCCCAATATGGTACGTAGCTGAGATTTTTTAAGGGTAGAATTTGTAAAAAATAACTAAATAGGGATTATAGAAATTTTGATATTTTATTTTGGTTTGCTGTTAAAAATTCTTCAAATTTAAACATATAGGCAAATTTTTAGGTACTAGTTAGTTAGTTAGGTAGCATGTCTTCTGTCTTTTTCTTCAGTCTTTTATTAAGAATCCGTGTGATGATCTCCGACTTGCGTGACACAACGCTTATCGTCCTGTAGTCATTACTCTGCATTGCCTTTGTCTTCTTCTTTAGAGGGATCATTGTTACTTCTAGGAAATCCCGAGGCCAATCTCCCGTGTCGTAAATCTTATTAATTAATTTCATGATCGCTTTTAGTCCTTCTGATCCTATGACTTTAAGTATCTCAGCCGGTATTCCATCGCTGCCTGTGGCTTTCCCCTTCTTTAGTTCCACTATCGCTTTTTATACTTCGCTCTCCATAATACTTGGTCCTAAGTTGTCTTCTTCAATGTTTTCTTCATCTTCCAGTTCAATTTTTGCCGCTCCTATAATTCCTTAATGTATTCTTCCCATACCTGTGCTACATTCTTTGTTTCTGAGACTATCTCATCTGTATTCACATTTCCTTTACCACGAATTCCATTCGACTTCTTATCTTCTAATTCCAGAGCCCCAGCTTACATCATATCGTACCGTTCTAACTCCTCCATTTGTTCAATTTCAACAAATTTTTTTATATAATTTTCTCTAGCTTTATCTGTTACCATTCTCAACTCATTGTTTATACTTCTGTAGTTGCCTCTACCTTCTTCACTGTTTACGTTTCTGCATTTTCGTCTCTCATCCATTTTCTCCAGCTTTTCCTTAGTGATCCAAATTTTTCTGATTTTTACTTTCTCCGTATACGAAGTATAGAGAAAGTATTGTTTTCATGAAAAAAATCGAATTCGAGATTTCAACAGAAATGCATGTTTTAAGGTCCCCTGAACAAGTTTTGACTATTTTCTCGATGATGACTGTGTGTGTCTGTCTGTATGTGGTAGATTTTTATAGGCGCTCTAACTCAAAAACTATTAAACAGGTCAACGCAAAATTTTATATTTAACATTTTTATGCAAGTCGCAAGAACTGATTATTTTTTGGTAAAAATCGGTCGAACGGAAGTGGGTGTTTACTCTTATCACTTATCACTTATTTTGAAATATTTGCTTTAATATTTGATAAATCGAGTGTTTTGGGGTGGGATGGGATTATATAGCCTCTCCCACTCAAATGTCAACCTCACCTGCACGTGGTGCACCCTGCTTCACAGACAGGCTCTGGCGTCCGAGTGACTCCCGGGATAAGGAGTCCCCCCTCTACGAAATGCCAACGGCCTATTTAGGGGCGGATGAGAAGGTGGAGGGGTAGGGCACCCTCTTGCCCTTGGGGTGGGAAACTGCCCCTAAAGGCGGAGGAACTATTTCGATAGTCAACGGCATAGGATGGAGAAGGCAACAGGAAACCACTCCATTAAAGATCCTATTGGATATCCCGAGGGTAGCAACCATGGAAGGTTTTAGAAAGGAAGTTGCTACTGATCATGGTATTCGGAACCCAAGATCCGGCAGGGGATGTAGCAGGGCTTCTCAGGTCGTTATCCAACGAAATCCCTGTCAAAACGTCAAAATAGGTACTTGGAATGTCAGAACATTACTAAAAATAGGTAAATTAGAAGAAATAAAGAAAGAAATGGAGAAAAATGAGATTGATATCTTAGGTTTATGTGAAACAAGGTGGCAAGAGAAAGGAGATTTTTACAGTGATAAATTTAGAATAATTCATAGTGGAGGTGAAAAGAGAGGAAGGAATGGAATAGCAGTCATTATTAGTAAAAAATGGGCAAACAGTGTTTGCAATACATATCACATAAATGATAGGTGGCTGATGGTAAGAATGAGCATCGTGCCAACGGATACAGTGATAATACTAGCGTATTTTTCCAACAAGTAGTGCAGAAGAAGGAGAAGTAGAAAAGGTGTATGAAGAAATAGAAGAACTTATAAAGATGACAAAAGATAAAGATAATGTAATAATAATGGGAGACTTTAATGCTGTGATTGGATCTAGTCAAAATAGTAGAATGGTAGGAAAATTTGGTTTAGGTGAAACAAATGAAAGGGGAGAAAGATTAATTGAGTTTTGTGAACAGAATGAGATGATGGTATCAAACACTTTCTTTGAAGTTCCCAAAAGAAGAAGATACACATGGGAGGCGCCAGACAGAAGAAGGTTTCAAATAGATTATATTTTAGTAAAAAGAAGATATAAGAACCAGCTCAAATCGTGTTATAGTTACCCAGGTCTAGATGTAGACAGTGACCACAAGCTAGTCATGGCAAAATGCAATATTAGGTTTAAGAAAATAAAGAGAACAGTTAAAAAGAACTGGCATCTACAGGAACTGAAAGAGTTACCAACGGCTAATAATTACCAAGAAAAAACAAATGATTTTATGAGAAATTATGAAGGACAACTTAGTTGGGAGGAATTTAAAAAAGGGGTTAGTAAAGCTACAGAGGAAGTTATTGGAAAGAGAAATTTGGAGCCTAGAAAACCTTGGATGACTGAGGAGATACTGATTTTAATTGAAGAAAGGAACAAAATGAGGAAGAATGGAAATGATGAAACTTATAAAAAAGTTAAGAATGAGATTATTAACAAATGCAGAGAAGAAAAAGAGAGATGGACCAAAGAGATAGTGAAGGAAATTGAAGAAGATACAAAGGGAGGAAAGCAAGACAAAGCATACTTCAAAATAAAAACTCTCAAGTACAAACCAAGAACTAAATCGGCAATAGTTAAGGATAAGGAAGGAAATATGTTATGGGAAAATGAAAAAGTATATGCTCGGTGGAAAGAATACATAGAAGAATTATATAGTGTAAGAGATGTTGGAGATGGATGTAGATTTATTGAAAATGAAGAAGAAATAAGAAATGACGAGCTAGGCCCAACAATAACCAAAGAAGAGTTTTATAAAGCTATTAATAATCTTAATTCAGGCAAGTCAACAGGTGTTGATGATATACCTGCAGAACTTTTGAAGAACTTAGGGGAGGAAGCAAAAGAACATTTATTTAAAATTATAAAAGATTGTTACGAAAAGGAAAATTACCTGATGACTTTATAAAAAGTAAAACTATAAGTTTACCAAAGAAGGGGAATGCAGTGGAGTGTAGTAACTACAGAACAATTTCACTACTTTCGCATGCCTCAAAAGTTTTAATTTATATCGTGAAACTAACCCTATTAGTCCCCCTACAATGTCTCCTCTGTTACTTTGTAGCTATTCGCACTTTACCTCAACACACTTCCTCCTTATTGGCTATCCACCCTTCCTACTCCCCGCCTCCTCCGATCATCAACCTCCCCACATCACCCTGTCATTCCCCGCCCAGTGTGTCACTCTCAGTTACTCTATCGCTGAAGAAGGGCATAGACCCGATAAGCTTGCGTGTTTTTTTGTGTTTTTTTGTGTTTGTGTTTTCAACGTGTCTCTTCGACGCCCCCAGCAGCCTGCCATCTTGGTCCCCGACTTAGTAAGTGTCCGCTGGGCTTCCTTCAACACCTTGTTGCCACTCTCATCACTACCTTTTCATTTTCTTAAGGTAATGTGTATATATATATTAACTAAAGGAAAAGAAAAGGTAGTGATGAGGGTGGCAACAAGGTGTTGAGGGAAGCCCAGCGGACACTCACCAAGTTGAGGACCAAGCTGGCAGGCTGCTGGGGGCGTCGAAGAGACACGTAAAACACACGAACACAAAAACACACGCATATATATATATATATATATATATATATATATATATATATATATATATATATATATATATGTATGGCAACAAGGTGTTGGGATGAGAAAACATATATCCATTTTACCTTTCCTTTTCCGTAAGCTGTTATATTATTTTACCTTATCCTTTCGTGTCTGTCATCCTTTCTCCTTTACCAACTTTCCTATCGCCTTTATCTTTTATACTTCTCCTTCCATCATGGAAAATATCCGCCGTTTCCGTTATCACCTCCGCAAACATACATCATTAACTTGCCAGATTGAATTCCTCAATGGCTGCCTAGAACTAGGCCTCCCCCCCCCCCCCCCAAAGGTCTCACCGTGAGAACCCCCCTATCGGGCCTTCCCCCGCGTATCTGCTCATCTTTCGCCCTTACATATCACCTCATTATATATCGACGACTCTTACAGAGGAGGATATAATATCATTCTATATAGACGTTCCTTACAGAGGAGGAGGAGGATATAACATACTAGTAGTTGGTGCTTGCATACTGCAAGCATTTCATCTCACCTTGAAAAAACATTCATTATTCATCTTTCATGATTACACATATATTTTTAATTCTAAATATTTCACCTCCGCAGCGATTTTCGTTTTTCCCACACATAAAAATAATATTTTAAAACAATCCCCAAATGTTGCAATTTTAAAATTTTACACTTTCCACATTATGGGGTACTAATGCTACACATTTTAGCCAAATTTTTAAGTTGAAGCACTTCTAGAAGTAAAATAATATTTTTCTAATTGTTTAAAATTAAATAATTTTTAACGGCCGCCTCATTTAATATATGGTAAAATTGATATGTTTATTTACCCAAATTCACTACTCTGTAAATAATTTGAAAATTTCAGTTTCCTAGGTTATCCCGTAGTACAAAAATAGTTATCTATTTGTTTAAATTTTAAGAATTTTTAACTGCCAAACATATTAAAATATCAAAATTTGTATAATCCCTATTTCGTTTTTTTAAGAATTCTACTTTTAAAAAAAAATTTCAACTCCGTGGCACATGTAAAAATAATAGTTTAAAACGATCCCCAAATGTTGCAATTTTAAAATTTTACACTTTCTACATTATGGGGTACTAACGCTACACATTTTAGCCAAATTTTAAAGTTGTAGCACTTCTAGAAGTAAAATAATATTTTTCTAATTGTTTAAATTTAAATAATTTTTAACGGCCGCCGCAATTCATATATGGTAAAATTTAAATGTTTATTTGTGCAAATTTACTACTCTGTAAATAATTTGAAAATTTCAGCTTCCTAGCTCATACCGTAGTACCGTACTCTGTAGCATATGCAGAAATACATAAACCTTGAATATTTGTTTAAACAATTGCGAATTTTTAGCGGCCGCATTGTTGCACTTTTTAAAGATTTTCGCCTTTTCTAGTCGGTTTTGCACAAAATTCTACCTATGAAAAAAATTTCGAATCTCCAGCTTATCTGGAAGTGCCTAAACATTAGTATCCTCCTGTTATATGTTATCATTATATATCGACGACTCTTACAGAGGAGGAGGATATAACATACTAGTAGTTGGTGCTTGCATACTGCAAGCATTTCATCTCACCCTGAAAAAAACTCATTTTTCAGACAGATATTTCAGAGGATATAACAGGAGGATACTAATGTCCAGCCCAAACTACAAGAGCTAGAGAGCTCAAAGTTTCAGCTTTTGTAGATATGATGGAGAAACCTACAGATAAAATGAGACTTCTTACCTAAGTGACATGAGTTCGACTCCAGAAATTCCGAAATTTGCGTTTTTTCCCATAAGAAAAGCATTGCGCCATTTTTGTAAATTAATTATGGGCACTTACCGGTAAACTAGAAAAATTAAATTATCAGTGTTGCTAGATGGCCGCAATATCTATTAGGAATTATTGTTACTTTTGCTTACAGTGTCTTGGGTTCGACTCCAGAGACCCCGGAATATCTCCCATAAGTTAGCATGGGAAAACGTAATCTAGTGTGTAGACCAATCTAATAAGTTTAGGAAGCTGAAATTTTGCAAGATTATAGAACTTTTCTCATAACCAACTATAAAAATGGAAATTTTAAAATTGTTAATTTTCAGGGGTTGTTTTAACCCCATTTGAACATTAAAGTTTAATAATTTTTTAGGTTCTACGGGATGAGCTAGGAAGCTGCAATTTTCAAATTATTTACAGAACAGTGCATTTACACAAATAAACATTTCAATCTCTCCATAAACATTTCAATCTCTCCATATATATATTGCGGCAACCGTTAAAAATGTTTAAATTTTAAACAATTAGAAAAATATTATTTTACTTCTAGAAGTGCTACAACTTTAAAATTTGGCTCAAATGTGTAGCATTAGTACCCCATAATGGAGAAAATGTAAAATGTTTAAAATTGCAACATTTGGGGATTGTTTTAAACTATTATTTTTACATGTAGGAAAAATGAAAATCGCTGCAGAGGTGAAATCTTTAGAATTAATAGAATAATTTTAATGGTCAAATATCTGTCTGAAAAATTAATGTTTTTTCAAGGTGAGATGAAATGCTTGCAGCATGCAAGCACCTTCTACTAGTATGTTATATCCTCCTCTGTAAGAGTCGTCGATATATAATAGATATATAACAGGAGGATACTAATGTTTAGGCACTTCCAGATGTGCTGGAGATTCGAAATTTTTTTCTTAGGTAGGATTTTGTGCGAAATTGACTATAAAAAACGAAAGTCTTGAAAAAGTGCAACAATGCGGCCGCTAAAAATTCGCAATTGTTTAAAAAATGTTCAAGGTTTATGTATTTCCGAATGTGCCACGGAGTTGACATTTTTTTTATAAGTAGAATTCCTTAAAAAACGAAATAGGGATTATACAAATTTTGATATTTTAATTTGTTTGGCAGTTAAAAATTCTTAAAGTTTAAACAAATAGATAACTGTGTAGGTACTACGAGATGAGCTAGGAAGCTTAAATTTTCAAATTATTTACAGAGTAGTAAATTTGCACAAATAAACATTTCAATTTTACCATATATGAATTGCGGCGGCCATTAAAAATTATTTAAATTTTAACAATTAGAAAAATATTATTTTACTTCTAGAAGTGCTACAACCTAAAAATTTGGCTAAAATGTGTAGCATTAGTACCCCATAATGGAGAAAGTGTAAAATTTTTAAAATGGCAACATTTGGGGATTGTTTTAAACTATTATTTTTACATGTGGGAAAAACGAAAATCGCTGCGGAGGTGAAATCTTTATATTTGAAAGAATATTTGTAATGGTGAAATGTCTGTCTGAAAAATTAATGTTTTTTCAAGGTGATATAAAATGCTTGCAGTATGCAAGCACCAACTACTAGTGTATATGTATATATATATATATATATATATATATATATATATATATATATATATATATATATTATAACAGCTTACGGAAAAGGAAAGGTAAAATAGATATATGGATGTCAACAAGGTGTTGGGATGAGGAAATTCAGTGAAAACTCACCAATCAGACGACTTCAGGTTGGCGAGATCTCTCTCTGTAGCTGAAGAAGGAGTAGTTCCGAAAGCTTCTACGTTTGTGATGTTTCTGTGCTTTAGTGTTCTTTTACGTGTGTCGCTTCGACATCCCCGGGGCCTCGCCAACCTGAAGTCGTCTGATTGGTGAGTTTTCACTGGGTTTCCTCATCCCAACATCTTGTTGACATCCATATATATATATATATATATATATATATATATATATATATATATATATGTCCATTTTCTCCAGAATTTCCTTAGTGATCCATGGTTTTCTGATTTTCTTCTCTTGTTTTCCAATCTCTTTTTCCAAGGTATCCTTGATACTGGTTTTAATTTCTTCCCATTCTATATCCACTGTCTTTGTTTTGTTTTCCAAATTTCTTAGGCGATCTTCCAACTTCATGCTGACTACCTCCTGCCTTTCTTTCAATTTTCTAGGTCCCAAATCTGTTTTTCTTATTTATTTAAGCTTTATACTTACGTCAACTATTAGAAGGCTTTGATCTGAATCAGTGTCTGCTCCTGGTAATGCCTTGGCGGTCTTTATGCTGTTCCTGAATCTTTGTTTTACTATAACCATTTATTAGTCACTACAAGGTCATTATTGATGCAGAATTCTACCAGTTTTTCCCCTCCTCGATTTTTAATATTATTTATAAAGTCTAGAAGATGTGGGATTCGCTCTAATAATTCGATAAAAAACTATATTTCGTACTCTTTTTTTAATATATCATTTGAATCAAATAATACAAATTTCTTCCAGTCTAAAAAAAGACATACTATATGCTACATTGTAAGAATAGACCCAGTTAACATTTTTTTATGATACTGGCACGCGAAGAGGCAAATTTTCTCTTATTAAGTTAATTTTGCCACGCGAGCTAGATAAGGTTCGCCAGCCCTGCATTAGGCTATTCCCCAACAGCAACCAATTCTGCTGACGTAGAAGTTGTCGGAGCATTATTATCATAGTCATCACACCATTTTTGGCTATTTAGAAAAATTACACCTGTTTCGGCTCCAGTTTGCACAGTTATGTTGTGGTCTTTAAGATTTTTATTTCTACTTTCACAGCTAACATCAATGAGATTTTAATTTTTCACACTAACACTGCTACTAGAATCAGTTTTTTACTGCACTCCTTGAAATTTTTCTTCAAAGATGCTTTACACTTTTGTTGTGATTCTTCCAAAAGAGCACGCCTTTTCCTCTTAAATCCTCTTGATTCAAATCTTTATCCCGATCTCTCCCTGACATTTTAATACATAAATGGGGTAAATTATTCTTCTTATTGTAATAACGCTAAACTAAATAATTTTGTCGGATTAAAATAACGATGTTAATTATGATAATGATTAACGAATACAATAAAATTCCCTGCGATAACGCTACCTAGCTATTTGTGAATGAGGACTAGCGAAGTCCGATTGATCAAGTCCTCGAACAGCCAGTTCTCTTTTACAACGATCTTCTTCATCATCTAGTTCTTTGTGCTGAAACTTTTCAAACTCTGTAAACATTTCTTTAACTTCTAGTATTAAGATGCTGACTTATTAACTCAACGCCGTCCTAAGTATCGTAGATTGTACGATACATCTGGCGAGAACTTCACATCCCGCCGTCCGACGTACAATTTACGTCCAGGAAAGAGCGGTGTAATTGAATTTGTTTTGGATTTCCAAGTGGGAGGTGGAGCTTGCTGGGATCTATTTCTTTTCATCGTTCGACTCGATCTCAAACACATCCGCAAAACCTTTTAACCATTATTCTCTTCACGAGGGCATTCCGTGCGTGACTGCGCACGCTCAATGTTTCTTTCTTCCTCTCTCCAGATCTGTTTCTTTTAGTCTCTCGTCCCTATTCTCCAAATAAACATCCGCGAAAGCTTTCTAGACGATGTTTCGAGCGCGATTGCTCACGCATCGCGTTAGGCCCCTATGAGGCGCGAGGCCCTAGGTCGCCTAGCCCTGTATCCGCCTCTGTCTATATATAATGATATATGTATCCTCCTCTGTAAGTAGCGTCTATATATAATGATATGATAATGTATGATAATATATGATAATAAATGATAATATATGATAATAATAATGACATCATAAGAGGCGTCAATATAGTATAGATAATTTGAACAAACGCTCACTGTAAAACAACTAAACACTAACAATTAAATTAATCCTCCATCTTGCTTTTGGAGCATTTAAAATGGCGCCAGCAGCCGCAATCACCATTAGGACACGATGATGACGCTAAGCGTCGAAACCTAGGTCGTGTCCTAATAAAATAGTGGAAAATTACAAGATTTTTATTTAGTAATCAATATAATTAAATTGTTTCACAAAAACGAACTTTATCTATACAATGTATGAAGAAAGTAATAAACCAACATTGCAATATGCCATAACTCAAAAATCATTTGCGAATAATTTATAATGACAGATAATTAAATTGTATGGTAAAATATTCGGATTTCAAAAGTTTGGTACTGGGCGTTATCGGTTGCAATCCCGCCGCGAATTTTCAATCTCGGGATTTCGAGATTAAAAATTTACAATATCCTTATAAATTATATTTATATGCCAATTATGTATGTACTTTATAAGACTTTATTGTCAGATCCCGGATAATAAAGTTTTGTAACGAGACCAGACCGATAACGGACTTTGCTCTTCATTTTATTTTGTTTTTGCGCGCAGCCAACAGGGTGCGCGTCAGTTCTCTCTTCTCGTGTGGAAGCTTACAGAGCGTAGTGTGCGCCCCAGGCGATTAAAGGTGTTTGTGTTATTACGTGTAACTTTCATTTGTGCCGTTTCCTCTCCGAGAAACCCTAGCCCGTCACAGTTTTATAAAAGATTGAATAATATTATTTTATATAAAGAATCAGTAAATTTTAATATTTATCTCACTTTCATGCCGCCAATTTAGGGTTGCGTTGTTATAAGTAACAATTTACAAAGCAAATATTTGAAGAGCAACATCGAAATCAAATTACATATTTAAATATAATATGAAAAAATTACCAATAAAATTTGGTAATCTTCGATGCGTAAAAATTATACAATTGTTGAATAATTGAAAATCCCTAAATCCCGGGATTGAGATATTTAGCGGGATCTCAGGACTCGGCATATAACGGATCATATTTAATTACGAAAACTATTAAATTTTCAGAATGCCTATCGGGAATTTGTAAAACCAAGAAAGTAGAATAAATGCATGAAAAAAGATCATGCAAAGTTTGATAGACTCAGGTCTCAATATAATGACAAAATCATTTTCCTCCCTATGATAATAATCGCTGATTTAAAAAATCCCCTAATTAGCACTAAATAATAAATGACAGACATACCTTTACGAATAAATATTTGCGCTGTATCCTCCAGGTGCACCCGATAATATTCACATCGAAGACGTTTTGCTGACCCGTATACATTAAGGATGAAGTCGCTAAAACTTATAACTTGCGAATCTTTTTTCTCGTTCAGACTTAAGCAATCACGCTAAAATAAAACGATCCTGCTTGGGCATCAGGTCGAAGGAGAGCGATCACGGAACTAGTTCGTATTATTACTGGATGGTAACGTAGGAGGGACAGTGAGGAAGAAAAAAATACTTACGGCACAGTTAAAATTTCTAAGAGAGAGAGAGATAGAGGATAGCGATTGAGGTTTTGAGAAAAAAAGACCACTGCGGGATGCCTGCGTTATCGTCGGTTAGAGGCAGGGGAGAAGGAATAATTCGGGAAATGGTGGAGATACCCAAACCCAAGGATAGGGAAAGGGTAGGCCGTGAAAGGAAACTTTGTCACACCCCTGCAGTAATAGCCAGGCCTCCGAAATAGATATTTCTACCACTTTGTACCTCAGCATAGAGCATTCGAAAGAATTTTGGAGAACGAAGAAATTACTCGCAATGTGTTCTTACGATCGGTTTTTCCGTGTATTTTTTCTCTCGTTTTATCCGATGGGTCGCCAAGTAGACTATAAGCAAGAACTTTAGCTAGTAATAAAAATGACGGGAAAACACATCCAGCCATTCGTATTCCTTATGTGTCTTAGAATACGCATTCGGAATTACCATTTCGCCATTCGGAGATGAAACGCTTATTGCACTCGAAATATTCACTTGACGCCGCATTTGAGCATATTTAGGTTTTCACCTGTAATAGTGGTCTTTGGCAAGGTCTGATAGAATATGTAGGTATAAGCTGTCAAGTAATCATGCACTAGCGGTGTAGTGGTTAGTGTGTCGACTTCCCATTACAAAGTTCCGGAGTTCAAACCCCGCGAATGGAGGTTTTATAAACAAAACTATAATCGGTGCCTGGCAATAGGCAGAAGTACGGTCAGTATGGTAAAGAACCGAAAACAAATTATGTTGGCTGGTTCTAAATCCAATACAGCTGTAGGAGTGCTCGGGACGATTTTGAACGGCTACAGTACTGCGATGTGGAAAGCAAGAGGGAAACTACCAAATTACAATCCAAAGGAATGATTATATGGTTGGAAAATATGAGTTCTCTCGAGTCAAAACAATGCGGAAGTGAAAAAGTCTCCCAATCGGATGTCCTTGCCTTAAGGAAAACATTTGTCGAAAGTAATTTACGAATAGGCACCTGGGGCGTAGGAACGACGAGATAGGCAGGAAAGAAGAAATGAGAAGAAATAGAGTCGACATTATAGTACTGAGCGAAACTAGATGGAAAGGAGAAGGACCGCTCGACTGGGAAGAATTCACGGTAGTTTACTCAGGAGGAAATATTGGGGAAAGCGGAGTATCTCTGGTATTTAGGAAAGATATGATGAGAAGCGTGACAAAGATAATAGCAACGAACGATATACTGATGGCAATAAAGCTAAAAGCAGTCCCAGTGGACATGCTGATAATCCCGTTATGTATGCCAAAATCAGCTCATGAAGATGAAGAAATCGATGAGATTTATGAGTAAATTTATGAAATTTACGAAAAAGACGGAAGAGGAAAGGTAAACTGCATAATAATGTGAGATTGGAACAGCATAGTCGGAGAGGGACAAAAAGAAAATGTGTCGGGCAATACGGACTTGGGAAGAGAAATCGAGGAGGGGAGAAACTGGTAGAATTCTGCATCTATAATGCCCTTGTAGTGACTAATACATGGTTCAAAACCATAAACGAAGGTTATGCACATGGAAAAGCCCAGGAGATAGAATGAGATGCCAAATAGATTACATTCTAGTAAAACAAAGAGTCAGGAACAGCATAAAGACCGCCAAGTCATTACCAGGAGCTGACATTGATTCAGATCACAGCCTTCTAATAGCTGACGTAAGTACAAAGCTCATACAAATAAGAAAAACGAGAAGAGAAATACAGACCTGGGACATAGAAAAACTGAAAGAAAGTCAGGATGTAGTCAATATGAAGTTAGAAGATCGCCTAAGAAATTTGGAAGACAAACCAAAGACCGTGAATATAGAATGGGAAGAAATTAAAACTAGTATCAAGGATACCTTCTATAAAGAGAATGGAAAACAAGAAAAAAAAATCTGAAAAACTTGGATCACTAAGAAAATCCTGGAGAAATGGATGAGATACGAAAATGGAATAAAGTTAACAGTGAAGAAGACAGAGCCAACTATAGACGTATAAACAATGAGTTGAGATGGGTAACAGAAAAAGCTAGAGAAAATTGGATAAAAGAAAAATGTGACGAAATACAACAAATGGAGAAGTTCGACGGTACGATATTATGTACGCCGGGGTACTGGAATTAGAAGATAAGAAATCTAATGGAATATATAGTAAATGAATTATGAATAAGGATGGTAAGATAGTCTCAGATACAGCACAGGCATGGGAAGAATACATTAAGAAACTATGCAGCAAGCACGCAGGATCGGCCAAAATAGAACTGGAAGATGAGGAAAACATTAAAGAAGACAACTTAGGACAAAGTATTATGTAGAGCGAAGTAGAAAAAGCGATTGTGGAACTAAAGAAAGGGAAAGCTACAGGCAGTGATGGAATACCGGCTGAAGTACTTAAAGTCATGGGATCAGAAGGACTAAAAGCGATCTCGAAATTAATTAATAAGTTTTACGACACGGGAGATTGGCCTCGGGATTTCCTAGATGTAACAATGGTCCCTCTAAAGAAGAAGCCAAAGACAATGCAGTGTAAAGACTGCAGAACGATAAGCCTTCTGCCACACACTTCGAAGATCATCACGAGGATTCTTAATAAAAGGCTGGAGAAAAAGGAAGAAGAAATACTAGGAAGAGATCAATTCGGTTTCAGAAAAGGACGAGGAACTAGAGATGCTATAGGGGAAATTAGAATTATATCAGAAAGGGCAATGGAGTACAATCAAGATATCTGCGCATGTTTCGTGGACTGGCAGAAGGCCTTTGATAGAGTAAATTGGGTAATGTTGATGACGATATTAAAGGATATAGTGGTAGACTTGAAAGACAGGAGACTGATCAGGAATCTATATGTGAATCAAGTAGTAAAGGTCAGGTTGGAGAATGCGGGCATATGCGGAGTAAATATTGACTGAGGAGAAAGACAGGGCTGCTGCCTATCACCGAACCAATTCAATATATATGGAGAAAGTCTAATGCATGAAGCGTTAGAAGGCACAGGAGATGTCAAAATTGGAGGAAGGATTATAAGAACAGTAAAATACGCAGATGATCAAGTACTTCAAGCAAGAAAGGAAGAGGAACTCCAGAAAATGATAAATAGACTAGTAATAACAGGTAGAAAATCATCATCATCATGCTTCTGTCCAAAGACAGGTTTTAACTGAATCGCTGCCTCCATTTCTCCCTCTCCCTAGAAGCCTCTTTTATACCTCTATAAGTATTATATCCCTGCTTTATATTATCTAATATTCCTATTCTTTTTCTCCCTCTTCTTCCACTAATTTTTACTTCTAAGATCGTCCTTTGTAAACACTGTCTTCTCAATATGTGCCCTATCCAATTTGCTTTTCTTTTCCTGATTGTTTTTATTAGCGTCCTTTCTTCTCCCACCATTTCTAATACTTCTTCGTTTCTCTTCCTCTCTGTCCATTTCACTTTCATCATTCTTCTCCATACCCACATCTCAAAACTTTCTAAATATTTTTCCTCCTTTCTCCTTACCGTCCACGTCTCTGCACCATAAAGAGCTATGCTCCATATGTAGCATTTTGCTAATTTCTTCCTAGTTTCTAAATTTATTTTCTTGCTTGTGAGAAGCTCCTTCTTCTCGTTAAATGCTGCTTTTGCCATTGCAATCCTACTTCTGATGTCCTGTGTACTACTTCCATCCTGTGCTAAAATACTGCCGAGATATTTGAAACTACTTACTTGTTCCAATTTTTGGCCATTTACCATTATATTTAATTCTTTATGTTCCTTTGAAACCACCATGACTTTCGTTTTTTCTGCATTGATCTTCATTCCATATTGTTGGCCAACCTCCACTAGTCTGTCTGTCATCATCTGAAGCTCTTTCTCGTCTTCTGCTATTAAGCCCTGATCATCTGTGTATTTAATGGTGGTAATACTTTCACCTCCTATCTTAAATCCTTTCTCTTCCATCAACGCTTCGTCTGTTATTGTTTCTGCATAAATATTAAATATTGCTGGTGAAATAGGACATCCCTGCCTCACTCCCCTCCCTATTTAAGTACTTTCTGTTTCTTCTCCTTCAACCCTGACTCTAATCTTTTGATCAAAGTAAAGGTTTTTAGGCAGTCTTTTACCTTTCCAGTCTATTCCTATTTTGTTTAAAATACCCAGCATTTTATCCCATTTCACTCGGTCAAAAGCTTTCTCCCAATCTATAAAACCAAAATACATACCTTTATTGACTTCTAGCGCTCTTTCTATCATCATCCTCATACATCCTATAGCATCTCTAGTTCCTCTTCCTCTTCTGAAACCAAACTGATTATCTTGCAGCTCCTTTTCTATTTTACCTTCAATTCTTTTGGTTATTATTCTGGTTAGAACTTTAGCTGTATGAGAAATTAAACTAATAGTTCTGTAATTCTTACAACATTTTGCATTGTTCTTTTTCTCCAGTGGTATCATAACAACATATAAAAAATCTTCAGGCCATATGCCAGTATCATATACTTGGTTAAAAAATTTTGTTAGTTGCTTAACTGCTTTCGACCCCAAAACCTTAAGAACGTCCTCTGGTATATCATCACTCCCAACAGCCTTCCTTCTTTTCATGTCATCAATTGCTCTTTTAACTTCAGACTCGAGAATACTTGGTCCTAGCTGATCTTCTTCCACATCCTCTTCTTTATTTAATTCAATATTTCTTGGCTTTCCTTCTTTGTCATACAGCACCTCAATGTATTCTTTCCAGACATTCTTTACATTGTCTGGCTCCGAGACTATTTTACCACTTTTGTTCATGATTCCTTTACGTCCTATCTTTCTTGCCTTTTTCTTGAATAGTTCCCTTGCTTTGCTATACATGAGGTCTGTTCTACAAATTCTTTCACACTCGACAATATCCTCGCATTTCTCATTTATCCACTGTTCTCTGGCTTTATCTGTTTCTCTTCTTAAAGCATTATTTAACTCCTTGTACTTTCTTTGGCCTTCTTCAGTGTTTATGTTCTTCCACTTTCTCCGCTCTTCCATTTTTTGCAGCATGGCTGCTGTGATCCAGGGTTTTTTGTTTCTTTCACTCGTTATCTTTCCTACCTTCTTTTCCATTACATCTTTAATGTTGCTATGGATGTATCTCCACTCCTCATCTACATTCTTCCTATTTTCTTCAGCTCTCTCCCCCAACCTTTCCTCCAGCTCAGTCATTATAGCCTCCTTGTTTTTAAGGAGTTCCTCTAAGTTCCATTTCTTGTTAACTCTTATGTTTCTCTTAACGCTCTTCAGTCTACATTGTGTATTTTGCCACCAAAAGGTTGTGGTCGGATTCGATATCTGCTCCTGGTAGTGTTTTCACATTTTTAATGCCATTTCTAAATCTTTCATTGACTAGTATGTAATCTATCTGGTATCGTCTCTGGTCTCCTGGGCTTCTCCATGTGTAAAGTCTCCGCTGGTGATGCTTAAACCATGTATTAGTTACAATCAATCTATTTCTATGGGAGATTTCCACAAGTTTCTCCCCTCTTTCATTTCTCTTCCCTAGTCCATATTTCCCCACTATGTTATCTTCCTGTCCCTCTCCGACTACACTGTTCCAGTCTCCCATTACTAAGGTGGTGATCCTTCCTTTTCCCTCCTCCTCCAATATCTCCATAATCTGTTCATACATTTCATCTACTTCGTCGTCGCCAGCATTAATTGTTGGCATATACACTTGAATTATAAGCATTTCCACTGGCTCCATCTGAAGTTTTACGGCTATTAATCTATCATTAACTTAACCTTGCTAATTCTTTCAGCTATCTCTTTTCTCATTATAATCCCCACTCCCCTTTCCTTTTTCTCTCCTCCCGAGTAAATAATCTTTAATTCGTATGAATTTATCTTGCCTTCTCCTTTCCACCGAACTTCACTAAGACCTACTATACTTACATTATTCCTTCTCATTTCCCTTTTTAAGTTATCTAGTTCACCTCCTGAATTCATAGTCCTAACATTCCATGGGCCTATTCTTAATTTCTCACTACTTGCTTTCTTATTAATGTTCCATTTCCTCTGCGCATTCCCTAGGGTAGTCCCACCTGGAGATCCGATTGGGGGACTATTTTACCTCCGGAATATTTTACCCCAGAGAGATCCATAGAGGTATTTGCAGCTTTTCAGCCTATCATGGGAAATATAATGAGGTGGTTTCCCCTTGCTTTCCTCATCGCAGTTTCACAGAGTGATTACCCTTCTGTAGCTGTTCAGATTCACATGATCACCACCTACAGAGGTACTGTGCAAGCTGCTGCCCTTGCACAGGGGGATGTAAAACCCCCAAGACTGCTTCTTAGTCTGACTCTTCCCCTCAGACCTTTCCGGCCTGGATGGTCCTACCAGGAGAATTATCTCTCGCCGGCATAGCTCTTTGGTTCATAAGAGTACACAAACCCTCCCACCTCTGTAAGCTTATGCAGTCTTTAGGGAGGGAGGTAGAAAATACGGTATGGAATAAATACAGAAAAATCCAAGGTCATTCAAATACCGGGAAAAGAAGAGAATCTGAAAATTAGTATTGGAGGAAAGCCCTTATAATAAGTTTCAGACTATAAATACCTTGGAAGCATCATAACAAGAGAAGCAAAATTAGATCAGGACTAGAATAGAAAAAGCAAAAGTGGCTTTTAGAAGAAAGAAATACCTACTTACGGGGAATATAAGGGAAGATATCCGCAAGAAGTTCATAATATGCTATGTATGGAGTATAGCTATGTACGGGACAGAAACATGGACGCTAAGGAAAAATGACATCAAATACTTGGAAAGCTTTGAAATGAGGACTTGGAGGAGAATGCTGAAGATAAAATGGACGGATAGGAAAAACGATGAAGTGCTACAAAGAGTAGAAGAGAAGCGAATGATTATACAGACTATTAGAAAGAGGAAGGGAAACTGAGTTGGACATTACCTGAGGAGCGAGAGTATGATTATAGACCTGTTAGAAGGAAAATTAGATGGAAAGAGGTAGGAGAAGGTTTCAGATAATAGATGATTTGAAAGGGAAAGAGAGTCATCAAGATATGAAGAGGACAGCGGAAAATAGGAGTATATGGAGAACCAGGTTAAACCATGAATAATCACGGACCTGTCTACGGACAGACTATCTATGATGATGATGTCCTTAAGGTCGCTGGCCTAGGATAATAAATATACTTATCTATCTATCCCTCCCTCTCCCTCCATCGTAATGTAATGTCCCATTTATTTTTCCCTTCTTCTAACCATTCCCTCGTTTTTCATCCTATCTGTCCATTTTATCTTCAACATTCTTATCAATGGCAAAATTTTGAAGCATTTTATATCGTTCTTCCTGAATGTCCATATTTATGCTCCATACAAAGCAATACTCTGCACATAGCATTTTATCAATATATTTCGTATAACTTTTTTTGTTTTTCCCATCAGTTGGATTTTCTTTCTTCTGAAAGCGGCTTTTGCTTTCGCTATTCTAGTCCTTATTTTATCTCTCGTTATGGTGCTTCCAACGTAACTTGTTCTAATGGCATTCCACCCAAACCTATGTCCATGTTTTCTTCTTTACCCAATATCGTATGATCTTGGATTTTTCTGTATTTATTTCCATTCTGTATTTTCTACCTGTTATTAGCAGTCTATTTATAATTTTCTGGAGTTCCTTTTCCTTTCTCGCTAAAAGTACTTGATCATCCGCGTATATTACTGTTCTTATAATCCTTCCTCCAATCTTGAGATTTCCTGTGCCTTCTAGCGCTTCTTGCATTAGTCTTTCTCCATATATATTGAATAGGATTGGCGATAGGCCCCGTCTTATCCCTCTACCGATATTTACTCCGCTGGTGCCAGCGTTCTCCAACCTGACCTTCAGTACTTGATTCACGTATAGATTACTGATCAGTCTCTTGTCTTTCCAATCTACATCTATAGGTGAGGCGTTCGCCTCAGGCGCCTCTCGCAAGGGGCACCAAAGTTTGACCACCATGAAAATCACGATTTGGAATTAATAGCACCCAAAAATCGAAAACTTACATATCTTCAAAACTGAAAAAGGCCAACAAAGTCTAATTCCACGCTCTCCGTCTTATTTCTTAGCAAAACACGACACCGATTTCTTAGAAAAAATTTCGGCAATAAACCTTCCGGTCCCTAAGATTTAAATACAGTCATTTCTCGATTAACGAGGCAGATTCGTTCCTGAAAATCTCCGCGAAAATGAAAAACGAGTAAATTAAGAACCAATATCCTATAAGAAGTAATGAAAAAGAGGGAGGTTAGGTGCAAGGGCCAAGTCGATACACACGGATGAACTCCCAGCTGATAGACAAAATTATAGACATTTACTCGTGTAAAATGTCTCAAGTGATACTACTCTTCCCTTTTGCGTGTCCGGTGTGGAAGGCAACGGGAGACCTCCACACCATGTATGTAAGTAGCTATATTTCCTAGTCAAAAACCAGTCAATGAATTGGTAGGACTTGTCGTAAGACAGAACACTAGAATGAATAAATGAACGGGGAATGATTGTTGAAATTTTTAGTTTTTACGATCGAACTGAGTTATTATAATGTGACTAATTATATTTTCATACGAATATTAGCATTGAAAACCAAACGCTAAACCAAAAATCAGTCAAAATGTATTTTGAACACCTCACCGGAGTTAAAAAGTTCTATATAATATAATATTTCTTCATCTTAGATTTATTTTTGTCACATTAATTAGTCACTTGTTTTCTCTTACAGTAAACGCAGCGTTTGTATGAAACTAAATTAATCACATTTACATTTAGCTGTTGTTTTAGCAATATAAATAGTACGACGCTTTCCCATATGATTAAAGGATCTGCATATTTAACGTTTAAACTGACGCCTATATTATCTTGTTAAGTACTCGGAAGCTTCTCAGGCACGTAAACTATGTTTTTAATCCATAAGATAACTTAAACACAAAAATAGTAATGTCAATTTCAAGATTCAATTTCTCGTTTAATTTACGGCGACCGTTTGTTGGTGGAAACCAAACAATGGTTGTCACAAAGATTCTTTTATTGGCAACTATAAAAAACATTTTCCTGGCCTAAGGCCCTTTAACACTGTCCAATGAAAGCGCAAAGACAAATTATTTAGATTATTCAAATGCTATCGACACCTTTTCTAAATTAAAAGCTCGAAAAGTTACTTAATTGTCATCGGTATTATTTTTTCTATTGTGTAAGGTAATCAAGTTATACCAATCTTTGAGGTTGATAATTTAGAAAAAAGTATATGTAATTGGAAATGTTACCTTTTTTGTCAAATATATGTTGGATATAAGAAGAAATTAAATGCACTCTATTTAAGCTATATGTAAACAAGTTAGAGAAGAATAGCAGACCAAATTATATAAGGCGCATTTTTTTCACCAACTGTCGACTTTCCAGCGGAGTGAAGTATCGCAGATGTGATGCATTGCTGGTTGCATACATTTTAAGCTTCGATTCGTTTTAACGATTCATTCAAATTACTACCAACTAATGTTAGAGCCACTAAATTTATACAATGTTTAACTGCTATACAGACCAATATATTCTGAAATTTTCTTCCCCCTGAGTTGCAGGTTTCCAGAGATATTGCAGACAGATAGACGGCTGGACGGACAGACAAACCGAAATGTACTAAAAGAAGCGCTAAAAATGCACCTGATAGTTTTTTACAAAGAAAAGTAATTATATGATATGAATAAATACATTTCATTACGTACTTTTTTACTTTTTCAACATAGGTCTAATTCAAAGAGCTTAGCAAAGAAATTTAAAGGGGCGCCATATTTTATCTTGCCTCCGGCTGCGAACTCTCTGGGGTCGGCCCTGTCTATATCCTCTCATCAGCATTACCCTGTTTACTATATCAAAGGTCCTCTGCCAGTCGAAGAATCATACGCGGCAATCTGGGTTGTATTCTATTGTCCTTTCTGATACGATTCTCAATACAACGATAGCATCTCTGGTCCCTCGTACTTTTCTAAAGCCGAATTGATCTACCCCTAAGATTTTTTCGGCCTTTTCTCAAGAACTACCGTAATTGTCTTTCAAAATCGACAGATATATGTGAATGAAGTATAAAATTAAAACTAAGACACTTCCCCTCCTTCCTCTCTCCCATTTCCTACCTCTCACTCTCCTCTCAATTAAGCATGTAGCGCATCAGCGTGGATTAATTACAAAATCGGCGTGATATACAAATAGGCTTGGTAGGTTTCGATTTAAATCGATGAATGTCGATAAACATCGAATTTGTAAAACTTTCAAGTTCGACGAAAACGAATTGTCGTCGATAAGCGTCGATTTTTCACCTTTAAGTTTCCCACAAAATTATGCGACGTGTTTTTTAAATTTGGTTTACCACATTCACACAATGTATTTTAGCTCCAAAGATCCAAAACGGATAAGAAAGTTGGTATTTATCATACCAGATGGCAACACTTAACTCAGTATTTCTTACACTTGGCTTTCTAAGGTCTTTATGTCATTGTTTTAAGGGCCCATACTCTGCTGTCGCAAGGTCCAAAGGCACGGGTACGGTACAAAACAAAATAATCCGTTTATTGCACTCTGTCATTAGCCTCGATCAAATTCGATAATTCCTACGTGCCTTGTATAATTTTACGATATGATCAGCCGCCATATTCCTTTTACGCAAAAGTCAGGGAACGCATCTTGTGCCTTCTACCGATCTCCTTCAAGTTTAAAAGGTTTTTCCAAACTGAGAAATGATTACCGATCGCCAGATGTCCCTATAGTATTTTCACAAACATATTGACATAAACTTTATATTTTTAGGAGTCATACCCGCAATCCACCCTCTGAGTGCACTCGCATTTCGCACTATTTTTCTAATCAAGCATACAAGGTCTAATTGTTATACATACACTTTTAGCAAAATCTTAGTAGAAGGAATTCAATTTATATAATGTTCTAGATAAAAATCAATGAAATGTATTTTAAAACGTCGATATTCGTCTTTGATTTCTAGGAAATATAAACTCCATATCTGGCTTTTTAAGAAATTTAAACATCGAAAACTACCAAGTTTTATAAATTCATTAAAATAAACATCGATTTTCGTCGTTGATTAAAAAATAAACGTCGATTTTTAAGAGAAATAAACGCCGAAAACTAACAAGACTAGATATGATGTATTCTTGGGATGGTTGAATTAGTCGATGAGAAGCAATTACGAATGCAAAAGGAAAGTTAGTCACAGGAAAAATGGATGTAGCACGGATTTGGGAAGAATAAATTTATGTTCTACGATATACAACAAGTAGAAAAGATCAGCACAAATAGAACTGTAATAAAAAGGGCAGGACCTCAAGGTTTCCTAAAAGTAGTAACGATCCCTCTAAAGAAGCCAAAGACAATACTCAATGATAACCCTACTGCAACACACTTCTAAGATCATCACAAGAATTCTCAATATGAAACATATGAAACGCTTATTCTGTTACTCAGTGTGTAACGCTCCCTCCCCCCCCCTCTCCCCTCTGGCCTGCGTGTTTGTTGGGAACGCGCTATGCTCCATCTGCGGCATAAGATCCAGGGGCATCTGTTTGAAGAATCTATATAAATAATGAGCTATGCTTACATATAGGCTTAGTATTTTTCGATGTTTGTTTTTCTTATAATACGACAATTAAAATGGACGTTTATTTTCCCTATAAATCGGCGACGATTATCGACGTTTATTTTAATATATATTATTAGGCTCGGTAGTTTTCAACGTTTATTTTTCTTAAAAAGGAATCACTAATATCGTTTATTCCCAAAAACCGAGGATGAATATCAATATTTATTTTAATTCATATTATCGATTTATATCAACAAAAATCACATAAATTTGATTCTACCGATTAATTTTCACTAAAACATTATATATAAAAATAAAACTTCTTACATTCCGCATTTTTTGTTGCTCTCTAAACTTTGGTGAGTTTGCTTCGCCCACCAACCCGGAACAGCTAATTTTTCGGAATAAATCACAAGTAAATTATACACGTTAAATTGCACTTCCAATTCACAAAATCGAGACCATACAATAACAACGTTTATGTGACGTTAATATAACGCACAACCAAATATGAATATTTTGAAGAAAAATGTTATCACGTTGAGTGGCACAGGATAATGGCTGTGCAAAAAATTCCTGAGTACGAACATTGAACGACAGCATTAAAAGAAAAAACAAGATGGTCCAAACGGAACTTATGATGCCTACTTTCCATTTTATCATTTATTTAATAATTTTATTGCCTTTAATAGCTTTTAAATCACCGCGGATATGTTGCGTTTTGAGTTCCCAAATTTCATAATTTAGCGTTATAAAATACTACAAGTACATTCGAACGGAATAGTAAATTGATCACGCGTATTTGCGCAGCAAAAATAACGCGTGTATGTATTAGACTATACCGAATCCGAGTCCAGCAATAGTTGTTGCTATGGCAATACACTCGTAATGAGTGATAAAAACTGCAAAAAAGTCATTATTTACGCGAAATTCTAAGAAATACAATCGACAAGCGAAATTCTACGATAAAAATTAGAATCTTAATTCCTATCCTCAAATAATAGTACAAAACTCGCTGCGATATTACAATTATAAGATATTTTAATGTGGAAGATAAAATTATCCTGCACGATGGATTTCAGATTTCCAGTGTAAATCAAATGGGAAGGATAGTTCCTGGAATCGAACCCGTGACTTCAATCTTCGCAACAAAAACTACCCTCGGGAACTTGGTCCCAGTAGCAAGAAATTTTAACCAAGTTTCATGAAAATCGGTCTATTGGTTGAAAAGTTAATAGGAGGGGATGGACGGACAGACAGACAGACAGACGCAACGACTAAACTATATGCCTACTTCCATTCTGGAAAGTGGACTAATAAGCATGTTAGAAAGAATAAGGAATGAATTGTGGGTATGGCAACCAAAATTATATATTTTATGATTGTTTTTGAAAATACTATAGGGCAGGACTCCAGAAATATACTCGTAGTAGTAGATTTTTAACCTAACCAAACACGAAATGAATTATGGGAGAGTGAATTTTGTCAAGTAGGGTTATATACTTTCTATACCTGCTATAGGGATATTTGGCGATCAGTATTAATTCAATTTGGGAAAATCTTTCTTTTCACATCTTGGAGGTTACCTGCAGAAGTCATAAAACTTTTCAGTAAATTGAGTATGGAGACTAATCTTACCGTGTAAGCGACCAAAGGCGCGTAGGGATTATCAGATGTGGTCAATAAGCCGATAATAATGCCTTGTCCCGTACCCGTGACAGCTCAGGATGAATCCTTAAGACATAAGAGATCTTAGAATGGGTATGGAACACCGAATGAAGTGTGACTGTCTGGTATGACAAATATCGATTTTCTCTTTTGTTTTGAACGTTTAGCGTTAAAATATATTAAATTTGAGTGTGTTAAAGCAATTTAAAAATGCTGACGAATAATTTCATAGAAAATTTAGTAATGAAAAATCGACACTTATCGACGACAATTCATTTTCGTCGATTTTGACATTTTTGCGAATTCGATGTTCATCGACATTTATCGATTTAAGTCGAAACCTACCAAGTCTAGTTATATTGGTCCATGGAATCAACGGTAGATGCCTATTAAATCTTATTTTTTGTGATGTTTTCTTGAAGTCACTTAGTATGATGATGTATTTCCAAATTGTTGTCTAATACGCTTCATTCGGTGCGATGTTGAGAATCCAGGTTGTCAAGTTCGACATTTTATATAGTGTTTACCAACGCATAAGCCGAAATTTTTCTCAATTTTTTCGTTTACAAAACAGGGCATCGAACCGGAACGAACCGATACCGAAAAAACCGTTGTTTTAGCTGGAGTGAAATCGAGCCGAACGAAAAAAAAATATTTTTCTGAACCCTAACCGAAACCGAAAACCGTCATTTATTTCGTTCCATTTATTGGGTTCGCATAAACAGTCCGAGAGAAAGAAGGGTTTTTCCTTTTGCTTTAATATGAGTCTTTTTTGAAAGCCTCACTTTTCAACACCGAATAAGGCAATGGGTAACGATTTCCTTGAGAAGACATGCTCCTAAGCCTTTGGAGAGATGCATCTTTGTGATAATACCTGTCGATTCAATGGTGGGATTTTCCATTGACATCTCAATACATAGAGAGAGGGTCAAGGGTACGTCCTGCTGAGGTTTTCCAGAACCCTCTTAAACAAAGCTAGTGGAAAGTAACATATTGTTAATGGTACTTTGAAGACAGCCGCTAATCGTCATGGTACTCTCCCCCTGAGTATTACAGGTAAAAATGTTTCACGATTTTTACTTGGATATTGCTTAAAGCTGGAGGTTATTGTCCCCATAAACTTCCCTCCCTTCTCCGTAAGCATTGAACCCTTATATTCTGGTGGTCTTTCTCTAAAACTTATCCAGGAAGGATCGCTCCGCAGTCGTGATTTTGAGGTATTCTTACTTCTGTTAAATGTTACTGTGTGTAGATGTATGTCGTCTTAAGAAAATTTATGTAATTATATATTGTATGGTATTTGCAGCGCCGTAACTAGCAAGCGAAGCATCTGCCCCAAAGAAGGGGCGCCAAAATTGTTAAAGGCAAGTGGTGCATGTCATAAGGACGGGAGATTTCACTACTACTACTACTTGTTCCAGACATTACGCATTACACTTTATTTTCATAGAAAAATATTTTATCAAAAACATTATCAATAATATAATTTGCTTTAAACTGCCAATAAAACTTGCACACGAAATGATATTTTCAGTGTATGCGTGAAATATCTTTCTATTTGAAATGTTAAGTTGTCCATTATTACAATGCATTTGACTCGTTTTTTTTCCTCGCTACGCGTTTCAATTGTTTTATATTTACACGAAACTTTTCAAATAAATTTTCAATCGGTTATTGTCATTGATGCGTTTATTTCATTGTAAGCTTAGTGCAAACGCACTCGAAAGCTCGAGTCTAACAATGCAAAAATCCGAGATCAACAATTGAAATGTTGAAAAATCGGGAAAAAATGGAATATAAACTTAAAATATGAGCAAACACGAATTAAACAACAGAATCGAAAGTAAGAATAAGAATTTTCATTTTTTTATATGTGAAATAGTTTAAATCACGAGACAAAGTCTCGATCCTAAGATATTTTAAAATGTTAAATACTAAGGTCTACACATCGTGTTCCAGCCGATCATGTGTTAATCAAATGAAAAAACGAAAACTTTCCTGATACCGTACCCATGCCTTTTCGGGAGACGACTACCCGCTTAAAACCTACAAGAGTTCGCGCCGAGTATTCAGGCTAAAGATTTGTCGAAATCGTGCCGAACGTTCTTGCTTTATTTGCGTTTATACTGGGAGGTGACGTCACTCGAGGATTAATCTGTTTTTGTCCTTCGTGCGTTTTGCTAGGGAGATGCCTTTGAAATTCAACGGGAAAAGTTTTTGTGAAATAAAAAATGAAATATTATATCTTGACTTTCTTTGGATAGCAAGAAAACAAACTTTTGTTCTTTTAGGCATTCATTGTTTCAAGTTTTGAACTCCTACGATGATTCTAAATACCTAATTTTAATATGCGAATGATTAATATTCTACATTCAAATGCACTCCTCGTAAATAACGCAACGAATGCTGTTCATATTGGTTGCTATGAACAGAATTTCTCTCTCCTTCTCTCTCCCGTACTAATCTAAGAGCATTCAAAGCAGGCTTTCACCCATATGGTTTGAAATAACAATAGGATTTCGAGGTTTAACAATGTAATGGGTTGGCATGGAAACATCCCGTTAAAATGGCAAGATTTCCCGAAAATTACATTACATTACATTACACCTGACACACAAGATAGCAAATTATATAGCAGGAGTGGCCAAACCGCGGCTCGCGAACCGCATGTGGCTCTTTTATCTTACTTGCTTACTTGTTAGTATGCGGCTCTTTTAAATTTCCATTAAGCGGCGTGTCAAGGTTTTTCTCTACAGAATACAATAACGCAGGGTGGCTTGAGACGTTTTGGGGACGCCTAAGGAACCTGCATTACATCTGAATTGCTTCGGATACAAGCTTTTGTTTTACTGTTCGTAAATGTATGAGCGCAGAATGTGTCATGTGGCTCTCTAACTTCTGAAAATTGTCGTACCCCACTCCGAGAGCAAGTAATGGCCATCCCTAAACACATACATTAATAAACTACTTTTCAAAGTAGTATTTCCAAATCGAATCACGCATTTGTCATATCGTTCAGTCAGTTTCACTAAACCACTGCGACAGAAAGTTATGTTCTGCTGCCTAAATGCTAATGCTAATTCTTCAAGTGTTATGATCTGTTTTTTCCGAATGAGGCTGCGCATTTGCATGCAGCAACAGGGCACCCTCTCGTGTTTGTTCTTATGATGTGTCGAGATGGTACAAGGTGATCGAAAAGAATTTTTTTGTTTTCAGGAAGTTTTACTAGTTCATCTGCCATCATGATAAATTTCAATCCCACAGTTCATAGAGCTCTTTAAATATTATGTGTCCTATATGCATAGTAGAAATCGGCCATTATTATTAAGTAGCGTAATTGCCCGTCAAAGGCGACGGGAATGCGTGGAATAAGTATTACATGTAAGGCGCTTCCCATTCTTCCTCCTTTTCTCTCTACCTCTCTCCCATTCTCCCTCCCACTCCCCCTCCCATCCTCCCTTCCTCTCCCCCTCCCATTTTCCCTCCCCCTCCCATTCTACTCCCTTTCTCCTTCCCATTCTCTCTCATATTCTAAAAATGAATTTGTTTTATTTTTCTGTTTTTAGTCAAAAACTCATTCAATTTCGCAGAAAATTTACTCAAAATCTTTTTTTAATCAGCTATTTTAATCTTTATATATCACTTAGGAATCCTCATTAACATAATATCACATTATCAGCAAATAATGCAATATTAATTTATTTTCGTTACAATTGTATTGTTTATCGTTACTAATGCATTATTTAAACTTCAAAATAGCGTCGAAATCTTGTGAATATGTGGACAGATGCGACGCGTAATTATAATCCCGGCTAATCACACCTAATTTCACTAAACCGGCAACAACGCAAATCAGCTAGACCAGTGACGCCCAACCTTTTCCGCATGGCGGGCCACATCGTTGGTTGCGAATCCTTCGGCGGGCCGCATTGGAAGTTGCAAATTCTTCGCCGAGCCGGATTAGAGTTTAAATTAGAAGTTACCTACGTATATAGTCTGAGGTGCCAAATAAGTGAAAATCACTTTTAAATTAGGTTTATATGGTAAATATTTCATTACCAAAAGTTTTACTAACAAAATTTTCATAAAAATGTACGAATTTGAGTGTTAAATTTTTCCGATCGATTTTTCATTGTAGCTTCACGCGCAGCCTACAACTTTTATTCCAGTACATTTTTACATTTATCAAATGTTTAAGCAAATATTTCAAAATAACGGATAAGTGACAAGAGTAAACACCCACTTCTGGTTGACCGTTTTTACCAAAAACTAATCAGATCTTTTAACTTTTATAAAAATGTTAAATATAAAATGTCGCGTTGATCTGATTAATAGTTTTTGAGTTAGAGCACCCACAAAAAGCTATCACACGCGCGCACACGCACGCGCGCACACACAGACATCATCGAGAAAATGGTCAAAACGTGTTCAGGGGACCTCAAAACATGTATTTCCGTTGATATCTCGAAGTCGATTTTTTCATGAATACAATACTTTCCCCTGTACTACGTTTATGGAGAAAGTAAAAACTATGAAGTTTCTTATTCTGTTCATCTTTTTCCCGCCTACAATTCGAAATTCCTCATGTTAAACGGTTAATTCACATATTTTGGGTAAATCTTGCCGTTTCTTATACATTAATTGTTGGAAAATGAACTATTTAAATAATCATTCGTTTACATTGATACTTAATCCATTGTTACAACAATTGTCCAAAATGGCCGTCTTCAGCTTGGATGCAAATTCTGGCCCGTTGAAGTAGGGAACGTTAAACAGCACAAAGAACTGCAGCGTTATTAACGCGCCTCGCAGCATCAAATATTAGCTGAATAAGTTCTTCCTTCGTGCTCACTTTGGCTTCATACACAATGTTTTTCATTTGCTCCCACACATGGAAATCCAACGGAGTGAGATCCGGAAACCTCGGTGGCCAATCCTGCGCACCGTCACGACCGATCCATCGGTTAGGGAACTTCTTGTTAAGATACAGCGTACCGTTCCTACTAAAATGGGGGGTTTCCCGTCATGCTGGTAGTACATCTGAAGTCGTGTTTTCAGAGAAATATCTTCTAAGAGACCCGGCATTTCATTTTCCAAAACATCAGCATAAATGGCACCTGTCAGACGTGGCGGGAAGAAGTACGGTCCAACCAGCTGGTTCCCAATGACACCACACCACACGTTCACAGAAAAACGGAGTTGGAAGTTCCATTCAACTGCTCAGTGAGAATTTTCGCGAGCCCATAAATGGTAGTTTCTCGTGTTGTTTATTCCAACACGAGTAAACTGTGCCTCATCCGTGAACAGGATGTAGCGGTTCAGGCGGGGGTGTGCATTTAGCCAACGGCAGAATTTCAACCATATCCCCGGGTTGAAGATCCCGAACTTGCTGGATATGGTATAGATAGAGTCCCTCATCGTGTAATGTTTGCCAGATTCTCATTCGAGGAACGTTGAGGCGGGCGGACATTCCTTGTGTACTAAGACGTGGACGGCAGAAACGGAGTTTCCATCGCAAAACCCGTACACGAAGTACATATCCGCATACTCTTAATTTGAAAATGTAAACGGCATTATTAAAAGCTAATGATACCGCACGTGTCACAGCGCACTACACTGAACGCTAGCTTACGTTCTACTGACATGCTGCCTGCGAGCTTGCAAATTACGTCCACGTCTGTTGTGCAAGCGTCATGCTTCTCACTGTTGTAACAATGGATTAAGTATAAATATAGACCGATGACAAATTAAATAATACCTTTTCAACAATTGAAAATGTATACGAATAATTATTGAAAAAATGCATTTTTTCAGACATTGAGTTGTACAAATCAAAGGACGAGATAATTTCAATTGCCCGTAACTCGGTAACAAATGAGAAGCGGACCCATGTTCATATGATATTTTTTACTCAAAATCACTTAAGGAATAAGATCACGAAGTTATGACATAAAGTCACCGGACACCCTGTATATATATATATATATATATATATATATATATATATATATATATATATATATATATATATACGAATTAATAAAACTGAAACACGAAAACTCTTTTGCAGCTGTGCTTAAAGGAAAGTATATGCGCGTCATTTTAAATTACGATAATGTCATGTTTCTATAAGCAGTGTAACAACAATACAAACATTCTATTAATATTACAAATTTAATTTTTTTCTTTTGTTAGGAATTTACAGTCGGAGAATGATTCATTCGAATGTCAATTGTTATAAAATACAAATCGAACACAATAAATAATTCATTATGACGTCCCTGATTCCCCTTAATAGCATAAATTAGACGCGATCTTAACATTTTGTGTATCTGTTCCGATTGAAAAGCATTAAGCTCGCAACCATGGCAATTAACATTTTCCATTGTGTAAACCGTAAAATAGTCCCTTTTTTCCAAGATAAAAGTTAATAATTACGCTAATTCAATTGGTATTTGAATTCTGCTTTCAAAAATAAGAAAACTTATTCTTTTTTACATAGAACTGCTCAAGTCCCGAGTTCGCATCTCAGTTTTAAATAATTTAAAAATGCAATTTTATAAAGCCCTGCACCGAATGAACTTACTTTCCCATGCTTTTCTTATGAGGGAAGGATGGGGTAAAAGCAACCCCTTAAATGAAAACATAAAAAAATACACCCGAGGTGCGCACCCTCAGGTTTTCCTAAGTACTCATGCCAAGTTTCAGCTTTCTAGGTCTCTTGGTTTTGGAGTTACATCGTTAACACATAAACACACAAACAAACACACGTTTACTTTTATTTATATGTTTATACTTTTCCCACAGTAGGGTACTAAAGCCAAATTTTAAAGTTATAGCACATCTAGAAGTGAAATGATATTTATCTAATTGTTTAAATTTTAAAAAATTTCAACGACCGCAACAACATATTCATCGAGATTCTCAAATTTATATTTGGGTATGTGCACTAAGCTCTAAATAGCATTAAAATTTCAGCTCCAACACAACATAACTTTTTTCACGATTCTCTAATATTTCCTGTTTTTGGATATTGACGTCGTTATACGTGTACGGCGTAGTTTCAAATCAATTGCATTATAATACAATCCACTCTTTAGAAGCACTTAATTAAAGCTATTATATATACAGTTCATCAACCCTCATAATTGAAAGGAGTAACGTTCTTTTATTTAATAACATATATTGCGTTTTAAAATTATTACGTCATCGTATGTTTACGTCTTTGATTGAAATCAACGTAATAATAAGAATTTCCCTATTAAAAAGCATTAAAGCCATGTTATTATAATACGGACTAGAGAGCATGCGCTTCGCTGTCACAATAAGTTGATTTTGATTTTTTTAAATAATTAATTTGATCAGACATTTATTTGACAAAATATCTAAACTTCTTTCTTCGTAAATAGAACAGAAGATTCTATTTAATTTATTTTCCCAAGTGATGTGATAAATAAAAATAAACTGATGTGGGCAACACATGACTTTCTCCATATTTGTATGGCAAATTACATGTTGTTAGCTCTTGGATCGTTGTCAATATTTACTTCCGGTTGACAATTAAGAAAAGAAAAAGGAGCGTTACTAAGACGTAACTAAGCGTCAATTGTTAACAACAGTCTTCGGTAGGTGGCGTGGTGGTGGCAGCTAAAAATATAAGATATCTCTTAAACAATGTATTATATGGAAAAATGTATCAAACAAAGGTTGTAGGAAATTTTATTTTCTACAACTTTTATTCCAATACATTTTTACATTTATCAAATATTTCAAAATAACGGACAAGAGTAAACACCCACTTCTGGTTGACCGATTTTTATCAAAAACTAATCAGATCTTCGAACTTTTATAAAAATGTTAGATATAAAATTTTGCGTTGACCCGATTAATAGGTTTTTAGTTAGAGCGCCCACGAAAATCTATCACATACAGACAGACACACAGACATCATCGAGAAAATAGTCAAAACGTGTTCAGGGAACCTTAAAACATGCATTTCCGTTGAAATCTCGAATTCGATTTTTTTCACGAAAACAATACTTTCTCTATACTTCGTATATGGAGAAAGTAATAAACATAGATTCTTATTCTCATCGTCGACTTTTGCCTTCGGTTCGAAATCGCTCAAGTTAAAAGTTTAAATCACATTTATTGGAAAACATTAAGCTTTTTAAAGATATGCTGTTGTTAAATTTTCTTCCGTGCGCACGCAACATTTGGAAAATGAAGGGAAATGGATTATCTACGACAAAGAAATGAACGCAAATACGTCTATTTTCTTTCTGTATACACAGCGTTTGTGAGTGAGAAGAAATGGTTCATTTACGACTAAAAAATGAACGTGAACGTAAAGGTTATACTACAAATATTTGAGTGAGATTTTTTATAAATAATTGTCGATTGTTTTATTAATTACAACTGATTAGGAAATAAGTCGGTGAATCAAATATTCGTTATTTCCTTGGCATCACTTTTGGCCCGTCATTTTTCATTTCTTAGTCATAATACTAAGCCATTAACATTTACCTATTTTGACATTATTGCATAAAACCTTAAGAACGCCTCCGCCTCGCATGCGTGCAATCATGCTGTGTGCATCATTCCTCTCTTGTTAAGTCATTCATTGATGATTCATATTCGCCGTGGCTACTTTTTTGCACAAAAAATTTCTCATCCACGATCGACGTTTCTTCTTTTTTGCTACTTGGTTGTTAATTACATAATTTGCAGCAGCACAAATGAACAGATATTCCTCGTTCAAGGACATATTGTCTACTGACTTGTCTAACCAATGTGAACGCTTCAAAAATTTATACTTGAATTAGATTTGTATATACTAAATCGTATACAAATCTAGGACAAGTCTTATACTTGTATATGCATTTATCATATACATGTATATAGTTGAACGTACCTTTGAACCTCGAGATTGTATTGTCGTCCTTATACTATATGCGTAAGGAAAGTGTGTTTTGAATGTTTTAGTACGAGAGAGAGAGAGTAGGCGCCGGAATTATTTATAACTAGGGAGATGTCAGTTTAAATTCCACGGGAATGGTTTTCATGAAATAAAAAATTTACATAAATATACCTTGACTTTCTTCGGGTGGCAATAAAACAAACTTTTGTTCTTTTAGGCGTTCGTTGTTTCAAGTTTCGAACTTTTACGATGATTCTAAGTAATTTTAACATGCGAATGATTAATGTTTTACATTCATATGTATTCCTCCTCGTAAATAACAAATAACGCAACGAATGTTGTTTACATTGGTTGCTATGAAATGAATTTCTCTCCTCTTCTCTCTCTCGTACTAATTGTAAGAGCATTCAAAGCACGCTTTCACCCATGAGGATTGAAATAACAATAGGATTTACCAGGTTTAACAATGCAATGCGTTGTCATGGCAACCCACCGTTAAACGGCAAGATTTACCCAAAATATGTGAATTAACCGTTTAACATGAGGAATTTCGAATTGTAGGCGGGAAAAAGATGAACAGAATAAGAAACTTCATAGTTTTTACTTTCTCCATAAACGTAGTACAGGGGAAAGTATTGTATTCATGAAAAAATCGACTTCGAGATATCAACGGAAATACATGTTTTGAGGTCCCCTGAACACGTTTTGACCATTTTCTCGATGATGTCTGTGTGTGCGCGCGTGCGTGTGCGCGCGTGTGATAGCTTTTTGTGGGTGCTCTAACTCAAAAACTATTAATCAGATCAACGCGACATTTTATATTTAACATTTTTATAAAAGTTAAAAGATCTGATTAGTTTTTGGTAAAAACGGTCAACCAGAAGTGGGTGTTTACTCTTGTCACTTATCCGTTATTATGAAATATTTGCTTAAACATTTGATAAATGTAAAAATGTACTGGAATAAAAGTTGTAGGAAATATCATTTTCTACAACCTTTGTTTGATACATTTTTCCATATAATACATTGTTTAAGAGATATCTTATATTTTTAGCTGCCACGCCACCTACCGAGGACTATTGTTAACAATTGACGCTTAATTACGTCTTAGTAACGCTCCTTTTTCTTTTCTTAATTGTTGGAGCTGTGTGGCTATATCCAATATCAGAAGGTTATGGTTTGAGTTTATTTCTGTTCTTTGTCAAGTCTAAGATTTTCTCGCCGTCTCTTAAAATATTTATTATTATGTAACCTATTTGGAATTTCTAGAAATATTACAGATATGCAGAAAGTCATGTAGTGGCCACAGCAGATTTTTTCTTTAAAAAGGGCTCGATTCGAAGATCATAGGTTAATCCTTTCTAATTTAGATCTCAAAAAGAATAAAAGTCTGCAAGTCAAAAAGTCGATTTTCACGTGTTATCATATGGGAAATGGAAAGGCCTATCTTGGAGTCAAACCAAGGACTTTTTTCGAGTCTTCTTTTCGCCATCATCTTACAATATGTGAATCGATCATTCCTGCCAAATATCGAAAATGAATCTCGTTCCATTATCGAGTTATTCGCATTTTTATAGCGTGACAGAGGGAGCCACAAAGGGACAGAAGTAGCCTTTGATTATTGTTAGATTAAAGTCGTGTTTTTCATTAACCAACGATGTGGCCCGCCATGCGGAAAAGGTTGGGCGTCACTGGTCTTGATGATTTGCATTGTTGCTGGTTTAGTGAAATTAGGTGTGATTAGCCGGGATTATAATTACGCGTCGCATCTGTCCACATATTCACAAGATTTCGACGCTATTTTGAAGTTTAAATTATACATTAGTAACGATAAACAATACAATTGTAACGAAAATAAATTAATATTGCATTATTTGCTGATAATGTGATATTATGTTAATGAGGATTCCTAAGTGATATATAAAGATTAAAATAGCTGATTAAAAAAAGATTTTGAGTAAATTTTCTGCGAAATTGAATGAGTTTTTGACTAAAAACAGAAAAATAAAACATTCATTTTTAGAATATGAGAGAGAATGGGAAGGAGAAAGGGAGCAGAATGGGAGGGGGAGGGAAAATGGGAGGGAGGAGAATGGGAGGGGGAGAGGAAGGGAGGATGGGAGGGGGAGTGGGAGGGAGAATGGGAGAGAGGAAGAGAGAAAAGGAGGAAGAATGGGAAGCGCCTTACATGTAATACTTATTCCACGCATTCCCGTCGCCTTTGACGGGCAATTACGCGAACGAGTCATCCGGTTCTCCACAATTCCACTTTAAAGCTGTTTCGCAATTTAACGTACTTTCAGCAATACGCAGAATCAAAACTACAGCCCAGGGTGCTGATGGTATTCCTATAATTATTATAAACAAATTAATACATCTATTACTCCCCGTACTTACTAACATTTTCAACCACTCTTTATTACAGGGAAAATTCCCATCGCAATGGAAACACGCGTTAGTCCGCCCAATTCCAAAGAAATCTCTCACCGAAAACAATGACTATCGACCGATTAGCTTTCTTCCCACTTTATCAAAAGCCCTGGAGCGACTTGCACACGAACAGGTAGCAGATTTTCTCGACATTAATCATCTACTTGACCCCCATCAATCTGGCTTTCGGAAGTCTCATAGCACCACCACCGCGCTAATTAAAATAACTGATGATATACGCAGACACATGGATGACAGAAAACTCACGGTACTAATATTGCTTGATTTTAGTAAAGCGTTTGACTCAGTAGATAAAGACATACTCCTAGCAAAACTCCGCTGCATGAGATTCTCTTCACCTTCAATAGAGTGGTTCTCTTCGTACCTTAGCAACCGTTCCCAGCAAGTCATCTACAACGATTCCTCGTCCTCTCGGCTTAATGTTAACCAAGGCGTACCGCAGGGCTCAATTTTAGGTCCTCTCTTGTTCTCTTTATTCATAAATGATTGTTCTCAATACTTAACTTACTCCAAGCATCATTTGTACGCCGATGATCTCCAAATCTACTTAGACACAAAACCCAATAACTTATCTCTTTCCATAGCTAACATAAATCATGACTTGGCCCAACTTCAAGAATGGAGCTACGATAATTTTCTCACCATAAACCCCTTGAAATCTCAAGCCATTTTAATCGGTTATCCGAAACTACTGGCATCTATAAACCTTGCAGAGTCAGTTCCTCTGTCTTTGAACGGCTCAGTTATACCCTATTGCAAAATCGTAAAAAATCTCGGGATTCTAATTAATGAAACGCTCACCTGGAATAATCATATAATAAAAATCTGCAAGACGGTAAACTCCTCCTTACACACTCTAAGGCCTCTCGTTAACATTCTTCCCTCGTCACTAAAAATACAGCTAGTGACCTCCCTAATTTTTCCTCACTTCGATTATTGTGATGTTGTATACCAGGACTTATCAAAGGAACTCGCCATTAAGCTACAACGTTCTCATAACGCCTGCATCAGATTCATATTTAATCTTAAAAAATCTGACCATGTCTCAGAATACTTCCGTCGACTCTCCTGTCTAAAACTTGATTCCCGAAGAAACCTTCACCTTCTCTCTCTATTGTATCAAATTCTAAATAACAACATCCCTTCTTATCTTTCATCTAATTTTGTCACCATTAATACAGTTCACCATTGCAATACCAGAGGATGTGATAAACTACTAACTCCACTTCATAGAACAGAAATTTACAACAAATCCTTTACTGTCACTGCTTGTAAACTCTGGAATGGCCTTCCAACGTTAATAAAAAACCCTCTATCTCTAAGCACTTTTAAACGCTTGTATTACAAGCATCTTCTCTCACTTCCCATGCATTGAACCACACTCTATCTTTCCTTTCAGGTTGTCACAAGAATGCGCTTATTAGGCATAAATTTATAATTTTATTTAATTTAATTTTCCTGTATCATAATGACGATGTAATCTCCCAGGCATATCTTACCCTACAATCCCTGTTCCCCTCTCACCCCCTCCCTCATATGGATATAAATGTATGTACATATGTTTGTATTTATGAATGTTTTTTCCTCTCTGTTTCTCATATAATAGATTTTTTTTCTTTTCCTTCCCCTGAACTATTTAGGAATTTTCGCGGTTTTTTACACCTCTCTTCTCTTCGTAGGTGTTTTCCGCAGTGGGAATTTTTCTGTGTTAAAACATAACCGATACACAGTTTTTTATGACCCACAAAACTAACATTCTTTGGTAATGCTCTGTTATCTACTAACAAATATATTAACTTGTAATTAATTTGTATTTTGTTAAAATCTGTATGTATTTAATTCCTCTTATTTTGTAAATATTGTAATTACTTATATGACGAAAGGGTTAAATGTAAGAAGGGACTACATAGTCTCAATTTCGCCCTAATAAAGTCGTTTGTCTGTCTGTCTGTCTGTCTTAATAATAATGGCCGATTTCTACTATGCATATAGGACACATAATATTTAAAGAGCTCTATGAACTGTGGGATTGAAATTTATCATGATGGCAGATGAAATAGTAAAACTTCCTGAAAACAAAAAAATTCTTTTCGATCACCTTGTACCATCTCGACACATCATAAGAACAAACACGAGAGGGTGCCCTGTTGCTGCATGCAAATGCGCAGCCTCATTCGGAAAAAACAGATCATAACACTTGAAGAATTAGCATTAGCATTTAGGCAGCAGAACATAACTTTCTGTCGCAGTGGTTTAGTGAAACTGACTGAACGATATGACAAATGCGTGATTCGATTTGGAAATACTACTTTGAAAAGTAGTTTATTAATGTGTGTGTTTAGGGATGGCCATTACTTGCTCTCGGAGTGGGGTACGACAATTTTCAGAAGTTAGAGAGCCACATGACACATTTTAAAATAATTCAAGGATGGGGTATTTAACTTACATTAGTTATGCGAAGAGAAGGATTTAAATCTCATTCGTAAATCTCCAAAAATTACGTTTTAATACGATTTTCACGTTTTCACGCATTTTATTTATATTGGACCACTGTTGTCCCAATTGTTGAATTCTATTCTTGGCCTCATAATAAATGCACCAATTTAGTGCTTTAACACGGGCCAGACTTATATACATGGGTATAACTTATTTACTGAATGTATTAAGTAATTAGAGGGAGGAAGGAAAAGAGAATGGGAATGAGCAGAAATTGAGGAAGAGGAAGAGGACGTAGCATTTGTATGGGATTAAAAGGAGCTGAAGTACAAAAATAACAATAATAAATTATAATTTATTTTTAAAAATTCATAAAACCAAATATAGGTCACGTACTTTTCAATGGATTTCTTTAACTAATACTAATACCTAACACTAACACTAACCTAACACTAACACCAAATATTTCGAACCAAATTTCAAATAGGAGTGAAAAAATTACATTTTATGACTTTTATTTAAATTTCATTTACTAAAGCGATTTTTCTGGAAAATTTTCAAAACTAATATAGTTAAAAGAAAAGTGCGATCTTAAAATATAGTCAAACTCATTGCAGTTCATGTAAGTATTTAGTTAATAGTAATTTACTACACATTTTTCCTTTGATGGTAAAATTACAGTTCGTTCACATTTTATCCTATTTTTTACGAGTTAATAAGAGTAAAATAATTCATTTATTAAGTTAAATTCTATACGTTCTAAATTACTTATAATTTGCTCAAATATTTCAAGTAAATTTCTGCAAATTCGTTATGCTTTATATCTTATTATTTCGATTTTCCTCTTATCTTCAGCAAATATTTGGATAATCATTTGGTCTCTCTGCAAATAATTATTTAACATTATAATTAAAACAAAGATAACTTTCAAAAACACTGATTTGATTGCCCATGAAAGCCAAACCAGATCACAGCCATATTACTGATTTTTCATATAGAAATCATATATATTTGGAATACTTTTATGATAATAACGTCATATTTGACGGGCAATTACGCTACTATAATATAAAATTGCCAATTCCCATTGAAAATCATTGTCCTGCTTGCTATGATAGCTGAAATTCCTTATTGTTGAGCATCTGCTTTTTTCCGATTAAAAACATTTCTTCGTCAATTCGGCATCGGTTTGAATTTAGTCTTCAAAAATAAGAAACCTCATTCTTTTAGCTATGGATTTGTTTTTGTCCCGAGTTTTTATCTGAATTATAACTAATTTAAGAATGCAAATTTATGAAACTCGGCACAGATTTCCATGTTTATCTTGTGGAGTATCGAAATGGAACATTGGGGTAAAAAAAAACCCACTAAAACTTTTAAAAAATTGGAATTTTCGATTTTTCTGGTTGGTTATACCTAATAACCTATCATCTTGCCAAATTTCAGGTCCGTGGTATATCTAGAAGTACCTTTGGTTTTATATCATATATATATCATCCGTCAGAAGCAGCTATATATATATATATATTTATTTATTTAAATGCTCTAGTATATCACGTTGATTACACGACGGAATTTATATCTACGTAATCTATTTGAATGAAATTAAATGGTCAGAAGTTAAATTTTTTGTGCTATTCCCCACCCGAAACAACACACAACAACTCCAGGTTTTCTTAAAATTCTCCTCGTGTTTTTCATACCTTCCACTACTACTCATGATAAAGAACCGTGCGACCCAGGTGTGGTTCGAACCAACGACCGAAATATCGCGAGGCAGTTGCTCCATCCGCCTATGGTTTCGCTACCCTTTCCACTTTAAATCAATCTAAAACAAATTTATTGACAAAATACTCTTCAAGATCAACCAAAGCCTCGTGAAATGTAAGGATAACGATTTAATTGAATTATACTTTCGAAATTACCTAATGCTCTGCCTCAAGTCACGGTATAATTTGCGAGAGGCGCAGGGAAATATTTTCAAGTCAAAAATATTGATTACAGTATTATAATTTTAGCTCGGCATCACGTCTGTAATAAATTCTACAATAGACCAGATCGGTGAGTTACAATGCAATGTGTTTAGTTAAATGGAGGCAACAATTTTCCATAGTTGCAATCAGATAACAGCCATAAGATTTCAACTTTCACTTCAAAATCTAAATAAAATAAGCATAGGTAAACAAAGGCACCATAAAATCGCAAAATTCCTTATTTGATGTTGTAAGTTTTAAATTTAAAGTCTTAAATTTCAGTTTTATGAAAAAAACTTTAAATCACAGAAAATGCAATGCGCATGTGGAACTGATCCCCGCAAAATGGCTGACATTAGCAACGTGAAATTAACCAATGTCGACGTCAGCCGTGTGTATCTGGATAATACGACCCGCATGCAATTCTCATTGTGCAGCGAAGCCAATAAAGTCACTTGGAGACATTTAATGTTAGTTTTACTGCGTTTCAATTGCATTTTAGGTGTTTTCATTTGAAATATTCTCTCAAGTTTTCAATAAAAAAACTTTGATTCCGGTATTGGGTAAATTTTCAGTTTCTGTCACAGTTTAAACGCCTTTCTCTAAGAACCTCTTCCAAATATGCACAGTGCCGGTAAAGCATTGAAGGGGGCCCAGAAGCGAATATCTATGGGGGGCCCACGAGATTAATGTATATCGTAATAGCGAAAGATTTATGGGGCCCCCAGTTTAAAAATTATAACTTTTTGGGAGTGTATTTATTGGAAATTAGTTTAGTAAAGTGTTTTAGTAAAAGTTTATGCAAAATTTACACCCTATATTTTAATTATTGAGACCTCCTAACTTAAGGGGCTCCCAGAAGCCTCGCATCCACCTCACTTTCCCCCCCCCCCCTCCCCTCCTCCCATTTGGCCGGCTCTGAATGTGCAATAGAAGAAACAATATTAGCCAGTCTTGGAGATTAGCATAGATATAGAAAATTATAAAATGATGCTATTAAATCGTATGGTGAATTATTTTTACTTTAAAATGCAACTTCTTTTTGTCGAAAAAGTTAAAATGAAAATTTATTGGAAGTTCGTCGTGTTTTCGGCAGGCAATTGATTGTTAATTTGCCGTTTGATAAATTTTTGTTCAAAATTATATTTTGGAAATTTCCTGTCCTCCATTTAAACGACTTTGCATTTAAGAACTTTCATTTAAACATGAGGCAGTCGAATATATGTCGTTATCTCGAGCCGAAACAATTGACGCCGTTGCTCCTATCGCTCACCGCGAGTACATATCCCACCGAAACGGGTGTCGCCTCCCGAAACTCCTTATAATAGGACGATGACCCCGATTATAGGCGGCTTATGGAGCGGGGGCAGTTAGTTTCCTTTTTTTCTCTCGAAATTAGTTCCCAAAGGCAGTCGTTGTTTTCGAGGCGTGATAAGAATAAATGGCGCAAAACAGAACTGGAAACCGACACGACAGCACCTACATGTCTCTTAAATTTCCTTCTAGACCTAGTAAAATTTGCTTTTAATCGTGCGAAGACTTCGGGGAATTCATTGTGATCCAGACTATGATGATTAAATTCGCCAAATAGCTGCAGTTTATCTCTGCTGGCTTCTTTTCAGATGTGTCGTTTTTATCTGACGTAGAAATGTTTGTTTTGCTAATTTTTTTAATTGAAAACCTTTAAGATAGGCTTTGATGTGTTTCTTCTATTCCATCCATGCAATTTGTCGCTCGATTTAAGTAGGGTTCACGTATGAGTTCTCATTTTTTTGCCTGCTATCCAGAATGGAAATAGATTTACAGTTTCTTCGTTGTGTCTGTCTGTCCCCCTTATTAACTTTTGGACCAATAGACCGATTTTCATGGCGCTTGATGGAAATCTCTTGCTACTGTGGCCAAGCTCCCGAGGATAGTTTTTGTTTCGAAGATTGAAAAGTCCTGGGATCGATTCCAGCAACTATTCTTCCCATTTGATTTACATGAGAAATCTGAAATCCATCATGCAGGGTAATTTTCTCTTTCGCATTAAAATGTCTTAGATTTGTAATATCGGTGCGGGATTTGTACTTTTCTCTGAGAAAAGTAATGGAAATTTCAATGTTTATCGTAGAATTTTGCTTATCTATCGTATTTCTTCGAATTTAGCGTAAACATTGGCTTTCGCCGTCTTACTCGCTCATTGCGAGAGTGTTGCCATTGCAACGACAATTGTTGGGCTCGAATTCGGTATAATCTAGTAATACAGATACTAATCAATTCTGTGCTAATCAATCTGTAAAAAAAATATTATTATCTGTAAATGATTGGAGCATACAAACATCTGACCATCTGATTCTTAAAAGTAATGAATTTCCATTCATTAAATTTAAAATAATTATGTGGAAAGTAGGCATCCGTAAGTTGGATCATCTTGTTTACGTTAATAAGACGTACTCCTATTTTTGTCGACACATGCAAAAATAAATAAAAACTAAATCTTGATATCAGGTTTTAAAGAAAAAAATGTTTACTTTTTGTCCAGAAATGTATTCGCTGGGTCACATTTCAGGGAATAGTCGTAAATGTCAAAACTGCGAACGTTTGGAACCAAAGCTAATGGGAAAGAAGAGTTTGGCGGAATGGAAATCAAGACGGAGGACACGGCGTGATAAACCTTTTAATCATAAAAATACAAAAAATACGACGTAAATATAGTCATTTTGAAGAAACGCAAAAAAATTCGTTATACTCATCGACGATCGTTATCCTGCGATGATATTGAGGATGACAATAAAGTCTATCTAGCATCTATCTAGAATACACTATCGGTGAATTGCCACTGATGATGGCTGCCTTGTAGCCGAAATGCACATTTGGTTTACATAAACCTTTTACGGCTTTTGGAGCAGTGGTTCTCAACCGAAAGGTTATTGCGGACCGTAATATTAACTGAAAGTTTATCTTGGACCGGTATACCTATTATCCGAAAATGCCACCGAGCACCGGTGTGATCAATTTTAAAACACCAACCATTTGACAATTTTACACTTTAAAAACTGGAAACCCAATCCTCTCATCAGTCAAATTTTGCCCATTGCAGAACTTTTACGAGGAAAATGGATTATCGCGGATCGGCAAACACTGGAACAGCAGCGGTTGAGAAACACTCTTTTGAATAATTCTGGCTTATCAGTTTAATTTCTTAATTTCCCCCTCACTAGAAGTTTCTTTCCTCTGAAAGTGGATTTCGCATTCGCCATTTCAGTCCTCGTTTTGCGTCTCTGCTTATGATGCAAAACACGCTTTCCTCCTGGTCTCTGCCCTTTCCCGACAGTGGCGGATCCAAGGGGAGGGGACCAATCGCCCCTCCCACACCCTTCATCCCTCCACTGCCGGAAGCATTCCTTAAACCTAGGGTTACCATATTCTAATGTCCCAAAACCGGGACATATCTAGTTTTGAAGAGACTAAAACCGGGACAAAATCGGGACGTTGTTTATAAAAGCTAACTTGTACTAATGGTGTACAGTTATTTTATTCTTTTATTGTAATTACAAAATAAAGCTATTACTTGCTTTTATGGCGGTGGGTTTTAGTACCAAACTCTGGAGTACCGAGTTCGAATCTCGTTACCAGTGAAGTACCTGAACCCTTCTTGGCCCGCCAAGTAATTCCTCGGGGGCCCCGGGAAAACTTGAATAATAACGGATGATATCTGTCATCCGGTGCCATGGTTCTGAATGTGTTTAAAGTCATTGGGCAGTGATAGTTGCACGGTTCCGCCATATAAAATACCATGATTTCTTTAGTTCATTTAAATATATAACAGGTGAAGTGAAGCAACAGAGTTACATTTTGACGGTTTCTTTAAAAATGCTAATTATATACAATAACATTTTAGTATAAAATATAAGTAGATCAAATTGTCATTTTAATGGGGTGGAAACTGCATGCTTTCCGATGCACGATATTTCGGAGAAGTAGGATCTTTCAATGGAATCTTTTCCTATTAGCTAGCTTTGGGCTCCTCTTTGGTCCTGGGCTCCCGCTAGGCGGGGGCGTCTGCTACGCCCCTGCTTGTTACTTAAGTCGATCGTTAAAGTTATAAAAAACCATTCATATTTTTCACTAGCATGAACCTTTACTAGAAAATCATTGTTATTTTTTATTTTTTCATAAAACTCACTACAACTTAAATCAAGATTGAACTGATTGAAAGTCTAAAAGCTTGACTTTTATTCCTTTTTCTGGTAAAAAATATCGTACAACGAAAGGTATAATTTTGATTTCTTTTCTGTTAGAAGCATCAATTGTAATGCACACAAAATTAGACTGACTTAAGTCTTCACGAAGTTCATCGATTGCCATTGGTTTAATAACATTTAGAATGATAGCCTCACACTTAGTTCTGGCTAGACCAAACTTTGGTTCAAACAACTTAGAAATTAAGTTCGACGAGCAGTCAGTTGTTTTGAAGCTTAAATTGTGAACGGCAGTATGAAATGCAAAAGTTGCTTCTTTGGAAGCTATTAATAAATCTTTTTCAACTGGTTCAGTGCTTTTAAAAATGGCAGAAGGGATGAAGTACTACCAGCTGCAACCAAACTAGCTTTATGTTTGGCACATTGAAGATGTCCTTTTATGTCAGAACGTCCACCGTGAGAAACTGAGAGTTCTGAGAAACATTGTGTACACTTAACCCTATCAGATTGCCCACAAACTTTTTCAAAAACGGATATTCTTTTTGTAATTCATCGTTAAATTTACAGCTTCTTTTCGGCATTAGATTAACTGAAATAAAAGGGCAAAATATTTAATAAAAACTCACGCAAATATACTACAAGGACAGAATAAATTGGAAAATTCAATTATAGTAGACCACTTATTTAAACAATAATGAAATTAAAATTCATTTATCATAGAAACGTGCTAGAGAGAATAAATGAAAGTAGAAGCATTATGAAAGCTATAAGAAAGAGGAAAGCGAATTGGAAGGGTAAAATTTAAGAAAGGATTGTTTGCAGAAAAGAATAATAGAAGAAAAGATTGAGGGAGGAAGAGGAAGATATAATATGATGACAGACCTAATGATGGGAAGGGATTATGAAGAGTTGAGGGAGGCGGCACAGGACCGGGCAACATGGAGAGAGCAGTTTAAATGAAACCTGTCCGAGGACAGATTCACCAAAGAAGAAGAAGAAGAAACGTATATAAATTAATCTATAATATAATAAAAATACTATGAAAATTGTAAATAAATGTGTTAATGATTAAAATCTTACAAAGATTAAGATGAGTGATTATTAATAAGAAAGAAAAGTGAAATAGTGATAGATCTAAAATACACCTAAATTACATAAGTAAACAAAAAATTAAAAGCATCTTAAAACGTCATATAAATGCCAAAAATGCTAAAAAAAATGCATTTACTTAAATTCCATAAAAGTGAATGTGTATAAACTTAGAAGTTAAAGTTGAAAATTCATAATCAAAAATTACAAGACGAATTATAAGATAAAGTTCGCGACTCTAACAATTCACGAATCAGATAGAAGATATTAGGCTGTTAATTTATTACTGGCTTGAGAGAGGTCTAAAAACTGCTAGGCGTGAATTGGATGGAGATCAATAAATAGTTGTTGAATGATAGAATTTCTACAGAGAAGTTTGTATGGAGATTTTATTAATTTAAACAAGTGATCTCCCATAGTAGAATTTAGCCAAGTAAAGAACAAATACTATAACCGCACCTACCTCTCAAATTCACAGCCACACGGAGCGTGCACCGAACTGATAATGAGATGGCGTAAATCAAATAATTGTAGACTGGTGTAAATTTCTGCAGAGAATTTTGAATGGAGATTTAATTAATTTAAACAATCTGTCTCCCGATGTAGAATTTGGTCTAATAAAGCACAAATACTATAATTGCACCTACCTCTCAAATTCACAGCCACACGGAGCGTGCACTGTACTGACAATGAGATGGGAAGAGTTTCTCGCTTAGTTCGGCTTCTAACACAGGGATTCAGCCAAGTGACAAACACTCAATAGTCAGTCAAGAGCGTCAAGAGTCTTCGAGGATGCGTGGTGGAGGAAAAACTGTCGAACCACTATAAGAGTTGCTCGATGCATTTCTCGCTTCAGTCGACACAATTAATAACATTTGATACAATGTTTTCGATATACACATTTCTCGCTGCATATTTCTCCTTATAGTGAACAGCGGGCCTAACCGAGACATTCCGGGACATTTCAGTGTCAGCCGGGACAAATTTGCTAACCGGAAGGGACACCGGGACAGACCCTTCAAACCGGGACTGTCCCGGCCAAACCGGTAAGCCTACTTAAACCCAATCCTCGCAAAATTCCTTGATTATTCGGTCCATACGGCAAGGGAGAGAAAGACCCTTGACAGGGACTGGACGGGGTAAAAATGTTGTCAAGAGTTCAAGAGAGGGGTTAAGGGAAGGGCGAATTTGTAACAAGACACAAGTCTCACTAGGTGTTGGGTCATAATATGAGTCTAACGTCTTTAACAAATCAGTAAAAGTAAAACTCTCAGGATCCTCAGTGACAATAATGAAGTAAGCACACTCAACACTGTGTCCCTAACCACTGTGAGAAAGATAGCTTTCTTTCTGTCTTCGTCAATGATAAGATTTGCTTTGAAGAAATAGTTTAGTTTTTTACACCAAGAAGTCCACGATGTCGCAGGGTTATACTCACTAATGGAACCAAAACAACTCTGCATGTTTGAAGCAAAAGAAACACAATTAACAACACAGAAGTTCTCAAATCCGAGCCTCATCGCCAATGTTGCATTCCGTAACCCAGATAAATAAATAATAACCTGAATACCAACTAATGGCTGATTTACAACTGATTTATTTAACAGAGCAGAAATAGAACACAATCAAACATACATCAGACCCAACTCGGCTCTTCGCAACTCAAGCTGTTCCAACACATGGGCCCCCCCCCCCCTAAAAGCCATTCCATCACTTTCCATTGTTCAATCTATTCTATAAATCCAACTCGGGAATCAAAATTGTCAGAGGGCACATTGCACAGAGGTTGTCCAAAAGCTTGAAGTGCTTCGTCATATTCCATAATACCTGGCCTAAATGAAATTTGCTGGAATTTAAACTTATATCACAAGGTTTAAAAGTTTAACCTGATTCTTAATTTAGGAGTAGTTCATAATAGAAGTTCTTGATAAACCATGAAATACCTTAGTATTCTGCATGATCTCATTCAGCCCCTTGCAATTTTATGTTAATGAAATAAGCCAGTACAGTGGCGGATCCAAGGGAGGGGCGATGGGGGCGATCGCCCTCCCCCCCTTGGATGACCCCATTGCCCTCCACTGGGTACATTCTTAAATTCATTCCGCGCAACATTCCTTGTTTCTACACCAAAGATTAAGTCTGTATGACAAGGAAAAGAAAGGTTCTGATGGAGGTAGGGATTTTCAAAATGTATGGTCATCGGCAGAGGCTGAATCAAGAGGGGGGGAGGGGCAATTGGGGCGATCGCCCTCCCCTTGGGAAGTTTCTGGATCCCTGAGCCAGTATGATGTTATATATCAAATGGGGAAGATATTTAAATTATTTCCATTAGCTATATATTATGATTTTTGGAAATTATTACAGGTTTAACCAAAATGTTTGCTGTAATTATAGCTGCCACCTCTTTGTGTTTGACCTGGAATCTCCAGGTTTGGGTATGTCTTCTCCTGGCTACAAGGTAAGCCATAATATCTCTGGATATTAGAAAAAATTTTTAAAATTTTGCATTCAAAAACTATAACAGAGATATCTCATGATGAGTTGCCTAAATATGATTGTATAAATAACAAATTCAACACAATTGAAAGTTGGCAACTCTTAGCCAGTGCCTTTTATTGGGTTAGCCTGAAAATCCCACATTTGAACTTATAGTAACATTTACAGGCTTGCAGCATTTTGAAAGATTATTAGTGTGTATTACATTTACAAATTTAATTTAATTAATTTTCCATTTGGATTTTTTTACTTTCTCTCTTACTCTCTCTATGGCATTAGTACATTTGTTGAAAAATAAATACAATTCATGAACTTTAAAATTTCTGAATACTATAAAAATTCTAATTTAACATGAACTTAAAAATTCCTGAATATTATAAAGATTCTTATTTAATAAAAAACACTTGAATCATTTTCTAAAGATAGGACTACTTGAAGAGCATTTAACATTACAGGGTAACTTGTTATAAACCACTGAGACAGAATCTTCTGATTAGAGTGAAACAGTTCAGGGTTTTGTTTGACCAACATAGATCAGTTATATACATAAATGTAGTGATGAGAGTGGCAACAAGGTGTTGAAGAAAGCCCAACGGACACTTACCAAGTTGAGGACCAAGTTGGCAGGCTGCTGGGGACGTCAAAGAGGCACATGTAAATAAACACACACACAGAAAAAATGCAAGCTTATCGGGCCTATGCCCTTCTTCAGTGATGAAGATAGAGTAACTGAAAGTGACACACTGGGTGGGGAATGACAGGGTGATGTGGGAAGGCTGATGATTGGAGGAGGTGGGGAGTGGGAAGGGTAGATAGCCAATAAGGAGGGAGTATGGTAAGGTAAAGCGCAAATATCTACAATGTAACTGAGGAGACATTGTAAGGAGGCTAATAGGGTTAGCAGAGGTTGAGGCCAGGTGGGGAGAAAGAGTCAAGAAGATGTATATGGGCTAGTTCCCAATGTCGGAGAAGGGGGGCAGGAGTGTCATTGGGTAAGGCACGAATAACCCTTACATTGTACATTGAAGGGGATATTGTGGGCATTGGCTTGTAATGCAACTAGGAGAAACTGAGAGAAATGCTATTCCAGTGACCGTTCATACAGATGTTTAATGGATTGCTGGTGAGGCCTATGTAAAACGCAGGACATAGGGTGCAGGTGAGGAGGTAAATGACGTTATGGGTGGTGCAGCTGCTTCTAGAGGTGATGAGGTAGGTGATATTGGTGGAGGGACTCGAGAAAGTAGATGAGGGTAGATGGATAGGGCAAGTGAGACAGCGAGGTTTGCCGCAGGGGTGAGACCCTATGGCAAGAGGCGTGGTAGAAGTGGGAAGTTCCTTCATCCACAAGATATTTCCCAAATTGGGGGGCCGGCGGAAGGAGAGAAGTGGGGGGATTGGCAAAAAAGTTGGTAAAGAGGGACTGGTGGGAGGAATAGGTAAGAATTGGGTGGGCAGCATAGAGGATTGTTTTGAGGGCTTCGTGGATACCAGGAAGGAAAAGTGTCATAAGAGTGAGTGGAGGGGTTTGATGCAGGGATAGTGGGTGTGTGAGGATGGGATCTATTGTGGGTAGGCGTCATCGCCCTATGGATCTGTTCGCGGGCCAAGACTGGAGGGTAGCCACGTTTGAGAAGAGCATCCTCGAGGACAGAGTAATACTGTAGAAGGGAAGCTCTATCAGAACAAAGCCTCCATCCTTGTCAAGCAAGGGCATAGGGGATAGAGGTTTTGGTATGAAGAGGATGGCAGCTATCAAAGTTGAGGTATTGGAGGCTGTTGGTGGGTTTGATATGAACACACATGCAGATTTTATTGTCTTGGAGGTAAAGATCAACGTCCAGGAATGTGATGTGGGAGGTAGAGGATTGGTGGGTGAAGGAGAGTGAAGGGTGGGAGGAGAGGCATAATAGAAAGGAAAGGAGAGAGTCAGGTCCATGCACCCAAATGAGGAAGACAAGAGTGGCCTGAGAGGTACGTTGAGGAAGAGTCTCTCCCATTCTCCAAAGTAACAATTTGCGTATGAAGGTGCCATTCGAGTCCCATCACAGTACCTCTAATTTGAAGGTAGTGACGCCCATCGAAGGAGAAGTTGTTCATTTTGAGCACCATTTCTGCTAAGTCTAATAAGAAATGGGAAGACAGTCTTGCATTGGGTGGTCTTGAGTCCAGGATTTTACTAAGGGCAGAGAGTCCGTCATTGTGGGAGATGTTTGTGTAGAGGGAACAGACATCGATAGTGGCCAAAATGGTATTGGGTGGGAGAGGGGAGGGCAGGCGTTTGAGACATTTGAGAAAGTGGTTAGTGTCTTGGATGAAGGAAGGGAATTGATGAATGAGAGGTTGTAGGTGGGAGTCAACAAAGGCGGAGATGCTTACTGCAGGGGAATAAAGCTGGCAACAATGGGGCGGCCAGGGATGTAGGGTTTATGGATTTTAGGGAGAAGGTGTGGGTGTGCGGGGTTTGTTGGTGATCATTATAGCAATGGCGGAATCGGGAAGGCCTTCCTGTTTTCCTGAGGAATGAAGATAGGATGAAATTTGGGAGGAGTGGTGGTCTGTGGGGTTGGAAATAAGGTGATGGTAAAAGGTTTCGTCATTGTATTTGGCACAATCCATCACAACCATGGCGGTGCCCTTGTCGGCAGGGAGGATGATGGTATTGTTATTGTAACAGTGGATGGGGAAAAGCTGGTATGGAGAATGTTATACTTATTTAGGTAATATTCTGTCACAAGATGGAAGAAATCAGGACAAGAATACCAATAGCACAGGAAGCTTTTATGAGATGATGAGAGCTTTTGATAGAAGCATGCCTAAAGAAATATACAATGCTTTACCAGGAGAGCAATATGGCACTCCACATGTCTTTTATGGCCTTCTTTTGCAGGGAGAATACTTTGTTGGCATATCTATGATGGCCCCAAAAGATTGCATCATATGACAAATAAGAATCAATCTGTGCATAATGTAACAATTTTAACATTTCAATATTGACAATTTTGGATAATCTAGGTAGCATAAAAACTCTAGTAGATAATTTTTTTTTAATGGCATCAATATGGGCATTCCAACTGAGATCTTCACTTTTAGACAGGCCGAGAAATTTAATTGAAGGAACCCTTTCTATGTAAGACAAATTTAATCTTATTAGGGGACTGGAAGTTGGAAGTGAGTTTTTAATATGAAATTGTAGATATACAGACTTTTTATTATTGATCTCTAAATGATTAGAAGAGCACCACTGGTGCATATCTTGGACATTGATTAACTTAGGGTGATCATTAGAAAATATGAGACAGGAAGTATCATCATCATATAGCAAAGGTTTACTGGTGGACAGTTTATGGGGGAGTTCCGTTAGAAATATCATAAATAACAAGGGACCTAAATTCGAACCCTGAGGAATGCCAATGGATACATTAAGGGGCCTAGAGGTTACAGTATTTAAGCCACTAGAACTGAGGTGAGAATATCTAACAACTTGCTGCCAGTCAGAAAAAAAGATCTAACTCAGTCTAGAGCATTACCAGAAATTCCACAACTTCTTAGCTTCAATGCCAATAATCTGTGATCAATAGCATCAAAGGCTTTTTTAAGGTCATAAAAAATACTAAAAGTAAGGAAATTCTCATCTAGGGCATAATAGACATAGTTCATGAAGTTAAAACATGCTGAAATAGTGGATTTGGATTTCCTGAAACCATGCTGAGAGTCTTGTAAAATTGAAATTATTCCAAAAAGTTTCTCAAGCAGAAATAAAAAACTTTTTCAAATATTTTTTAGAACACTGACAAAACAGAGATAGGGGGAAAGTTTTCGGAATTGGATGAAATGCCCTTTATTGGTATATGTGTAACTGCCACTAATTTGACATTGCCAGGAAAACAACCTTCAACATGAGATAGATTAATAATGTCAACCAAGGGAGAAACAATATATTTAATAGATTCCTTTACTACAGGAATTGGGATTTCATCTAAACCACTAGACCATTTATTTTTGAGAGAGTTGACTATCTCTAATCTTTCATTAGGATCAGTGGGTTATAAGAGTAAAGTATGAGGATAGGTAGTGACACTATATTGACAGGGTAATAATTGATCAGGAGATGGTATTGCTGAAGAAGCTTGGCAAAATTGTAAATTAAACCTTTTTGCTATTGAAACAGGGTCAGACACAGTTTCATCATTAAACAAAATGTGGGATGGACTGTGGTTATTTGCAGGTGCCTTAGTATTATGGTTAATGATTTCCCATGCAGATTTCACAGGATTACTTGAGGAAATAATGTAGTCTTCATTGACTGATTTCTAGGACTCAGCAATCAATTGTTTAAATTGTTTTAACTTAGTTAGGTAAATACCGTAAATACCCGCGTATAATGCACACTTTTTTTGAAATATTCGAGTTAAAAATTAGGATGCGAGTTATACGAGGGTACATGATCTTCCTATTTTCATTTGACCTCATATTTCCACAATTTCGGCACAGTAATTACTGCCCGCGTATCCTCATATTTTTTGATGATTTTTATGAAAAGTCAGATAGAAAATAGTAATAATTTATTAACTAATTATATAAACATACATTAATTAGATATGAAAAGAATAAATTCCGTATTATTCATTTTAAAAGCCAAGAAATTCTTCGTCACTGGACCAATCTTCTTCGATGTTATTATCGGAATCGTCATCCTACGCATGACGTCACCCTACACCGGTGCCCGGCCTGGTGGTGAGGTACTGGTGCTACTTACAATTAGAAACAATGGCAGCTGATGCCTTTGAGTACGCTGGGAGTTGATGCATCTTGTAGAACTAAATAAAGTTATCGTTCCCTACCTTTCTCTCAGCATTCATACGTGATTTATTCTTGATTCTTCGAGTCTGTAGTTAATTATGGTTATTTGCTATCGTGTTTATGTACTACCGAGTGTTCTAATAAGGGTAAAACTGAAGGTTGGGTGAACCCGTCCACCTCAGGCGTGACAACAACGTATGTCAAAAATTTCGACAGGATTATCGTCATTCCTTCATTTTATTAGCTCAAATAATGTCATATGCCCTACTATGAAATTAATATAATTCGATTTATTGTGTATATCCTAATATCACCTTGTAAGTAAACATAGAGTATGTAATGATTGAGTTAGCTGATGTTCTTTTGGAACATTATCCGAATTACCAATACATAATACCAATAATTCGATCATTGCTTTAGAACACGTTACACTATATACTTTATTCTGGAATGGTAACGCTAAAAAAATCGGTGCGCACTATACGCGGATATATAGAAAAATCATAGATTACGAGGCTGAAAACCCCCCTGCGCGTTATATGAGGGTGCGCATTATACGCGGGTATTTACGGTACTTTTTAAGTTTGGATCTTCATATTTACATTTACTATGTAGATGATGCAAAGACTGACTAAGAGATTTCAACTCAGGTGAATAAGATTTAGATCTAGATGAGGGTGGTCTCTGCCTGAACTTTCATGGGGAAAACAGCATTAAAATGTACTTTAAATGTACTCATAAATGCATTAAATTTAGCATTTATACCACAGGCAGATGTAACCTCCTCCCACAATTCCTGAGAAAGTGTAAAACATAATTTTTGGATAGAGTCTTGATCAAAGACCCTTTTATTAATATAGATAGATTTATTACAATTAAGAATACTTGGAAAAATAAGCTTAACGTTCAAGGCTAAATGATCAGATAAATTGGAGTGTAAAGTTTTACTTGATATATCAGATGCTAGCATATCTGAAATTACTATGTCAATAAGTGAACAAGACTGAGTTGAAATACAAGTGGGTTCATGGTTTGTAACACTAAGTCCAAAACTGGATAATACATTTATAAAATCTGTTTTTTTCTGACGATTTCTTGAGTTGGTTCCCCACAAATCAAGAACTTGTCAATATTTTTTGAAAGTGCATGCTGTACAGCATCACTGAAAGAAGTGAGAAAAACATTAAAAGACCCACCAGGGGAACAATATAGACAAAAGACAGCACATCTTATTTTGTTGATCGTTAAAATGGCTGCACAACTTATGTTTTAGTGTTTTTCCAGGTATTCATGTATTATGTAGAATGAATTAATCAATAAGTAGTGTTTTACTCTTTTTTTAAATATTTCTATTTTGTCTAGATCATTAGGAAGGGCATTGTTTAGTTTGCAACAGGAAAGATGGGGATTCTTTTTAAGATATTTAGTCAATGGGGTATTATTATTTATGTGTTATTTTTACCTCTAGCCCACGATAACATGTGCTACCTTTTTAACACCATAGCATGCATGTTAGCAAAAAGACCAATTGCATAAAGCTTGCTTATTAAAATTTATTAATACAAAAATTGTATTTGTACAAACATGTTTACGAAAAAAAACTAGTAATGGAAGGTAGACGATGCCACTAGATAATCTTACTGCCAGGGGCCAAATTATCTGCAACGGTAGTTCAGTGGTAGAAAATCCGCCCGGCAAGGGGAAGATCCGGGCTCGATTCCTGGTCATAGCAGAAGTTTTTCCTGTGTCAAAATTAGTCCCAAATTACAGCTTATGCCTATCTGTGTAGTACCATATCATTCCATCAATTTTACATGGTCATATGGATTTTTGTTTTCCATACTCTTTTTCTGACATGAAGATAGATAAATATGAAAAATTATTTATTACTAATAAATTAATAAACGGTGACAAAGCTCTTAAATCGGCAGAAGGTAAGGTATTATATTTACTTTGCTTTGATGTTTTATTATAACTTGGGTCGAGTGAATAAAAAATAAGGAAATGCTTATGCTTAGGATTTCTCTCACTTTTTAAGCAAATGCTTAATTTGGGGTGAATAAAAAAATAGCATTTGCTTTTGCTAGAAAGAATAAGCATTTGCTTATTTTTAGGAATTTTCTTAAGCATTTGCTTAAAATTGTGTGAATAAAACCGAGCTTTTGCTTAATGCTTTAAGCATATGCTTAAACTTTTTTAAGTGAGGTAAAGGGCTTGCTAAAATATTTCTAAGTACTCTATTTTCATGATAATTGATCCTAAAAATAAATATGGTAATTTATGGTAACAGGAAAGGTTAAAAAATACGAGAAAAGTTTCAACAACCAACGGTTATAGAAATTTATATCGTTTCTCTGAAGAAAATGTAAAGTACCTATATTTCAAATGTTACTCGGAGAATATCAAGAGAGATGTGGCGGGGTACTGTCTTCCAAACAGAAGATAGAAAATTTTCAAGGTACTTAAGTGATCCCGGATTTCAAATAGGAGTCGGGGAAGATCACCACGTACAATGCACAGCTGTATGTAAGACAAAAATTTGTCATCCAAAATCACCATAAAGGCAAATGACTGGATAAAATTACTATAACTAATTGAATAAAAATACAGCCATGATTTGTGATATTATCGAATTCAGTTATAAAAGAAATAGTAAAAAAAAATATTAATCAACTTCTTAAAAAATATTACCCAATATATTTGTTTTTAGTTTATAATTCGACTATGTAAAAATTTTAAATTTAAACAAAAACAAGTGAAGGAAGAGTTGCAAAGAGCTTTCTTCCGTAAAATTTAAGCAATTGCTTAAAACTGAGTAGCAAATGCTTATAAGCAAAAGCAAACTTTTATTCACTCAATATGAAGCAAATGCTTTTAGCATTTGCTTATGCTTTTAGCAAATGCTGTATGCTTTAAGCATTTGCTTAATTTTTATTCACTCGACCCCTAGTTCTGACATTGATTTACTTCACAAACTAAATTAAGTAAAAACAATATTTGAATCAATAAATATCAAGAACATTACATAAGGTAGAAACTTCACAATATGCCTAAGGATTGCTATATTACATTACGAGAAGATATCGTATATAACTTCACGGACATTATCGTATATAACTTCACGGACATCTAATATATTCGTTTTTGCATCAATTTCTGCGCAATTTCTGCATTCATTTTCATGTCAATAAAGTTGTGATATTACTTGTTACCACCTTACCACTTCTGCAGGCTGTAAATTTATATTTAGTTGGCTCTACTGCGAAGATGTAGTATGGCAGGGATGGAAGAGTATCGGCTTCGTGGACAGCCGTATCAATCATCTCAACAAGATCTTGACGATCCTAGCAATCAAGTTAATTATTACACTGGATCTTATGGAAGAATAGGAGGATCCGGTTACGAAAACAGACTCGAATTACCATTAGAGGATGATGCATCGTCTACTAACGGTAACTATTATTTATCCGTCTATCGTGTTTGATTATTCCATCACATTAATTTTCATATTTATATAACTTTGCTCTTTGTTTATCAATTGAAAACTTGCTTAATTTTCGACAGATTTATTAGTCAGAAGATATGTTGGTTTGGGAGTGAATTTAGCCAGCTTGGTTGCAGAACATCTTCTTAGTCATCCCTTCGTAGTTCTACGAAGACAATGTCAAGTGAGTTAACTTCCTTTGTCATGAATAAAACAGAATAAAATATGTATCCAACAAGTTAATTTCATTGGCCCTTGTGATTTTCAATCGAAATTTTGTAACTATTTAAATAGATTCCTCGTATATCAAATTTCTGTATTACGATTTTCCTTTTGACGTTAACGAGTGATTTGAGCCTAAATAAAGTTCAAGATATTTCATATTTCTCTCATGTTGACACTTTCTTTCCCTAATTATTCAATGGATGTATTCAAAATGGATTTTTTTTATAGGTAAATGTTAACTCATTGCGTTATCACATATTCCCCGTAACTTTGATTCCTGTCGTGTTGAAACTTCAACAGCGACAAGGTTTAAGTGTACTGTGGAAAGGAGTGGGAAGTGTTCTTCTTGTCCGTGGTGTGACCCTGGCTCTCGAAGATGTTCTCTCCAAATTTACTCCATGGCCAAAGTGAGCAAAATGTTAGAAAAGTTTTTATAGCATATTCATTGATGTATTTCAGTTAAGTACTTAATATCTTATTTAAGAAGTAAACATTACAATGTCGTATGCAGTGACGTTTTAAATTAAACTGTTGAAGTGGGATAAGTTACAATTTTGCTAGAATGTGGTTTCATGCTTCTTTATGACCTAACTTATGTCACACCCTTAATGAAGCAGTTAGAGCTATAATTGAATGGAAATTTTATTGATAAAAAGTAATGGTTGGTCTGATATTTTTAAAATCGGTTTAACTTGAGATTAATGCATGATGAAACGCATTTGAATTATTTTGTTAAAAAATTAATGTTGGTCCATCTTTGTTGTTTTATTTTTGTTTATGTTAATCATTGAGGTTATGCTAAATCGGAGGTTAAGCCAAGCCATGCATTATAAATTATGTTAGTGTTATCATGGATTCTATATTAAAAATTTATTCTTATAGGGTAAAAATTTTAAATAATTTAATTTTTTATCCAAAGTAATTATTTCAATAGTAGAACTACTTTGACATTCCTAATTTTTTGTTTGGAATTTTGGTCTCCAGTAAAATAAATGCCTGTGATGGAAAGAGCAGTTCTGTGTATTTTGACCCAAACTTAAGCTTACTCATATTTCTTTGGTTAGGCTAGAGTTCAGAGGAGCGTGACAAGGTTGTTTCATTTGTGCAGGAGGCCCTTAATGTCATTTGAAATTATTTATGGCATGTATAATTTCATAATTATGCCTTAAATTCTTGAAGTTACAAATTGATACTAATGTTTTCATATTAATCATTTTTCAGAGAATTTTCCTGGCATGGATCCATGAAATCCATTGGACAACATCTGCTTTTAAAATGGTTAGTTGTTAAAAATGCATTTTCCTGACTTAAGTCTTTCTTGTTAATAACCTTTATATTAACTTCGCTTATATACAGGGTGTCCCGAAAAGATATATACACATTATCATATAGAATATCTATTAACAGATTATTGTTTGGATGAAATTTAAAGCAACTCATTGTTGCATGACGTAATTAAAAGATGGCTTCAGTCATAATGACAAGCAACAATCCAATACCCATAATTCACAGCGTAATAAAAATGGCGGAGCATCACTTGACTTTCAAGCAAAGAAAAGCAATTTTGAAGTGGTACTGGAAATTTGAGAATGCGTATGAGGTTCAAAGACAGTGGAGACATGATTTCAAGACTGAGCCACCAACACGAACCACAATTTCAAGAATTCGTGATAAATTCGAGACTTACGACAATGTGCAAGACGTGTGCAAGCAACGATGTGGGAGATGTCGAACTTCCACGAATGCGGAAAATTCTGCTATGGCAGTGGTGGCCAACCTTAAGCATACCATGCGCCAATTTTTCCACAGACGAGTTCAGATGCGCCATACAACTCAAGCACGTTTTTTACCTTCTTACTTTCACGTTTGGGGATTTAAAATAGGGGTAGGATCTGCTTTACTTAAGGGAGGAAAAGGAATAACTCAAAATGTAAAATAGGGGTAGGGGTAGGATCTGCTTTGCTTAAGTGAGGAAAAGGAATAACTCAATCACGCAATTCAATTAATTAATTTACGCCATTTCAAAAGACATGTTTATTGGAGCACCAATCTACAATAGTTAGAAATAATCTCTTGGACAAGAGTGTGATCGCTGTCGTGGACCCCATTGGTGGTGCTACAGCTGCCGGAGAGTCTCGTTTGGTGAAGATAACTCTGGGCCACAGTTGTTGGATGTGATGAGAGAGAGAGAAAGCTCTGAGCGAGATGAAGCACTGAGAGCGAGATCAGCTTGGAACTTGGAGTTGTTTGTTCTCTCTACTCACTAGAAGGGGTCCTGGAATATGATTTATAACAGTGGTGGCCCTTTTAAATAAAGGTATGCTTATTGACATAATCAACATTTTTAAATGGTTTAATTATTGTATGAAAAACAATATCTATTAAAGCACAAAAACATTACTTACCTTTATTGAAACTTTTGCGCCTGCTTGGATTTCGCTAGTTTTTTAATGTTTGGTGTTAAATTTGTCACTGAAAGCAGCAGAGAGTTCTTCAAATTTGAGTCAGTTATTCGCGACCTTGTTTTGCTTTTAATCAATTTCATGGATGAAAATGCTTGTTCACATCTGTATGTCGTTCCAAAGCGACATATATAACTTTTTGCATATTTTCTTAGCTCTGGGAAATGTTCACTGGGTAATGAATGCCAGAAATTAATTATATCAGAAGCATTTTGATCTGGAAAAAGCTCATCAAATTTCATTTTCAAGAATGAATTTGTTTTTAAATCAATCAGTTCCATTTGTATGTTACTAGGCATCTGCATTACGTTTTGTTCACTAAGTGAAAATGGGTTTATAAATGCGAGCATGCAATCTTCTTCTTTAGTAAAATCATGAAAACGACTTTCAAATGACTCTTGCAATATCTTGATTTTTTCAATATATTTAGTCAAACTGCTATTATCCGCAGCACATTCACTCTGCTCTTTCAAATGTGAAAATTGACTTAAATCCTTATTTTCTAACTGGGAGATGAACAGTTTTAATTTCATTTTAAATGAACTGATGCTATTTACTAAGCTGGGAAATAATTTATTCTTTCCTTGTAGTTTTAAATTTAGATCATTGAGATGGCTAGTAACATCAATTAAAAATGCCAAATCAAATAGCCAGTTATTGTCAAATAATAGGGTTCTTTCATCAGGTAGTTCATTTTCCTGTTCCAAAAAATTAGAAACGGCATTTTTTAATTTCCAAAATCTACTCAGAACCTGACCTCTAGAAAGCCAGCGCACTTCACAATGAAGGATAAGTTCACCATATTCCAAATCTAACAATTCACAGTATTCTCTGAATTCTCATCTGTTTAATGCTCTTGCTCTAATTTTATTCACAAATTTCACAACTGGCAACATAACGTGCTGCATATTTAAAGTTTTCCCACACAGTGCCTCTTGGTGTATAATGCAGTGATATTTCGATATAGGACATTTTAAAAAAATTTCAAGCAAAGTTGTAGCGCCATTGACTTTACCTATCATTGATGGCGCTCCGTCAGTACACACACTGATAAGTTTGTTATAATCTAATTTTAGATCTTCTAGGCATGATTTCACCTTTTCAAATATGTCTGATCCTCTTGTTTTACCATGCAATGACTCCAGACTGGCAAGTTCTTCAAAGACATTAAAATTATCATCAATTCCTCTTATAAAAATGTTTAACTGGGCAACATCACATATGTCCGTTGATTCATCCAAAGCTAGAGAAAAGAAAGTACAAGAATGGACAAGGTCTTCCAGTTGCTGAGATACATCCTGAGAGAGTTCCTCGATACGTCTCGTAACTGTCTGCCTTGATATAGCAATTTCGTCTGCTTTCCTTTCAAAAACTTTATTACCAAGATGGCGTGCAAATATTTGGAGACAAGGCTTAACAATTTCTTCTCCATCAGAAAAAGGTTTCTTTTTTTTCGCCAATGCTAAAGCAATTTCATATGACGCTTCTGTCATCGCCAAGTCTTCACTACTTACTTTAACAAATATATTTTGTCTTTTTCTGATTTCTTCCTTTTTCTTAGTTACATATTCTTTTCGTAACTCAGACCCAAGAACAAGCTTCATTTTTTCTTCTATATTAGTCTGATGCTGTGTTGACCATATCGAACGCTCGCCGCTCATTCGCACGTGACTTCAAACATATAATGTGTTGCTAGTGCGCAGTGTTTGCGATTGTTTGAGCAGGAACGCGCAATGGCAACACCGATAAAAATATTCCTACGTTTGTAAACCCGCCTAAAGTAACATCTCACAAGTTCCATTCTAAGTTTCAGACACCGAGAAGTTGAACATTACCGAAGGCTGTACGAATTGAACTGAGATCACTTTGGTGTTAAAATATTAAGATGCATTCAGTTATGACAACTATTTAAAAAAAATAAGTAGGCGCAAGGATGCGCCACTTGTAATCATCCAATGCGCCACGTTTGGCGCATGCGCCACGGTTTGGCCACCCCTGTGCTATGGTGTTAGAGCAATTCGAACGATCGCCAAAAAAGTCTGTAAGGCGATGTGCTAATGAGACTGGAATCAGTAAAACAAGTGTACACAGTTGGAACAATTTTTGAAACGAGAAAAAAGTCTGCTATGACCGGGAATTGAACCTGGGTCTTCCACTTGCCGGGCGGATATTCTACCTCTGAACTATCGTAGCAGAACATTTTCTCTCGTTTCTGAACACGGATGTTTTCCTTGGTGGGAACTAGCCAAGCTAGTATCAAACTGCCCCTCTCAAAGAGAATCATCGAAAGAAACTCCTCCCTCTCAAATGGTGAGATTGCTAAACATGAAATTGATGGAATGATATGATCCGAAGATCCTATGCAGACAGGCATAAGCTGTGAAAGTTGGAGCAATTTTTGAAACTAGCTTGGCTAGTTCCCGTCCCACCAAGGAAAACATCCGTGTTCAGAAACGAGAGAAAATTTTCTGCTACGATAGTTCAGAGGTAGAATATCTGCCCGGCAAGTGGAAGACCCAGGTTCAATTCCCGGTCATAGCAGACTTTTTTCTCGTTTCAAAAATTGTTCCAACTTTCACAGCTTATGCCTGTCTGCATAGGATCTTCGGATCATATCATTCCATCAATTTCAAGTGTACACAGGATTCTCAAAACTGCCAAGTTGAAATTTTATGTTCCGATACTGTTACAGAAATTGGCTGAAGAAGATCCTGACTGCACATCTGAGTTCTGTGAATGGTTTCAAATGAAAGTGAACGAGTATGCACATTTTGTTGACAAGATTATTTGGACATTAAGCAAAATTTACACCCAATGGTACAGTGAACTGGCATAACTGCGTGTACTGGTCATCAGAAAACCCTCAAATACATTTAGACAAGTCAGTAAATTTACCCGGTCTTACAGCTTGGTGTGGTGTGACATCCAGGGGTATTGTGGGGCCATACTTCTTCAAGGGAACTGTTACTGGTACTCAGTACCTTAACCTGCTTAAGGTATCTATTGTGTCCAACATTCAATAGCTTTATGAAAGAGGAATTTTTTTCCAACAAGACGGAGCACCTCCACATTACCATCGTGATGTTAGGACCTTTCTTGATAACAATTTCTCAGACCGGTGGATAAGCTGGAGGGGAAGTGTTGAGTACCCACCACATTCACCTGATTTAACTGCACTTGACTTTTACTTGTGGGGTTACCTGAAAGATAGCGTACTCAATGAAACCAACAACATTTGAGGAACTCAGACAAAAAATTTACCAGTCATGCATGGCCATCCCAGCAGATATCTTAGTGGACATTTATCAGTCAGTTGCTACCAATTGCCAACAATGCATTAAATCTAATGGAGGTCATTTTGAACATCTGCGATAATTCAACTTGTAATAAAATGTTATTGTTTCGTTGTTCTTTCTTGCATTTTTAAAAGTTTACTTTTTCAGCATTAAAATGTGTATACATCTTTTTGGGGTACCCTGTGTGTGTGTGTGTGTGTATATATATATATATATACACACACACACACACACTAGTAAAAGGTGCTTGCATTCTGCAAGCATTTCATCTCACCTTGAAAAAAATCATTTTTCAGAGATATTTCGTCATTGGAAATATTTTTTCAATTCTAAAGGTTTCACCTCTGCACAGATTTTTGTTATTTCCTTATGCAACAATAATAGAGTAAAAACAATCCCTAAAATTTGCAATTTTAAGAATATTATACTTTTTCCACAGTAGGGTACTAGAGCCACATATTACTGACAAATTTTAAAGTTATAGGTTATCTAGAAGTGAAATAATATTTATCTATTTTTTTATTTTAAAAAATTTTAACTGCCGCAACAACATATCGAGATTTTCAAATGTTTATTCGGGTATGTGCACTATGCTCTAAATAACTTCAAAATTTCAACTCCAACACGACATTACTTTTTCACAATTCTCGAATATTTCCTGTTTTCCTGTTTACGCCATAGTTTTAAATCAATTGCATTATAATACAATCCACTGATTCTCTTCAGAAGCACTAAATTAAAGCTATTATTATATACAGTTCATCAACCTTCATAATTGAAAGGAATAACGTTCTTTTATTTAATAACCTATATCGCAGTTTAAAATTATGACGTCATCTTGTGTATACGTCTTTGGTTGAAATCAATGGGACAATAAGAATTTCCCTATTAAAAAGTATTAAAGCGATGCTATTATAATACGGATTGCTAATTCCCATTGAAAAGCATTGTGCTGGTTGCTATGGTAGCTGAAGTTCTTTGTTGAGCATCTGCTTCTTTCCGATTAAATCCTATTTCTTTGTCTATTTGGGACCGATTTGAATTTAGTCTTCAAAAATAAGAAACCTCAAGTATGTAGCTATAGAATTGTTTTCGTACCGAGTTTCTATCTGAATTATAACCAAGGTAAATATATGAAACTGCACAGATTTCCATGTTTTTCTTATGGAGTATCAAAATGGAACATTGGAGTCAAAAATACCCCAATAAAACTAAAAAAGTTGGAATTTTTGATTTTTCTGGTTGGTTGTACCTAATAACCTATCATCCTGCCAAATTTCAGGTACGTGGCATATCTAGAAGTACCTTAGGTTTTACATCATATATCCTCCGTAGGAAGAGCTATTTATAATAGACTAGGGGCCCATTGCAGTACTTCCTACAAACATCTAGAGGCCCTTATGTGAAGTGACCCAATGCGATCGTTCCTATGACAAAAAATCGTTACAAAGAGTGTTATTAGTTGAACCACCTTTTATTGCTCCTCTTAAAGTACTTACAGTATAGCTCACACCATTTTCATAACCAAAAGCCCATACCTACGTGATTTATACTACCAGTACACAATATTTTTTGTTTTGTTCAATATTTCTGATGGTACAGTATATCGTATGTTCTGTGGTTTATTTTAACACGTTCAATGTGGCACGACTGGAATCCCATGAGGGGTGCTATCCCGTGACTCATGACTGGAATTCCCATCATTGCGCTACATCTGGCTCTAACAGTTCGGGTGGGGAACTGTCACGTCTTAGTTTCCTTTCTTTAGCCTCCAGCCATCAGTTTGGTTAACATCAGTTTCACAGTTGGTGATTTTTTCACTAGATATACATCGGATTGTGCTGGTGGTTAGCACTCACTCGTAATCATGTTATCATATTAAGTCATTTAATCGTAATGTTTTATTATGTGTTTGATCATTTCCTTCATTTTTGCGGGTTTATTTATGTATTTATAAGAGAAACCAAATTCTGTTATAGCGAAAAAAAATTCGGAAAAATACCAAAACTTTTCTGCAAAACTAGTGTTTTTGTTCATACTTTTAATTTGTTTATTAAGCATTTAATATGTTTATTAGCCCTTATTTTTATTGTAGTATCGAGGATAAATTGTCCTGAACATCCTACATTTCAGAAATACTTGGAAAATTACGAATAATGTAACATAATCTAATGAAAAACATTTAGAATTCAATTCAGTTACCTGTAAGAAACTCTGGATTTTGGGGCCGCGTTGAAAGGGTTAATATAAGGTAATCAGTGCACCAGCCACGCATCAATATCAAAAGAAATTATGTATATTTATTTATTTATGAGGTGAAGTTAATAAAAAAGGGTATAATAAAAGTGTTATTCATTTCATTGTCACTATAAAGGTACTAAGGAATATGCGACCATTAGTAAATGCTCTAAGGGGAGATCAGCAAAAAAGATAGAAAATCCCATGTCTTTGCATTTGCATATATTTGCTATATATTTTATTTTGAATGTAAAGATTGTCATTGCTGAATATTTGAGTAAGCCAATATTCCAGAGTAATTTCATTAATATAACAAGTAATGATATAAAAATGAATTTTTATAAATAACATAGTTACAGGTATGCCTCGTTTAGCGCATGTTCTTTTAGCGCTTTTTCGATATAGCACAGTTAGCATCTCGGGACTAAAATTTTAATTTTTGAAATTTTTAAAATAATGCTCCTAAATGCTACAGTCCTTAATTATGTTCCCAGCATGTTTCTCACCTACCTTCATTTGTACTTCACCCTCTGTTCAGAGATTGTCATTCCACTCTAATTAAAGACAAGTTGTTATTTATACGTTTATTAACTTTATTTCTATTTCACTCGTTCACTTATGTTTTTTACATTGGTTTGCCGCAATTCCAGTCTTTTGCAGTGACGCTAACATCGGAAGTTTTAAAGCTCTTAACGTTACTGTTGAGATGTGCAGGGTTGGGTTCACTTTGGATGGGGATTTGCTTAAGATTGGGTTAGATTAGGTTCATGACAACTTTAACTTTAGCTATCGTTTGTCATTTGTTATTCTGATGTTATTTTGCTGTTGGTACCTATGCTATAGTTATGTGTCTGAAGCTGCGGCGGCGCCGCTGAATCGTAATATTGCTCGTATTCCGTTTTTGTTTACTTTTGCGCTGGCCAATCATCATCAAAGATCTTCGTAATCATGAAGAATTTTAGGAACATGTCAAGGTAATAACTATATTGATGTTTTACCAAGTATATACCAGAAATACTTATGATATTTTGTATATCTCATTTCTTTATTATACGTTTTTTCATCGCAAATGTTAGAAAATTGTGATGTTCATAATAAAGAATTAGTTTTTTGAAGCTGTTGTACACCAATAAGTTTATAATAAATTATTATTTAAAAATAATCGTCATATACCGTATTAACTCGTTTAATACCCGCACCCACGTTTTTAGAGCTAAAAATCAGGAAAAAACTAATTCGTGCAATGTCCGCACTTTCAAAATTTTTATATTTTACAGCAATATCAGTTGAATAATCTATCTGAAGCAGATTTTGATAATATAATTACGGCAACAAGCAAATATTTAAGAAATGACTTCAAAAAATTATTTTTTAAAAATTTTTTAACGTACGTAAACATGAAAAATTCACATCCATTGCCATTATATTACACGCAGGCAACTCAAAAACCTAATTTGGAGTCTATCTCCTTCATCTCTCAGAAATTTTCAATTTTGAGCCGCTGTACATTCTCAAGTTATTTAATTTAAAATGAGTAATTTTGCGAAATTATGCTAACTCGGTCATTATTCACCTAGAAAAAGAGCGAATTTTACATAAATATACATAAACGATTCATGCTCAAAATAAATCCCCATGTCAAATCCCTCAGAGATCACACAATACCAAAAATAAACTGGTCACTAGTCGCACTGCGACCGGTTACATAGAAACGTTTCTGTGGATAAAATGTATCACTTACACAGCTTTCAGAAAGCACAAACGAACAATTCCAACAGCTATTTAGTGACATTTCCATCCCAAGATTGTGTTCTTTGCTTTTATACAGATTAATACAAGTATGTACATATATTCTTTTAGGATTGCGTAAGGTAAAAGGAACCCAGAAAAATTCACTTATGGTAAAATGTGATTTGAGCATGTCACGAATTAAAAGGTAATCTAACAGAATTCGTTTGTTTTTAATGAAAAATGTATGTAATTCAGTTGTTTATTTCTCTTACATCACCTTTTCTATGAGAATGAATGACACTTTTATTTACATATAATGGGTTGAGTGAATAAAAACTAAGCAAATGCTAAAAGCATTAAGCAAATGCTTAAAGCATTTGCTTCATATTGAGTGAATAAAAGTTTGCTTTTGCTTATAAGCATTTGCTACTCAGTTTTAAGCAAATGCTTACATTTTACGGAAGAAAGCTCTTTGCAACTCTTCCTTCACTTGTTTTTGTTTACATTTAAAGTTTTACATAGTTGAATTTCAAACTAAAAACATAAATATATTGGGTAATATTTTTTAAAAAGTTAATTAATAATTTTTTAAACTATTTCTTTTATAACTGAATTCAATAATATCTCAAATCAATTAGTTATAGTAATTTTATCCAGTCATTTGCCTTTATAGTGATTTTGGACGCCACAAATTTTTCTATCTTACATACAGTTGTGCATTGTACGTAGTGATCTTCCCCGACTCCTATTTGAAATTCGCGATCACTTAAGTACCTTAAAAATATTTCTATCTCCACCACGTCTCTCTTGATATTCTCCGAGTAACAGATTTGAAATATAGGTACTTTACATTTTCTTCAGAGAAACGATATAAATTTTTATAACCGTTGGTTGTTGAAACTTTTCTCGTATTTTTTAACCTTTCCTGTTACCATAAATTACCATATTTATATTTAGGATCAATTATCATGAAAATAGAGTACTTAGAAATATTTGAGCAAGCCCTTTACCTCACTTAAAAAAGTTTAAGCATATGCTTAAAGCATTAAGCAAAAGCTCAGTTTTATTCACACAATTTTAAGCAAATGCTTAAGAAAATTCCTAAAAATAAGCAAATGCTTATTCTTTCTAGCAAAAGCAAATGCTATTTTTTTATTCACCCCAAATTAAGCATTTGCTTAAAAAGTGAGGGAAATCCTAAGCATTTGCTTATTTTTTATTCACTCGACCCAATATTTACGTGATTTAGGTTTACTACTGACAGCTGGCAAGGAATTTTAAAAAATACCTGATAAATACCTATCGTGCTTATTATATTACGGCACATTGCGTCTAGCGAGGAAAACGCCTACTCATCTCACGCCTGGCACGCAGTGTTAGTAGGCGTTTCGCAAGTTGCCTACCCTCAAAAGATGATGGGGAAAATATCGTGTACTGTCCGCAGCCCCTTTTTTGATGGGAACTTGTGGGGGGAAAAGTTTAGGTATTACACGAGTAAATACAGTACTTCATTTTCTTGACTTTAAATTAATATATAAAAATGTCCTATCATGATATAAGTTGCAAGATTCAATGGTAAAATATCTGAAGAGTAAAAATCAACTGGGTTAAGTGCTATGTTAAAAACTGTACTTTTAGCGCAAATTCTGATATCGCACAGATGTCTCAGAACGCCTCTCATGCGCTAAGCGAGGGATGCCTGTAATGACTTTATATGCATTAACATAATGTTATTTTCAATAACTTAGGTTATATTATTTGAAATATTTACACTGAACTTGTTTGAAGCACTTATATGTTCATTCAACACTTGTGTATTCATACTTAATTCAGTAAAAACACTATCGGATGTCATGAGTGTATGTTCACAAACTATTTCTTGTTTTCCATGAAACCTAATGAAATCATACTATAATGGAGCAAGCGTGAGTTTGTTTGTCTGGATTCTGATTGACTGTCGAGAAGCAACTTTGAGAACATTTTCTGGGAAAGATGCGTGTCTTTAATCTTTAGCTAAAAAGAGAAAAAAATATTTAAATTTATTTTATGAAATCATGTTTTGCATCCACTAAAAAGTAAATAAATCGCTATTTCTATTTGAGGCAAAGGTAGACCCCACCACATTGACTCCAATAGAACAGTTCAACCATTAAAATAATCTTTTGATAATTGCCTCCACAGTTCACTGCATATTCCTATATCACTGATATATTTCGTAGGACACACGAAGAAGTATCCCAAAGAAATATTCAAATCTCTGTATAGAAATATAGAAGAATAGTTAATGAAGGCTGGCAAACAAAAACAATATTTCTACATACAATTATTGCATCAAGTATCATTGAAAATATTAAAAATAGACTTCCTAGTATCAATCTCGACCTACTGTAAATACCCGCATATAATGCGCACTTTTTTCGAAATATTTGAGTTAAAAATTAGGATGCGTGTTATATGAGGGTACATAATCTTCCTATTTTCATTTGACCCCATATTTCCACAATTTCGGCACATTAATTACTGCCCAGGTATACTCATATTTTTATTGGTGATTTTTAAGAAACGTAAGATAGATAATAGTAAACATTTATTAACTAATTCTATAAACATAGATTAATTAGATATGAAAAGAATGAATTCAGTATTTATTCATTTTAAAAGCCAATAAATTCTTCATCACTGGACCATTCTTCTTCGATGTTGTTATCGGAATCGTCATCTTTTGTATCCTCCGTTGCCGTGGTGCTGTCATTGTCGCCCTCCCACACCATATCATCTTCACTACCATCTAAACCAGTGGTTGGCAACCTCTTTATCTATGAGGGTGCAACTTTAATTATTGGGAGCGTGAAGTGAAGTAACAATAGTAGATGTGTACCAATATTTATTAAAATGATATTTTTGTATATATAAGAGAAAAACTATTAAAGAATTTATTATAAAAACATGAAAAATTAATCAATGTGAAATTTGGGACTGCATATCTTCAGCCAACTTGCTATAATTTGGCACATAACGTGAGATACCTGATCTTAGGCAGTTGTCTAAATTGTAATCGGTGAGTCTCGATCGGTACTTGGATTTCAAGTGTTACATGCTTGAAAAAATGGACTCGCAAGTGTATGTTGAAGCACAGTAAGAATATATTTTTAGGGTACATTTTCTTAATAATGGATAGCGATTTTCGTCAACTAAATTCCAAAAGTTTTCATCATTTTTATGTGACCTTAAAATAATATCATTCTGCATATTTATTATTTCCATTTCTAAGTCCTCGGTGTTAACGATATTCAAGTAAGTTCCAATATTAACAGACATATCATTGTCCATAAAATTGAACGGATTAGCAAAGAATGTTATTATGGGTTCTACTTCAGAAAACTGACGAAACCTAAAATTAAATTCCTTCAGGAGAGTTTCAATGTGTTGTGAAAATGGTTCAGTGGTAACATTTTCATCAGTCAGACTCTCAATAATATATTTTAAATTCGGGAAATGTGATAATGAATTTCTCTCTAGGTGAGACTTCCACAATGCCAATTTAGTTATATCAACAAGAAATCCGAAATCCATCAACCAAGCTTTGTCATCCAACTGTGCATAATATTCATTTCTTGACGTGAGAAATTCCTTTACCTCCTTTATGAGATTTATAAACCTCGCAAATATTTTGCCTCTGCTAAGCCATCTAACTTCAGTATGTAAAAGGAGATCATCGAATTCGGCATCTTCACCTTGTAAAAGCAGTTTAAACAATCGGTGTTGCATTGGTACGGCTCTTATGGAATTTTTTATTTTTGTTACTGTTTTCATGACATGTTGAAAATGAAAAACTTTTGCACATAACATTTCTTGGTGTATAATGCAGTGATATGAAATAAATTTTGGAAAGAGAGGGTCTTCTTTACATAGCGCAATAGATCCATTTTTACAACCTGTAATCAAAGGTGCACCCTTCTGTAGTAATTGCAGTCGACTTCATTGATGGTATATTACTTTCTTGGACATATTTTTTAAAAGCTGAAAAAATGTCTTCACCTCTTGTTCGTCCCTTTAATGGAAGAATTTTAAGAAATTCTTCCTTTCCTGAAAAATCATTAAACACCATCTTCACAACCATAGCCAATTGAGAAGTGTCTGATATGTCTGTTGACTCATCCAGTTAAAACGAGAAGAAAATACATTTTTGTAAATTATTTGCCAACTCTTTCTCCATATTGGTTGCAATAACTTCAATTCTTCTTGTAACTGTTCTTGCTGATAACTGAATTGTGTTGATTGCTGAGGTAATTCCATTTTTATTTTTAAAATCTTCGAAAAGTGAGTCAGCAATTGCTAGCATGGCTTCTTTTACAACCTCGCCATCTTCAAAAGGCTTTTTCCTCTCGGCCAACAAATGCAAAATATTAAGTGATGCAAATGTTGCTCATTTTGATTGCTGCACTGGTCTGGTAAAAATGCTCTACTGTTTATTAAAATAGATTTCATATCAGAAATTTTCTTTTTCCTGATCTCAGAGTTTAACGGATAACTAGTATTAAAATGTCTTTCAACATTACTTTTCTTTGAAAGTGCGACACAAGCATTGCACAATAAACAAACACTTTCCTTTCAAATCAATAAAACAGAATTGTTCTTCCCAATCAACATTGAAGTAATATGTCCTTTGCCTCTTATTATTATGAATGGGGATGAAATTTTCTACAAATAAATTAATAAACACAACATACTGAATATCGGGAAAATATCAGAAATATTGTGAACTGTTGGTCAATTTAAATTGATTTATGTTTGACCGATGAAGAGGGAAATGAGCTATCACTGGCTGATATTGTAAGAGACGAAGAAAAATCTCCCAAACCCTGTACTTTGTATTCTAAGCAAAGAACAGAACTCCGAAACCAACGGCTCACAACAATAACTCGAGCCAAGTTATGCTACAAGATGGAGGACAGAACTCCGAAACCAACGACTTTCAACAATAACTTGAGGCAAGTTATGCTACGGAGGACAGAACTCCGAAACCAATGACTTTTGACAAGAACTTGGGAGTTTCACGTGACATAGGGAAATAGTTTTCCCGTATCGAACGTGGATAAACAAAAGAGGGGTAATGGAGGAGTCATTATGAAAATAACTCTGTTAATGACAACAATCTGTTCGTACTATACGTGGGTATATAGAAAAATCATAGATTACAAGGCTGAAAACCCCCCTGCGTGTTATACGAGGGTGCGCATTATACGTGGGTATTTACGGTAATCAAAACCATTATCTATCTATCTCTCCCTCCTTCTGTCTCCTTCTCTCTCACTCCTTTCTCCCTCCTTTCTTTCTCTCTCTCCTCTTTCGTGTACTAAAACATTCAAAGCACGCTTTCTTAACGCATATAGTATAAGGCTTGAAATGACAATACAATACCAAGGTTTAACTATAACATGGTCAGCAAGGCAAAATATCGCTAAAAAGCTTAAATTCTTCCAATGAATATGATTTAAACATGTAACTTGAGCAATTTTGATTCATAGGTGAAATTTCACAATAAGAATAAGAAATGTTATTTATTTTTCTTTAAAACATTCCAGGTCCGAAGATTCTAGGTCAGTTATTTCTAATTTTAATTTGCTAAAGTGTAAAAGCCTGTAAGTCAAAAAATCTATTTTTACATATCTTATGGGGGATAGAAATTATCTACTGGAGTCAAACACATCTTTTTTGAGGATTTTCATCTTATAAATGGCTTTTACTATAAGAGACAAACATATCTACCAAATTTCAATCTTCTACCTACTCGGAATGTTTGTTAAAATAGCATTACAGTCAGTCGCAAACAGTTCTTGGTTGAGCGTGAGGGACAAATGTAGCTTATTATTTAAATACATAATGTTCATCGAAGTTACTAACGAATGATTTGGTGTAATGATTAGCGCGTCTGGCTGAGGTTATGAGGTTCGAATCCCTAAACTGAAAGATATTTTTCTTGGCTAATTTTTGAAAAGGGATGAATATATAGAGAGAGAAATATAGTAGGCAAGTTCATATAAATGTTATTAATCAACTGCAACTGAAACAGCAATAACTAAATAATTAATAAAGTAACAGATATTTAGAATTTTCTAAATGTGCTTTGGGAAAACACTTCTGCTGCCTACTAATAATGCTAGTTCTTTCTGATTAAATTTTCAGTACGAGTCTAGCACTAGTCACTCCTTTCTTCTCTGCAAGTTTAGTGGAAACAGTTCAAAGTGAGATTGCTAGTGAAAAGCCAGGCGTGTTGGATGTCTTCCGAGAGGGTGCTTGCAGGCTACTTTGCTGGAGTCCACCTGCAACTGGTAGGCTTTCACTCACAAATAAGATAATCATGGATAATTATTTATGGGAATCATTATAAGAATTATGGAGTGGCTTACAAAGTTGAAAATGCTTTAATTCAACAAAACTAGTGTTTTAGATGCTTGATGAAAACATGCTGCCTGTGGAATAGGGGGCTCTTGGACATGAAAATTCAGCCAGCTCACAAACTTATTGATGGAATTATATTTGACAATTTATAATGCTATAAACACCATTTTTTTATTTTTAGCAGCTTCTTTTTCTTTTGTCTTATTTCTTAAAACGTTTCCTTATTTAACAGGACGAATGCTACCAGTATGGGCCTTGGTTGTGCCAACTGTTACTTACGGATTATTTAAATATATCATTGGCAACACAGTCCGACATCTAGTCAGTAATATGCTTCATTTTCACTATAGAACTCAGCAGGAGAAGAAGGTTAGTAGCATTCTTTTGCCTTCTTACCCAAAGAATAATATTTTCCATTTACTTTGCTGTTCTTACCAAAACATTGAAGGCTGACTTAGGAAATTTTATGGCTATGCTGTTTCTCTTTATGAAATATAATTTTTTTGTATCCCAGGGGGCATTGCCTCGAGACACTTCTGGATCTGTTGTGTCTGCTGAAATTGAACTCAAAGCTTCAATTATTGCCTTAGTGACTGCTGACATACTTACTTATCCTTTGGAAACAATTCTTCACAGGTTTGTTTAGTTTTCAGTTATATAACTTGTAATTTTTAATAAATTTTAAACGTCAAAATGGTATAACTTTATTTTTTTAATATTTCCTGTACATTTGAACTTGATAAAAGGTTTCATGGTTAGGACTTGTATTTCTGGTCTCTGTTAAGATATTTTGTTCTAACTTGAGCTTTTCAGTATATAAAGTTATGATATTTCTTTTGTTTTTTTTTTTATATTCTTAAATTCCAAGATTCATTTTCTTCCTCCATAGAATCCATCTGCAGGGCACACGAACAATTACAGATAACTTAGATTCTGGCATGGAGGTGTTGCCCATTTTAACCAGCTACAAGGGTGCATCTGACTGCTATGAGACAGCAATTGCCAATGAGGGTTCCCTTGGACTCTTCAAGGGATTTGGCACGTTAGTGTTACAGTATTCTGTGCATATTGCCTTTTTGCATCTGGCAAAATTAATACTGACTGAGGTGTCAGGTTTGCTATACCCGCCAAGCTCTGCATCACAACAGCATTCCTCGGCTGTAGTCAACCCACCCCAATCTTCAACGGCTCAGCCTCATCCTACACAGATAACCACAACCACAGCAAAGCCATATAGGCCATATGATGATGTGTATTTTCAAGGTCGTTATCCACCTCAAGTCTAGTGGATGGCACAAATAGTTGTTTCTATTTTTATCTGTATATTCTGTTAATTATTTATCAGTGAATAATTTCATCGTTGAATTATGTTTTTAAATGCTTGATTCATGGCCAGGTACTACATTACAGAGTTCATGTTGCAAAATGAAATTTTAGCCCTAATAAATTTTTGATAATTCTTGATTGTTAATCAGTGGACATAAAATGGTATTTTTGCTTCGGTGTTGTATTGTTCTTCTTTAATTGTGTGAAAAAAGGCAAGATTATGAAGGCAGTCTTCTGCAGTTGCCATGAAAATTATTTTTTTACTCTACTATTTTCTGTTTTGAAATGTCATTCCAACAAAAAGGTCCAACTAGGAAATAACTGTTACTTCCCACAATCCAATTATATTTTTGTTTTTGGATTGGTTGTGGGTACTGTTTATGCCTGTGAATACATTTTGAAACCGGAGGTATTGCAAAAAAGTGCAATTTAGAAATGCTGACCCTTCATTTCACCAAGTTGGTTTGCATGTGCATTGCAAAGGAGATATGTAAATAAATCCTAACTGCAGGAGTAATAAGGTCAATGAATTGTTTCGAGGAAGAGGTACGTTATTCCTTATTTTCATGAAGAGCATCCTGAAAACCTGCCTGTGATGATTGGATCTTGCTTTGGAATACCGCAATAGTTTGGCTCCATAATGTTTATTTCCTCTTTAATTATATCCCCCTTGAGTAGTTATTGACTTTAATGCCTATAAGTTGGTATTATTTGAATGGACATGGTTCCATACCAATATAACTTGCTGTTTAGTTATGCCTAGTATTTAAAATCATGAGTATGAACTAATAAAGAAGTTTAAAAGAAAAGTGATCATATTAAAAATTCTTTTTCAGTTATAATATCTTGAAAAGTATTATGAGAGCCTTTGTTTTTCTCTGATTCTCTGTTGTGATATTTAGAGAAAAAGACAAGATTTGCATTCCCGTCATTGATGTTTCCACCAATTACACACGATTATGAAACGTTACAGGCAAAATGGCGCTTAATTTAAATTGACACGTCCCCGGTTCGCTCTGTATGTTTATAAACGTATACTGGTGTAAATACAGTGAGCTGCCTTAGAATTTGTCCACCTACGTGTACGCACGCACAGCACACCTGCCAAAACCGGCCATGTATAGGATACTGTTTAGGCACTTCCAGAAGAGCTAGAAATTCGACATTTTTTTATGACGGTAGGATTGTGTGCAAAACCGACTAAAAAACGAAAATCTTAAAAAAGTTCAACAATGCGGTCAATAAAAATTCGAAATTGTTTAAACAAATTTTCAAGGTTTGTGTTTTTCCATATGTGCTACGAAACTGAAATTTTTATAGTTATAATTTGTAAAAAAAAAAACAAAATAGGGATTATAGAAATTTTGATATTTTATTTTGTTTGGCTGTTAAAAATTCGTCAAGTTTAAACACTAATATTTAGGCATTTCCAGAAAAGCGGCTCTCAAACTTTTTGTTTGTCGGTAGGATTATTTGCAAAACCGACTAGAAAAAACGAAAATCTTGAAAAAGTTCTACAATGCGGTCGCTAAAAATTCTAATTTATTTAAACAAATTTTCAAGGTTTATGTATTTCCAAATGTTCTACGGAACTGAAATTTTTTTATTAGGTAGAATTTAAAAAAAAACGAAATAGGCATTGTGCAATTTTTTATATTATAATTTCTTTGGCAGTTAAAAATTCTTCAAGTTTAAACAAATAGGTAAATGTTTAGATACTATGGGGGGAGTTAGATAGCTGAAATTTTTAAGTGATTTAGAGCAGTCTATATAAACAAATAAACATTTTAATATCATGAAATTGTTATTGCGGCCATTAAAATTTTTTTAAATTTAAACTAATATATAAATGTTATTTCACTTATAAATGTGCTACAATTATAAAATTTAGCAGAAATGTGTGACATTATTGTTCCTTAAAGAAAAAAAGAAATTTGGTCCCTAGGAGAAATCTTTTGAATTGAAGAAATATTTCCCATGAGGAAATATCTCTCTGAAAAATTAATCTTTTTTCAAGATGAGATGAAATGCTTGCAGAATGCAAGCACCTTCTACTAATATCTATTATATATAGACTTCTTACACAGGAAGAACATATATATAGGGTAAGTTGGAATATTTTGAGCATGATATGGGAAACTTAATGTAGACTAAAAAATACACATTGTAGAATCAATTTGGAGATGGGAAAATAAGTTCCAAACCTGTTTTACAAAGAATAAACCGTGCTTTTTATTTAAACACTGCCAAATAATAAGATAATTACGTTTTACATCATGTCTGCAACTGCTCATATTATCCTCATGGGAGAGTAATATGAGCACAGCATAAGGCAAATATGAGCACCACTTTCTATTCCATAACAACAAACTTTAAGTAAAGAATTACAAAATAATGAACTGAGATTTTAAAAACCTTAAGCCCCTAAGGTAAATAGAACAAAATTTAAATTGTCTAATATGGCTGAGACAATTTTCCCATGTTCATGAACAAAACCCGCACACAAATGGTTTTTTTTGTAATAGAATTGCATTCAACATAGGCCCACTTTTTACAGGCTTGGCATTGTACCCAGTCACCACCAGTTACACTGAACAGTTCATCACAGTAAATGCATTTCGTGTCATCTTCCTCAATGGCATTTCTTTTAAGTTTCTTGTTTTTGGTAGATTGCGAAAAATTCAGTGATTTTCGAGACCTTTTTTCCAAGCCCTTTGTTTTCGTTTCAGTTCGAATTTTCTCAAGGGAATTTTTGTAGGGACTGTTGGTTAGTACTGTAGCATTGGCTACTTTTCTATTTGTTGGCTTTCTGCTGCCTTTAGTTGGAATGGGTATCAATTTCCTAAATGAAACACATTTTTCAGGTTCAAGGTTGTAATTTTCAGAAGGCCCATGTTGAGGAGTGTCATGGCTGATGATTGTAGCTGGATTATCTGAAACAGAAGGGGATAAAGAGACCAAAAAAGTAATAATCTGTGAAGTATCGTGTGTGGCGAGGTTGGGATGTGATTGATCTGTCAATTCAGAAGTGACAAAGTCTTCGGGTGACAAAATTTGTTGGTTTAAGGAATGGATCTCAGTCTTTCTGAATGCTGAATGTTCATTTTGGATTGTGGCCCCTTTCCCATATGCAACTGCAAATAAATCAGGAATTTGCTTTTCTGTGACAACCCTTCCAGGATGCTGAGTCAACCAGCCTGAGATAGCCTGATCATAGAATCTGTTGATACTCTTAAATACGGCAACATCCAATGGCTGTGATTTATGAGTGCAGTGTGACGGAAGTGATAGAAGACACATTCGGGCTTTTAGGATTACTCCGATATTTCTAGTATGACTTGTGTGACCATCCACAATTAGTAAAATGGACTGAGGATGAAATTTTGGTTGAGCCTTTCTAAAAAAAGGTCAAACCAAAACGCAAAAGATTCTTCCGAGATCCAACCCGATGGTGAAGCAAAGCCAATACTGCCAGTAGGAGCATTATCCAGGGAATCAGGTCGCATTCTAACCATGGAAAAAATGAAATGGGGAGGTACATAGAACCCACTAGAACTTACACATAAAAGCACTGGAACAGTTTTTCCCTTTTCAGCACTAGTGATTGCACCCACGGATTTCTTGCCTTTCAAGGCAATCACTTTTCCACGCTTTTGCATGACCGTGTAACCACTTTCATCAGAATTAAATATGTGGTCTGGAGGTATCTTACGATTTCCACTTTCATCAAAAAGAAGAGACATGAGAGAATCAAAAAATACATAAACCTTAACTTCATTAAAACCAACAGCCCTCAGGTTTTCTTATTGTGAGATGAGGATTTCTTCTTAGGAATGCTTCTACCTAATCCTGCTCTGCTCTTTTCTTTTCCTTATTGAAAGGGTGATTGATTTGATTACTTTCACAAAACTGATATACGTATGACCTCAGGCTACTAATATTAACACCAAACAACCTATTTTCCATGTTAATTAAAACTTGTACAAGTTCTTTCTTCTACTCTCTTGTTAAAACAGTCTTTTGACCTAAAGATTTACTCACAATCCCGATTTCTCTTACAATAGCTAAATGTCTCCACAGTGTTTGGCATGGCACACCACAGTGTTTCAATGCACTCTTCTCACTTATGCCGTCTCAGAGTACTTGCCCTACAGCAGCTTGCATGTTTGCCTCATCCCACAATCCTCTTCTAGATTTTGACTGCGACATCTACAAAAATAAATAGAATAAATTGGCTTACAAAAAGGAATTCTTAGCCTTAGGTGAGCCAGCTAGACTATATTAGGGGGCTAAGTGGTATTTAAATAAACAACAACAACAAATATAAAAAATGACCTATAACAAGGATACATATAAAATTGAACAACACATATTTCAAAAGGAAAATTAAAATAAACATTGCCTATGACAAAGAAAAAGTCATATGCATAATATGAGCAACCCAAACTGATCATGCTCATATTACCCTAATAGATAATTGATTTTTCTTAACTTAATGGTGACTGTGTGCCATTTCCTCTCAGAATGAAACTGACAAGACACTAAGAGATATATCTAGAAAGATAATTATTAGTATAAGGGTAAACTCGGGTGCATAAAGCTTAAATACTCAACGTAAAACATTTTAAGAAACGACGTTTTTCTCTTACCTTAAAGTTTATTGTGATTTCCCAGACAAAGCAGCAGGTGATATTCACGAACTGCATCAAACCTGTCACTGCGAAGGTAGATACACAATTTTCCACCAGATAGCAGTATTTATCAGTCACGGGATTGGTTCTAAAAATGGGTGCTAAATCCCGCCAAGCTCATATTACACTGACACCCTATCATTATATATAGACTTTTCTTACAGAGCAGGAGGAATTAACATACTAGTAGAAGGTGCTTGCATAATGCAAGCATTTCATCTCACCTTGAAAAAACATTAATTTTTCAGACAGATATTTCATCATTACAAATATTCTATTAATTCAAAAGATTTCACCTCCGTTTTTCCCACGTAAAAATAATAGTTTAAAAAAATTCCCAAATGTTGCAATTTTAAACATTTTACACTTTCTCCATTATGTGGTACTAATGCTACACATTTCAGCCAAATTTTAAAGTTGTAGCACATCTAGAAGTAAAATAATATTTTTCTAAATGTTTAAAATTTAAACATTTTTAACGGTTGCTGCAATATATGTATGGAGATATTGAAATGCTTATTTGTGCAAATGCACTGTTCTGTAAAGAATTTGAAAATTGCAGCTTCCTTGCTCATCCCGTAGTACCTAAAAAATTATTAAACTTTAATGTTCAAATAGGGTTTAAACGACCCCTAAAATTTACAATTTTAAAATTTTCGATTTTTATAGTTGGTTATGAGAAAAGTTCTATAATCTTGCAATATTTCAGCTTCCTAAACTTATTAAATTGGTCTACACGCTGGATTCCGTTTTCCCATGCTAACTTATGGGAGATATTCCGGGGTCTCTGGAGTCGAACCCAAGACACTTTAAGGAAAAGTGGCAATAATTCCTAATAGATATTGCGGCCATCTAGCAACACTGAAAATTTCATTTTTCTAGCTTACCGGCAAGTGCCCATAATTAATTTACAAAAATGGCGCAATGCTTTTCTTATGGGAAAAAACGTCACTTTCGGAATTTCTGGAGTCGAACTCATGTCACTTAGGTGGGAATTCTCATTTTATCTGAAGGTTTCTTCATCATATCTACAAAACCTTAAACTTTCAGCTCTCTAGCTCTTGTAGTTTGGGCTGGACATTAGTATCCTCCTATATGTTATCATTCTATATTGACGTTCCTTACAGAGGAGGAGGAGGATATAACATACTAGTAGTTGGTGCTTGCATACTGCAAGCATTTCATCTCACCTTGAAAAAACATTCTATTTTCAGACAGACATTTTATCATTACAAATATTCTTTTAATTCTAAAGATTTCAACGTCGCAGCGATTTTTGTTTTTCCAACGTAAAAATAATAGATTATAAAAATCCCCAAATGTTGCAATTTTAAAAATTTTATACTTTCTCCATTATGGGGTACTAATGCTACATATTTTAGCCAAATTTTAAAGTTGTAGCATTTCTAGAAATAATAATATTTTTCTAATTGTTTAAATTTAAATAATTTTTAACGGCCGCCACATTTCATATATGGTAAAATTGAAATGTTTATTTGTGCAAATTCACTACTCTGTAAATAATTTGAAAATTTCAGCTTCCTAGTTCATCCCGTAGTACCTAAACAGTTATCCAATTGTTTAAACTTTAAGAATTTTTAACTTCCAAACAAATTAAAATATCAAAATTTGTATAATCCCTATTTCGTTTTTTTAAGAATTATACTTACAAAAAAAATTTCAACTCCATAGCACATTCGGAAATACATAAACCATGAAAATTTGTTTAAACAATTGCAAATTTTTAGCGGGCGCATTGTTGCATTTTTTGAAGATTTTCGTTTTTTCTAGTCGCTTATGTCCAAAATCCTACCTAAGAAAAAGATTTCGAATCTCCAGCTCATCTGGAAGTGCGTAAACATTAGTATCCTCCTATATGTTATATATATGTTATAATTATATATCGACGACTCTTACAGAGGAGGATATAACATACTAGTAGTTGGTGCTTGCATACTGCAAGCATTTCATATCGCCTTGAAAAAACATTCATTTTTCAGACAGAAATTTCATTATTACAAATATTCTTTCAATTCTCCGCAGAGATTTCCGTTTTTCCCACATGTAAAAATAATAGTTTAAAACAATCCCCAAATGTTGCAATTTTAAAATTTTACACTTTTTTCATTATAAGGTACTAATGCTACACATTTGAGCCAAATTTTAAAGTTGTAGCACTTCTAGAAGTAAAATAATATTTTTCTAATTGTTTAAAATTTAAACTTTTTTAACGGGTGCCGCAATATATATATGGAGAGATTGAAATGTTTGTTTGTGAAAATGCACTGTTCTGTAAATAATTTGAAAATTGCAGCTTCCTAGCTCATCTCGTAGTACCTAAAAAATTATTAAACTTTAATGTTCAAATGGGGTTTAAACAACCCCTAAAATTTACAATTTTTAAATATTTGATTTTTATTGTTGGTTATAAGAAAAGTCCTATAATCTTGCAAAATTTCAGCTTCCTAAACTTATTAGATTGGTCTACACACTGGATTGCGTTTTCCCATGCTAACTTATGGGAGATATTCCGGGGTCTCTGGAGTCAAACCCAAGACACTGTAAACAAAAGTGACAATAATTCCTAAAAGATATTGCGGCCATCTAGCAACACTGAAAATTTCATTTTTCTAGCTTACCGGCAAGTGCCCATAATTAATTTACAAAAATGGCGCAATGCTTTTCTTATGGGAAACAACGCAACTTTCGGAATTTCTGGAGTCGAACTCATGTCACTTAGGTAGGAAGTCTCATTTTATCTGAAGGTTTCTTCATCATATCTACAAAATCTAAAACTTTCAGCTCTCTAGATCTTGTAGTTTGGGCTGGACATTAGTATCCTCCTATATGTTATCATTCTATATAGACGTTCCTTACAGAGTAGGAGGAGGATATAACATACTAGTAGTTGGTGCTTGCATACTGCAAGCATTTCATCTCACCTTGAAAAAACCATTCATTTTTCAGACACATTTTATCATTACAAATATTCTTTTAATTCTAAAGATTTCAACGTCGCAGCGATTTTTGTTTTTCCAACGTAAAAATAATAGTAATTGATAGTAGCTCCATAACTTTGGCCAAAACTAACAAAAGTGGAATACTCCTTTAGCCAAAACAACAAGTTGTTTTGGCTAAAGGAGTATTCCACATTTGTTAAAAATAATAGATTAAAAAAATCCCCAAATGTTGCAATTTTAAAAATTTTATACTTTCTCCAGTATGGGGTACTAATGCTACACATTTTAGCCAAATTTTTAAGTTGTAGCATTTCTAGAAGTAAAATAATATTTTTCTAATTTTTTAAATTTAAATAATTTTTAACGGCCGCCGAAATTCATAAATGGTAAAATTGAAATGTTTGTTTGTGCAAATTCACTATTCTGTATATAATTTGAAAATTTCAGCTTCCTAACCTATCCCGTAGTACCTAATGAGTTATCCATTTGTTTAAACTTGAAGAATTTTTAACTGCCAAACAAATAACAATATCAAAATTTGTATAATCCCTATTTCGTTTTTTTATAAATTCTACTAACAAAAAAAATTTCAACTCCGTTGCACATGCGGAAATACATAAACCTTGAAAATTTGTTTAAACAATTGCCAATTTTTAGCGGCCGAATTGTTGCACTTTTTCATGATTTTCGTTTTTTCTAGTTGGTTTTGCACAAAGTTCTACCTAAGAAAAAAATTTCGAATCTCCAGCTTTTCTGGAAATGCCTAAACATTAGTATCCTCCTGTTATATGTTATCATTCTATATAGACGTTCCTTACAGAGGAGGATATAACATACTAGTAGTTGGTGCTTGCATACTGCAAGCATTTCATCTCACCTTGAAAAAACATTCATTTTTCAAACAGGCATTTCATCATTACAAATATTCTTTTGATTCTAAAGATTTCAACTCCGCAGCGATTTTCGTTTTTCCCGCATGTAAAAATAATAGTTTTAAAAAATCCCCAAATGTTGCAATTTTAACCATTTTACACTTTCTCCATTATCGGGTACTAATGCTACACATTTCAGCCAAATTTTAAAGTTGTAACACTTCTAGAAGTGAAATAATATTTTTCTAATTGTTTAAATTTAAATAATTTTTAACGGCCGCCGCAATTCATATATGGTAGAATTGAAATGTTTATTTGTGCAAATTCACTATTATGTAAATAATTTGAAAATTTCACCTTCCTAGCTCATCCCGTAGTACCTAAACAGTTATCCATTTGTTTAAACTTTAAGAATTTTTAACTGCCAAACAAATAAAAATATCAAAATTTGTATAATCCATATTTCGTTCTTTTAAGAATTCTACTTACAAAAAAAATTTCAACTCCGTAGCACATGCGGAAATACGTAAACCATGAAAATTTGTTTAAGCAATTGCGAATTTTTAGTGGCCGCATTGTTGCACTTTTTCAAGATTTTCGTTTTTTCTAGTCGGTTTTGCACAAAATCCTACCTTTGAAAAAAATTTCGAATCTCCAGCTCATCTGGAAGTGCCTAAACATTAGTATCCTCCTATCATTATATATCGACGACTCTTACAGAGGAGGAGGAGGATATAACATACTAGTAGTTGGTGCTTGCATTCTGCAAGCATTTCATCTCAACATTAAAAAACATTCATTTTTCAGACAGACATTTCATCATTACAAATATTCTTTTAATTCTATAGATTTCAACTCCGCAGCGATTATCGTTTTTCCCACATGTAAAAATAATAGTAAAAAACTCCCCAAATGTTGCAATTTTAAAAATTTTACACTTTCTCCATTATGTAGTACTAATGATACATTTAGCCAAACTTTTAAGTTGTAGCATTTCTAGAAGTAAAATAATATTTTTCTAATTGTTTAAATTTAAATAATTGTTAACGGCCGCCGAAATTCATATATGGTAAAATTGAAATGTTTATTTGTGAAAATTCACTATTCTGTAAATAATTTGAAAATTTCAGCTTCCTAGCAGTTAAATTTTTCTTAAAGTTTAAACAAATAGATAACTGTTTAGACATTACGGGATGAGCTATGGAGCTGAAATTTTCAAGTTATGTACGAAGTAGTAAACTAGCACAAAAAAGCATTTCAATTTTACAAAAACTTGAATTTCGGCTGCCGTTAAAAATTATTTAAATTTAAACAATTAGAAAATATTATTTGACTTCTAGAAGTGCTACAACTTTAAAATTTTGCTAAATTGTGTAGCATTAGTACCCCATAATGAAGAAAGTGTAAAAAATTTTAAATTGCAACAATTGGGGATTGTTTAAAACTATTATTTTTACATTTGGATAAAACGGTTATCGCTGCGGAAGTGAATTCTTCAGAATTAAAAGAACATTTGTAATGATGACATGTCTGTCTGAAAAATGAATGTTTTTTGAAGGTGATATGAAATGCTTGCAGTATGCAAGCACCAACTACTAATATGTTATATGTTATCAAATGTTATATCCTCCTCCTCCTCTGTAAAGAACGTCTATATAGAATGATATCATTATATATCGACGACTCTTACAGAGGAGGATATAACATCTAACATATATATAACATATAGGAGGATACTAATGTTTAGGCACTTCCAGATGAGCTGGAGATTCGAAATATTTTTCTTACTTAGGATTTAGTGCAAAACCGACCAGAAAAAACGAAAATCTTGAAAAAGTTCAACAATGCGGCCGCTAAAAATTCGCAATTGTTTAAACAAATTTTAATGGTTTATGTATTTTCGCATGTGCTACGAAGTTGAAATTTTTTTTATAAGTAGGATTCTTAAAAAAACGAAATATGGATTATACAAATTTTGATATTTTAATTTGTTTGGCAGTTAAAAATTCTTAAAGTTTAAACAAATAGATAACTGTTTAGGTACTACGGGACGAGTTAGGGAGCTGAAAATTTCAAGTTATATAGAGTTTAGACTTTATAAACAAATAATCATTTCAGAGTATTCATGAAATTCTTATTGCGGCCGTTAAAAATTATTTAAATTTAAACAATTAGATAATTGTTATTTCACTTCTAATGTACTACAAATTTGAAATTTGGCATAATTGTGTGGCATTAGTATCCCAATGTGGAGAACGTATAATATTCATAAAATTGCAATAATTAGCAATGTTTTTACTCCATTATTGTTCCATAAAGAAAAAAACCCTCCCTAAGGACTGCATAACCTTACAGAGGTGGGAGGATTTGTGTACTCTTATGAACCAAAGAGCTATGCCGGCGGGAGATATTTCTCCTGGTAGGACCATCCAAGCCGGAAAGGTCTGAGGGGAAGAGTCAGACTAAGAAGCAGTCTTGGGGGTTTTACATCCCCCTGTGCAAGGGCAGCAGCTTGCACAGTACCTCTGTAGGTGGTGATCATGTGGATCTGAACAGCTACAGATAGGTAATCACTCTGTGAAACTGCGATGAGGAAAGCAAGGGGAAACTACCTCATTATATTTCCCATGATAGGCTGAAAAGCTGAAAATAGCTCTATGGATCTTTCTGGGGTAAAATATTCCGGGGGTAAAATAGTCCCCCAATCGGATCTCCAGGTGGGACTACCCTAGGGAATGCACAGAGGAAATGTAAGATTAATAAGAAAGCAAGTAGTGAGAAATTAAAAATAGGCACATGGAATGTTAGGACTATGAATTCAGGGGGTAAACTAGAGAACCTAAAAAGGGAAATGAGAAGGAATAATGTAAGTAAAGTAGGTCTTAGTGAAGTCCAGTGGGAAGGAGAAGGCGAGATAAATTCATACGAATTTAAGATTATTTACTCGGGAGGGGAGAAAAAGGAAAGGAGAGTGGGGATTATAATGAGAAAAGAGATAGCTGAAAGAATTAGTAAGGTAGTGACAGTTAATGACAGATTAATAGCTGTAAAACTCCAGATGGAGCCAGTGGATATGCTTATAATTCAAGTGTTTATGCCAACAACTAATACTGGCGACGACGAAGTAGATGAAATCTATGAACAGCTTATGGAGATATTGGAGGATGAGGGAAATGGAAGGATCACCACCATAGTAATGGGAGATTGGAACAGTGTAGTCGGAGAGGGACAGGAAGATAACATAGTGGGAAAATATGGACTAGAGAAGAGAAATGAAAGAGGGGATAAACTTGTGGAATTCTGCCATAGAAATAGATTAATTGTAACTAATACATGGTTTAAGCATCACCAGCGAAGACTTTACACACGGAGAAGCCCAGGAGACCAGAGACGATACCAGATAGATTACATACTAGTCAATGAAAGATTTAGAAATAGCATTAAAAATGTGAAAACACTACCAGGGGCAGATATCGATTCTGACCACAACCTATTGATGGCAAATATACAATGTAGACTGAAGAGCGTTAGGAGAAATATAAGAGTTAACAAGAAATGGAACTTAGAGGAACTCCTTAAAAATAAGGAGGCTATCATGACTGAGCTGGAGGAAAGGTTGGGGGAGAGAGCTGAAGAAAATAGGAAGAATGTAGATGAGGAGTGGAGATACATCCATAGCAACATTAAAGATGTAATGGAAAAGAAGGTAGAAAAGATAACGAGTGAAAGAAACAAAAAACCCTGGATCACAGCAGCCACGCTGCAAAAAATGGAAGAGCGGAGAAAGTGGAAGAACATAAACACTGAAGAAGGCCAAAGAAAGTACAAGGAGTTAAATAATGCTTTAAGAAGAGAAACAGATAAAGCCAGAGAACAGTGGATAAATGAGAAATGCGAGGATATTGTCGAGTGTGAAAGAATTTGTAGAACAGACCTCATGTATAGCAAAGCAAGGGAACTATTCAAGAAAAAAGCAAGAAAGATAGGACGTAAAGGAATCATGAACAAAAGTGGTAAAATAGTATCGGAGCCAGACAATGTAAAGAATGTCTGGAAAGATTACATTGAGGTTCTGTATGACAAAGAAGGAAAGCCAAGAAATATTGAATTAAATGAAGAAGAGGATGTGGAAGAAGATCAGCTAGGACCAAGTATTCTCGAGTCTGAAGTTAAAAGAGCAATTGATGACATGAAAAGAAGGAAGGCTGTTGGGAGCGATGATATACCAGTGGACGTTCTTAAGGTTTTGGGGTCTAAAGCAGTTAAGCAACTCACAAAATTTTTTAACCAAGTATATGATACTGGCATATGGCCTGAAGATTTTTTAGATGTTGTGATGGTACCACTGGAGAAAAAGAACAATGCAAAATGTTGTAAGGATTACAGAACTATTAGTTTAATTTCTCATACAGCTAAAGTTCTAACCAGAATAATAACCAAAAGAATTGAATGTAAAATAGAAAAGGAGCTGCAAGATAATCAGTTTGGTTTTAGAAGAGGAAGGGGGACTAGAGATGCTATAGGATGTATGAGGATGATGATAGAAAGAGCGCTAAAAGTCAATAAAGGTATGTATTTTTGTTTTGTAGATTGGGAGAAAGCTTTTGACCGAGTGAAATGGGATAAAATGCTGGGTATTTTAAACAAAATAGGAATAGATTGGAAAGATAAAAGACTGCTTAAAAACCTTTACTTTGATCAAAAGATTAGAGTCAGGGTTGAAAGAGAAGAAACAGAAAGTACTTAAATAGGGAGGGGAGTGAGGCAGGGATGTCCTATTTCACCAGCAATATTTAATATTTATGCAGAAACAATAACAGAAGAAGCGTTGATGGAAGAGAAAGGATTTAAGATAGGAGGTGAAAGTATTACCACCATTAAATACGCAGATGATCAGGGCTTAATAGCAGAAGGCGAGAAAGAGTTTCAGAGGATGACAGACAGACTAGTGGAGGTTGACCAACAATATGTAATGAAGATCAATACAGAAAAAACAAAAGTCATGGTGGTTTCAAAGGAACATAAAGAATTAAATATAATGGTAAATGGCCAAAAATTGGAACAAGTAAGTAGTTTCAAATATCTTGGCAGTATTTTAGCACAGGATGGAAGTAGTACACAGGACATCAGAAGTAGGATTGCAATGGCAAAAGCAGCATTTAACAAGAAGAAGGAGCTTCTCACAAGCAAGAAAATAAATTTAGAAACAAGGAAGAAATTAGCAATATGCTAAGCATGGAGCATAGCTCTTTATGGTGCAGAGACGTGGACGGTAAGGAGAAAGGAGGAAAAATATTTAGAAAGTTTTGAGATGTGGGTATGGAGAAGTATGATGAAAGTGAAATGGACAGAGAGGAAGAGAAACGAAGAAGTATTAGAAATGGTGGGAGAAGAAAGGACGCTAATAAAAACAATCAGGAAAAGAAAAGCAAATTGGATAGGGCACATATTGAGAAGACAGTGTTTACAAAGGACGATCTTAGAAGGAAAAATTAGTGGAAAAAGAGGAAGAGGGAGAAAAAGAATAGGAATATTAGATAATATAAAGCAGGGATATAATACTTATAGAGGTATAAAAGAGGCTTCTAGGGAGAGAGAGAAATGGAGGCAGCGATTCAGTTAAAACCTTTCTTCGGACAGAAGCATGATGATGATGAAAGAAAAAAAGAAATTTGGTCCCAAGGAGAAATCTTTTTAATTAAAGAAATATTTCCCATGATGAAATATCTCTCTAAAAAATGAATGTTTTTTCAAGGTGAGATGAAATGCTTGCAGTATGCAATTACCTTCTACTAGTATGTTATATATATATAGGAGGATACTAATGTTTAGGCACTTCCAGAAGAGCTGAAGATTCGAAATTTTTACGACCTTAGAATTATGTGTAAAATCAACTAGAAAAAAACGAAAATCTTGAAAAAGTTCAACAATGAGACCGCTAAAAATTTGCAAATGTTTAATCAAATTTTAAATGTTTATGTATGTCCGTATGTGCTATGAATCTGAAATATTTTTTACAGATAGAATTTGTAAAAAAAAACGACATAGGCATTATAGAAATTTTGATATTTTAAATTGTTTGGCTGTTAAAAATTCTTAAAGTTTAAAAAATTAGGTAAATGTTTAGGTATTACGGAACAAGCTACGAAGCAGAAATTTTAAAGTTATTTTGAGGTTACTGAAATTACACAACTAAACATTTGAATATTTCCTTGGTTTTGTTATTGCGGCCGTTATAAATTTTTAAAATGTAAACAATTAGATAAATATTATTTCACTTCTAGATTAGCTACAACGTTAAAATATGTCAAAAAAGTGTGGCATTAGTGGGAAGAAATTATGTTTTTAAAATTCCAAATCTTAGGTACCTATTGTTCTAATCAAATATTCTTCCATAAGGAAAGAGCGAAAATGGGTGCAGAGGTGAAAGCTTTTGAATTTAAAAAATATTTCTATTAATGATATATCTCTCTGAAAAATTAATGTTTATCAGGGTGAGATCAAATGCTTGCAAAATGCAAGCACCAACTACATGTATGTTCTCATACCATAAATACTACTTGTAGTTCATTGTTTACCAATGATTGAGAAACATTGGAAAACAAATTAATAGAGCATTATTAGGTTTAAATACTAAAGCATTGTCAAAATCTCTTTCTGAGATTATATTTAGCGTGTATTTTTTTAAATAAACGAATTTAATAAATGTTACTGTTTATACAGTAATAGGTATGTATGCATCAACTGTCCATTGCTGAAGGGTAGTCGAGTGAAAATAAAATAACCCATTTGTTCACTCGTCTATGCTCAAGTCGAGTTCGGTATTAATCGTCTCCATGGCAACAATCCGATAAAATGTGATTTAAAACACTATGTTTTAGTAGAAATTCGTAAAAATACGATCAATTATCAAAATCTGTTTTAATAATTAGAATGTACATTCTTTTACCCTTAGAACAGTACAAATCTTGCTCCGATATCACAATTTTAAGATATTTTAATGTATTAAAAAAAACTTCTCTACACGATGGATTTGAGATTTCCTATGCAAAACAAATAGGAAAATAAGTTCCTGGAATATAACCCAGGACTTCAATCTTCGTCAAATAAAATATAGCACAAACCTCATACCAAGTTTCATGAAAATCGGTCCATTGGTGCAAATGTTGTTAGTAGGGAACACACACACAGGACCATTTCATAAGGCTACCTATGTTTCCTGTGGAAACCAGCCTAAAAATTAAGGTTAAGTGTTACATAAATCGAATAGACATATCGAAGGAATTTTTCTCATAAGAATCAATGGTATGAGGGGGAATACTTGCAGGAGTTTAGAACAATTCCAAACTCGGGCGGGAAAAGCGCATGAAATGGATCTAATGCAAACAGCAGTGGTCACACAGACGAGAAATCTCCGCCCTAGTAAACAGCAGTGCTGTCCAAACTACGGACCGCGGTCCAAATGCGGCCCGCGAAGGGTTTTTGTGCGGTCCACGAAGCTATGGCGAAAAAGCAATTCGGAAATTTTAGCACACATACTCAAACATTTTTTGAATTTTTTTATAATAAAACTTTAAATACTGAAATGTTACCCATGAAACCTTTATTTAGATTTGATTTTCACTTATATGGCACCTCAGATTAAATAGAAAACTTCCGATTTAAACTCTAATCCGGCACGCCGAAGAATTGGCAACTTCCAATGCGGCCTGCCAAGGGATTCGCAACCACTGATGTGGCCCGCCATTTCAAAAGTTTGGGCAGCACTGAGCTATAGGATCGCAACACTACTGCGTTTTTAATCCGAATTTCGGACGCTTGGGCACACGAGACCATTCTCCTCGTGCAGGTATTGTTTTTTATCATGAAACGTACATCTTATTTGCAGCAAATTATTAATCAGCGCTGTAGAAAAAGTGTTTTGTTTCATGAAATTTCAAAAACCGCGCGACTCTTTCTGCCATCTTATGAGCATTACTCGGACTAACTGTAGAATAACTACACCAGCGCAAAACAAAATCGCTGGGCAAATACTGAAACATGTTGCAACATATGACTACTTGAATCACTATTATCGAAGGGTTGTCTTTATTATTGTTTGAAATTAGCACTACGATGTGTTATAATTTTTCATTGAGTAATTTTTATCAACAAGAATGTTTTCATAGTATTTGACTATTGGTCATAGCTATTCTATAAATTTTATGTATGGGCTTCTTTTTGCTTATCTGTTTTACAATCGCGTACCTCTTTAGAGGTGGTCATTGATAACGTTAAACAATTATTTTCACCGAGAATGGACGTTGGAGTTGTAAGAGTAGCGGAAGATTGTGATTTTGAAAAACTTAAGTCACTATTGGAAAATCACACTGGATGGAAACTCGATTACCACAAAGGGCAGACCAAAATATGGACCAAATCTTCCTCTGACACCAATTTTAAAATGATCAAGGTATTAAATGTTTCAAGATTTAAAATAGTTGACACATGCGATTATTAAACAATCATTACCAAAAATTGAATATCTTTTTGTTTCAGATTAAAACAGTATTTACTGATGTGGCACCACAACAAATGTATGATGTTTTACATGATCCTGATTATAGGAAAGTATGGGACGATCACATGATTGAGTCTCGTGATATTGGTTGCCTTAATCCTAACAACGATATTGGATACTATGCATGTAATTATTATGTATTCCAATGACAATCTTAATCTTCAGAACTTCACTATCATACAGTACAAGTATTAATTTCTCTTTTCTTTAATTATCTTTAGTATCTTGCCCTCCCCCGCTGCAAAATAGAGATTTTGTCCTTCAGAGGTCATGGTTGGACACTGGGAAGGAACAGTACATTTTGAATCATTCGGTGTACCATAACAAATATCCTCCACGTAAAGGCTTTGTTCGAGCAAAGTCACATTTGACAGGTAAAAAATGGTTTAATTTTTTTGAAGTTTTAAAAATCAATAATATATATTATTTTTATGTAATTATTTAGGATTTTTAGTGCGCGTGTGTGCTGATGGAGGTTGTGAGTTAGGTTATGTCTCCCAAACTGATCCTCAAGGAAAGTTGCCATCTTGGTTGGTCAATCGTGTAACACAAATATTTGCTCCAAAGGTATGATTGTCAACAGAATTGTGGTGGTCGTTATTTTGCATTCTGAGTTGTAATTCTGTCATTTCTCATGCTATGCACTTGCTTTGTTAGATGGTGAAGCGTTTGCACAAAGCCTCATTAGGTTATGGAATTTGGAAGAAGGGTCACAATCCTGACTGGAAACCATGGCACTTCCCAGAGCAGATGACTGCCCCTCGAATCAGTATTACAGAAGTATACTATCATACACATATGACTGCATGCTTATCATTTGAAATCACTTTTGTTTTAAATTACTGTAGGATGTAAGCATTGATCTGAGGACTTGTCTTTCAGTGTGTTCAATCAGAAACTGAGAAAAAACATAAACAAAATGGTGATGGGTTGGGAGTTGATGAAAGTCATGCAACAGATACGAGTATGTATGACTTAGAAGACTCCTAAATTATGTTGCAATTGGCTAAACACCAAAAATAGGGTGCTTTGACATTATTTTATGGATCTGTCACCTCAGTACTTGTGTTATGGGCACTATAGAGGGACTCTCATCCTCTGCTCTTCATTCAGCTAAATTATGTAAGTTTTTCAAGACTGGAATAATAAATCATAGATATTGGTATTTTTGGCAATTTAAATATAATTTCAGTTGAGTTACTAAACTGTACAAAGTTTTAAAACTTTAATATTTTTAAATTTTCTATCACAATTTGTTGATAAAACTACTGTTCATTTATGGTACTTGTGTATTATGAACAAAGACTAGTATAGTCTTCACTGTTTTAAGCAAGTGATATATACAACCACTATAAAGTGCTACAAGTGAGTGATTTTTGTAAAGAAGTATCTAGAATTTTATATGTGTGAAGAATAATATTTAAGAATAGGAACAAATAGAGTGATCAGATAACTATGGTTTTTATTACCTCAGAGAAGTTCTTGCATGCAGTATGTTCTTAATGTAAATTCTCAGAAGCTTTATGAGGGTTGCTTTAGTGCTTCTACTGAGTAATTTTCATTGGAAATGGCTGTTTGTTTGAAACTGCATCTAAAACTCTGTTTACTATGTTCTTAAACGCTTAGATTCATATGGCAGACAAGTTGACGTTTTAGTTTTTAGTGTATAGTTTTTGAAAACTTTGTGATTTTTTTGTTTACTGTGACTCCTGTCAGAAGATTTGCAAAGCAACCAATCTTATCCTTCAAGATGCCAATATTTTTCAGTATCTATGCTTTCTAGATATGATTGAGCTTTATTTCTTATTTTTTTGTATATTGAATTTAAAGGCTTAGTTAGACTTCCCCAGTAGCATCTGTCTCCCCTTCAAGCTTTATTATATTGATCAAACTACTTCCTGCCTGCGATATTGGCTGAAATATTTGTTCTCACAATACTTTAAATTTATGATACTTTGTGAATAGCTAATTTTGTCATTTTGATTACATTCTTGATGTGTGCATGGTTTTCTGAAGGTTATAAGCTATGAGTCTAATTACTAAAGTTGAACAGATTCACTAAATCGACTCGTCAAATATTGATAAAAGTAACAAAACGTGGATATTTGGTGACCTTGTGATCCCTTGTAAAATTCCTCATTTACGTCCACACATCAACATTAAAGGTCTCAATTCGCTGGATCACCTGTTTTTGTGCCTTACCAAAGAAATCATCTTTCATGGGTCATTGCTAGCACTTTCTTTGAACTTCCACATCAGCAGGAATCTTTAATATCACCCCAAGTTTTTTTTGCAAATTACCTTCTAATTTTATTTTCATTTATACTCGGTAATATTATATTTTTAAATTTACATTTATACTCTTCATCGAATGCTTTAAGAAATTAGACTTGCATTTAGCCTGGAAATGCACTTTTAATGAAGTTATATGTTACATTTTATGGTTGTTTCTCATTTCAAGAGACTTTTGCAGAATTTGCTCCAGCTTTGTGGGATACATACTTCGTTTACTCTCCGATGCTGTTCTCATAGCTTTCACTTTTTTCTTTCTGAGACCTGTTTTGCTCACTTGTCAAGGTGATTACATCAAATGTAGGATATCAAGGAACTTTTTGCGAGTCCCTCCTACTTTAATTTTTTAATGTACATGATCTATAGATTTCCTTTTTCAAATTCTTGTTGTTGTAACTCAATTTTTCTTTTATGAAACCCTTAAATTTGCTCTTCTTCTTGACAGCGTCACTTGTAATTTTCTTCATAAAATCTGCTGTGGGTTCTGATACAGAAGTGAGTTTAACTATCCTGGTTTCTAGAATCCTGTCTATGGAGAAATATGCCAGTACTTAATAGGCATTTTAACTATCATTGTTTCTAGAATCATGTCTATGGAGAAATATGCCAGTACTTAATAGGCATTTTAACTATCCTGGTTTCTAGAATCCTGTCTATGGAGAAATATGCCAGTACTTAACAGGCATTTTATCCTATGCATATGTGATATGAAGTTTGCCTTGTTACTTTCGTGTATTATATTTATCTGTGTAACCAGCACATATTTATTTTATTTTTGTAAATGGTGCTTTTGTGTCTATAACTGCCATTTGCTTACACGTAATATTTTAAGATAGTTTTTTTTTATGGTGATATTTTGCATTTTTAATGGTATTCACGGTTAAAAGCCAAATTTTTTATAATGAGTGGGAAACTTTTGATGGCATTAATATCAGGGCTGAATTTTATGTTGTAAGATATTTTTGAAGATTTCTACATTTTTTCTTGTTTACCTTAAAGTTAACAATGCACTGAAAATGCATCATTACAAATTGTGCAGTTTATGTTACATCACAAGTCTTACATGATGTATTTTAATGACCTATTAGGCTTAGTCTAGTTTAGGATATCTTTATTGTTTATCAAGTATGTTATGGATAAAACTAGTCACATTGTTAGAAAATTTGAGAATAGGGTGCACCACGTATGCCTCTTAATTTAAATTGTTAATGTTGCAGCAAAATTCCCGAGTCCTGTGGACTCTTAGTCATATCATAGAAAGTAAAATACAAGAAAAATGTGATATGGCATTGTTAAGCCTACTGTAGCTAATGGAGACTTGCTTATGTTATATTAACTCAACCTTAAAAGGATTTATCATTAGTATTCTGTTGTAATTCAGTTATAGGATTAATAATATGAAGAAATACTTGCAGTTCAAAGAAAAGAGGCTTGTATGATGTTTAGTAATTGGTTTCTGTCTCTTAATGTTTCATGGTTGTGTCTTTGCATATAGGCGTTTCAGTATTCTAATTTAGTGGTTTTTATTATTATTTGAAAAATACCTGAATTACCTGTGTTGTATATTTTGTTTTATATTTGTTGTATGTATGTATGTATTAAAGTTGGTTAAAATTGTTTGCAACACTGAAATTTCAAAGAAAGATTCTTGTAAATGCTGCATCATACTTGTTGAAAAAAGATATTGAAGAGATACAAAAATATAAAGAAGTTGGAATGTATGACCGTTTCTTCCATGATTTACCTCATAAGTATTTTAAAAAGCACCATTGTAAATGTATATATTCATCATATAATATTGATAGAAATGAAGGTATTGATTGAGTGTGGGATTAAGCACTCAAAGTGAAAGCTACAACATTGCAGCTGTTGACAGACTTGTTCCATTTCACATTCTTTGTTTTGGGCTAATGGGTTTTCTAAGCGCAACATTGTGAAATTAAAAAGTGCTATCACATTTGTTGAACCTAGAATGGTAAGTTGACAATGGTATTACAAAATTTTAAAGTTAAAACTTTTAATTAAAAGTTGATAATTACACTTGTTGAACTAGTTTATGGTGATCAATTTGTATTACCAGTAACAGTTGATCTGTAATTGAAGTTTCATTTAATGATACCCTTGTCTTTTATGATAAGTAAAAGATGGGCTTTCTACTATGGTTATTAGCTATTTTAAGAAGAATTTCATCAGAAATTTTATAAAGCTTGTTAAGGTTTTTCCTTGAGCAATAAAACAGAAATAGAACAAGAAATGTTTTGTTTTATTACTTGAAATTAAAGGCCTAATAACCCTGGCATATAAACTTGCCATAGAGATTTCTTGAAATGTGTTGACATTTTAAAATTTTTAAAAAATCTTATGCATTATGAACCATAGGACCAGGCATTAGGAATTAACAATGGTTTTTGTTGGAAAGGAAAGTGATATTTCAAAGAAAAGATGCCATGCTGTCATCCATAGGTTAAAATGTAAATTTACCAATTACAATAAAACCACAAAATATTGCAAATCTTTAAAAAAATACTTTTTAGAGTTAATTAAGAATACAAAATCAAGAAATCTTGTAAAATGTTTGTCTCACTAATGCTAAATCACAGACTAACTTCAGCAACTGACATTGCTTGTGTACCTAACTTTGTGCACTAAATTATTGTGCTATTATTATCGTAAAAAAATTTTACAAGTTGGTTGCAAGGCTATATGGCAACAATATGACATGAGAAAGATACAATATGCATGGTAATATTTAGTTTTACAGATAAGATTTCACTTTCTTGGATAAAAAATGCTTGCTCTTGTTTTAATTTCCAAAATTACCTCTTACTAACTAAGCAAATGCAGGAGGCAGAGATTAGCATTAGTTTAGATTCTTTACATTGCACTTAACTCTTATTTAAGTATTTTCAGGATTTCTGTCAGGGTACTGATGAAAATATTGTACAGGCAGAATTGAAAAGCAAAACTTTAATAAATAAACCAGTGGTTTCAGGGCACTATAGTGTGCAATTGTAGGTTATAATAGTTTTAATATTTGATCAGTCAGATGATGTTTTATTTCCTTCTGTACTTATTGATTAACGTTGGCATGGCCAGTCCTAAGTGTGTGTCACCACGTTTGGGTGGAGGCTTCTGAGAAACAGCCATTGGGTCACTACTAGATGCATTCCGCTTATAATCGTATTTAAATTTGTGTTTTAAAGCTGAATAATATGAAATAATGCATAAGTTGAGGGATATCTGTATTTGGTTAAGCTAGAAGTTTGGTTGGCCAAATTTCCCCCCATACGCCCCATAAAACATTAGAACCAGTCCTGAATGTTGGTATTAAGACCATACATTTCTTCAGAGCCTGATTAACCCTTACGAGCCATTCAGCATTGCTAAAGTTCTGTCACCATTTCCTGAGTGTTCAAATGAGCTCGCACATACATGAAATCATTCGAATGCTCTTAACCACAAATCTGGGTATGCTACCCAAAAGTTCCGGGAATTTGTGCATTTAAAAAAATTATGCTAAGTCCTAATTTCCACCATCCCCTTCAAAGTAGTCCCCTTGGGCTTTAATACAGCATTCCCAGCATTTTTCCATTATGCAAAGCATCCTTGGAAGTCCGCAGGTGTGAGCGTGTTAAGCACCTCTTGTGATACTGTCCGGATCTCCTCAATCGTGTCAAAATGTCACCCTTTCAGCCAGAGTTTCATTTTGGGGAAAAGGAAAAAGTCGCAGGGGATGAGGTCGGGAGGGTGGGGGATGACTCATGTTTTTGGAAGCCAGGAACTACCTAATAATGAGTGACGTGTGGGCAGGCACATTGTCATGGTGGAGCACCCAGTCATTGTTGCACCACTTGTCTGGGCATTTGTGTCAGACGTTCTCCCTTACCCGCTTCAAAACATCGCAGTAAAACTTTCGATTGACAGTTTGACTGGGTGGGAGGAATTTTTTGTGGACGATCCTGTCGACGTCAAAAAAAAATGATCAGCATGCACTTGACACTGCTGTGAACTTGACGCGCTTTTTTCAGCTGTGGTGAATTTGGCGACTTCCACTGTGACGACTGCTGATTTGTCTCATGGTCATAACCATAAACCCAAGATTCATCATCAGTTATGACCTTGGAGATAAAGTTGGGGACATCTCTAACTTCATTTTGAGGCTCCCTGCAGACAGCAACGCGGTGGTCTTTCTGGTCGTTGCTCAGCAGCCTCGGAACAAATTTTGCAGCAATGCATCTCATGTTCAAATCCTCTGACAAAATGCATTGACAAGTCCCGTACGAGTCCGACGGTGTCACAAACATCATGGATGGTTTGCCTTCAGTCTGCCAGGCTAGGCTCATGCACTTTTGCGACGTTTTCCGGAGTTGTGCTTGTCGATGGTCGACCAGAATGCTCATCGTTGTCAATAGACGTCTGTCCGTCCTTGTAACGTTTGTACCAAAGGAACGTTTTGCTTTGGCTTAAAGCATCATCACCAAATGCTTGTTTAAGCATTCTGTGTTTCTGCTACCGTTTTTCTGAGTTTGAAGCAGAATTTTATGCAAATTCTTTGCTCCTTAACATCAGCCATTTCAGTTCGAAACGAATTCGCAGAACCACTCAAACATGACATTACAAAAATGCACAGAACTTGCAAACACGTGCACTCCCCCTGGCCTCAACCTTCAATAGCTTTTCACTCCCTTTCTGTCTTCTCCCAACCCATTACCAATCCCCAACCCCCTCCGTATCCTCCAATCCTCGACCTTTCCGCACTACCCTTCCACCCCCATGCCTCCACCCAGTGTCACCGCCATCAGTTCTTTCTCTGTAGCTGATGAAGGAATAATTCTGAAAGCTTCTGTATTTTAGTGTTCTTTTACGTGTGTCGCTTCGACATCCCCGGGGCCTCGCCAACCTGAAGTCGTCCGATTGGTGAGTGTTCACTGGGTTTCCTCATCCCAACACCTTGTTGCATCCATATATCCATTTTACCTTTCCTTTTCCGTAAGCTGTTATATATATATATATATATATATATATATATATATATATATATATATATATATATATATATATATATATATATATATGTATATATATAACGATACAGAAAAAGAAATAATGTGATGAAATAAATGCAACGAGAGGTTGAGAGGGATAGGAAGGAGCCAGTGAACACTTACCATACAGTGGTGGACCTCCACAGCGATAGAGGAAGGCTTGTAATTTGGAGCTTTCAGGCAACACATGCCCTTCTTCAGCGAGAGAAATATATATATATATATGTATATATATATGGCATGCTGTTTTCTCGGCTGTTTGCTATGGGTATGCTGTAATATTCTGTCATGCAGCTTCTCCAGCAACTAGCTGCATCCTTTTAGTTGACTGTCTCAGAAGTAAATTTGGAAAAGATATGCTTCTCGTATCTAGACCCCTACTTTGCTTTGCGGGTTGCATTTCTGTTGTGCCTAATTTTAAAATTAACATTTGTCATTTATAATACAAGGGTCATTTTTAAAGTAAGAACCGTTTTGTCATAAAAAAATAAAAACTTTATATATCCAAATAATTTTATTGCTACTACTACCTACAACATTTCTTTATTTTTCTACATAGTCCCCATAGAGATCCAGGCATTTGTTCAGACATGGCACGAGCTTGACGATCCCCTCATAGAAGTCGGCCGCCAGTCCATCCAACCAACCCACAACTGTTTCTTTCACTTCTTCATCAGTTTCCATCCATTTGCCGCTCAAAAACTCCTTCAGTTTTGTAATAAGATGGAAGTCTGAAGGTGCCAGGTCAGGACTGTAGGGAGGATGGGATTTCCCAATCAAGTTTCTCCAACAGCGCTTGCAGTTTTTGTGCAACATGTGGCCACGCGTTGTCATGAAGCAGACACACTCCCCTAGTGAGTAGGCCACGCCGGCAGTTTTGGATAGTGCGCCGTAGCCTTGTCAATGTTTCACAATATGCATTTGCATTGATGGTTTCTCCGCGAGGCAAGAAGTCAACCAAAAGAACGCCTTTCCTGTCCAAAAAAACGGTGGCCATGATTTTCAGAGTTGAAGGTGTCTGCTTGAATTTTTGTGGTTTTGTCGGAGTGTGGGGATGATGCCATTCAAGAGACTGCCACATAATCTCTGGTGTGTAGTGTGAGACCCAAGTCTCATCTCCCGTCATGATATGGTCCAAGAATTCATCACCATCTCTGTGGTAGCGTTCCAAAAACGACAGAGCAGTACCCTTGCGTTTCTGCTTGTGTGCATCTGAACATTCTTGGAACCCACCTGGCACAAATCTTTCCATATTGGAGGTGAACTGTGACAATCTTATAGAGGACAGATCGCGATACATTTGGAAAAGCCCCATGAAGCTCACCAATAGTGATGCACCTGCTTTCACAAACGTGCGCATCGATCTTGTTTTTCAAGTCCTCACTCATGACAGACGGGCGTCCAAATCATGCATCATCATGCACATTTGTCCTTCCACCATTAAACAGACGACACCACTTTCGCACATTCCCTTCGTTCATTAAACCTTCCCCATACACTTCCACAAGTTGGCGATGGATTTTGGCAGGGTGAATTTTTTTCGCGTTCAAAAATCTAATCACCGAACGCACTTCACAATTGGCGGGATTAGTGATAGACATGGTTCTTTATAAAGCACTGTGAAAAATCAACCAACTCACTCAAATGCTCAGCGCACACTGAGGACGTGGCCGGGGCCCTAGAGAGAGCATTCATCCTTGAGACGTCTCCGGTCAATGACCTGCGCGGGTAGGGTGCGCAAACGGTTCTTACTTTAAATATGACCCTCGTATTATTAATATTATTTTTTTATTCACTCAGTAATTGTGTAAATCTTGAATGTCTTTATAACATATTTTATGATTTTGTGCTCATTAAATATTATTAACAAATTATTTTTTTTAGTAATAAATATATATTAACATTTTAATTCATGTCTTGTGGTAAAAATAGTTTAAGACACAAATGTTAAGAATAAACAAGTCAAATACTGAATATTTGACATTTTTTTATTGATTTGCGAAAGATAATAATTCATATCAATTCCCATTTAAATGCCCATCCACGAAAAATTAAATACGCAGATGAGTGGTTAAAATGTATTCAGCAAACTTATGCTTGTTCTTTTCATGATATTCTTCCACACAAATGTATATTCTTGGTAAGTTTTAAGGTGAATTCAATCGCATTTTCATGTGAATTTTAGATTTAGCTTTGGACTTCTTGCCTGAATAGCCTGCTTTTTATGACTTGAAAAACCTGATTTTCAGGTCAAAAAAATAATAGGAATAGTGGAACACCTTGTTGCTTCATGTTTGCTTACTTGGGATTCCACTCTGTGGAATCCCAAGTAAGCCAACCTGAAGCACCTCTTCACCAATTGTGTATCCTCTTTTATTAGTGCTTTTAGTCATTGCTGAAAAGCACTATTATCTTCGTGATGTCCGTCCGTCCGTACACATTTACCAGGGAAGAATTGGCTTAACTGATTTCAACCAAATTTGGTACATAAAATATTCACATAAATTAATGCACAAAATGACATATTTGGACCGGATCAACTCAACAGGGGTGCCACAATTGCAAAGTTTAACTTTTCGGTAATTATGAATTTGGAAGGAATTGGCTGAACCGATTTCAATGAAATTTTGTAGGAAGGAGGCATGCAACATAAAAAATCAAAATGTTTAGTATAGATTTACAAATCAGGACTGCCACAATGAAAGTAATTAAAAAATTTCTTTTCACAAGTATCTGTGTTGAACTGTCCACATCAATTTTAACGAAATTTAATATTTATAATTTAAATATATATACAAAACCATAATAGCATATTTTGACAGGATCAATTAAATGGGTGCCACAATTATAAACTAAAATCATTCAGTAATTATGGATTTGGAAGGAATTGGCTTAACAGATTTTGCCTAAATTTTCTATATAAGGTTTGTACAACATACAATAATGAAATCAATATGTTTAAACCGGAACTACAGAGCAGGACTACCACAGTAAAAAGTAAAATAATAATACTTTTACGTCTATTTCTAGAGAACTGACTGCATGGATTTTAACCAAATATAATATTCATATAAATAAATAAACAAAACAGCCTATTTCAACCGTGTTCACTAGACAGGGCTACCACAATATCAAGGTTAGAATTTTTCTGTAACTACAAACTTGGAACTGAACTGATTTCAAAGAAATTTCATTTGTATGGTGAGTATAGAATGACAAAACGAAATGAGCATGTTTATAATGGATCTAAAAAGCAAGGCTACCTCTATATAAGGAAAAATATCTTTCTGATTTAAAAGCAAATACATTAGTATACGATAATACGACGGCAAATTTGACGAGAATGGGAAACCCATGTACATCCTTTCTTGTTTCTCTTTGGAGATGGCCGGGGATGGATTGGGTCACCGGGACATCGGCCAAAGACCCGGTGGGCCGATGCTCCCCTGGTCTGGGGCTGCATGAGTGGTTGCTGCCTTGGTCAGGAGCTGTTCCATTTTCTGAGCTATTTTTAAGTAGTTTAGAGTCGAGGTTTCTTCTTTAAAATTTGAGGTAGTGAACTTGATTACTGGGTAATTTTATTTCCCTCTAAGAAATTCGTCTGGAAGGTTATTTTAAATTGGTAATTATCATTACTACTTTTTCATATTTGAAGGGATATTAATCGTCTTGAAACTGAAGAAGAATGACTAATAGTTTTTTATTTATTACAAAAAAATCAGCCTGTCAGAGTTAGTGACAAATTTTTGCACAACTTGAGGGAAACGTGTTCAGGGGACCTCAAAACATGTATTTCCGTTGAAATCTCGAAGTCGATTTTTTTCATGAATACAATACTTTCCCCTATACTAAGTATGTATATGGGGAAAGGAATGATAATAATATGACGCATCAAAAAGGATTTTGCACTGTGGCCTTCTAAAAGTTTGTCACGCCACAGCCTTACCATACGTTAGCTTACATTGTACAGGCATGCCTCGCTTTGCGCGACCCCGTTTTAAGCGGATTCGTTATATCGCGAGGCAGGCTCGCGCCTACCAGGTGTTCAAAAAGCAAATATGGCCGACTATTGAGGCAGCCTAAACGTAAATCTATTAGAAATTCTATTTTTTACGGACTTGTGGATGCTGGTAAGATCGTCTGTGGATCGTCTGCAGGGTCCGGGATGCGATACTATAAAAGAAACCCCGATAGGGCGGCGCTCCGTTTTTATCCCTCGATCCACTGCTATTTTTGATTGGTTCTTTTTCAGCAAAGGCAACTTTCCGATTAAAACTTCCTCGCTGATTTATTTGATATTTCATTCATACAGGAAATAATTACATGTTTTGCAGAATGCATGGAAGCTTTTAGTTTTCTATAACATTTGAAAATTACCGACGAAGATAAGTTACTGAAAAATTGTAAAGATTGGCCTCTGGAGTTGATGGATGGAAGACTACAAGAAGCTGATTTTTCAGGTTAACAGCGTATTTTTATTAATATTAGACTATAGTTTTTGCGTCAATGGACATAAAGACCCCGTTTTGCGCGAATTTTGCTTAGCACAAATTTTTCAGGAACCTAACTGTCGTGTAAAGCGAGGCATTACTGTGTCTTATAATATGAAGATGGTAAAAAGTTGCACTCGGCAATACGGGCCGATATACATTTGCCCGGGCTGAATTTTGCTCCCAACTCGCCCCTGGGGGTGGCGGTGGCATTGGTTAGAGCGTTGGCCTTCCATGCAGCGGTCCCAGGTTCGAATCCGTTAGCGATCGGATTTTTCAACCTAGGATCGTCCCGTCTCCTACTTGTGTGATTTGAGGAGACCGCACAAGTCAGCGCTCCCTCCTTCGGAAGGGACGTTATGCAGAGAACTCTCTCTCTCTGTAGCTGATGAAGGAATAATTCCGAAAGCTTCTACGTTTGTGATGTTTCTGTGTTTTAGTGTTCTTTTACGTGTGTCGCTTCGACATCCCCGGGGCCTCGCCAACCTGAAGTCGTCTGATTGGTGAGTGTTCACTGGGTTTCCTCATCCCAACACCTTGTTGACATCCATATATATATATACACAGTGGAACCTCGATCTATCATATCTCCATTGATCGTTTTCCCTGCATCCATCGTTCATTTATTCAAGTCCCAGAATAACCTCATACAAAGAAAGCTAAATTATATCGCATTCATCGTTCCTCGAAACATCGTTTTCCCGTATTGATCGTTCAGAATTTCCGGATCTGACACAACAAATTTTCCCGATTGTTTTTTATATAGATTGAATACACAGATTTGATTATTAGGGCACAAACAGTTGCCTATCCGTCTCTGGGGACATGCACACAATGTTAAATCAATCTTTTTCCTACAAAAAAAGGCAGTCAGGATAATCTGCGGGTCTTTAATTAGAGAACGTTATAAACCCCTGTTTATCCAACTTGAAGTATTAACTGTTTATAGATGCTTTATATATGCTAATCTAATCCATGTCAAAACTAACTTGGGTACATATGTTACCCGGTCCCAAATCCACTCATATGATACGAGATCCAGAAATCTACTAGATGTTCCACGAGTAGACTTGGTAAATCACTGAACAGCCATAGCACCTGGTATAAGATTCTTCAACCGGCTTCCAGAAGAAGCCATTAGAATAAATATAGTAAAATTTAAAATCTGTAATTTTTCGCTGGTTGTTAAAGAAAGCCTTCTATTCAATCGGTGAATTTTTTAAATGTGAGATGGATTTTTAATTTTAATGTTAATATTACACCATCTCTGATATTGTAACGGACGTTTCCCATGTTTGCTTGTACAAACATACTGGAATAAATAAATATTATTATTATTATTATGAACATCACGTTATCGAACTTCATGTTGACAGTGAGGATCGGAAACATCACATATCTATATCCACTATGCCTCATGCTCACTCGGGTCGAATCGTAGAAGTGACCGCCCAAGATTAACGCATCCGATCTGTTTTGAGATGCGCCTCCGACATCCCTGGCCCCCTGTATTGGGCAATCACAAGCCTCGTAACGTAGACACGGTTTGTTTGACAATGGCGAGTTTAAAAGGAACAAGATTTATTCTATATATATTTTTTTCATAAATCGATGAATTCTCTTTCCATTTGACCAGTTTTATGTTTGTATCCTCTCTTTACGTTTTATTAGGCAGGGGAACGTTTCGATTTACATCGCGACTTGGAGAAAATCCGTGAAATTCTTCTCAGTATTTACGTAATATTTCTATCAAATAACCCAAATACAGTGCTCAAAATAAGTAGGTTCTTCAAAAAGACACGGACAGGCCTTAGCAAAACCAGCAGTCATTTATCGGTTGCAACAGAAAATTATACCAAAGCAACTAAGGGAACTGGGCTAAAAATCTGTACCACCTAGAAAAGAAAAGGTTACTGGAGAGTCCGGTCGATCTAGACCTGCAAAATTAAGCTGTGTCGTATGCCCAAGAAATCAAGACACGAAGACAACTTCTTCTTGTTCAAAATGTGAGACGTCGATGTATATGAAACATATGAAATACGTATGTAAGTACCGCCTTGACAGCGAATAACACAACGAGAAGTGAATTTAAATAATTCTTCTTATTATTGTCTTATGATATTGTTAAAACTATAAGTTATCATAATTACTATTATCTAAGTCTAATTATTATTATTTTGCGCAAGTATTGTTATTATTATGTATGTAAGTTAGCTAACCAGAAATTTTCAACAATGTAGATATATTTAACAAACATGTAAATTGTATGGGTTTAAAATTAATTTGAATTTTCCAAACTATCTCCTTGAATTGAGCGTGCCTACTATTGGCTTAAGAGAGAAATGGCGAATTGTGGCTTCTAAAAACCCTTATTCAATGCCGAGACAAATACGTAGTGGAAAGGGATGTAGGCACTGTTTATCTGCCCTGTGACGTCTCTTACTCTTGAGATGAATATTTTTTTTCTTTGCGTCAACACTTGATTGCTATACGGAATGGGAGGAGGAAGGGTCTTCGGGTCTGGGATAGTGCTTGGTTCAGCATTTCTTGAGAACAATATAACGAGAATGATAGAGAAACACTTATCTGACATCACTGCACAAACAAGCCCATTTAAAGATATTTACAAAAAATCAAAAACACCATTAGAACTATAAAATAGCTGTCATTACTAAAATATACCCCATGTAAATTGAGCACTATTCCGACCGGCTGGGAACTTGGGTGTTACCACGAGGGACAGCCGACATGTAATGGTAAAATACTTAGCAAACCACCAGAGAGAGAGAGGAGGAGGAGGAAGGATAGTGAGATGCAATGATGAAAGGAGTGAGAGTCGTAAAAGATTTGGAAAGATAACTTCGAGGAAACTTAGTTAAAAAACTGATGTGACCACCACATGACTTTCTCCATACCTGTAATGTTTCTAAAATTTCCAAATAGGTTAGATCAGCGTTTCCCAATTTAATTTGGCTACGGAACCCTTGCAACTCGAAGGAGAAGTTGCGGAACCCCAAATAGTATTCTTTTTTATAAGATGAAAATTAAAGCGCAAATAAGTAAAGATAATAATAAAAACGGTTATGTGATCAACATTTTGTTTATTTTTATAAATTTAAAAACCAAAATCGTTTATATGAACAAAACATTTAATATGAACCAAAAGATATAATATGAGCAAAGGATAAAACTGAAAGATTGTATACATTACATTAGCGATTTTCAATGCGAAGAGTGAGTTTTCTTTTTATTTTGACAAATTCTTTTTGTTTAGTTTAATGCTGTAAAGTTGGATTCGCATATCGGGCACTGCATCTAGTCGATTTCTGTATTTTGTTTTTGTTGCTGTGTATTTCGAGAACCCAATAAGTATGTACTGGCGAATGGTAACAACTCTCGAATTGCCCGTCTTGATAAACCTGAATATTCATGACATAAGCTACCCCAAAATGCAATCAGAAAAACTTCTTTAAATGTTTGTATTAATTGGACATCTGAAGTGATTTCGATTAGATTTTCATAGTCTTGTGCAGATAATCCTACTGGTTTCTCTGTTATACTGAATGGATTTCGAATCCAGTTATTGTTGTCATTGATGTTTGGAAAATATTTACTGATGCCAGTGTGTAAATTTCAAAGATGATATACAGTGTTTCTCTGAACTTCTTCATGTTTGCATTTGGTTTCTTCAAGGAAATCATTGAGAGTTGGAAAACAATCAAAATTATTTTGTTCAAAAGACGAGATCCAAAACTGCAGCTTCCGTGACAATGACCAAATTTTATCTTTCGAATTAAAAATAGTTACATTTTTTCCTTGCAGCGACAGATTTACTTCATTTAGTTTTGTAAAAATGTCTGCAAGATACGCAACTATCGATAACCACGAAAAATTTGTCATACAATGAGAAAGTCGGAATTTGTCGTTCAGAAAATATCGTATGCGGAGAGCTCTTGACGCAACTCAAATAGTCTAACCTCGCCTCGCGGCAACCACCTGACTTCCGTATGTAGAAGCAGGGCTGTGTGCTGGCTACCCATATCTTCTCACATGATTTTGAATAGCCTTGATTGCAATGGTGGTGTTTTCACATAATTAACTGTACTGCTTCGTCCAACACAGGTTTAAGAGAGGTAGAAATATTTTTAACTACTAGTGTGTGCCTGTGGACAACGCAGTGATTGCTAGTGCAGTTTGGTGCTACAGTTTTTATTCCTGTTACAGCGCCTGATACTGTTCCTACCATTGCTTTGGCACCATCACTGCAGACATCAACACATTTTCCCAGGTTATTCCACCACAAGTGGCACGGTGGCATGGTGCGGATGTATTTAAACCTGACCTCTCGCAAAACTTTACTTCCAATACATCGCTCCTAAAGAAAAGTCCTATCGAGTATAAATGCCTTGGAAACCTTAATATAGCAGTAATTTTTAAATCCAGACCCGGGCCGTTATTAATTCCAAAGAAAGGGCTCGTGCCCGGCCCGTGCACAGCCATCCCTTTTGGAAGACGGTCGGTTGTCGCCCTTGCAACTTGCTTTTCTCGCGGAACCCCTATTTACGCTTCGCGGAACCCTAGGGATCCGCAGAACACCATTTGGGAAACACTGGGTTAGATAATAAAAAATATTTTAAGGAACTGCGAGAAAATTTTCGACTTGACAAAGAACAGAAATAAACTCAGCCTTCTGAAATTTCATATAGCCACAAAGATCCAACAATTAAAAAAAGAAAAAGGAGCGTTACTAAGACGTAAACAAGCGTCAATTGTTAACAATAGTCGTCGGTAGGTGGCGTGGTGGTGGCAGGTGAAAACATAAGATATCTCTTAAACAATGCATTATATGGAAAAATGTTTCAAACAAAAGTTGTAGGTATTTTAATTTCCTACAACTTTTATTCCAATGCATTTTTACATTTATCAAATATTAAAGCAAATATTTCAAAATAACTGATAAGTGAAAAGAGTAAACACCCACTTTCGGTATACCGATTTTTACCAAAAAATAAGCAATTTTTGAGACTTTCATAAAAATATTAAATATAAAATTTCGCGCTGACCTGATTAATAGTTCTTGAGTTAGAGTACCCACAAAAAAGCTGTCACATACACACACACACAGACATCATCTAGAAAATAGGCAAAATGTGTTCAGGGGACCTCAAAACGTGTATTCCCGTCAATTTTTTTCATGAAAACAATACTTACCCCTATACTACGTACTATGGAGAAAGTAAAAATTGACAAAATCCATTCTTCGTTATTTCTGGATTCACGGATAAAAAATAATTAAATTACGGTTTGTAACAGCCGATCGGCCCAGCCCATTCTTGCTCCGACCCACCGGGAAAGGTCCCGCCGGCCAGTCCAACCCTGTTGGAGACTTAAGCATTTCACGCTTGGTGGCTAAATATTTAGCCAACACATTTTCCTCAGAGTGCTCACATACATTTTCAGCAAAATTGGATAAGTTCCTTATAGGAGTCATTTACAATGATTAAATTATTGCACAGAAGTAGTTTTTGACCAATCCTTTACACATGTAGTTGAAAAAATATATATAGGTGGCTAAATATTTTGCCGCTAAATGTTCAACATTCTCCGTAATTATTATCAAGTGACTACATATTTAGCCACCATCCATCCACGAAAAAGTACCCTCAGGAAATAAAGGGTTAATGGTGTATTTCGCTGGATTGCTTGGAAAATAAAACAAATCTTAATATTTATCCATACAAAAATTTCCCTGACCCCAAATTTCCATGCTCAAATCCATCAAGCAAGCAGTGCACCACCTTTTTGAACTTCGCAAATAATTGATTCCAGAAAACTGGCGCGAAATGCAAATTCGCTAAGTACAAGTCCTATTTTCCCATAAGCCGCAATGTTATTAAGAGAGTACGGTTCCCAGTCAACATTAAAAATTAAATTTTTATCAAACATAAACCAGTTTAAGAAAAAATTAAAAGAATAAGCTACAGCAACGCTATAGAAAATGAAAACCTAGCATCAGAAAGTGAAAAAATTCTTTTAATTATCTTCAAAACGCGTAATAGCAAATGAGAACCCTGCATTACAAAACAATTATACTTATTTCGGCAATTGTGCAGTTAACCCCATCGTATTTTCGCATGCGATTTTCTATCTTCTTTTGTTCATTCCAAGAAAAATGCTTTAATTTAAATGGATTAACTACTGAAATGGAATATTGAGTACGTGATGCACGGATGTTTTCTTAGGTTCAGGAACAAACATTTCCAAACCGAAAAAAAAAACACTAGCATTAAAAAAGGTAACATTTCTTTTATCAATTACGTTCGAAATGCGTAACAGAAAATCAAAACCTAGCGTAAGAAAGTGATAAAATTTCTTTTAATTAGTCAAAATACGTCACAAAAAATAAAAAGGAAGTATTAATGTGGTAACAATTCTTTTAGTAATCGCGTTCAAAATACAGGACAGAAAATCTTGCATTTACAAGATAATAGCAATTCTTAGATTTCCGTTAAAAATCGTAATAAAAAATTAATGCCTAATAAAACAAAATAACATTTTCCTAAATGACGTTCAAAATTCAAAGATAATAGTAAATGAAAACCTTACATTCCAAAATGATGGCACTTCTTTAAATTTTAAACTAAAGTTTCATCATCGAAAATAGCGGCGTTGAAGGTGAAGTTCAAACTGAGCTACAAAATTATTAAGTTGAGAGTTATCACGTTTATTTACTTCGAAAACTGCTAATATTTAGCATTATAAATATAATATAATAATAATAAGCCCTTTTCTAGGGCACCAAAGTTTAAACTGAACTTCGAAACAAAAAAGTAAAGGGAGTTCCGTTTGTTGGCATCGCAAACGTATGACGCGAAATGCAAATAATCGGCGCGAAACAGATGTAATGTTCATAAAGAATTTTGTCGCGAAGTGCAAATTCGCAGTGCCAGCACGCGAAGTTCAAAAAGGTGGTGTATATCTCATAGCCTCCTGCTGATTAAAATTTACACCTTCATGATCGAGTCCGTCATAGGTGTTTTAATTTTTTAAATATATGATAGGGCAAATAGAAATGACACATTGTAGGTCTTTGCAATGCTGTGTATTAATTACTGTAAAATTGGGTTGGTAACGTTAATAATGTCAATCAGTGGCAAAGCCAGACATTTACAGTGGTTGGTGCATTATATCTTATTTTATAGTATTGTAGTAAAAACAAAATGCGGAAGTGGAAATTTACAGTTATGTTTTGTGACAGTTCCTGATGCTTGGCCATTCTCAGGAATCACCCCACATTGTCCTTGCTCAGTAGTGGGCTTCCGCTGCCTTTGTGCCTTTAGTTAAGAACCACGAAAAATTGATATAAACTAAGAATTTTTGGGGGTTGCAAATGTATCTTTGCGCCCCTCCCCCCCTCTCCGACCTGCACCACTGATGTCAACATCATAGAACAGTATAAATCTCAAAATCGTTTATTGCAAAATTTGTATTTATCATCAGTAATAGAACTTCAAGTCATAAACCTAAGATTGTGTTAATTTCTTTGCTCTCTGAAGTGGTTGAACTCATATTCCCATCCTTTTAATTTGACCCTTCTCCTTTTATGAGAAGTTCACTTTTGCACTTGTTCAACAGTTGTGTTGGAGCATTTTGGTTCGCCTCTTCCCAGTATTTATTAAATTTCTCTGAAATTTAAAGGCACGTCTACTGTAAGTGGCTTCCTAAGTAACATATAGCAATAATATTCATCACAATATCGCCATTATATGAAACTAAAAATTGCTAAGTATGCACACTTTCACAACCTGTATGAACCAACCTGCCTCGAAAATATTTTTTCATTGAATTTTACAATCTGATGAAATATAACCTACGATACATATTTCTAAGAAAATGTCATTATAGGTAGGGTCACCATACGTCTCAGTTTAGCCGGGACAGTCCCGGATTTTAGATGTCTCGGCGTCCCGTCCGGTTTAGTATTTGTCCCGGTTTAATATTTTAATTTTTTTTATTTCATATATATATATATAGAATAAATAAATCACATTCCACCAGTTATATGTAATTACACAAGCAATCCATTTATTAGGAATTAAAATCTAATCTTTCAATTATGTTTAAATGAGTAAAACAGGTGCGAGGCGTGCAGCGAACTCCGACAGCCGAGTACGCGCAGGGCACATTTTGCTATGCGAGTTTCGAAGCAATTATTTGTTTTAGATTATTCCTATTAACTACGAACTAAGTTTATCTAAAACGTGATATTTAACTGTTATCACGCCATAATATTTTCTTGAATGTTGCCAGATACGGATTTAACCACGGCTAGAAATGATACGCGACGAGGCTTTTCCTAAATGCTTTGGTGAACCAAAATACCTTTTTTTCTGGAAAATTTTCTAAAAACTTGGGGTGAGTTTTATAGCTCGAAAAATATGGTAAAAATAACTAAAATATTTGTTCCCATCAATTTTATGACCAATTCTATAATAATTTTGTGCACATAATGTTACAATTTGAAAATATTATGGGCTACTTTGTCAAGAAATAATGGCCAAGCTACGCAGGATTTATCTATTTGGTATGTAAGCGACAAAACAACTAAAGATCTTATATTTTCCCGGTTTTTCTTCCCCAGAACACGTTGTGTCCCGGTCTTCCTCAAAATTTGGTCACCCTATTTATAGGGCATGAACGTTATTAAATGTTTCTCGCCAATCTGTTTATAATTTTTTGCTTTTATATAAGTGTTATAAAATAAATCGCGTTACTTTCACAAAATTTGATCTAAGTGGACACTTTGATGCCTCAATTATCACTTGTAACTTCAGAAGCAAAGCTATCTTTTCAACTCAAGAGTAAAATAACTTATATCATTAACAAAATCGCCTCCTTTAGAAATTAAGATGACTTCAACATAAGAATTTATTTTTTATTCCGCAAATTACTTTTACTCACGGCCACCGAGTTTTTAAACTTAAAACTTACAATTAGCTTCAAAAATATTTTGGCCAAATAAGACTAATATGCAGAGGAGTTAAATAAATAAAAAAATTAAACTTTCAACAGTAAATGTTTCGCAATTCTCGGATTGTATATGCATTTTAAAGTGGCATGATTTGACGATTACAGTTCCATAATAAGTATAAACTTTAAAAATACCAAGATACCACCTTTATTAAATATTAATTGATATAAGTATTATATGATAAAAATTGGAGCGTGATTTTTGCACCACGTGAGCATATTTTTTTGCAGGCATATTATGAAGCTAGCGAAAAAAGCAGATTGAATTACCGCCAGGCAACGGTCTTTAACATTATATTCGTACGCCAAATATTTTTACAAGTAAATTCGATAAAAGAGCAATGATATAAAAAGCATTATTAAAATTAACCACTCATAAATAACAACCTGGTCCGTGATTAACTATCACGACGACCATACACAATTCCCAAGCCAAATTTGCTTAAATTCGTCACAATGCAAATCAGTAAAAATTATATGCATTCCGCAAAGAAAAATAGTTACCTAAATTTGAATCTATATTTATTTATTTAGAGCCATTTGATAAAAAATGTATAGTTAACCAACCCAACAGCATATTTATAAATTAAATTCTGAGAGAAAAATGGTAATATATTAACAGTTTCTTATACAATAATGCGTATTGATACACAGCCGCGAAGGCCCTCCGCCTCACTGTCGCCAGTTGCTGTAGGATAGAAGCCATAACAAGTGAGGCACGGGAAAAATGCAAGACGTAATCTTGAGGCTGAAAGCGTAACGTTCACGAGGGAATGATTGCTGGAGATGATGAATTAAGAAAAATCAGAGTATGTGCTTGTAATTTAACTTATATCGTTTCCATTATATTGATAAGTTTATTATCAAAAGAGTTGTAGACATCCTGTCGCCAGTCTCAATCTCTGCAGCTAGGCTACTATGTCCTTTTCGCAAGAAATTCTGTTTATGAATAATTTATTCTTTATTTTTAACTGAAATTGTTGGTGCACATGTATATTGTATTATTTATTAGTTGTATAATGATAAATGCTTAAGTAAACCAAGTGTTGCCACTGTTGGAGCGCATTTTTATTTCGTGCATCCCAACGGTGTCAGGGCAATCCCACGTTCGAGAATTTTTTATACCCACAATCAAGGAAACATTGTATGTGATTGGTTACAAAGATGTAGCCTGTAATATAATTGTGAGATGTTGGGTTGTTTTGACATTTATGCTTGCCTTCTTTACTTAAGGTCGGGAGCAGTTGACTCCTACGGAAGTAGTTGGAAGCCGCAAAGCTGGATTTGAATCAGGGTGCCAGCATGGACTCCGAGGAGGCTGAGTCCTCCAGCTCGGGGCCCATGTCATCCCTTAACAGCTTATTTTCATTTACAAGTCCAGCAGTAAAGAAACTTCTTGGTTGGAAGCAAGGTGACGAGGAAGAAAAATGGGCAGAAAAAGCTGTCGACTCACTAGTGAAAAAGTTAAAAAAGAAGAAAGGGGCCATTGAAGAACTAGAGAAAGCTCTTCGTTGTCCAGGACAACCAACAAAATGTGTCACCATCCCACGCAGTTTGGACGGTCGTTTGCAAGTCAGTATGATTAGACAAAATGTTATGTAAGGATATTGATGTTTACATTTATGCCTGTAGTTTAAATGTAGGAATGCTTCTCCTATATGTAAAACTGAAGAAACAAGATAATCGAAAAGACTTTCGTTTGTTTATGTATATTTTGTCTCTGCTTTATTTTTAAGTAAAAAATTTCATTTTCATTCATTGTTTTGAATTTAATTTTTAAAGATTTATTCATTTTCTTCTGAATATCAAAATCCATTTCAATGGCAAGTTCTGATTTGCTGAGAAATTGATTTTAAGACACCAAAAGACAACTGAAACATCCATCCAAGACTATATGTACCGTGTATATATTCTTTGTTGGTTTAAAAGATGTACAGTAAATGACTACTTATAAATGCATATCTAGATAATTCATATATTTATGACTTAATGAATTACATATCATTTATTTGGTACTATCCATAAGCTAAGTAAGGCTAGACATTCTTGAACTATTGCCTTGGTGTAAAAATTTTAATATTTGTCGTTTTTTATTTTAATTATTGCTAGTTAGACGAATTTTATTTTTTAACAATGGGAAATAAATTACTTGTAGGTGTAAGCGTTTTGTGCATTTCATTGTTGCATTTAATTTACTTCGTTGTAATTGTCTGTTTTTGCTGTTTATGAGTTAATGAATAAATGGTTGTTTTCTCGGTAATTTAATAGGTGTCTCACAGAAAAGGATTGCCTCATGTCATATACTGTCGAGTTTGGAGATGGCCCGATCTGCAGTCTCATCATGAATTGAAACCTCTTGAGCACTGTCAGTATCCATTTTCTGCTAAGCAAAAGGAGGTCTGCATCAATCCTTATCACTACAAACGGGTGGAAAGTCCAGGTATGTTCCCTGTAACTGTCCATGTCCAAATTTTTACTTTATATACGAAGTATAGGAAAGTATTTTTTCATGAAAATAATCGAATTCGAGATTTCAACATACATAAATACATGTTTTAAAGTCCCCTGAACACGTTTTGGCTATTTTCTCGATGATGTCTGTGTGGTCGTGTCTGTGACCAGAATTTTGTGGGTGCTCTAACTCAAAAACTATTAATTAGGTCTGTGCAAAAGTTTATATTTGACTCTTTTGTTAAAGGGACAAGGATTGATCAGTTTTTGGTGAAAATTGGTCACCTGGAAGTGGGTGTTTACTCTTGTCACATCCATTTTTACTATCTCCATACGTACTATTGGGAAAAGTATTGTTTTCATGAAAAAAAAAACGATTTCTAGATTTCAACGGAAATACACGTTTTGAGGTCCTCTGAACGCGTTTTGACCATTTTCTCGATGATGTCAATGTGTATCTGTTTTTTGTGGGTGCTCCAACTCAAACTATTAAACAGGTCAACGTGAAATTTTATATTTAACATTTTTATGAGTCGCAAGAACTGATTATTTTTGGTAAAAATCGGTCAAACGGAAGTGGGTGTTTACTCTTATCTCTTATCAGTTATTTTGAAATATTTGCTTTAATATTTGATAAATGTAAAAATATATTAGAATAAAAGTTTTAGAAAATTTAATTTTCTACAACCTTTGTTTGAAACAGTTTCCCATATAATGCATTGTTTAAGAGATATCTTATATTTTTAACTACCACCACAACACCACCTACTGACTACTATTGTTAACAAGTTATGTCTTAGTAACGCTCCTTTTTCTTTTCTTAATTGTTGGATCTTTGTGGCTATATGAAATTTCAGAAGGCTATGGTTTGAGTTTATTTCTGTTCTTTGTAAAGTCTAAAATTTTCCCCCAGTTTCTTAAAATATTTATTATTATGTAACCTATTTGGAATTTTTAGAAATATTACAGATAGTCATGTGGTGGCCACATCAGATTTTTTAAGGTGGCATAATATTTTTGAGGGTCCCAAATATTTTAGTAAATTTTATCTCTTACTCCAGTAACTCCTCGAACAATGTGTCTGTATTGTGCATTTTTGCAATAACATGATTTATTTATTAGGTACAGTGTTTCACATGAAGCACCTATCCCTGAAATAGAGTGCAAAAAATTGGGTGGCAGACTATTTTGCCGAGTGGTGTAAGTTAGTGTAAAATTTTAAATGGTGGAAATACTATACTGTACACACACATGCATATATATATATATATATATATATATATATATATATATATATATATTGGTCACTCTTATTTACTCTATCGCTGAAGAAGGGCATAGGCCCGATAAGCTTGCGTGTTTTTTGTTTTTGTGTTCGTGTGTTCAACGTGTCTCTTCAACGCCCCCAGCAGCCTGCCAGCTTGGTCCTCAACTTGGTAAGTGTCCGCTGGGCTTCCTTCAACACCTTGTTGCCACCCTCATCACTACCTTTTTATTTCCTTAAGTTTATATATATATATATATATATATATATATATATATATATATATATATATATATATATATATATATATATATATATATAATATAACTATACAGAAAAAGAAATAATATGATAAAATAAATGCAACGAGAGGTTGAGAGGGATAGGAAGGAGCCAGTGAACACTTACCATACGGTGGTGGACGTCCACAGCGATAGAGGAAGGCTTGTAATTTGGAGCTTTCGGGCAACACACGCCCTTCTTCAGCGAGAGAAAACGAAAGCTATATATATATATACACACACACACACACATATATACACATAGTATAGGACCCCTTATCCTGCAGGCTCATGACTGGACCTATGCCAGATTTTGGGAATTTCCCGATTTACTAAGTATAATATTTGCAATTACAAAAGTATATAATGATTTGGGAAATGAATAAAACACTTGTATTTTCTAAAAATAAATTGAAATCACAATTGTATCTTTAACATCCTCTCATAAAACCTGCTACACATACTGTATTTTCCCATTGATAGCACACATCTTATAAATAAAGTGCATCTTAATGTTTTTGACGCTGCTTAAAATGCATAAATAACCTTGAAAACTCAACTCAGGAGGCTAATAGAGCACATAGTATTCCTTTTGTGATTATATATTGTCCCTATGAGTTATCTAACTTTTTTGCATACTTTTCTTGTTTTATAACTTTTTTATTGTTATATTAATCTTGCCACCGGGTCTAGTGCCCAATTCCATTGTATATTTGTAATAATAATATCCAGCAGTGGAAAATATCGTTGAAAAATAAAAAATACTTGTGATAAAACTCGGGGCTTGAATGAAATGCTGCCTAAAAGAATACACATTGTTTCACTAACTGCTGCTTTTTATAATATGTATTAAATCTCTCCGGAAATTTCTTTTGAACTTGAAAATATTATATTTTTTGCCATGGAAAATTGTTCGAAGTCATCTGATTTTTCCAGATTATGTACGTTCAAGCTGTTAAACAGGATGAGAGAAAATGTCGTAAATCTTTCATCAAAAGGGCATAAGAATCGAATCATAATACAGTAAAACCTCCCATTAACAAAATTCAAGGGACCCAATTTCTCACCTATTCGTTAATCAGGAGTTCGTTGCTTGGAGGATATTGTGGCATTGCATACCTTCAGTGGCTGTTAGATTATTCGCAAGGAGCACGGCCATTAAAACAAAAGAAAAACGGTTTTTACACGGTGGCTACACAATCGCTTAAAAGAATTTCCTGTATATTTCCCGGAATTTACTAAAAATGTCCGTACAATTTCTCATATCACATGTTTCTTGTTTATTGACAACTTTACCTGTCATTTTCCTTTTTTATAACTCATGTAACGTAAAACATTCGCAAAATGGATGCTTCTTCCTACAGGTTCTTACGTCAAAAGTTCAACGCCCAATGTTATTTTGAAAATATAAAATTTGGGTATCATTTTATGTAGTGATGGCAAAGAGCTGTTTTTCCATTGCCGTCGGTGCTCTATTTTGCTCTTCAGGAAAAATTTCGTGCATATTTTATCTCAATGCACCATAAAAATCAGGTCCCTAGGCTACTCATCGCCCTATATCGCAAGAGAAGTTCACAAAAATTACATGAAATGCTTACCATACGTCAACATGTGGTGTAATTCTGCGTCTCACTGTTAGATAGGGCGACGGCATAAAATGTAAAGCTTAGCAAGGTGATGAATAGGCTGCATTGAAAAACAAAAGTAACTGCTGTACCACACGACTTTCTACATACATGCAATGACCTGCCCATGCGACCTCTTTCCTCCCCTCCTCCTACATCCTCCCTCCGGTATCTGTGACTTCTCAGTGCAGCTGAAAGCGATCTGGTTCCGGCCCGAAGGATAAGCCACACTCATTGCCAAAGATGCCGCAAAAGACATTTTAAAAATAATCTGCCACATAACATTTTTTGTATCTAACCGACAAATCCCATACAGTTCCCATACCATTTAAATTTCCCATACAATTCCTGTATTGTTAGGCACCATGTTTTAAGAAGAAATTATGTAAAAACCTTGACTGAATTGCAGCGATGACGCCTTTTCTTGACAAAATGTTATGTTAGAATTTACTCATAATAATAATAACTCATAATTCGCGGGAATATTAAAGTTCAAGGTGTTACCTTTACATTTTGTAGAAACTTGGAGCTACACTCCAGATATTATAATTAAATGTGGCTGTGATCTAATTTGGCAACTCCATCCTTAGCAGTACGACTCTGGTCCTATCAACTTGATTCAGGAAGCAGACATAATAAATTGAGAAAATCTTTTTAAAATAATTTTTATTTTTAAACAAAACAATCAATTTTTTATAAAAAATGAATCGATTGTTTTTTGCTTTAAGTTATTTCTTCCCTCTCGAAGAACTTCACTTTCCAGTTCCCTGAATGCACTCATGGCATTCTTGGAGCACCCCTCAGCAGACAGTAAGAATGCCTCTATCGTGTCTAGAGCAGCACTCACTTCATGGAACTTGGGTCTCACAACCTCCGCATCCTCATTGTCCTCTTCAGTCTCTGCAGAGGTTACTCCCACTCTTTCCACCACCTTGCTTTCAATTCCCACTCTTTCGCTCGGCTCGCTTTCAACGGAACGTTTCGTCCACATTAACGAAGTCATCGAAAGATATGCTTTGTATACCTAAACTACCCCTCCAGTCCGGACTCTTTTTCTGGCGGCATCTAGGTGCTGAGCATTGATGATCTCATTCCGTTGCTTAATAATTGTAGACAAGTCGAAGCTGGAAAGTTAAATCGTTGAGCGACTTCTGCCTTCTTCTCTCCCCGTTCAACAGCTTCCAATATCTCTATTTTCTGTTGGACAGAAAACTGTCACTGCTTGGAACCACAATTAGTGGACATGGCCTTTATAATTATGAATAAGTAAAAATTAATATTAGTTCCACAAAAATGACACTTAATAGTTCAAATCATAAGAAATACATTAATAACAATACATGTTGTGAAATTTTGCAACAGCATAATTACCATTAATTATTTTCATTGAAAAAACTGGAGTATACAAGCAAAACGGTTTTAAAATGTAATTGAAACAGTATTTTGATTAAGTGATGCTGTAAAAGAAGGGATCTAGAATTAAAGGTAGCCCTCCATTTATGCGACAGTTGTGTTCCAGAAAAAGCCGCATAAGGTGAAATTGGATAAATCAAACCTAATTTACTATAACCACCAATCTCTCTCTCTCAACATTATCAGCACCACAATGAATGCTCGCCTTCTTATAAAAAATTCAGACGTAGAGAACATATAACAAGATATATGGAGAATTTCCGATGCATTGGTATTTTTCTTGCATACACTTGGCGATGAGGTGGTCTGAGTCTGCGAGAAGAGGAGGTTAGGCTGCCACATTTCTCTTGCCTTTGTGCAGGGCTGGTGGGAGGTCTCCCTCGCTCCCATTTGCGAACCGTTGGCATGACAACCCTTAAGAGAATGAGGCAAGGATGAACCCTCAAGTCTCCAAGCCTTACCACCATTCTACAACCTTCTCTTGCCACTCCAGATAGTTCTATGCTGAGCGTCACCTGACTCATGTTGTTTTCTGCTGATGACTTTTCTCCTTCCCTACCCCCACTTCCTTATCCTAATCGAGCATCACAGGATTCATGCTGGGTCAGCCGCCCCAGCAAAATTTATATTTTTAGACCATTTACTCCCATCCCTCGCTATAAGAGTTCAATTCATTCTGAAAAAATTGCTCGTAAGCGAAATCTCGTATAACGAGAAGTAATTTCACATTACCGTACATGTAAAAGCTTATGATACGTTTCCAAGGTCATAAAATCACTTAATACATCACTTTTTGCACTAACATTGTACTTATGAATCAAATTCATAATATAAAAACACCGAAAACCCTACAGTTCCACAAATAAAAAAATTCACCAAAATAATCATCTGCAAATTTACCGGCTTAAGAGTAAGATGTGGGGCCACATTTTAAAATGACCTGCCTGACCCTCATTAAGTTGGATTATCTTTCCCTCCAGCTCGCGAAGGCCTCATTTCGAGTGCAGGTACCCTTCCCGAGGTCATCCCCTCACAGGAGGAGGTTAAGTGGCCAACTGCATCTTTTGCACTAAAGTTTATACAATTTTATTCTTACTTATTTGGAATAAACGAAGTTAAGCATCCATTTGGAATCGTTGCACTGATTAAAAGCATTTTTTAAACAAAATCCTACTATAAATAGTAACATATTTAAGTCTGCACGCTGATTTGACGCACAGAGATATCAGCTTTGACGACATTTTTTTCGCATTAAAGCTTGCGATAGAAAGAGGGCTTACACATTTGTTCATTGTAACCAACTGAAATAAACAGCAAAATTGAACGATCTAGTTAGTCTCTCACACGACCCCCAAAAAAAGAAACCCACAATCCAATACCACCCAACCCAACCCTTATGCAAAAGAATGTTGGAAACAAGGAGCAAATGGAAATTGTAAACTTAAAATCTTAAAAACTACCTTAGGAATGCCAATAAAAAACTATTTGGTCTTTCTATTAGAAAGAGGAAGGCAAACTGGGTTGGACATTACCTGAGGAGAGAGAGTATGATTAAAGACGTGTTAGAAGGAAAACTAGATGGAAAAAGGGAAAGAGGTAGGAAAAGGTTTCAGTTTATAGACGATTTGAAAGGGAAAGAGAGTTACCAAGATATGAAGAGGACAGTGGAAAATTGGAGTATATGGAGAACCTGATTTAACCATGAATAATAACGGACCTGTTGACAGGCAGACTACCTATGATGATGATGATTAGCTGAAATTATCCGGCGTTGCTCGGGTTTTTATGTCATAACAAAAAATATTGAGGAAGATTTGAGAATAAAACCAAATAATGAAACCAGGTTAATTTTTATCGTAGTACTTAACCTTTAAAGGCCGGGTTTGAATTTTACTTTTAATATTTAATTTTACTTGTTGAATATATACTTCCGTAAATATTTTATAAAATGGCCTCTAAACGCAAGACAACGCATGAGGAAATGGATGAAATATTTGTTGATTCCAATGCATACAAGGAGGAAAGTGAGATTGAAGAGAATCACCCTGAGGAAGATACATAAGGAGAAGAGAAGAATCGGAATGGAGACCACCACGTCAGGGCCAAAGAAGAACCAGACGTGAGCAACCCTTTATCAGTGGCCCTAGTGGTTTGAAAGCTGATGCGACTACCAACATCGCAAGCAATTCGACTCTGTTGCGCATTTTCATGTTGTATTTTGTGGAAGTTTTCCAACTCCTGGTGGATGAGACAAACAGGTATTATCACCAGTACATTGACAAATTAGTCGAAGGAACTTCACAGTCTGACATGACCATATATGAAATGTATTTATCCTTGGCCATAATTCTGCAAATGGGACATGACTTAAGAGACACTTTGAGGCTCTACTGGTCGACATTGCAACAATTTCACGCTCCTTTCTTTACTGCTACTAGGAGATGTGACAGATTTTTTCATGTTCTCTGCTATTTCACTGACAACACTAACGAACCTGATAGGAATGACGAAAATTATGACATGGAAAATTGGGACTCTTTGAAATGCTCAATGACAGTTATGCCAAGTATTATAACCCATCTGAGCATTTGGCAGTAGACGAAATGATTGTTCTTTTCAAGGGGAGGGTAATTTTCAAGCAATATTTACCCAAAAAACCCAAACATTTCAGCATAAAAATTTATAAACTCTGCGACAAGACAGTTTATACATATGACATGAAAGTGTAATTGAGAAAAGACCGACATATTGCAACACAAGACATGACAGTGACACATGCGATTGTTAGGGAGCTGACTAGGAAAGTAGAAGGGGTTGGACATAAATTATACATAGACAACTTCTTCCCCTCTCCTACTCTCTTTGACGATATTCAGACAGAAAATTTACTGTTGCGGCACTGTCAGATCAAACTGGAAGGTGATGCTGCAAGACTTTGCAGGTAAAAGATAAAAATTGAAACGAGGTGACATACGTGTTAGGACCAGAGATGACTTGACTGCCATAGTGTGGAAGGACAAGAGAGACATTCACATGTTGACAAATTTGCACGACCCACCAGGAGAAGGAAACTTCCATGACGACAGCAGAAATGCTTGGAGGTCTGTTATTATCGAGGACTATAACCGCCACATGGGGTATGTGGATAAAGGGGATAGAATGGCAAACAGCTACACCATCAGTCGCCACACATGGAAGTGGACAAACAAACTATTTTTCTGATTTGGCCGACCTCACATTCCTCGATAGTTGGATCCACCTCACGTCATGTGGTGGCTCATTTTCTCATCGGCAATTTCGTCTTTCCCTCATATGGCAATTGGTTGAAGAAGGTGCTAGGGCTCTTCCAGTTCCAGCTAGAGGAAGGGGTCAACCTAGTCATAGTGGGACTCAGATAAAGCGTTTAGAGGCCAAAGACAATCAACATTGGCTGGTTATGGGGAACCGCATGTGATGCCGTATGTGCTCCACGAAAGGAAAACAATCGCGGACAAATTATATATGTAAGGTGTGTGATGTAGAATTGTATGGTGCTCCCTGCTTTGAGGAGTATCACACTAGCCCAACAATCTAGGATACCAGGATCGTAATAGCTGTGAAGTGAGTGGGAACTATGCCACCAAAAAGTGAGTAAACGTCTTTGTTTTTAATTTTTTTGTTTACATCAAGTTTATATACCAATACGATAATCCATAGCATTTATTTCCTCTACTAAGCAAAAACCACATCATTCTACAATATATTTATTATAAACTGCTTTTTATTTGAACATTTTATCACCAATAGATCGTGAGATATACAATATTTTTCAAATAGATACAAGAAAAATTGAAATACCCTTGAGAAACTCCTGCAGCGGGACCTTATAGGCGAGCATTTAAACCCGGTGTTAAAAGGTTAAGCACTACAATAAAAATTAACCTGGTTTCATTATTTGGTTTTATTCTCAAATCTTCCTCAATATTTTTTGTTATGACTTAAAAACCTGAGCAACGCTGGGTAATTTCAGCTAATCATCATCATCATAGGTAGTCTGTCCATCAACAGGTCCGTGAAAAATTAATGTCTTTTCAAGTTGAGATGAAATAATATCTGTAAATATGTAAAATATATTCTAAACACTAAAGAAATAAACAAAAAGCTACGAAAATTTATAACTCGTCAGCTTACTTTTGCTCTATATCACGAACTGAAAAAGAATGACAAAGATGGAATGGAAGGAAGGAAGAAAAGAAAAACCAAGGGAAGGAACTAAGGCATGAGTATTGTCATGAGGTTCGTCTTTTATTGCATCTGTTTGAGTTGTGAAAGAGAGTCCCACAGCTAACGCCTACCACTTAAGACAGAAAGACTCTCAAGGGTTTGTCAACAACGTACCAAGATACCTGTACTGTTCCACCTGCTTTATCCTCTCCCCCCTCACCTGCACTTCCATCCTTTCCTCGCCCCCTATTCTCATTACTTTCGTTTTCTTTCCATTTATTCTCAACCCATATCTGTCCTCCACGCTCACCAGATTTTATAGCAATATTATTTAATTCAAAAAATTACACCTCTGCACCTTTTTTGTCCTTTCCTTATGGAACAATAATGTAGTAAAACAATCCCTAAAGTTTGCAATTTTAAGATTATTATATTTTTTCCACAGTGAGGTACTAAAGCCACACATTTCTGCCAAAATTTAAAGTTGTAGTACATCTAGAAGTGAAATAACATTTATTTAATTGTTTAAATTTTAAAAAATTTTAACGGCAGCAATAACATCTTCATTGAGATTTTCAAATGTTTATTTGTTCAATTTCACTAACCTCTAAATATATTTAAAATTTCAACTTCATAGCTTGTCCTGTAGTACCTTAACATTTGCCTAATTGTTTAAACTTTAAGAATTTTTAACAGCCAAACAAATTAAAATATCAAAATTTCTATAATCTCCATTTTGTTTTTTTTTATAAATTCTACCTTTTAAAAAAATTCAGCATCGTAGCACATGCAGAAATACGTAAACCTTGAAATTTTGTTTAAACATTTGCAAATTTTTAGCAGTCGCATTGTTGAACTTTTTCAAGATTTTCGGTTTTTCTAGTTGGTTTTGCACATAATCCTACCATCGTAAAATGTTTCGAATCTCCAATGTTCCTCCTCTGTAAGAAGTCTATATATAATTAATAAATAAGTGCAAATTATAACAGCAATTATTTTGGTATAATAATATTTTATAAATATTAATTTAAAAAATATTATTAAATAAATATTATTATAAACAATATAATTTGATATAATAATATATTTTTATTATAATAATACATATTTAATAATAATAAATATAAAAAATCTGATGTGGTCACCACATGACTTTCTCCATATCTGTAATATTTCTAAAAATTCCAAATAGGTTACATAATAATAAATATTTTAAGGAACTGCGAGAAAATTTTACTTTACAAAGAACAGTAATAAACTCACACCATAGCCTTCTGATATTGTATATAGCCACAAAGCTCCAACAATTAAGGAAATAAAAAGGAGCATTACTAAGATGTAACTAAGTGTCAATTGTTAACAATAGTCGTTGGGAGGTGGTGGTGGTGGCAGCTAAATAAGTTCGTTTTTAAGATATCTCTTAAACAATGCATTATATGGGGAAATGTTTCAAACATAGGTTGTAGAAAAACTAATTTCCTACAAATTTTATTCGAGTATGTTTTTAAATATATCAAATATTAAAGCAAATATCTCAAAATAACGGATAAGTGACGAGTATACACCCACTTCCGGTTGACCGATTTTTACCAAAAACTAATCAGTTCTTCTGACATTTTATAAAAATGTTAAATATAAAATTTCACGTTGACCTGTTTAATAGTTTTTGAGTTAGAGCACCCACAAAAAGCTATCTCACACACACAGACATCATCGAGAAAAAGGTCAAAACGTGATCAGGGAACCTCAAAACTTGTATTTCCATTGAAATCTCAGTCGATTTTTTTCATGAAAACAATACTTTCCCCTATACTACGTATATTGAGAAAGTAAAAAATATTCTCCAATTGTGCTTCAAACGTGAGAACCCAAAAATTATACGGTAAAGGATTACCGCCTAAATCGCCGTGACCACCGAATATGTTTGTTTCTACTCCAAATGGACTTGATCGTGTTTGCGTATTTTCGCGACATTGAGATTGGTTATTACTCGGAAGCTTAGGGCCAATGGAAAGACTTTTGATACAAGGTATCTCGTATTTCATGTATACTTTCTACTCTCCAAATTTTGTCTGAATTCCTGTAAGTATAGAGAATATGCAGAATACATAAAAAGTTTTTTGAGAAGGAAAGCACTTAAAATTTCACATTAAATCTGTCTTCCACTTTGGAAATAATTTGCCAGATTTACAGTTTTTTTTGGTGATCGCCCTTCTTTGAATAACCTTAGTGTTTCTTTCTTCCCTACTTAAGTTTATATTAGGTATATATTTATTTTAGTTAATATTAAGTATTGTTTATAACAGTTGTCAAGTAGATTGTTAATCCAACAATACACTCATTCCAGTGTTATTTAAATGGGAAAAATTAAAAGTGAAAAACATTTAAAAAATGAAAAACGTAGTTCAAATCCCTTTAAAATCCCTCCCATTTTGCTTAACTTTTTATTGCGGTTAAATTGGCACCTTCATCTTGCTTCTACGTTCTGTAGTTGTTGCGTTATAAATGCACAAACAAACTAATAAATCCTTCAAAATATTTATGGTAGAGATATACACACGCACTTATACATACACAATATGGCAGTGGGAGTATTTTAACTTCAAGTCTCAGATCTTGATCGAGAGTTGCGTTGAATCATCCTCCTGCTGAACACACTATACGATTCATGTGTAAAAAAACAATGGAAGCTACAAATGCACACACTAGCTACATACATAGTCATTTTGTGCGGTTACTGATTTTTGTTCTGTTGTAAACATTATTATCCCTTATCATGAGTGGAAACCATGTGCAAACAAAAAATTGCTAATACTGTATACTACATAATACATACATACATGGACCCTAGCATGTATTTGTACACATGTAAACATGTACTGTACATAAACATAACAATAATAAAATTGTGAAAAGACAGCCAAAAATGCAACCTACCCTTTCTTCATTATTTTTAATGGGAAAATTGTCCCTGCGTAAAGCGCTTTTGCTTAGTGCGTGTTATTCGAGGAATTACTGTACATTAAAGTAACATTTGCTGCCATTTGTTTTCAATTTAGTTTGTGGCATGAATATTTTATTTATCCTTTTAGCTGAAGGATGAACCCAGAAGTTCTCAATATGTTCACAATCACATGCTGTATGTGCAGTGTTATAGAAATCAATGTTGCAACATTTATAGTCCAAAGAAATCTATGGTAGCTATATTTGAAAAATATTTCCTAGGAAAAAACACTTCAAAAAGTGAAAGTGAATAAATAGTATTCTGAAATGAAATATGTGCTAATAAGAAATAAAAATTTTCTCTGATGTAATTTTTTTTATATTGGTAACATGAATTTCATTTGTAATACCATTTCATAATACCGTATCTGCCCGAATAGAATTCGCCCCTTCCCCCCCTCCAAAATTTTCGCCATTTTTTACAAAAAGGTAAATTTCCTAGATTTTATGATGAAGTGTGCTGGGCATGCATGCACGGCATAAAATAAATTATTCGAGATTGAAGAAAAGAGTGGAAAATGGTTTAGTTGTTGTCATTTTAAAATATTACTTCAATTAGTAATTTTGCATCGTTGAATAATGTTCCACATTCAGTGACAATAATTTCATCCATCTTCATTTTCACAAAAGGTCAGATAAAGCAATAGCTACCTTGCCAAGATAATTTTTCATTCAAGTCTATTTCCAATGAAATTAGCATTTATATTGCCTTAAGAAATTGCATTTTTATAATTATACACATTCCATGTAAAGTTTTACAAAAATTCAAACAGTTTGGCATCCAAAGCCATCATCACATTTTGCATAATCATCTGCGTAGTCAATATATGTACGCAATTTTAATAGATTCCATGAATAGAGTTTTAACATGCATACAAGCATTACAATGACTATAGCAATAACTACAATAGCCAATTAAAACTAATAAGAACCTCTTTTAATGGCTAATGAAAAATAATACAAATTGCATAAATATGCATAGCCCTGAGGAACAAAAGAAAATATCCAATAGCATTTAGAAATGAAAGAACATATTCTTAAGCATAAATGAAAATATTAAAATTGATTTACTGAATCAGGTACTGTATGTTCTACATCACTTTCTTCTTTTCCACTTGAAGATTGGTCACTGGAATCACATACCTAAGAACATCATCCTCGCTCCCATCAATATCATTTGAAATGCGGCATTTTTTAAACCCTTTTACTATAGACTCATTATTTATTCATTAATATTCATCGTATTTCAAATATTTACTTTATGAAAAATATAGTACTATCATTTGAATGTGATGGCAATGACAGACACGTTGCTATCTATGGGTGACTACGAGACAACCCCAATCCCAAATTTTTTCTCTGACTCGCATTTAAGACGAGGGGTGATTTTTTCATGATAGATTATGATGAAAAACATCAGCTTGTATTAGGTAGATACGGTATTTCTTAGAAGATTTTTTGGCCAGAATCACAATCAATTATCACAAATTAAGTATACTTTTATTTGACAAACTTAAAACTGATGCTAACTATTTTTAGAATATTAATGTGTCTGGCATATCAATCACTATCTTCTCCAGATTCTTCCACATTTTTAAAGAGCCTAGCTCATCTGTTATGGTTGTTGTAACATATTAATTATATGCTATGCTTAGTATTCAACATTACCATGTCTATAAACTTGATGTTAATAACTCGAAGAAATCATTGGGTAATATTTCTATGCACGGTTATTTCCGTGAAGTTCAAGGCTGAGTATGAAATTATCTGCAAAGTAATTTGCATCTCACCATAAAGCAGTTTCATAAAGAGATATTTTGCTTTCCAATTGTTTTATAGGATGACCACATCTCTTTACATTTGCCTCACAATCTCTTCCTTGATCATTTTTCAATGTTATAATAATTTTCAAGGAGAGTTGACTATTTTGGTTGAAGTTAAAGTGAATTAAATGAAGTAGAGCTGTGTGTAATTTTGACAGTTCATAAGAAAACAAAAAATCTTATTTAGTAATCAATATTGAAGGTATAATAAATTTTGTAATGATGGTGTCTACCATTTGGAATCTAACTTTCTTATAATATAGTATATTTTATAGAATTTTAATTTTAGTGATGTTAAGCTCAACAAATGGGTGGTTGTATTTTCAAATTTACATGTGAAAAAGATAATAAGCAAATGATTATTTTTTAAATCTTTTCTTTTTACAGTTCTTCCACCAGTTTTGGTCCCTCGACACAGCGAGTTTCCACCGGGACACTCTCTGTTACCTTTCCAGCAGCTGCCTGAGCCATCTATGCCACACAACGTTTCTTACTCACCAAGTGGGTTCAGTCAGTCTCAGCCACCACCACCTCCACCCTCTTCTCATGCACAACAGTCTCAGGTTGGCGGTGGCCCCAATTCCCCTGTCAGCAGTGTCCCAAGTCCTGGTAGCACAACATCTAACCCCCAGAGTCCTTTTGGAAGTAATGGACTTGCAGGTAGGAACTCATGCATATGCTAAGTGGATATTTTTTGTTTTGTTTTCGTCTCTTTAAATCTTTTTGTACAGTCAGCAGTCCTCGGTCACATATAGATATTTCTTTTTGTATAGTCAGCAGTCCTAATTTTATATATTTTTATAAACCAACATTCTACATTGATTTAACAGGAATTATGTCATTTGTCTTAGTCATTACTTTGTACCTTCTTTTATTTTAATTTATTTGGGAAGTTTCCTTTTCCACGTGAACCCTGAAGAATGGTATAACTGCTCTCAAGTTTGTACTTAGTAAAAAACTGTAATTTTCAGAAACGCCTCCACCAGCATACAGTCCTCCAGATGACAGCCAACCATCACCAACTGGCGATCAAGCAATGGATACAAGTAACAGTATCCTTCCTGAGGTTGCTCCTGTGTCATATCAGGTCAGCTTAATATCATCCCTGTGAATCAATTTTTTATGGTAAAAATATTAATATTTACAACTCTGAAATACAGGTATACTAAGATCAAACCTAAATCAAGCTAACATTTTGATGCTGGACTGACCAATCCATATGGTAACGTTTTTCAGTTACGCATGAAGTAGATGCTTAGAAACAATACCATTAGTTTAAAGGGTGTCAGGGTTGTTTACAGAAAGTGATGTTTGGAATTAGAGTAACTCAATGGCAGTACAACACCTTTTTGAGCTTCACGAATAATTGATACTGAAAAACTGACGGGAAATGCAAATTTACGAAGTGCAAGTCCTCTTTTCCCATAAGATGCAATGTTATTTTGGGAGTATGGTTCCCAGTCAACGTATAATATAACTTTTTTATCATAAATAATGCATTTTAACAGAAAATAAAAGAAAAAATAACAGCAACAACAGAAAATGAAAACCTATCATAATAAAGTGAAAAAAATCTTTTAATTATCTTCAAAATGGGTAATAGTAAATGAAAAACCAGCATTACAAAGCGCATTTTCACATGCGACTTTCAGTTTTCTTTTGTTCATTCCAAGGAAATTTTTAAATTTAAATTGATGAACTACTGAAATGGAATGTTGAGTATGTGATGCACAGATGTATTCTTGGGTACAGCAACAAACATTGCCAAGCTGCAAAAAAAGACACGCATTATAAAGTAACATTTCATTTATTAATTACATTTGAAATGCATAACAGAAAATCAAAACCTAGCATAAGAAAATGATAACAGTTTCTTTTAATTGTTTGAAATACATCACAAAAAATTAAAACGAGCATTAAAGTGGTAACATTTTTTTTAGTGATCGCGTGCAATATACGCAGCAGAAAATCTTACGTTACAAGATGATAGCAATTCTTAGATTTCCGTTAAAAATTCATGATAAAAAATTAAAACTTAACAAATTAAAGTAACATTTCCCTGAATTACGTTCAAAATACAAAGATAATAGTAAATGAAAAGCTTATATTCCAAAATGATGGCACTTCTTTAAATTTTAAACTAAAGTTTCATGTTGAAAATAGCGGCATTGACGGTGAAGTTCAAACTGAGTTACAAAATAATTAAGTCGAGAGTTCGTTCGTTTACTTTGAAAACTGCTAATAACGAGCATTATAAATATAATATAATAGTAATAAGTGCTTTTCTATCGTGCCAAAGTTTAAACTGAACTTAGAAACAAAAAAGTAGAGGGAGTTCTGCTTGTTGGCATCGCAAATGCTTGACACGAAATGCAAATAATCGGCGTGAAACAGAAGTAATGGTCATAAAAAAATTTGTCGCTAAGTGCAAATTCGCAAACCACAAGCATGTGAAGTTCAAAAAGGTGGTATACTAATGTAACACTCCAGGTATGCCTCGCTTAGTGTAATAGATGCACTCCAAAAGGTCTTTGCACTAACCAAATTTGCACTGAATAAACATAGTACTTACCCAATTGTTTTTTACTTGTCAGAAATTTTACTATTTTTATCTCGCAACTTATATAATGATATGGTATTTTTATATACCATTGTGAAGTCAATAAAATGGAGTTTATAATGATTATTTTAAAATATTTATTTATGATGAACATAATCATGTACAACAGGTTCAAAAAGCTAATGCTTTATGTTGGAAAATGAAAGTCATTTTTCTAATAAAATTTGCTATGAAAGCTGTTATAAAAAAGTGAGATACACAGTGTGTTTCCAGTATGTATTAGATAAAATATCAATACATTTCCTTGACATATTCATAAAAACATTTATGATTACTAAAGCTTAACCAACGCATTTCTCTACATCAACTAAAAGCCGACAGAGCCAAACATTAGATGAACAAAAATGCTATACATATCTTGTGTATCCACTAGGATTTCAAATACAGGATGTTCGTTTTATCATGGGCCCCACTCTGAGAGACTACTTTGACACCAACATTCAGCAAACTTATCGTGCACTCGTTGTTTCAGGCTGAATCTGCCCCTTAAATAATGAGCCTCGGCTCTCAATCAATCTCCGCACCTTTTAAAGATGCTACTGAACATGTCTCGTGATGCTCGAAACTGTTTGACAAACATTTTCCTTCAACTCTTATTCTGAAGAATGGTTTCTTTAATACAAAACCAACTATGCTTCACAAGGGGCAGACTCGGTCCAAAACAACTACTGGCAGACAACTTGTTTCTAGCAGGCACAACACACTCAGCTGCCAAGATGTCACAATAAAAGTAGCCCGTCGCAGCAAGGCCCACAATAAAACGTGCATCCTGTATTAGCATGTAATGATATATACAGTAAAACCTCATTATTTCGATCTCAAATAATTCGAAATAGTTTGTATTCGAAGCTAAGAGCAGTCTCCGACCAACATCATAGGATTTTGCGTACTTTTTGGTAAGGATTATTCTAAATACGTCTACAATGAAATTCGAAGTCATGATCTGGTTCGGTGACTCACGAACATTTCATTCAATTCAAAACCTTTACCCATATTGTGTGTTTAAGTGGAAAGTTCATGCGTGCACATGACAAAGGTATCGCGTTTTTGTTCTCCATTTCTTGCAAACAAAATATACATTGCCCCCCCCCAAACAGGTAACTTCTTTTTACTTATTTAATAGTCAACGGGAAAAAAGATCGTAGATGATACAAATAGAGGAATCATCTTATCCTTGAATGCAAATAAACAGTGCCTGCATCCCCTTCCACCACACAGTAGCTTTCGTGCAGAGGTTCTGTTAGTCTCACAATCAGCATTGGATAGAGGTTTTTAGAACCCACAATTCGCATATCTACGCGAAAATTCAATCACAAAATTTTACGCATAATATAGGTAAAAAGAAAGACAGTAAAAATTGCAGAATTAAGCACAATAGGAAAACCCAAGGTTACTGTTTTGAAATATGTCACGGTTTTTCAGATTTAAGAAAATTTATTGCTTCAAAAAAATAAAGATATCTAGCGATCTCCGCAGCATACCCAGTACGACCACATAGGTAGTTTTCGTCCTGCGTGCCCTATTCGCAGGATGATGCTGAGGGGTTTATTACAATAGAGTTCGTCCATAAAATACGTCATGCTTATGTTTGCCTTTTTAGTTTTCCCTTTACTAAAACTCGGTGCGCTACACTAAGCTTGACTCTTACCCGTCTCTCCTGCCTGCATGACACAATTGATGGATTTGAATCTCCTTGCCAGCAGTCCCAAAGGGAGAATGTGTTTAGTACATATTGCTAAAAAGAATTCGTAAGTACGTAATTGTAAAATCATCACCTGTCATAACAAATACGACCATGTTATAGCACGTATATTTTACTACAGCTCTGTAATATGGATGGAAATGAAATTACAATGCAATTTATGAACTTGCCTAGAGCTAATAAAGAATTAATTAATTAATTATTTTTTACCATACCTACGGCATGGAAAGTTGGGATGAAATTGGAGAGAACTAATATGTGATGGTTCCTATCTATTATATATGCAATATTTCACACAAGCGTTTTCTCAATCTTTTTAGCATGGATTTTCATAATCTTTTGGCTGGAGTATGTGTGGTTGAATGTCTTTTCTTTCGAAACGTGGCATTAAATAAAATAAATTTGAAATACACACTGGAAAAATTGGGATGTTCACTCGATCCTATTTTTCACAGGCGGTTGTGTTCGTGAATCATGAATTAAGTGGTCATTTTAGTTCTGATCATGAATTCGCTGTGTACGAACTTGTAAGGTCAATACGTTTTGTAGCAGAACAGATAGATAAGACTATGATATTGCGATTTTACTGTCCAAGTAGCAGATCGTAAGAAATTTCGATTTTTTTTAAAGTTCGTTTATTTCGAACCCGGATAATTCAAAATCAGATTTTTGTGGTCCCTTGAACTTCGAAATAACAAGGTTTTACTGTATATACAAAAATAAGGATTAAATGATTTTGTAAGTGTTGAAAAATTGAAAGTTACCGCTTCTAGGATTAATAGGGATTAGTTCACGATAGCTCATCGTTTGTTATGATTTTTAATTATATAAGCAAAAAATGTTTAAATATATAAATATTATTTTAAATGTTTGTTTATGAATACTTAATATTTATTTGGCACCATAAATTAAGCAAAATCACTATGGTGCATCAAAATTAAATTAATGACGTCAAAACTAAGGACCTTGGATGGTGATTGGCCAGTGCAAATGTAAAGAAATTAAAATAGAACTGCAAAAGGAAATTCCAAAAGCACTTTTTAGAATGTTCACATAAATTTCTGGAATATTTTATGTATATGCCTGATTCAACAAACTTCAGATTTAGCGATCATAGTGCATTATGATAATGTGACACTATTTTCACTATAACTTAGCATTTAAAACAAAATATAAAAATCAAATCAAAAGTTATTTAAAACATATCTCACTGCAGTTAAGCCGTTTTAACATGATCCCTTTTTGAAAGTAAATTGATCATGCTTATGCTTCACTTTTATTGTTGTAGCAATACAAACAAAATGAAACTTTACCATCGTGACAGACCCGTATAGATATTTAATAAGGATTTTTTTTAAATCTTGCTAGAAGGAAAATGGACAGATGAACAAACTCCAATATCAACAGGGTTCATTTCTTTCACCTGAGAATCTTAGCTTTCCAGCTGTTCTCGTTACTTCCAAGTTTTGTGCACAGATGGACAAAGTGAGCACATTATCGATTTTTTTAAACTGCTAACAAAAATGGAACAGGTTTGTCATTATGTTCCAGCGGCTGTGCTGCACCTTCAGACAAGGAAATGTAACTTAAGTACCAAAAGCAAAATATCAGGAAACAGTAAAAGTGACAAGTGAAATAGAAATAAAGTAAATAAACATAAACAACAAATTTGTCTTTAACTAATGTGTAAAACATAACTAAGTATCATTGGAACAAAGAGGTGAAGGTAAGTTAGAATGAATTTGCGACCTTAATAACTGACCTTTTAGAAACTTTATTTTTTTAATTTTGCAAAAATTAAAAATTGAGCTGACAGTTATTCCATATTGAAATTGCGACTCAAAACAAACATGCATTACGTACTTGTACTTGGTTTTAGGTAGCCCAAAATAAGGTTACCAAGATCCTAAAGTGATTTAGTTATATGTAGTTGATAACTTTCTGTGATGTTTTTTCTTTAGTATCTATTATATTATATTACATTAGGTTCATAATGGATAATAAAATTTATCGAGGGAAAGCCAATTCATCCATGTTTTTGGGTTGCTTGTGAGCACTTAAATCCTAAGGGTTATTGGAATTTATTTCTCAAAGTGGTGGAGATGGTTGGTGAATAATTTTGAGTATTGATAGAATTACTATTTCAACATCTGATTAAAACTAAATATTCATTCTCTGTTTTACTCAATGAAATTAAATTGGAATGAGATATTAGGTGCTAAGTTATTCAAATGGAAGCAACTTTTCATTTACAAGGGGAAAATGTTCAAATGCAAATTAAGTAATGGTCAATTTTAAATTTAATTTCTATTTTGTAAATGCACATGCTGTAATGGAATATTTCCTAATTTTCTTGTTTTATATGGATTTTGAACGACTTAAGATATTCGCTATTTTTTATCTTTTATTGTTTTCTTGCGTTTTCCATAGGAACCACCTTGTTGGGCTAGTATTGCCTATTATGAGCTGAATTGCCGAGTTGGAGAGGTGTTCCACTGTCAGTCTCATTCAATTGTTGTGGATGGATTCACAAACCCGAGTAATAATTCTGATCGATTTTGCTTGGGACAGTTATCCAATGTGAATCGTAATTCCACCATTGAAAATACTCGCAGGCACATTGGAAAAGGTAATTTGTGAGGATTTTATACAAAATAAATTATTTAAGTAAAGTAGGTTCTCCCTGTGTGGCTTTGGCCATCCATTGTCGAGTTTTGGTAGAATATAGACAACTGGTATGGCACGTAAGTTGTGTAGCTTTTCCTGACCTGTATTTATACAGGAATTCTTTTTACTTTTTTCGCTATATATTGTTGAAATGAGTCAATGATTATACTTAACTATATGATCAAAACAGCATAGCCACATAGCATATATTTTGCTTTCCATTAGATTCTAGAGAAATTCCAGTTCTGAAATGTCACTCTTCTGACGAGCCAAAATTTTTTTCTTAGTCCAAACTAGATGTATTTACTTGGGAAGAAAAAAGTTCCTGAAAAGAAGCTGCACTTCATAAATTGTGGTTAGGCGTAAAACATTCTTGGTAATTTCTAATATGTATCATTAACTGTACATAAACATAAGTAAATATTAGTAATGTTTGTAATACTGAAGTATTTCAGTGAATTATTTGTAACCAATAAGCAATATATTCATTTTGCAGGGTACAAAGTACAATATTACCAAAAATCTCGGAATGTGCATTTTACCCAAACATGCTGCCCATGGAAAGCGATGAAAAATCACAACTTTCGAACCAAAATAAAAGCCACCAAAATGTTTCTTACAATAGAGTTATTGAAATATGAGACTAAACTATGACGATGATATCCATTGAATTACGGAATTTTTCTCACAGGCCCCTGGTGCTACCATAACTCCGTCATCAATAATAATAACATTTCTTTTCCTTTTTATTTGTTTCGGTGATTGTTATGTTTTTATACGTCACATACTGCATATTACCCATCCATGTAACGAAGTCATAGTGAATTTTAATCATTATTTCACATTTTTGGATTTTCCTATTTTGTTTCCTTGCATATAAGCCTCATCCTTGTTTTGGAGATGAAAATTTTGGGGGGAAAGTGCGGCTTATATGCGAGTAAATACAGTATTGATATTCAGACAGTAATGTAATGTACATAACTCAATGGAGATCTAGGGAAAGAACTACACTGTGCCCAAGCATGCCAAAATATTGTATATATTTACGAATTGGTTATAGTTAAGAAGGCATTAATTCCAAAATACCTTTAGGATAAAGGCAACAAGCAGAAAAAAAGAGCCATGTTATGAAATGAAATGCATATGCTTCAGTATTTTTGCAGAGGTATATTTTATAAATTATCCTGAGTATTTTAACTGTTGATAACAATCTTTTATTGATGAATTTATTCAGGGGACTTTTTCTATTTTCATTTGTAATATTTATGTACATACACCACCTTTTTGAACTTCGAGAATAATTGGTTCCGGAAAACTGATGGAAAATGCAAATTCGCGAAGTCCTATTTCCCCATAAGATGCCATGTTATTACAAGAGAGTGATTCCCAGCCAACCTAAAAAAATTCACTTATTTATCATAAATAATGCAGTTTAACAGAAAATAAAAGAAAACAACCGCAAATAAAAACCTAGCATTATAAAGTAAAAAAAAATACTTTTAATTACCTTCAAAATGCATAATAGCAAATGAAAACCTAGCATAACAAAGCGATTACAATTCTTTCCACACTTGTACAGTTTACCTACAACACAAATTTGCATGCGATTTTTGATCTTTTGTTCATTCTAAGGAAATGGTTTACTTTAAATTGAACTACTGAAATGAAATATTAAGTACATCATGCACAAATGTTTTCCTGGATTCTGCAACAAACATTTTCCAAGCCGCAAAAAAGTACTAGCAGTAAAAATTGGTTCCATTTCTTTTACTAAGTACATTAGAAATTAATAACAAAATCAAAACCTAGCGTTAGAAAAATAACATTTCTTTTAGTAATTGCATTCAAAATACACAGCAGAAAATCGTACATTACAATTCTTAGATTTACATTAAAAATTCGTAATAAACAATGAAAACCTAACAAAACAACAGTTCCTTAAATTACATTCAAAATACAAAGCTAATAGCATTAAATCATTAAATATTTTGGTCAAAAACCAGCAACCTCATACGCGAAGAAAGAATATTTTCAATGTCATATTTATAAAAGTTGTGAAAAATTAAACGTGCAGGATGCTTTTCCATTAGCCAATAATTTCTAATTTGGCTGCTAGATCCCAGCAACTTCGACTGTTATCGAAAATAGCACCATTGGCAGTGAGGTTTAAACTGAGCTACAAAAGAATGAAGACGATGGTTATCACGTTTGTTTACTTTGAAAACTGCTAATAACGAGCATTATAAATATAATATAATAATAATGCCGTTTTCTAGGGTGCTGAAGTTTAAAATGAACTTGGAAACAAAAAAGTAGAGGGAGTTAATGCTTGTTGGAATCGTAAACACATGACGCCAGATGCAAGTACAGTAAAACCTCTATATAGTAAAATTGAAGGGACCAGATTTTTTATATATAGAGGTTCACTATAAAGAGGTTAACTACAAATTTAGGAATAAAAAAATGAGAAAACAAGTTAGTTCACAAACAATGAAAAACAAGTCATATATATTGTCAATATATCAAATTTAATTATAAATATAAAAAAATTATTTTATACAAAATTCAACGTCATCATCATGCTTCTGTCCGAAGACAGCTTTTAACTGAATCGCTGCCTCCATTTCTCTCTCTCCCTAGAAGCCTCTTTTATACCTCTATAAGTATTATATCCCTGCTTTATATTCTCTAATATTCCTATTCTTTGTCTCCCTCTTCCTCTTCTTCCACTAATTTTTCCTTCTAAGATCGTCCTTTGTAAACACTGCCTTCTCAATATGTGCCCTATCCAATTTGCTTTTCTTTTCCTGATTGTTTTTATTAGCATCCTTTCTTCTCCCACCATTTCTAATACTTCTTCATTTCTCTTCCTCTCTGTCCATTTCACTTTCATCATTCTCCTCCATACCCACATCTCAAAACTTTCTAAATATTTTTCCTCCTTTCTCCTTACCGTCCACGTCTCTGCACCATAAAGAGCTATGCTCCATGCTTAGCATATTGCTAATTTCTTCCTTGTTTCTAAATTTATTTTCTTGCTTGTGAGAAGCTCCTTCTTCTCGTTAAATGCTGCTTTTGCCATTGCAATCCTACTTCTGATATCCTGTGTACTACTTCCATCCTGTGCTAAAATACTGCCAAGATATTTGAAACTACTTACTTGTTCCAATTTTTGTCCATTTACCATTATATTTAATTCTTTATGTTCCTTTGAAACCACCATAACTCGTTTTTTCTGCATTTATCTTTATTCCATATTGTTGGCCAACCTCCACTAGTCTGTCTGTCATCCTCTGAAGCTCTTTCTCGTCTTCTGCTATTAAGTCCTGATCATCTGCGTATTTAATGGTGGTAATACTTTCACCTCCTATCTTAAATCCTTTCTCTTCCATCAACGCTTCTTCTGTTATTGTTTCTGCATAAATATTAAATATCGCTGGTGAAATAGGACATCCCTGCCTCAATCCCGTCCCTATTGAATTACTTTCTGTTTCTTCTCCTTCATCCCTGACTCTAATCTTTTGATCAAAGTAAAGATTTTTAAGCAGTCTTCTATCTTTCCAATCTATTCCTATTTTGTTTAAAATACCCAGCATTTTATCCCATTTCACTCGGTCAAAAGCTTTCTCCCAATCTACAAAACAAAAGTACATACCTTTATTGACTTCTAGCGCTCTTTCTATCATCATCCTCATACATCCTATAGCGTCTCTAGTCCCTCTTCCTCTTTTGAAACCAAACTGATTATCTTGCAGCTCCTTTTCTATTTTACCTTCAATTCTTATGGTTATTATTCTGGTTAGAACTTTAGCTGTATGAGAAATTAAACTAATAGTTCTGTAATCCTTACAACATTTTGCATTGTTCTTTTTCTCCAGTGGTACCATAACAACTTCTAAAAAATCTTCAGGCCATATGCCAGTATCGTATACTTGGTTAAAAAATTTTGTTAGTTGCTTAACTGCTTTTGACCCCAAAACCTTAAGAACGTCCACTGGTATATCATCGCTCCCAACAGCCTTCCTTCTTTTCATGTCATCAATTGCTCTTTTAACTTCAGACTCGAGAATACTTGGTCCTAGCTGATCTTCTTCCACATCCTCTTCTTCATTTAATTCAATATTTCTTGGCTTTCCTTCTTTGTCATACAGAACCTCAATGTAATCTTTCCAGACATTCTTTACATTGTCTGGCTCCGATACTATTTTACCACTTTTGTTCATGATTCCTTTACGTCCTATCTTTCTTGCTTTTTTCTTGAATAGTTCCCTTGCTTTGCTATACATGAGGTCTGTTCTACAAATTCTTTCACACTCGACAATATCCTCGCATTTCTCATTTATCCACTGTTCTCTGGCTTTATCTGTTTCTCTTCTTAAAGCATTATTTAACTCCTTGTACTTTCTTTGGCCTTCTTCAGTGTTTATGTTCTTCCACTTTCTCCGCTCTTCCATTTTTTGCAGCATGGCTGCTGTGATCCAGGGTTTTTTGTTTCTTTCACTCGTTATCTTTCCTACCTTCTTTTCCATTACATCTTTAATGTTGCTATGGATGTATCTCCACTCCTCATCTACATTCTTCCTATTTTCTTCAGCTCTCTCCCCCAACCTTTCCTCCAGCTCAGTCATGATAGCCTCCTTGTTTTTAAGGAGTTCCTCTAAGTTCTATTTCTTGTTAACTCTTATGTTTCTCTTAACACTCTTCAGTCTACATTGTGTATTTTGCCACCAAAAGGTTGTGGTCGGATTCAATATCTGCTCCTGGTAGTGTTTTCACATTTTTAATGCTATTTCTAAATCTTTCATTGACTAGTATGTAATCTATCTGGTATCGTCTCTGGTCTCCTGGGCTTCTCCATGTGTAAAGTCTCTGCTGGTGATGCTTAAACCATGTATTAGTTACAATCAATCTATTTCTATGGCAGAATTCCACAAGTTTCTCCCCTCTTTCATTTCTCTTCCCTAGTCCATATTTTCCCACTATGTTATCTTCCTGTCACTCTCCGACTACACTGTTCCAGTCTCCCATTACTAAGGTGGTGATCCTTCCTTTTCCCTCCTCCTCCAATATCTCCATAATCTGTTCATACATTTCATCTACTTCGTCGTCACCAGCATTAGTTGTTGGCATATACACTTGAATTATAAGCATTTCCACTGGCTCCATCTGAAGTTTTACGGCTATTAATCTATCATTAACTGTCACTACCTTGCTAATTCTTTCACCTATCTCTTTTCTCATTATAATCCCCACTCCCCTTTCCTTTTTCTCCCCTCCCGAGTAAATAATCTTAAATTCGTCTGAATTTATCTTGCCTTCTCCTTCCCACCGAACTTCACTAAGACCTGCTATACCTACATTATTCCTTCTCATTTCCCTTTTTAAGTTCTCTAGTTTACCCCCTGAATTCATAGTCCTAACATTCCATGTGCCTATTCTTAATTTCTCACTACTTGCTTTCCTATTAATGTTACATTTCCTCTGTGCATCCCCTGGGGTAGTCCCCACCCGGAGATCCGATTGGGGGACTATTTTACCTCCGGAATATTTTACCCCAGAAAGATCCATAGAGGTATTTTCAGCTTTTCAGCCAATCATGGGAAATATAATGAGGTAGTTTCCCCTTGCTTTCCTCATCGCAGCTTCACAGAGTGATTACCTATCTGTAGCTGGTTAGATCCACATGATCACCACCTACAGAAGTACTGTGCAAACTGCTGCCCTTGCACAGGGGGATGTAAAACCCCCAAGACTGCTTCTTAGTCTGACTCTTCCCCTCAGACCTTTCCGGCTTGGATGGTCCTACCAGGAGATTTATCTCCCGCTGGCATAGCTCTTTGGTTCATAAGAGTACACAAACCCTCCCACCTCTGTAAGGTTATGCAGTCCTTAGGGAGGGAAATTCAACATAAATTGAAAAAACAAAATAATAGCCACTTAACACTGAGTAGAAATCTAAGATCTTGTCAAAATTATTTACATATAATACATTTATGTTGTCAATAGATATTCCAAATACAGAGATTTTCATTATTTGTTATTAAAATAGTTAACAATTCATTTTTGCCTTTTTTGTTTCTGAAATTCTTGTGTAACAACATTTTCTATTTGGCTTAAAAGAAGAAGATGCCTGGATTCATAGTCATCCATATTGGTTAGAAATCTCTCTAACACATTTAAAGCATTTTTATCTCAGATTTTTTTTATGGTTTTCTCTCAACTTCTTCCTCATCTTCAATTTCTTTATCAGTGTTTTCTCCATTAACAATTTCCTTTACTGCATAAGTTCCTGGAGGAGCACAAGTAATCAGGGCTGCATCAGCTGTACTAAACTCTTCAAATGATGCTTGTACTTCCAAGGTTTCTTTTATTTGAGCCCATTCTGGAGGTTCATCACACACACTGTTATCCTCATCTGCATCATTATGCACTTCCTTAACAAAGCCTGCCTTTAAAAAACATTTTGAAATAGTTGTTTCATTAATTTTGTTCCAACATAAACAGAGTCTATGCATAGCCTGCAACAGGTTCCATTATCTTTGGCAATTCAATATTCCCTTCCATATTTCTTAATAAATACTGCACCAGTTGATACCTAAAGCTTCTTTTAATTACAGAAATTATTCCTTGGTCTAAAGGTTGCAGTTTACTTGTGCAATTAGGGAGAAACAACACAATTTTTATATTTCTAAGTGTTATTCCTGCATAGTTATGTGCAGTACACCAATCAAGGAACAAAATAATATTCCTATTCCTCATACCCATCTTTGAATCAAGCATGGCCAGCCATTCTCTAAAAATGGATGTTGTCATCCATGAATTTTTTGAATGCCTGTACATGCAAGGGAGTTTCTTAATATTTTTAAAGCACCTTGGCTTATATTTACCAATAATTAGTGGCTCTAGTTTTTCACTACCATCTGCGTTGCAACAAAAGATTACTGTGAACCTTTCTTTGCTTTTTCTTCACCATGACAAGAATCTCCCTTCACTGCAAGAGTCTTATCTGGTAGTAAATTGAAAAAAAAATCTGGACTCATCAGCATTGAATATGTCCTTTTGTGTCATACCCACTTAAAAATGCTTGTAGTGTTCCTTGCCACTCGTCTAGAACACAAGGACTTACTGATGCTTCTTCCCCTGACATCTTTAATGTTGCCAAGTTCTGTGTCTTGAACTTTTGCAACTAGCCATTAGAAGCATGAAAGTCTTGCACTCCCATTTTAGTTGACATCTCTGTAGCTTTTTGCTGTAAAATCGACCCTGAGACTGGAAGATTTTTGGCTCTGGCCTCCATCAACCAATCAAATACACACTTATCTAGTTCTTCATTTTTCACAGTTTCCCATTTGGACAAAAATGTGCAGCAGCTTCTATGTCTCTGCGTTTATTTAAAATGGATGTTAGCGTTGAAGGTGATATTCCAAATGTCCTGGCAATCTATCTTTCTTTTTCCATCATCAATAGCCTTAAAAATATTTAGCTTGGTATCTGTTGATAACATCTGTCTTTTCTTCAGCACATTCATGTCTTTTAAGAGTCTGTAAATTAAAAATGTTACATTTATTATAATTAACAGAGTTTACATATTAACATAAAAATAAATGGTGCAAAAGATATTGCGTGTACTTTTTCATATGCATAAGTCACAAATTGCTGTATTTTTGCATCAATAACACACACAATTTAATATTTTTAACACTGATTAAAACAGTCGAAATCTTGAAACTGGAATCAAAGGTTGCCTAAAGTAATAAACTTTCTTTGCCCAATTTCTAAAAATACATCAAATCTGTACGTAAATCTCTGATAAACTTAAAAATTATATGTTGTTAGCACCCTGTGGAAAAATCCAATTGAAACGAACTGAAGCTCGGAAACTTGGATCACCTCTTACAATCCATACTTCAAATGGAAATAATGAGTGCCCAATGTTTTCAATTGCGTTTTCCTTTGCATATGGACTTCACACATACTGAACTATTTAACTCGTAACTAGCAACAATTTGTAACAACCCGTCCCAACTCTTGGAGCCTTTTTCCAAAATTCACTGCCCCAGAGACTGGAAATCGATGCTTCGTATGGCAGGAGAAAACTGCCTATGTCATACATGAATAATTTTTTAAACGCTTGCCTAAATGTATCAATATCGGAAAATATTTTTTCACTATACAAAGGAAATGAGCTGTCCACTTTACAGGGGCAAAAATTTAGTGTATCAGTTGTTACTGGAGGGGTTTCAGTCAGTTCAGTCATGAAAGAGTTATTAAATGCATACCTTATTGTTGCTGTTAATTAGCTAATTCTGAAAGACAACAATAGCTGTTTATTAGCTAACAATAAATAAGCAAATGGGATGATTTTCTTTTTTAGCTCTATTAATATGAATCCTTTGTATTTAAATATTTTGCATATTTTTTGGTAAATTATGATTTCATTAAATATTAAAGTTTAAGCATCTATATTGCTGAATATTATTCTGTAACAAATTTAAGTTTTGTTTTTTAATCAAAGTTATTTTTACTGTGCTACACACCTTTCTTTCGTTTTCTTTAACATTTGAAATTGCTTTAAGGTGAATTGGTATTCTTTTTTATAGCTTATTAAATGAAACAATTTCATAACAGAAGGCTATTTTTACAGGTGTTCATCTTTATTATGTTGGAGGAGAAGTATATGCAGAATGTTTATCAGACAGCGCTATTTTTGTTCAGTCAAGAAATTGCAACCATCATCATGGGTTCCACCCAAGTACTGTTTGCAAGATCCCGCCAGGCTGTTCCTTGAAGATTTTCAATAACCAGGAGTTTGCCCAGCTACTATCTCAGAGTGTTAATCACGGATTTGAAGCAGTATACGAACTGACTAAAATGTGCACCATAAGGTAGTTATTATTTTTTAAACTTTTCCTTTGCATTTCATAGCATGCTATTTTTAATTTTTTTTAAATGTAATCACATTTTTATTGTTTTATAAGGGTTGATTCATGAGATTATTCTAAAAATTAATGCAAAAGTGCTTCACTTTTCAATTATGATTTAAGATGATCGAATGACTCGAATAATTTCTGCGTTATACATCTTTATTAGGGGCTTTGCCCCTATATGTTACACCTGCCAACATCGTGCTACACTGCACTTGGTGAATTCTCTCGCTTCAATTCGTAACTTTTCAACTGTTCATACCTCCCACGGTTTTTACTTCACCTTAGCTTTCAATTGGGATGTAATTCATTTAAATCCATCAAATATTCATGAAAGAGCTCAAATAAAAATGCATCCACAGGAATTTTGTACTAACAAGGAGGGGTTACACCTTGCCCCTCAGGGATTCGGACGAAATTTGGAGAATAGAAAGTATACATGAAATAAGGGGTCTCTTGTATCAAAATTCTTTCCATTCTTTCCCTTAGTTTCCGAGTAATAACCCTTCCAAATGTCGTGGAAATACGCAAATGCGTCAGCCGCCCCAGCAAAATTTATATTTTCACGCCATTTACTCCCATCCCTCGCTATAAGAGTTCAATTCAATTTGAAAAAATTGCTCGTAAGCGAAATCTCGTATAACGAGAAGTAATTTCACATTACCTTACATGTAAAAGCTTATGATACGTTTCCAAGGTCATAAAATCACTTAATACATCACTTTTTGCACTAACATTGTACTTATGAATCAAATTCATAATATAAAAACACCGAAAACCCTACAGTTCCACAAATAAAAAAATTCACCAAAATAATCATCTGCAAATTTACCGGCTTAAGAGTAAGATGTGGGGCCACATTTTAAAATGACCTGCCTGACCCTCATTAAGTTGGATTATCTTTCCCTCCAGCTCGCGAAGGCCTCATTTCGAGTGCAGATACCCTTCCCGAGGTCATCCCCTCACAGGAGGAGGTTAAGATTTTTTAAACAAAATCCTACTATAAATAGTAACATATTTAAGTCTGCACGCTGATTTGACGCACAGAGGTATCAGCTTTGACGACATTTTTTTCGCATTAAAGCTTGCGATAGAAAGAGGGCTTACACATTTGTTCATTGTAACCAACTGAAATAAACAGCAAAATTGAACGATCTAGTTAGTCTCTCACACGACCCCCAAAAAAAGAAACCCACAATCCAATACCACCCAACCCAACCCTTATGCAAAAGAATGTTGGAAACAAGGAGCAAATGGAAATTGTAAACTTAAAATCTTAAATACTACCTTAGGAATGCCAATAAAAAACTATTTGGTCTTTCTATCGTAAGCTTTGATGCGAACAACTGTCAAATCAGCATGCAGATTTAAATATGTTTGTATTTATCGTAGGATTTCATTTAAAAAACGCTTGTAATCAGTGCAACGATTCCAAATGGATGCTTAACTTAAAAAATTTTGCTCATTGATCCTTTACTATTCTCATAAGAGCGAAAAATTACCTCGTTAAGTGAAAAACTAGCATGTAAAAGCCCATTTCGTATAAACGAAAACTCGTAACGCAGTTGCTCTTATAGCGAGGGATGAGTATACTATTAAATTTAATATTATCGTGTTCACATCACAAGCAAAGTAACCTTTAAACATAACAACATTCATATTTTTATAATGCTATTTAATATTAAACTATTGGTCTACAGGCAATATTATCATGATTACTTCATACACAAGCATGACCATATACGCTGATGAGTGACAAACTTACCTTGAAAAGTGAATAGCTGAAATTTTGTATCTTCACACTACTATCGGACCGCAACAGAATATCTCCAGCGTAGATGCTTTTCTTGTAATGCAATGACTTTTCGCTCAATTTCACCTCTCCTTCATGACACAAGCACCACTAGGCACAGTGACACCTTTCACTTTACTCATACAGAAGCACGGTGAAACTTCATTACAAGGGGGCTCTGATTGGATTACTGAAAGCTCAATTCTGATTGGGTCTTGGTATTTTAATGGTGTCCTCCCTACTCGTTAAAGACCTATTTTGTGTGTCTTGTTTCCCAACATCGCTTTCGATGACTGACAATGTGTTATCAGCAACTGCGGAGCCAGAATCCAATTCTTCAGTTGGTACGGATTGCGAAGTTCCAGGCGTAGGAGAACTTGATTCTCTAGGATCCATTTTCGTCTTCTCACTTTCAAGAGTTTTGTATAATAGTAAATGATGCAGTTTTTATTGCCCCAAAAACTGAAGATCACTCGCAAAACACGAACAAAAACAAACAATTCCAATCGCCACTCCAAAATGTGCCCTCTAACAATAAATCGCTTGGCAATATTCTGACGTTGGCTGTGGTAGAGAGACAAGGTTGTCTGCTAATAAGGCTACGAAAAACTGCGTCTAGTCATCTTATAATGTTGTTATTAAAGTTACGGTGTTGTTAAAGGGATTTGTTATCAGTTGCAGGTGTCAATTATTGTCATTATAATTATAATTGACATTATGTCACAATACGGTTGGTTATTTCGATGCATTGTTCTTTTTTCCTCCTTTCAAATCTCATCATTTATTGTTCAATATGATAAATCGGTTGCTGGTGTCAATTATTGCCATTATAATTATAATTGGCATTATGTCACAATATTGTTGGGTTATTTCGGTGCATTGTTCTGCATTCCTCCTTTCAAATCTCGTCATGTACCGTATTTAATCGATTATAAGCCGACACTGATTCTAAGCCAACCCCCACTTTTCACAAGTCCACGCAAGGGAAAAAAATATTTTTGGTCAATTAGGACTATTTATCTCGATATTCCAACAAGTATGAATGTGGCGGATTTTCAGTTCGTAATTAAATAAAGATTAAAAACAGAAATTGCAACAACATTAACATATTTTTTTACTAAAATATATCTTCACACGACGACTCTTTTTCACTCTCCTCATCCCACAAAACGTCATCTTCTGTGCCATCGAGCGAGTTGAAAGGAAATTAGTTTCTCTTCGTAATCAGCTAGCAGTTTTTGGGCGATTGATGTACGACGACGAAGAACAAGTCCCCATCGTTTCATAAACAGCTGTACCCAGTGCCGACTAAATTTACACTCACTTCTACTAATTTTATGTTCTCGAGCAATTTCACGAGCTTTTGTTTGTATAATCTCGGAGTTCACTGGCAAACAGTTATTTCGTTGATCAATCACAAAGTTATTAAGGATCTCCTCCAATTCATGGTAACGTCCTTGCTTGGGGCCTCCGAATGTTTTTCTTTTGCTTGAACACTTAAGTAACTTCTCTTTATCTCTCCTCCAGCGTCTAACATTTGATTCATCAATCCCAAAGCGCTGTTGTGCTGCAAGATTAGATGTCTCTTCTGCATAGGCAATAACGTTCCTCTTAAAGTTCGCAGAGTAATGCGTTCGTCCCATCATGGGGTAATTAAAAACCGAAAAACTCGCTAAGAAATAAGAAGTTTACACTTGTTCACAACGAAACGAAATATTTCACTCGGGAATCACAGGACACACTCACAAGGCACGTAAACAGTGTTGCCAACACCGGAGTTTGTATACATGATGTATGTTTGCGAATTTGAAACAGTATTGAAAGAATACTTAATAGCTTTATCAATGTAATGAGTGGAGAGTGGCAATGACTATAAAATACGAGGAAGGTAGTTTAAGAATACTATTTATTTGATGAATGATGCGTCCGTTATTTAATTGAAAAAACGGGAGAAATCGTCGCATGTTTAACATTATAAACTTGTAAGTACTTATTTTGTTACATTTAACAATAAAATTATTTATTTAAAAAAAACCTGAAACATCAATTTGGTGAAAATTAAGTCGAAAAATCCGCTATCCCCTATCTTACATTTTTCTAATCCCCAGACGGTATCTAGATAAAAAGCTAGATTTAGCGGAAAATACGTCAAGTTGGTGACACTACAATGAAATATTTTAGTTAGTGGAGGAGTGTGAAAGCCTACGAATACGTGCACTGCCACCACAATTATTACAACTTTGACGCGCCTCTTATTATTTACGTAATTTATTTCGTCTTAGTTATTCGGTCATTTTTATTCTTCTTTATAGTAGATAGTTTGCGTATTCTTTAAAACGCTTATATCTTGCATTATAATGTAACTGAAGAAATAAATTCAATTACTATTTTATTTGACACCGATTCTAAGACGAGTGGCAATTTCTGAGATGGAGAAAAGGTAAAAAAAAGTCGGCTTACAATCGATTAAATACGGTATTAATTATGATGGTAAAGCGAATGGGTAGTGATCCGTAAAATTATGTTCGTGAAGAATTACGATGAAGAAAATAGTAGTTATAATGCATGGAATAAATTCTTTTAAATGTTGTGCAAGTTTTATCAACGATATGCTGGAAATTGCGAACAAATTTTAAAAAATCGGAGAAAAAAATTTTGGTCCCTTTGGGAATCGAACCCCAGCAAAAATATTTGAAACCCAACTCATTTCCCCTAGACCAATGCTCCTAGATAATTAGGAAAGGACTTTTAACATTCTTATTTCGTTGACTCTCAAATCGCGATTTTCAAAGGGCATTTTCTCGTAAATGACGTCGAGTTGGCACCTAGGTAGAAATAGGAGTCCGTTATTTGCATATACAGTAAAACCCCGATTTAATGTTCCCGCATTTAGTAAAATCCCAGATATAGTGAAGATTTTTTCATGTCCCGACAATAGCCCCATATAAACAATGTATTATTTTCACGCATTTAGTGAAACCCGATTTAGTGAAAAACCCGCATTTAGTGGAAGAATATTATGTACTCGTACTTCAATTTTTATTTGACGTTTCCCGCATTTAGTCAACTTTTTCATGAGAAAAAAGAAATAACAAAAGAAACATATTGTACGTTAAAATTACGATATACGCTCAAAACATTTGTGAATGACTCATCACGCGCAAGCAGCTACATTGTCTGCTATGATGGTAGCGGCCGCAAGGAAACCATAAATCCTACAATGTAATGAATCCCGCTCGTATGTTCCTCATTTCTGGTATCACGCTCAGTTACCTGTTGTCATAGTGTGCTATATACTAGACGTCGTTTACGAGAAAATGTCCTTTGAAAATCGCGATCCGAGAGTCATCGAAATAAGAACGTTAAAACTTTTTCATGAGCAAAAGAAATCACAAAAGAAACATATTGTAAGTAAAAATTACGATATATGCTCAAAACATTGTGAATGGCTCATCACGCGCAAGCGGCTACATTGTCTGCTACGACGGTAGTGGCCGCAAGGAAACCATAAATCCTACAATGTAATGAATCCCGCTCGTATGTTCCTCATTTCTGGTATCACGCTCAGTTACCTGTTGTCATAGTGTGCTATATACTAGACGTCGTTTACGAGAAAATGTCCTTTGAAAATCGCGATCCGAGAGTCATCGAAATAAGAACGTTAAAAGTCCTTTCTTAATTATCTAGGAGCATTGGTCTAGGATAAATGAGTTGGATTTCAAATATTATTTCCGGGGTTCGATCATGATGGTAAAGCGAATGGGTAGTGATCCGTAAAATTATGTTCGTGAAGAATTACGGTGAAGAATTACGATGAAGAAAATATTAGTTATAATGCATGGAAGAAATTTTTTTAAAGTCTTGTGCAAGTTTTATCGATGATATGCTGGAAATTGCGAACAAATAAAAAAAATCGGAGAAAAAAATTTTGGTCCCATTGGGAATCGAACCCCGGCATTTTTTTCAACCTTCTTCCATCAAAAACTCTTGCTACTAGAGGAGACAAGTGCCATGGTGGAAAGAGAAGTAAAGATAGGATAACTGCACTTTTATGTGCAAATTCAGATGGCAGTGAAAAGTTGACGCCTCTAATAATAGGTAAATTTGCCAAGCCAAGGTGTTTTAAAAATGTCCAGGCATTGCCATGTAAATATGCCAGTAATAAAAATGCATGGATGACAACGGATATATTTAAAACATTTTTGAAATCATTAGATGCAAAGATGGGTGGTGCAAATAGAAAAATTCTTCTATTTATTGATAAATTTCCGGCCCACCCTCCAGATACTGATTTTCTTCGCAATATTAAAGTGGTGTTTTTTCCAGCTAATTGTACTAGCCATCTGCAGCCACTTGACTTGGGCATTCACTCCATGAAAGCAAAGTACAGGAAGGCTTTGGTGCAGAAAGCAGTATCCTACATTGAGATGAATGAACATTTGATACTGAGCGTCCTGCAGGGTTTGCATATGGTAACAGCTGCATGGAATTCAGTTACACCTCAAAAAATATCAAACTGTTTTCATAAGGCTGCGTTCAATTGCAACAATGCTATGAAAATTGATGTAGATATCGATGTGATTGACCAAGAAAATTGGTTGAAAATTGCACTTGACATGGACACAAATTTTGAAGAGTTTGTCCGGTGTGATGATCTTGAGAGTACGTCTGGTCCTCCACAAGATGTGGAAGAAATCTGTGATGCCAAAGAGGCAGAGGAAGAAGAAGAAGAGGCAGTAGTAGAAGAAGAAGAGGCAGTACAAGAAGAATCAGTTCCCACACTTGGTGAAGCGGTTCAGGCACTTGAAGTGGTGCGAAGATATTTAACTTCTTTTGATGTGGACAGCACTACTATATCAAAAGTAAATTCTTTGGAGCGAGAAGTTCTGAATGTTCACAGCACCCGCCAGAAGAAGCAAACAAGTTTGCTGGAATATTTTAATAAGTAATTTTCTTGTAGCTTTTTCTGTATGCTTGGTTTTTGAATAATTTTGATATTTTTTTATGTGAAATTCCAAATATATTTTAATATTTTCTATTTAATGTTGTATGATGAAGCTTTTTAAAGGAGGGATGAAAAATTGTTTCAAGATTTATATCAATTTTGAAAATACTTTTGAAATTATTTTTTGTAATCATATGAATGATTCATTACAGAAATTTTCATATTCAATAGCAATAAGGCTTGTTTGTCACTGGAATTTGTTTATAAATGTTTATTTTAAAAGTATTAATATAAGTATTTTGCATACAATATTGAAAAATGGATTTTTATTATAGAGACCATTTTCAGTGGCCTTATTCTGGTATTGTATAATGGAACACACACACAAGCAAAAAAGATAAATTTAACTCATTTTAATTGAAAACCTCCATTTAATGAAAACCTCGATTTAGTGAAATATATTCTAATCCCCCAGCAATTCATTAAATAGGGGTTTTACTGTACTTTCATTCTGCAAAGTCGTAATCCGATGCGAGTGTCACACCTTGGGGGCTTCCCTTGTGAGACATGTCAGCTGATTACTCCGATCCCGACGACGTAATGCCTGTCCCCTCTCCGTCTACCTTATCTAGCAGTTAAACTCTTTGTTGTGCTGCCTGCCTGTTCAGCGATCACTGTGTAAACCTGTAGCATTTGTGAAAAATATTCTTTCTACTATTTTTATTTTATTTTTATTCCTTAATAATGGCTACTAGTAAAAGGAAGAAGCTGACAATTACGGAAAAAGTGAAAATCATTCAAGAAGTGGAAAAGAACCCAAGCATGCCTGTGATAGAAATTGCACGCAAATTTAATCTTGCACCGTCTTCATTGTTTTGTATAATGAAGAATAAACAATTAATACTAGACAAAGAAGTGAAATGTGGGGGTAAAGCCATCAAAAGAAAAAATATCAAATCATCACCATATGATGAAATGGAGAAGATATTGATAGAGTGGTTTGAGGGAATGCGCTACGCCAACCTCCCAATCAATGGTGTACTGTTGAAGGACCAAGGAATTAGGGTAGCAACTAGGCTTAGAATAGAAAACTTGAAGGGTTCCAATGGATGGCTGGACAGATTTAAGAAGCACCATGGACTTGAATATATTCACTGAATGATTAAGTGGAATCTCGAAGAGGTTTTAGGCTTAATTTTATTCTTCTAACGTAAGCTGTTTCAAAGATATGGCAATTTTTCCACGAAAACCCATTTTCCTAAGCTACTTTATGACGTTCGGCGAGCGGTGGGAGGTGTTAGTGAAAGAGGGGCAGGCAGTGGGAGGTGAGTGAAAGAGGGGAGGTTGGTGGGAGGGGTGAGTGAGAGGGGTGGGTGCAATCCCGAATCGCACCCAGGCATTGCCAGGTCACACAGCTAGTAAGATATAATGCATAAAGAAGTAGCTGAAATTTACTTGAAATATTTGAGCAAATTATAAGTTATTTAAAATGTAAAGAATTTCATTGTCATAATTTTTTAGGGTTCAGTTCGGGTTCAAAATTGAGATGATAAAAATCCATTTAAGTTGGAACATATTCTTCATTTATTTTTAAAAAATTTGTTTAGTCGAATAAGCAAAATATTTCTCAGAGACTCTTCACTTAAATTGCTTAAAGGTCGTACTTATTATAATATAATTTTTTCTTTTAAGTTTTCAAGCGATCGGTTTTTTTGTCCCATACTCTAGATGGCGCATTTGTCAAAATGTTTGTAAGCACCGCAAACATTTTACAAAAATGGAGACAAATTAAATCATCTTTTTTGTGAATAAAAATGTACACATTAAATTAATTAAAAATAAAAGTATCAGAAATACATACAAAAATTAGAAATACATTTATCATGGTACTAAAAAGAAAACAAAATTAGATTTTACAGTGGCTAATGTAAAACTGCATATAAATAAATGAATATAAGATTGAATAAGATTTTAGCACCCTATTTAACAAATCAGAAGTGGATTAAAGTAAGATTAATGTAATTTTTCTTTTTTGAAATTTTGGAGAAAAATGAGCCCGAACCATAGCATTTTTTTGGTCGGTTCGGGTTCAAGAAAATGGCTGAACTGGAACGGGTTCAGGTTCGGTTCGGAACTCTGCTTGTTAGTGAAAAATAATAGTGTATGCGTGCCAAAACAGGAATCATTTTTGTTGTTATTTTTCTTTGAGGAAATAATTAAGTCGTCCCATCATTTTTCAATGACATTTTTAAATGATGATAAAAATGATAGTGTGTAACCGGGTTAAGCCTGATTGTACTTTTCTTTTAACATCTATTTTTCAAATTGTACCGTTAACTGATATTTGGAGGGGGTTATATTACTTTCAGGACTCCACAGGGGGTAAAAGGGATCCAATACTGACTGTAAACATGTGTGTGCGAAAAAATCTAAAAATTCCCGCTTTCACCTAGGTAGGGGCAATAATAGGCAACCCCACATGACAGATGCATGCCTTCTGTAAGACCCTTATATTTTTTTGACATGAGGATGTATACCTCATCTATCGGTGGGAAAGTAAACTACAAGGATATCGCTATGTGATATACAAGCCACATGACGAACTATTCTGGCATACCCATAGTGATTGGGTAAGAAAATCATGTGACAAATATATATGACATACCTGCCACAGGGGAGAAGATCCATGGCGAATATAAACGGCATACCCAGTTGACTGGTTAAATATGTCACTCTCGGCCTTAAAATGGCTGATCATGTAGAGATGAAGCGATGCTGATGAAACACCAGTTTTCTTCACCATCCCATCTAATTATACTGGCAATAAAAAAGGTGCAAAATCTGTGATAATAAAAACTACAGGTAGCGAAAAAACACGAGTTACACCAATGTTGGCTGTTTTAGCAGATGGATCAAAATTACCACCATATGTTATTTTAAAGTGAAAAACAATGCCCAAGAAACATGCCTACTGGAATAATTTAGTAAAATCCCGTATTTACGTTATCGGAATGTACATTTTCCTGCTATTTACAACATTTTATATGGGTCCCATCAATTTTCCTATGATTCTAATATAAGTAAAACCCTGAACATAATTATATTATTTCATTTTGTTTTTCCGCTATTCACGTCATTTTACGTTAGAATTTCCAATTTTTTAAAAACAATTTAGTATGCGATTCCTAACAGTTTTTAACATTTTTCGGCTTAGCTTTGCAAAAAAATCAGAACTCTTTTGAGCAAAGATTTCGAAAACTGCAGCAGAGTAGGAACAGCGTCCCCAGAGACAGAAATAAGAACTCTTTCTTTTCAAAACTGCACTGGCGTTAACACATGCTACTCAGGAACTGCATACTTATAGATGGAAATATGAACTCTTTTGGGTGAAAACTTCATAAATCACACTGGCAGAGCATAAACAGTGCTCCTAGATATAGAAATACAGTCAGTTCTCGACTTGAGACGCTCCGGATTTACGACATTTACAAATTTAGGAACATGCTCCAGACTTAAGGTGCTGCTCCACACATACAACACTCAGCTAAAGCTTTGCACGGGCCTGATTTTCTAGGCCCGGCTCGTTTAAAGCCCCTTGGCTCAAAAAATTAATTATTTTCTACCAACATCTGTGGGCTGTTCAATGATTTGAAAGGAATTTTTTAAATCCACATATTTGTATGTCTTTGAATACCACAAACAAAATAAATTACCATACAAAATACATAAATATAATGTTGTAGGCAAAGTATATTAACCAATTCAGTACAGAGGATGTCACACTCATTCTTCACTAACCCTGGGTTAGTTTACTTAAAAAAATCATATGCCACTTTTTTTGCTTGAAGCCATTCAGTAAGGACTTGTCCTCTGTACTGAATGGGTTAAATAAAAACTTATGCAAATCATATAGGTACGTAAAATATTTCGGCCCATCAAATCCCAAATATTTTATGATACCTGATATATCCAGCAATTTTTAAAGCCCGGCCCATAATGATTTCCAAAGGAAAGGAACAGGCCGAGTGGACCGAGGCCCGGCCTGTACAGGACTCTACACTCAGCCCACCGGCCTGGCTGAAACGACTTTTGGCACCTCAAGGTCGATTCAGACTACAATGTATATGGCAGATATCAACATGCCACGGAAAATATTCTGTATTGTAATTTAACATGATTTCACATGAGAACCAATCGAGTCATTGTCTCCTTTAATCCCTTCTACATGAGTTATTAGATTTCGGACGGTGAAGGACATTCTGAGTGATTCCGAGTGTAATTAAAACCAGAGGTAGAAGGGAAGGAAGTAGTATCTGTAAAATGTATTTTAAGGACATAGAGTAAATTATATTTCCGCAGTTTAAGGATTTAATCCCTGAGATAACCGTGATTACGTAATGGTGAAACGGTGATTATGAAATTGTTATTTTTTGAGTGGTGTTTCTCAACTTACATGTCATTTAGTACAACAAATAAATACACAAATATTATTAAATATAATTTTTTAGATCAAATTGTTCTGCTACAGGTAAGTGCTACATTTCTTGCAGAGATGAATGGTTGATACCATATACAAAAAACTGACTGGAAGCTGTGAGGACATCTTATTTCAGGTGCAGTGCACTTAAAAGGAAGTTAACTTATTGAAAAATCCTTTAATAGAAACTAGCGCCTGTCATTTCCCGGATCCTTCTCAATCCCAGGATTCTGGGATTCAAAATTATAAATCCCGGGATCCTGGGAATTTCCCAGGATACCAATAAACAATTTAAAAATCGTTTAAAAAGAAAGGAAAAATAAGGTTACCAATTGCTTGTTTATAAACCAGGGTTGAAATAAAACTTTTTAAAATTATAAAAAGGAAGAATAAACTAAAAATATTTTTACAACTTTTTTATTAACAGGTGAATCTTAAGTAATTTTACTCTAGCGTTAGGATTTTCAAATTATTTACAAAGTAGTGACTTTCCACAAATAAATATTTCAATTTTACCATATATGAAATGCGGCGACCGTTAAAAATTATTTAAATTTAAACAATTAGAAAAATATTATTTTACTTCTAGAAGTGCTACAACTTTAAAATTTGGCTAAAATGTGTAGCATTAGTACCCTATAATGAAGATAGTGTAAAATTTTTTAAATCGCAACATTTGGGGATTGTTTTAAACTATTATTTTTACGTTGGAAAAACGAAAATCGCTGCACGGGTGAAATCTTTAGAATTAAAAGACTATTTGTAATGATGTAATGTCTGTCTGAAAAACGAATGTTTTTTCAAGGTGAGATGAAATGCTTGCAGTATGCAAGCACCAACTACTAGTATGTTATATCCTCCTCTGTAAGAGTCGTCGATATATAATGATAACATATATATAGGAGGATACTAATGTTTAGGCACTTCCAGAAGTGCTGGAGATTCGAATTTTTTTTCATAGGTAGGATTTTGTGCAAAACCGGCCAGAAAAAACGAAAATTATGAAAAAGTGCAACAATGCGGCCGCTAAAAATTCGCAATTGTTTAAACAAATTTTCAAGGTTTATGTATTTCCGCATGTGCTACGGAGTTGAAATTTTTTTTGTAAGTAGAATTCTTAAAAGAACGAAGTATGGATTATACAAATTTTGATATTTTTATTTGTTTGGCAGTTAAAAATTCTTAAAGTTTATACAAATAGATAACTGTTTAGGTAGTACGGGATGAGCTAGGAAGCTGCAATTTTCAAATTAATTACATAGTAGTGAATTTGCACAAATAAACATTTCAATTTCACCATATATGAATTGCGGCGGCCGTTAAAAATTATTTAAATTTAAACAATTAAAAAAATATTATTTTACTTCTAGAAGTGCTACAACTTTAAAATTTGGCTAAAATGTGTAGCATTAGTACTCCATAATGGAGAAAGTGTAAAAATTTTTAAATTGCAACATTTGGGGATTGTTTTAAGCTATTATTTTTACATGTGGGAAAAACGAAAATCGCTGCAGAGGTGAAATTTTTAGAATTAAAAGAATATTTGTAATGATGAAATGTCTGTCTGAAAAATTAATGTTTTTTCAAGGTGAGATGAAATGCTTGTGCAAGCACCAACTACTAGTTTAAAAAAGTGTGCTGGTTAAGTAAATGACTAAATAGATATACTCTTTATAAACTAATTAGCTCTTTTAACACTGATTTTATTGTTAGTCTTACTGCAACAAATGAGCAAGTTTAAAAGTAAAATCAGTTTACCTATTTTTCCTTTTCCCTCAATTTGCACTTTCCAGCAATTTACACTTTTTTCCCAGGTCCCTAGAAAAGTGTAAATAAGGGGTTTTACTGTAGTTAGATCTCCTGAGAATGGATGAATGTCAAAAGAACTTACGAGAGATTGGTTACACGTTGTCTGGAATAGAAGACGAGGAACACTATTAAGAAAAATGGGGATGATTGTACTAGATGCATTCAAAGGACGCACAACTCCTGAAGTTAAAGATTCATTAATGCAATGAATACTGATCTTGTAGTAATGCATGGAGGAATGGCATCACAGCTCCAAGTTTTTGATGTTGCTGTCACCAATCCATGTAAAAATAATTTAAATGGTTTATTTTCTGAGTGGTTATTGAGTGAAGATCACCCTCTAACACCAAAAGGAAACCTAAAGAAACCTACTATTTAAAGGCTCTGCCAATGGATCAAGGCATCATGGCAACAGATAAATACAAAAGCAATTGTGAGTGCATTTAAGAAGTGCTGCTTATCCAATGCCATGGATGGAAGTGAAGATGATGTTTTGTGGGAGTATATGGACCAAGTTCAGAGTGATAAAGATAGTGAGAGTGAGGACAATGATGAAGAGAGCATAGATGGTGATGATGACGGATGTAGTATAAAGATATATGATATTGAAGAATATTGTGGGATCCAATATAACGTTTTGCTAGTTTTATGGAATTTTTAAATTTTGTATGAATCATATGTAATTAGATCATAAAATCTTACAAGGAGAGGACATGGTAGTGGGATCATGGATTTTTATGTAACTTGGTAGGTGTCTAGCTCTGGATACCTGGATTACTGCAAACCCCCCTTTTACAGAAGAGTATAACAGGTTCCACTTTCGTCACTTGTCATTTCATGTTGTGGAAGCAAAGATGACCCTGAGTATAATATTAGTTTTGTTGCTCTTGTGGAAGAAAACACATGCCTATATGACCACAGCAGTGCCGATTACAGCAACAAAACTTTTGCTTATCCTGTAGAATGACTGGAATCTGTCCGGGTACATGTTTAACTCTTAATATATTGAAAGCACTATATTCACCTGATTTCGCTCACCAATAACGGTGTACCCAAAACCATCTTTTAATGGAATTCCGATTTTCAATATTAATTACATTTAACCATGCCAGAACAGCAGACACATCTTCATCTAAGGAGGAGGACGTTGTGACTTGTGACACTTGTTGTATCACTTTGGTGGGTGTTAAGTCACATCAGAGTTACACCAGTGTCACGTCTGCGCCACATCACAGACAGATCACTTGTCATGTTACTTTGGTGGACATGCATAATGTTTGAGTTGCTTCAGATACAGGTTATGTTTTACTGTTTGTAAATTTATGGGCACAATGTGTCATGCGGCTCTGAAGTTAAGTTAGTTTGACCATCCCCTGCAATATACAGATGCTGTCTGGCTTGGAAATTGCATATGAGGTGCTACCCAAAAGTTCCAGGAATGTAGGCATAAAAAAAATTACTTACGCTAAGTCCTAATTTCCACCGTCTCCTTCAAAGTAGTCCCCTTGGGCTTTTATACAGTGTTCCCAGCGTTTTTCCATGATGCGAAGCATCCTTGGAAGTCCACAGGTGTGAGCGTGTTAAGCACCTCTTGTGATTCTGCCTGGATCTCCTCAATCGTGTCAAAACGTCGCCCTTTCAGCCGAAGTTTCATTTTGGGGAACAGGAAAAAGTCGCAGGGGGCGAGGTCAGGAGAGTAGGGGGGTGGGGAATGACTCATGGTTTTGGAAGCCAGGAACTGCCTAATAACGAGTGATGTGTGGCCGGGCGTTGTCATGGTGGAACATTCAGTCATAGTTGTGCAGCTTGTCTGGGCGTTTGCGTCGGACGTTCTCCCTTAGCCGCTTCAAAACATCACAGTAAAACTTTCCATTGACAGTTTGACCCGGTGGGAGGAATTCTTTGTGGATGATCCTGTCGACGTCAAAAAAAATGATCAGCATGGACTTGACATTGCTGTGAACTTGATGCGCTTTTTTCGGCTGTGGTGCATTTGGTGACTTCCACTGTAACGACTGCTACTTTGTCTCAGGGTCATAACCATAAACCCAAGATTCATCACCGGTTATGACTTTGGAGATGCAGTTGGGGTCATCTCTAACTTAATTTTGAAGCTCCCTGCAGACAGCAACGCGATGGGCTTTCTGGTCGTTGCTCAGCAGTCTCGGAACAAATTTTGCAGCAATGCGTCTCATGTTCAAATCCTCAGACAAAATGCATTGACACATCCCGCACGACAGTCCGACGATGTCACAAACGTCATGAATTGTTCGCCTTCGCTCTGCCAGGATAGCCTCACGCACTTTTGCGACGTTTTCTGGAGTTGTGCTTATTGACGGTCGACCAGAACGCTCATCGTTGTCGACAGACGTCTGTCTGTCCTTGAAACATTTGTATTTTTTCTTTCATTCCTCCTTTTTTCAAATCCTTTTTCATATTTTGCATTAAAATTTAACTGGGCAGCCTCGTTCATATTTTTATTTTTTATTCTATGTTGTTAGGTGGTTGTCTGGATTTTTTTCTCAAGTCATTCAATGCACAATTGTCTCAACAAGGTTTCAATTACTAAATCACGTATTCTTCATTGATCTCAGCATATGCTTCATCCTATATTGATGCTTATGACATGGGAAGGATCCCTGAAATTGTTTTTGCAAAGACTTGCTCCGAATATTTAAAATATACACATTAGGTGGAGGTACATCAGGCAAAGGATCGTTGAAAGTATAAAAGAAAATTAACTGGTGAGAAGTCTGTTAAAAGTACAGTAATTTAAAATAATAAAAATATTTCTTTTATGACTCCCTCAGAAATTCAGTTTTTTTATTAAAACATTAATAATCTACAGCCGCCAATCATCACTGGGACCAATGATGGGGAGTTAGAAGGGAAACTTTCATTTTCTTATGCACCAGCAGGTAACAGAACTTATGTTTTATGTTAGCAAATTTTGCAATTTCCTGGATGTTAACATAAGTATCCCCATTAGGCAGGTATTATAATTATTGCTGTTAAATTGAATCGTTGAAAGTATTACAGAAATGACGGTTCCACTTGTTGATGAGAATTAAATTTATTCATTGAAACCTTGGTGAAATTTTGTATTGGCACCCATTCTCTACCTCTTTTTCCTTTGCCATGTTAAGGTGCATTTACACTATGCGAGCATGAGTGAACAAATGGATTCGCTGTAATGTGAACGGTGATTGAGAGCGAACGAACGAGTTCATTCACTCTCGCCGATGTTTGCTAGCAGGGCAGAACACCAGTGAATCATCAAGCGAGGGAATTTGCTCGTGCTCACATAGTGTAAACGCACCTTTATATGTTGCTTGGTAGCTCTTGAAAGTAGTAAAGTCACCTTACAAAGTTGATCGTGAAAAAAGGCTCATAATTTTTTTGTGAATTAATTAATCAAGCATCGTTTTTAGGGTCACTTTGTAACTATAATGAATCAGCCGCATTGAATATCACCGATGAAGCGATCTGTGTTTACATGGCTCACTGCAAGTGAGGTGACACATTGTTTACATGAAAACTTTGCTTTCACTTTTGATGATTCATCCTTGTAATGCAACCAAAGTGAACTATGTAAACCTGGCATTGGAGACTTTCTGCCGGATGGGTTTCCTGCTTGAGTTTCTGTGAGTGTTTGCGTTGTCTGTGAGACTTCATAGTGGTCTTTTAACACACAAATCTACTCGTCTACATCTCTAAAATGGCTTTCAAAACACTGAAATGAAAGTTTTGAGAGAAATTCAAACAAATACGATCGAAAATCAAAATTGTGCGATAAGAATATTCACTTTTTTCCCTCAGAACAGTACAAATCCCACTCACATCATAAGTCTAAATATTTTAAAATGCAAAAGAAAAACTCTCTGCATGACGGATTTTAGATTAACCATTTAAATAAAATGGGGAAAGAACTCGCCTGGAATCAAACTTGGGACCTGTCCATTTGGAATATAAATTGTGGCCCGGAGGTAGTCTCCGAGAGCACTAACCTTACACCAAGTTTCATGGAAATCGGTCCATTTATGAAAAAGATGTTAGGGGTGGACACACACGGACACCGAGGCGATCTCATAAGACTGCTTTCCCTTTTTTTGGAAAGTAAACCAAAAATGCACACCTCAGGTAACAGTATGTAAATGTTGTCTTTTCACAATTAACCTAAAAGGGCTGTTTTTTAGATTTTTTAGTCTGTTTTAACAGCTTGTTAGCAATATTTTCTCTGAAGTTTTCTTTGGTGATTCATTTTCAGAATGTCATTTGTGAAAGGCTGGGGAGCTGAGTACCACAGACAGGACGTGACGAGCACTCCTTGCTGGATTGAAATCCATCTCCATGGCCCACTGCAGTGGCTGGACAAGGTCCTGACGCAAATGGGATCGCCTCACAACCCTATCTCGTCAGTGTCTTGAGACTGCACAAAATCCCTCTTGCCTCCCTTGACGAACGTGTCTACGGTCTTGGCACCAGAATCAAGGGATGGAGTCACCATGGCAATCCCCGCAAGGCGTGTTCGTTGCTGCTCCTTACGAGGGTGATGGCCTAAAAATGTCAAAGGATTTTTGTAGGGTGGTGGAAAGTCGGTGATGCAATGTAGAACTTGATGGCTCCATCACATTTTGATCTCTCTTTTGTTTTCTGATCCCTCTATACTGATCTCTTAGATGGTGATGTTTGCTCTCAATTTGAATGTATTTGTCGCCTGCCCCCAATAATTTGGCCCCACTATATCTCGAAGTAATAGCCCAACCCGTGACCCGGTCGAGAGTTGTCGGTCCTCTTCTCCCCTTTCCCACACGTCACTTTTTCTCTCATGACCTTCTTTTGTTTTGAGGACCAATGGAAGATGAGCGGGACTTGTGCATTACGTGACTGTTGGTTGTTGTCAGTATGACTCAGTGGGTTTGTTCAAAATTACAATGTGTGCGTCATTATAGTTGAAGTATTTGGCTAGTGCATGAATGAATGAATGAAACCATCAGCTGGTTGGATCTATATGTACAATTTGTCTCGGGAGTCATGTATTGTGTTACTGTGTATGTAGTTCTCCAGTTTAAGTGAAGTTGTTACAACGGTAAAAAATGATCGACTGTGTGAATAATAGGCTGCATTGAGTTAAAGGTTTGATTACTCCTAAGTTCCTTTTTAATGGACTTACTGTGTTAATAATCTTACCATTTTATAGACTATTTTGCAATTATTCAGTTTTAAAGAGCCAAGCATTATATTTTCCTGTCATCTCAGTGCCGCTTTCACTTTTCACAGTATATTTTCACCCACTGCAAATTTAGTTGTAATCGTAAAATGTCTGCTGTCTAAGTGCCTGTGATTTATGGTACCAAAACGCATAGCTTTTATAATTCTCAAAAGAGAACGTGATGCTTAATGAAAGTTGAATTGTTCTCACAACGTTTTTGTGCCTACTGTATGTCGGATGACCCAAATCAGAACAAAGATAGGTAACAAATGGGGCATCGGAAACCAAACTGAAATTTTCAAGTGGAGAGTTACTTTTGCCTTCTCCTCTCCTTGTTTAATTTTGATGAGCTTTATAGTTATATTCTACTACAAAAACTTGTTAAGATGCATGGACGATGGTGTAAAAAATATGTATGGTTATATATTATGTATTGTAAAGTTGTTTGGAAGCTGACACCAGTAGCACCCTGCCACAGAAAAAGAAACACACGAGAACTTATTTTATACAGTGATTTTATTTGTGATTATATTTACACTTGCATGCAAATTCGAGAAATAATCTACAGAAGCCGGTAGTGTGTGTGTGTGTGTGTGTGTGTGTGCGCGCGTGTGTGTGGGCATGTGTGAGTGCACTTTGAGCATTGCTGGTACAAATATAAAAATATATGGAATAATATTATATTTTTTCCTAATAAAGGAGATATTTCAGTTTCTGTGCCTTTGTTTCACAGATGAAGTTATATCTTTCTGCATGGAATAAAAAAATCTACTGGCTGTATGTTAGTTGACCGTGAAAGGCATTAAGATGATGTGACCTTGAACCGCATAAGGGCGTGTGTGTATTTAATGTGTATATATATGTATGTATGTGCATACATATATATATCTACACAGGTACTTGTGGTCAGTTAGAGAGTAAGGAACTAAATGTTTTCGTGCATCATTCCATAAATCTTGTTTAAAATTATCTATCATCCATTTTGTTTTCATAGATATGCAGTTTTTTTAATCTCTCTCTCTCAATTGATCAAAGTAATGTTTCTTTTTGTCTTACCTGTAATACTTTGTGTTGTATACCTATTAGGCTTGACGTTAATTTAAATTGTGAAAATATTTTATGAAAAACTGTATAGTAACATGTTCTCCTTGCCAGTTTTTATGGTTTTTTTATCATCATATTTGGTTTCTGTTTTTAATTTTCCTTTTGCCAAAAGTTATCTGTGATTTGCTGGCATACTGAAATTGTGGTTCCTTTAAATTAATGCAAAGGAAATGTTAGCTCTTAAGTGGATTGCCAAATGTATGTTACTCGCTGATTGTGCATAAGTTGTTAATATTCACTGTACATAAACTCATTATCATTTAAGGCAGTGTTTCTGGAAAAGACATTTTCTGACTTAAAACCACAGCATTGGGATAACCAGTGCTTCATAGCATTACAGTTTTACAAATTGGTTATTTCCAGTTTATGTATGTTAGTGATAAAATTGCCCTTTTTATTTTAAATCCTTCTGTTTGCTCAATTTGGTTTAAACTTTTGTACACTGGCTTCATTATTAACCTTTTCCATGAATTTTGAATTGCATTTCAGTTAAAATTTTTAAGCTATCTGTGATATAACATGTCAGATGTTATGAATGTATATCACCGGATTGGGTTTCTTAGATAAAGTGTTTCTCTTTGCGTGCGCATTGTGAGTCATGTGATCATGTTCTCTTCTTTTGTTTGTGCCTAAAGGGATTCATTAAATTGGACTCGGATATAAATTTGTTAAAGCTTTTAGTGGAAGGTTTTTCATTCCTTCACGATAATAAGCAGCGCATTATTTTTGTTTAAACACCAAAATATTTTAGATGAGCAGGTAGCTGCTTTGGACTAGTTTGTAAATATAGTAAACAGTTTTTGTCTTATAATTTGACAGGTGGTTATGATATTGCCTTTGACATTTTATTTCGCTTAAATGTAATGTTTTTCCTGAGATTGATTGGAAAAACTTTGAATCATGCTTATCTGCAATAAGTTAAATAATTTTAATTGCTATTAGTTGCATTCTTAATAGCAATGTGTTCCAACTGGAAGTTGCCTGTTTTTTTGCTCAGCAGAAAATTAATTTCTACTGGTTCTCCTGATGATTTATTAAGCCACCAAAGCCAGTATTGATATTGCATATGCGTGTGTATATACTTGCATATATATATATGCAAGTTAAGTGTGAGGGGGTTGGTGAAATGTGCCTGGCAATCCGTAACAATTATCTGTGTAAACTGATTTCCCATTTGCTGCTGAAGACATTGTAAGAGAAGTGCATCATTCCACCAGATATTTCTTTGTAAAAAAATCATTTGCTCTTGATCTGAAGCAAGGTGCAATACACCTATTGTTTAATGTGTACTTTTGCTAATGCACTTCATATAGTGTTTGATATAATAAAGAATGATTATCTGAAAATACTTGTATGACCCTGTAGATCTTTCAGCTTGTTTCGCTACAACATTGTTGAAATTGTGTTACGAGCATGTGATGTTTTCTCTCCTCTGAGTTAAAAGTATTTAAATATAGCCATTGTCTCTTAGATTACATTAATAAAGGATTAGATTTAAAAGAATTTACTGAAGTGTGATGAGGGAGTTAATTGTATAACAGATTCTAAGCTAATAGTATCCATCCTAACTCAGGCCAGCTTTATGTGAAAACTGAAAAACAAATGTGTACAAATCGTTTTACATATATTTCACTGAGGTACCTGTCATGTAATAATACCAACAAATGTTTGTGTTTTTTCCTCGCATGTTAACAGGCATTAAATTTTTTGCTGACATGTTTTGTTACTTCCATATAAGATTTTAAATTGGTAAAAATATTTTGAGAGGCAATTGGTCGCATTTTTATTAAATTCAGGCCCCTGGTTGTTTTCACCAGTTTTTCATGTTTGCATTACATTGCATTTATCAACAGCTATGCATTGGTATTGATATTTAGTACAGGAAATTGGGATATCAACCTTTGATTCTTTGGGTTGTCAGGCTTGGTTTCATACTTGCCAGAACTTGTGAAGTATTCCATTCACAATAAAGTGTCTTTGAATATGAGTGTTTTGTTGCTATCATTGCCAAATGAGAATATTCATTTCAATCCTTGATTTTGTTGCAACCTTATGCCATGGTAATATTTATTTTATCCTTTCTATATCAATTGCTTTGGGAATATTCTTTTATTCTAAAGCTTGTAGGAAAATTTTTCTAATGATTGATTTATATATATATATGATATTATTCATACAAAATTGTTTACAATACAAAGTCACTTTGCTAATGGCAATATAAAATCCCCCCAGTCGAATACATACCTTCAATTTCCGAAATGGAGTCGGTGGTTATTTAATCAAAACTTGCTTGGAAGAGCATGTAATTGCACCAATAAACTAAAGCAGTTTGGCAACCTGTGACTAGCAGATCGAGTGACCTGCCATCACGATTGGGGTAACCCACAAAGAAAAAATGTTTAAAAGGGTTTATGTTTTGAAAAATATAAGTAATGCAATTCGTAAATATAGTTTATACAAACGTACAGGTTTGATTTTTCTTTTAATTCAAATTTTTATTCGACCCATTGAATTTTTCAAAAAAATCAACCCACGATCACTTGCCTAAAGGAAATATTTCGTTAATAATTACGGAGTGTAAATAGAGGAGCCGCGTGGCTGTACTAAGGGCGAATGCCGTTGGAATGAACGTCTCGTAGTCACCGCTAATAAACTCATGATTATTCACAGCTGCAGATGTGGCAACCTCTGCATCCTCTTTAGCATTTTGAAAGATTATGAAACGCTATATTTTAACGTCTCAGAACCATAGACTTATTATTGGTAATAACTATGTGATGTTTATTTTTGGAACGAATTCACAGTCGGTAAAATATTATATCTGGGCCACAGACCTTAATATTTTTATCCAGTTTATAATTCGGCAGCACGTGTTCGTGTAATCTAGCGATATTGTATTTGATAGCAATGGGTAAAAACGCGAAAAACAGTCGTATTTTTGATTCGGTAAAGTTAAGTGATATCAAAGGCGGATATCGATTGCCGATACTGGCAGAAAACCCTTCCGGGCGATTGTTGGTTATCCTCGACATGAGGACAGGTCGAATTATTTCTCAGCTGCCTATTGTTATTCGAGTTGTGAAATTAGATAAGCTTTTTTCCGAAACGTTTAAACGTGTTAAATTGCCCGCACATTTGTGTTCGATGCGTGGAGAACACGGGGTGAATCGAAATTTCAGTCGCACGAGATATTTGCTGCGTCCCGCCGCCCTCTGCCGACGCCGTGGATTCGCTTATTGATCGCGGCATAGTCACGTGGTCTGAGAGAAGGTGGGGAGTTGAACAGAGAAGCGGACCGAACAGTTGAGGGTGTAGTGTGAACAAGGGTGTAGGAATACTCATTCAGGATGGCTCGGGTAAGTAGGGTTTTAAATTTTCTCTCATCTGTGACATGGTCTTCTTTTATTTCACCACGTCCAAAATTGCTGGCCCTGATCTATAGATGTCTTGCAAGCGAATGGTACCCCAGATTGTTAGTTTGGTTGCTCCTTGCTGCTGGATACTTTTTTGCTCGTTGGAAATAATAGTGTGTTAGACAACATAAAGTGAACGACTTCTGCAGAATTTGAGGGAAATGCAAAAATTGCGGTCCGTGGTGATTTTCTTTTCCTCGAAGAAGATGGTTTGTTGTGTGCGGCAGAAGAGAAAATTTCGCGTATACAAACGTTAGTGGACTTGTATACCCATTTTTTGCATGATATTATTAAGTCGTAAGAAAATAATTTTCACGCAAGAAATGTTACCTCAGCGAATATCTTGGCGAGTTTTCACAAAATATGTCGAAGAGATTAACCGTAGTCAATTTATGTGATAATGGTCGATGATTGAGACAACTCCTTGAACCATAAAACGATCGAAGATTCGATCTTCAATTGGATTTCACCCATGAGGGGAAGTGTGCGATTCGTTCTGTTATTTAATGTTGCGTTCCAAATAACGATTATATGCGTTGAATGATACGAGAATCGCTAGGGCACATGTATTTTCCGACAAATTTGCGGTCGTAAATATCATATACTAAATATTGACTAATTTGGAAGTGGCTCGAATACTTAGTTAAATGTGTGCCATTTTTTGAAAGATCGTCTATGAGGTTAACATTTTTGCTGCAATATGAGCTTGCTTGCTGGATTTTTAAATATATTTTGAAAAATATTGAAAATGTACAGGCCTGAATGTTCTCGGGTATTTATTGTACTGAATGTCGGAGACGTGCGAGTTAGGCCGGCGATCGTTCCCTGTGCCGGAGCCATTCTAGCGGCTGTGCAAGATGAGATGTGCAGCGAGCAGGAACGATTGTTTGCTCATTATAAAGAGAACGCTGCCATGAACATTCTCGGTCAGTTGATACTCCAGCCCTTGGGGTTGAAAAATTAACGATGGAAAAAGTAGATTTTTGTCAGTCTTGCTTTTTACGAATTTCGGCAACAAAAAGCTACTATCAATTAAAAAGCTCGAGGTTAACGCATTGCTGGTGGCATTATTATTCGTGCAGCTCAAGATTTTTAAAGGAGGTTAAAGGGCACAACTGTGAAGCTTTATAAATCGCAACTGTCTTTACGCCTTCCAACTTTAGAATACTTTTTGTTCGTTACATTTGCAGGACAAACCATCTCTTAAGTTCACCTCGAAAAAGGTGGACGTAGAAATGGCATTCAAAAGATATCTACTGATATGTGTTAACGGCACGTTATCGCATTGATTTGTCTACTTTATCTAATACTGGAAGGATCGTAACAAGTGGACAGTTGTCTATATCTGTAACAATAAATAGGTGCGTGGGTTTTCCAATGAAAGAATAAACTTGCTTAAAGGTTACTCCACGATATTTTGATGGCAATGAAGACCAATCTACGGGGCGCGGCGCCTCTGATCTCTCTTCAGGAGATGCGCTGCATTGTGAATAATATCTTTTATTATTCAATCGCATCGTAAATGACGCGAAATTTCTTCTTTACAGCCTGTGTCAGAATATCACTCAGAAAAAACACGGATTGTTTTATTTATTACTTACGTGTCTTAACGATCGGGATCCTTCCTTTTAGCGAAGATTAGATTCTGGAATTTTTTGCGTTCGGTGCATTCAGACGTATTTCGCTCAATTGACCGAATAAATCCGGTCATTATTGACAAGTAGGAACGAAGCAACGTTATTGTATCGTCTTGTTTTCGGTGAATTTTGACCTTTTATTGCTCGTGAACTTTTCGAGGAAATACAAAGGCATATTTGGCTAGGAATGCGATGCGAATCGTTCTCCGAAAGAGCCTCGGTGGAAGGGAGAGCAGCCGTCGTCGTCTCAGCGGTTCGATATATCTTCTCCCTTCGCTATCAGCTGTCCCCTCACTTCCCATTTTCACTGAATCGCTTACATACTTATTTGAAGACCTTCGCTTGGAGGAAAATCCACTCGAAAGATGGATTCAAACTATGGGTTTTGTTTAATGTACCCTGGTGCAATTAATCGATAATAAACGTGAGTTACCAAGTCAATCCCATCGGTGGCACAACCCGTCGCGTCTGGTCCGAATCCATTGCTGGGGCAAATGGCGAGGCCCTTGAAGAGCGTTGACCGCACTGCACTCGTCCCATTATGTCTCTTTTATGCGTTACGATTCGGCGAATTCGCTCACGCGATGCGTTTTGCTCTATGCACAAGGTGTCATTTGGCCTCGTGGTCGATGTGAATTGAATGCTTATGAACACATTCTATCAAATTCGATGTGAATAACTTTTCCTTTGCTGCCTACAAACCCTTTCCCGAGCTCCTCGGTCTGTTTACTCTTCCATTAGACTGAAGGCAGCCGCTCGACGCAATCGCATTGTTTTCATTCGGAAAAAGAGAGCATCAAAGTGCGTGGATATTCTGCGACGGACTGCAGCGTGCGAGGGATTGCGACAACGTTTTCATAATATGCGAGGTAAATTTAAAGAAATGGCTCTGTGTATGTAAAATACGAAAAACAAAAGGTAAATTATTTTATCGTGTTTAAACTGCAATAAAGTTCTTTAATTTTTATTAAAAATAAATTTATGTCGAGTATTCGCCTTATTTAGGATATATTTTACAAAATAAATGCGCGTTTGGAAGGATTTCCCGGAAATTCGGCCACGATTATGAAATGCCGGGGTGGCCGCTGAAAAGAGAAGCTTGTATGAGGCGTCTGTAATATTGGAGGTCGTTTAATTCCAAAATTTTTATGCACTTTTTTGTAAAATTATCGCAATATATTTGTCGAAATTTAATTTGAATTCCGTCAACATTCGTATTAGTAAAAGCTGGCACGTTGAAATACAGAAGAGAATTGCGTGCGGTGAAGTACTTTCTAGTGCAGGAGTCTCAAACCTGCGGGCTCCATGCGACCCCTGTGGTACATTTCTGCGGCCCGCGAAGTAAGCTAGGATACATTAAACTGCCAAAACTCAATGATTTCCTAATAAAATGTTTCGCGTAAATCTAAGAAATTTAAGAAGTACCTATGTTAAATCAGCACTTTTTAAATATACGTAGTTTATTTCTCACTCCGATTTATAAAAATTCTGCCCAGGTGGGGTACTAAGTATGTTCTTCTCGCTGCCAGCGTGTTTCTTGCGTGTCCGAAGAACCTAACCCACGACGCCGATTCCATTACTATTTTTGGAATGAATGAGTTTAATGGCGCATCAAAGGGTTGGGGCGATTTCTTTCTTGTGGAAGGGGAGAATGAATGTCCAAAGGGTATGAAACGTTTTGAGGACTGGGAAAGTATGCGGCCCGCGGACTTGGTACGGTGCCTTAATGCGGTCCTGAGGTTCGGTGGAGGGCCTTCATGCGGCCCGTGCACCGACGTGAGTGTGAGACCCATGTTCTAGTACGTTGTCAACGTGTCACTAATCCGCCCACGGAATATGTCTGCTACGTAATTACCACTCGGCGACATACGATTAGACGTGGGTGCGAGAAAAAATTGTGTGGTTTCAATCGTTTTCGAACGTTCATTAGTGATGTTTTTAGTTGGTCGGTATTTGCGATAGATCGATTGAAGTTCGAGGCATTTTGAACGTAAGAAAGAATCCAACTGTGCGGGTGATTAATAACGCTTGTAAAAAGGAATAACCGGAGCAGATTGGACAGCTAGAGAAGCCTTCGTGGAATTCAAACATCCATTTGCTCCAAAACTTCTTTTACTGACGATTTCCCAAATGGATGGCAGAGCGGTTATTGTGCTAGTATCCCACGCAGCGGACCCGGGTTCGAATCCAGGTGTAGACCTACTTTCCATTCGTCTCCCATTTTCTCGTACTGAGAATGATATTCAAGTACAGGAGTAAGTCCATCGGAAGGGACCAAATGTGTGCGCGCAGCCATGGGAATTCTCGCAGGAGTGAGCTAACGCTAACAATTGCAAAGTAAAACTTTTCTGTAATTATGAATTAGGAAAGAAATGGAAATACCAATTTCAACGGAAGTTTGTATGAAGGAGGTGTGCTGCATAAAAAAACAAAATCAAGATATTAAGCGTAAATATAGAAAGCGGGGCTGCCACAATAAAAGTAATAAAAAATTTCTTTTTACAAGTATTTATGTTGAGCTGCCGAAATCAATTTTAACCAAATCTAATATTTATAATTTACACATATATACAAAACCATAATATCATATTTTAACCGGATGAATCAAACGGGTGCTACAATTAAAAATCTGATGTGGCCACCACAAAACTTTCTCCATATCTGTGTTATTTCTAAAAATTCCAAATAGGTTACTTATTAATAAATATTTTAAGAAACTGCGAGAAAATTTTAGACTTGACAAAGAACAGAAATAAACTCAAACCATAGCCTTCTGATATTGGATATATCCACAAAGCTCCAACAATTAAGAAAATAAAAAGGAGCGTTACCAAGACGTAACTAAGCGTCAATTGTTAACAATAGTCGTCGGTAGGTGGCGTGGTGGTGACATATAAAAATATAAGATATCTCTTAAACAATGCATTATATGGAAAAATGTTTCAAACAAAGTTTGTAGAAAATTAAATTTCCTACAGCTTTTATTCCAGTATATTTTTACATTTATCAAATATTTCAAAATAACGGATAAGTGACAAGAGTAAACACCCACTTCCGTTTGACCGATTTTTACCAAAAACTAATCAGTTCTTCTTTTATAAAAATGTTAAGTATAAAATTTAGCGTTGACCTGATTAATAGTTTTTGAGTTTGAGCATCCACAAAAAAAACTATCACACACACACAGACATCATCGAGAAAATGGTAAAAACGTGTTCAGGGGTCCTCAAAACGTATTTCCGTTGAAATCTCGAAGTCGATTTTTTTTCATGAATATAATACTTTACCCTATACTACGTATATGGAGAAAGTATAAATCAAACTCTTTCAGTAATGATGGATTTTGAGGGTATTGGCTGTACCGATTTCAACTAAATTTTTATATAAGATTTGTACAACATATATCATAATGGAACCAAGATGGTTAAAGCGGAGCTAAGGAGCAAGGCTACCACGATAAAAAGTAAAATTATATTTCTTTTACACGCATTGGTAACTTGGTAAGTGTTCATTGGGTATCCTTCAACACCTTGTTGCCACCCTTATTACTGCCTTTCGTTTTCTTTAAGTTATCATCATCATAGGTAGTCTGTCCGTAGACAGGTCCGTGATTATTCTTGGTTAAACTTGGTTCTCCATATACTCCTATTTTCCGCTGTCCTCTTTATATCTTGATAACTCTCTTTCCCTTTCAAATCGTCTATCAGCTGAAACCTTTTCCTACCTCTTTCCCTTTTCCCATCTAGTTTTCCTTCTAACACGTCTTTAATCATACTCTCTCTCCTCAGGTAATGTCCAACCCAGTTAGCCTTCCTCTTTCTGATAGTCTGTATAATCATTCGCTTCTCTCCTATTCTTCGGAGCACTTCATCGTTTTTCATCCTATCTGTCCATTTTATCTTCAGCATTCTCCTCCAAGTCCACATTTCAAAGCTTTCCAAGTATTTGATGTCATTTTTCCTTAGCGTCCATGTTTCTGCCCCATACAATGCTATACTCCATACGTAGCATTTTATCAACTTCTTGCGGATATCTTCCCTTATATTCCCTGTAAGTAGTTGTTTCTTTCTCCTGAAAGCCGCTTTTGCTTTTCCTATTCTAGTTTTGATCTCATCCGTACATTTTGCCTCTCGTGTTATGATACTTCCAAGGTATTTATATTCTGAAACTTGTTCTAATGGCTTTCCCCCAATAGTTATGTTCAGATTCTCTTCTTTACCCGATATTCGAATGACCTTGGATTTTTCTATATTTATTTCCATACCGTATTTTCTACCTGTTATCACTAGTCTATTTATCATTTTTTGTAGCTCCTCTTCCTTTCTTGCTAGAAGTACTTGATCATCTGCGTATTTCACTGTTCTTATAATCCTTCCTCCAATTTTGAAATCCCCTGTGCCTTCTAAAGCTTCTTGCATTAGACTTTCTCCATATATATTGAATAGGGTTGGCGATAGGCAGCAGCCTTGTCTTACTCCTCTACCGATATTTATTCCGCAGGTGTCCACATTCTCAAACCTGACCTTTACAACTTGATTCTCATATAGATTCCTAATCAGTCTCCTGTCTTTCCAGTCTACACCTATATCCTTTAATATCTTCATCAACTTTACCCAATTTACTCTATCAAAGGCCTTCTGCCAGTCTACGAAACATGCGCAGATATCTTGACTGTATTCTATTGCCCTTTCTGATATGATTCTAACTACTCCTATAGCATCTCTAGTTCCTCGTCCTTTTCTGAAACCGAATTGATCTTCCCCTATTATTTCTTCTGCCTTTTTCTCCAGCCTTTTATTAAGAATCCTCGTGATGATCTTCGATGTGTGTGACAGAAGGCTTATAGTTCTGTAATCTTTACACTGCATTGCCTTTGGCTTCTTCTTTAGAGGGATCATTGTTACTTCTAGGAAATCGTGAGGCCACTCTCCCGTGTCGTAAATTTTATTAATTAATTTCGTGATCACTTTTAGTCCTGCTGATCCTATGACTTTAAGTATCTCAGCCGGTATTCCATCGCTGCCCGTGGCTTTCCCCTTCTTTAGTTCCACTATCGCCTTTTCTACTTCGCTCTCCATAATACTTGGTCCTAAGTTGTCTTCTTCAATGTTTTCCTCATTTTCCAGTTCTATTTTTGCCGCTCCTGCCTGTTTGCTGTATAATTCTTTAATGTATTCTTCCCATACGTGTGCTACATCCTTTGTTTCTGAGACTATCTTCCCATCCGTATTCATAATTCCTTTACCACAAATTCCATTAGACTTCTTATCTTCTAATTCCAGTGCCCTAGCGTACATCATATCGTACCGTCCTAACTTCTCCATTTGTTCTATTTCATCACATTTTCCTTTTATCCAATTTTCTCTAGCTTTATCTGTTACCCTTCTCAACTCATTGTTTATACGCCTATAGTTGGCTCTACCTTCTTCACTGTTAACGTTTTTCCATTTTCGTCTCTCATCCATTTTCTCCAGCATTTCCTTCGTGATCCATGGTTTTCTGATTTTCTTCTCTTGTTTTCCAATCTCTTTATCCAAGGTATCCTTGATACTGGTTTTAATTTCATCCCATTCTATATCAACGGTCTTCGGTTTGTTTTCCAACTTTCTTAGGTTATCTTCCAACTTCATGCTGACTACATCTTGCCTTTCTTTCAGTTTTTCTAGGTCCCAGGTCTGTCTTTCTCTTCTCGTTTTTCTTATTTGTTTGAGCTTTGTACTCATGTCAAGTATTAGAAGGCTGTGATCTGAATCAATGTCTGCTCCTTGCAATGCCTTGGCGTTCTTTATGCTGTTCCTGAATCTTTGTTTTACAAGGATGTAATCTATTTGGCATCTCATTCTATCTCCTGGGCTTTTCCATGTGTATAACCTTCGTTTATGGTTTTTGAACCATGTATTAGTCACTACAAGGTCATTATTGATGCAGAATTCTACGAGTTTCTCCCCTCCTCGATTTCTCTTCCCAAGTCCGTATTGCCCGACAACATTTTCTTCCTGTCCTTCTCCGACTATGCTGTTCCAATCTCCCATTATTATGCAGTTTACCTTTCCTCTTCCGTCTTCTTCGTAAATTTCATTAATTTGCTCATAGATCTCATCTGTTTCTTCATCGTCATGAGCTGACGTTGGCATATATACCTGGATTATCAGCATGTCCACTGGGACTGCTTTTAGCTTTATTGCCATCAGTCTATCGTTCGTTGCTATTATCTTTGTCACGCTTTTCATCATATATTTCCTAAGTACCAGAGCTACTCCCCTTTCCCCACTATTTCCTCCAGAATAAACTACCGTGAATTCTTCCGAGTCGAACTGTCCTTCTCCTTCCCATCTAGTTTCGCTTAGCCCTATAATGTCAACTCTATTTCTTCTCATTTCTTCTTTCAGGTTCTCTAGCTTTCCTGCCTTTCTCATAGTTCTTACGTTCCAAGTCCCTATTCGTAATTTACTTTCGACAAATGTTTTCCTCAAGGCAGTCCCCGCCCGGAGATCCGATTGGGGGACTATTTTACCTCCGGATTGTTTTACCTCGAGAGAACTCATATTGTCCAACCATATAATCTTTACTAGGGATTGTAATGTGGTAGTTTCCCTCTTGCTTTCCACATCGCAGTACTGTAGCCGTTCAAATCGTCCTGATCACGCCTACAGCTGTATTGGATATAGACCCAACCAACATCATTTGTTTTCGGCTCTATACCATACTGACAGTACTGCTGCCTACTGCCAGGCACTGATGATAGTTTTTTTTTTTTTTTTTAATAAAACCTCCATTCGAGGGGTTTGAACCCCCGAACTTTGCAATAGAAAGCCGACACGCTAACCACTACACCACCAGTTTAAGTTATATATATATATATATATATATATATATATATATATATATATATATATATATAATCTTCTAAATACATAATTAACATAGCATATTTCAACCGGGTCGACTAAACAGGAATACCACAATATCATGGTTAGAATTTTTCTGTAACTATGAATTGGAAGGTATTGGATGAACCGATTTAAAAGAAATTTCGTTTGTAGGGCGAGTATAGAATGGCAAATCGAAAAGAACATGTTTAGTGCGGTTATAAAAAGCAAGGCTACCACAATACAAGTAAAAATAAATGGATGATTTCAAAGCATGTACACAACGTAGTATACGATTATACTACGTCAAATTGGACGAAAAGCACCTCTGTACTAGAAGCCTGCATACCCGTAGTTTTACCGACCCGCGGGTACCGCAGCGAAAGTTGCGGGTCGGGTATATAGTACTTCCATACGGGTCGGGTTCGGACACAAAAGGCACCGGTGCGGGTACGAAAACTAGTTTTAATTCCAATGCAACTTGCCTCGCCAATGTTGGCACAGGAAATTTTCACCCACCTTTTACTGATAGTAAAGCCCACCCTGATTTGTGAGGTTGAAGAGAAAGTTTATTAGATTTAGTAGAATACCTCAATCCATTCCAGAAAGCATTGATTGAATTGGAAGGAGAAAAATATCCAACAATATTTTTGGTTTACTAGTGGCATTTGAAAATAACAGATCGTTTAGAAATAGGTTCAACAGAATCTAACATCATGGAACTTTTAAAAACTTCAGGTAAAACTAATTATTTCGAAAATTCAGCACATCATAAAATTTCTTTTTTTCTTCATCCCCTTCTAAAGAGTTTGAAAATCATAAAAACTGAAGAAAAGTATGAAATCTATGAGAAAGTTGAAGTATTGATGACATTAAAAAGAAGGGATATGAAATCGAATCCGTGACACGAAATCCATGTACGCTTGTAGAGCAACCGATGAAAAGGTATAAAATGTCAGACACCTTAGTTCCATCAGAGAGGTGTTTTTCATTGGCGGGACATGTTGTTAGTGAAAGAAGAAGCAGTTCAGTTCCCGCAAACTATTTTTAAATAGTCATTTTAAATCTCATTTCATTTAAATTATTTTGTAAAAATAAACCGTAGATAATTTAAATACATTTTTTCGATCTTAAAAATAAATGTGTTTATGCACGATTTCATTTCATTTGAATTTATACCAAATAAATGACTAACTCAGAAACAATATTTATATTTTTTTACGATTTCTTGCTACGGATTTGTCTCGAGTTGGACCGGACAGTTAAAAAAATATGGGTCAGGTCGGACAAGTAGACCTGTTCGAGTGCAGGTTAATAGACTGCGGGTAAGGGTCGGGTATGGGTTAATATTCTGCGGTTACGTGTTGGGTACGTGTTAGTAGGCTGCGGGTACGGGTAAAAATTCGGCGTGTACGGGTCGAGTACAGGTTAGTAGTCTGCGGGTACGAGTTGGAAGCCTGCGGGTACGGGTCGGGTGCGGGTGGAAAATATCATACCCGTGCAGTGCTCTACTCTGTACCAAGGGAAACCCGTGTACATCCCTGCTTGTTTAGTCTGCGGTTAAAGTAACATTTAAGAGGATAATTGAGAATCCGAACAGTTGGACAATTTAAATAAATCGAATACTGCAATTTTTCAAATGACTGCGTTTTAATTATATTTTATGGTATTATTTATAGATTAGCCAAGAAATGCATTGGAAAATTATTTTGCGTCTGAAGTAAAACAGTATAACTCTGTAGTCAAATATACACTATTTTATCTCGTTACTTTAGTGTTGATGTAGCGTAAATGAAGCCTAAATTTTCCATAAATTCTATCGAAATTAAATGTTATGGTCCCCTCATTGTGCGCCATATTGCATATATTTTTTAAATTTAACAGTCTATGCGGAATTAAGTCGGGATTGTCAAGGAAGAAGTCGAACGGCTCGTTCCATCGAAAATTTATCGTTAAAGCGAGGAGAAGTGCCCAAGTCGGAAACAGTTGAATGGCGGTCTTTCAGTGCTCTCAGATCTTCCGCAGCGTTAACATGATTCGATGGAGTGCTTCTTGACACGCTATTCCGTCAAACGCCAATTCTCTTACCAAGCGATCTTTTGGGCCAAAGTCGAACTCGTTTATTTAAGAAATAACACCGTCTGTTTCGTTAGGGTTATCGCAGGGAGCCATTCGGGTCTTTAATCATTGATTTTTACATAAACTATTTTATGAAAGTCAATCCACTGCCAATCAAAACAGAAATAATATTCTCGTATGATCCCCATGTTTAAGAGGAATGCTCTTTTACACTCAAAATTTTCCGAGAGAAAATGGAGAGAGTTGAAATTTAGAGATAATTAATGTGGAAGTTGAAATTATTCTTCAATGAAAATGGAACAAAATTTACATCGAATTCGGGGTTCTACAAATGTTCTAATCTTAGGGGGTTTCAATTTGGGGTTCTCTATTGCACAAAAGTTAATGGAAAAGTTTCATGGCAATTCTTCATTTCCATGTCTTGTTTAAAGAGTAGCAGAAAACTTTTATGCGTACTTCTGATCACTAGCGAACCTCAAAAATGAAAACGCTATGATTAGAAAATTTGTGGATCCTCAAAATCAAATTTTCTACTAACGGAAATTGTATTTCCTTTTTATTGCGTAAATACATTATAAGTTACCGTATTCAACCGAATCCAAGACGACCCCGACCCCCTTTTAGCAGACTGTCAAAACAGAAAAAAGATTGTAGGACCTTATTTCTCACTGAATGTATTTGGTGAATATTTCGAACACACGTATTCTGTATAGGTATACTAGTTCATTCATTAATTGAAATGGTTTGTTACAAATCTTTTTCTGAAATAACAAAGAATTTTTAAAATTAAGACTATTAATTAAATTCCGGATCGTAAGTTTGCAATGAAAAATGCAATTATTTTCTCGTTTCATTTGTTTAAAAAACAAATAAACGCGTACGGTCCTACGGTTTTATGACAACTCGTCGCGGTCATTTCGTCGCGCGTCAATACATCGCACGAAAAACTCATCGTGCGTCAATTCATCTCTCGACAAATCCGTCATGGTGTCTCGCCTTCCAATTTGTCTCGCGATGAAGGTCTTTTGACGAATGTCTTGCGACGAATTTGTCTCGCAACGAAATTGTCACGCGATGAATTTGTCTAGCAATGGATTGACGCGCGATGGGTTTGTCGAGCGACGTATTGACGCGCGACAAGCTTATCGTGTGACGAATTGATGCGCCACGAATTGAAGCGCGGCGAATTGACGCGCGATCAATTTACCGTGATGTATTGACGGTATACGACTTCTTACTCAAATTTATGACGACCCCCGATTTTCGAAAGCTGAAATTTGGAAAAAAAACTCGTCTTGGATTCGGGCAGTGCGGTATTTTGGAAAAAAATATTTTGTTTTTATTTCAATCTATCGTAACACGATTTTAGAGCTTTTTTCCTGTGTAAATCTCTCATGTATTCTGTCTGTCTGTACGAGAAATATCTCTGTAATTTTCAGAATAGGTTGGTCTATGTGAGGGCTGGTGAAATTTGCTGGATCTGTAGGATCAGCTCCAGAGGAGTAATGTCTTTTTTCGATCCCATTTGTTTCATTTCTCCCCATACGCTGTGTATGAGAAATTTTGTTTCTTAAATTAGTTAAAATTACGATAGGAGCTCGTGATATGAAAATTTCCAAAGCTGAAAATTCCGATTTTTAACAATGGGAAATAAAACTGCCATGGTAACGGGTCCACTCCATTTAAATTGGAAATACGTATTTTATTACACAGCATTGATATAATGCTTTTAAAGGGAATTTAGAGACTGTGTATTACGAGAGCGTGGATCCCAACCAAAGACGTAATCTTATGAAGACGTCCTAAAACGAGGGAAAACAAGCGCCTTGTGCAATTTACTCTGCAATTCTTCCCTCTCACCTGTGGACACTGTAATAATCCAGTTGTTTTGTTTACCTGACGACGAAAACTCTATGACAATATATAAGCAACAATGAGTCTTCAAAGTAAATGAATTTGTTATTATATCCTAACATTACTGTCACCTTATACCTGAAAAATATATTTTTTAACCTTTATTTTCTACCGCAAATGTTTGCGGAATCGACTAGTTTTATAATACTACTATAATCTTTCCCGGCATCTCCACACCAACAATATTTTTTCAAATACACCTCTTGATCGGTCCACTGGATTCAGCATTCTAATAATATAATTTACGCTGATTTGACATTTTCCCTGTGAAACGGTTATTTCTCGTTTTGACCGCGAATAATGAAAACTGTCTGAATTTTGAAGGTTTCGAAACGTTGTAGAGTATCCTTATCTATTAATATTCTCAGAGATAGTCTTTAAAAACAGTATCAGAGAGCTAGCAAAAATAATTATATATATATATATATATATTATTATATATATATATAATAATAATAATCAGCTGTTTTGAATTCTTTCATTACCTTTTGTCGCAACTTGCAATTGGCTTCAGTGCAGAGAAGGATCTAATTACTAGACCGCAGATTTTTAGGTTCTAAAAATTAAGTTTTAGGCGACTAAAATAGGCTCTTTAAGTACCTTTATTAGGCTTTATAAAACGTAAAATAGACTCTAAAACTACTTCCATAAACTGTCCAGTAAAAAACAACATCATTTCTGTCAACTATCAACTTTAATTCGCGAAAAAGGACTGAAACATGCACGCACGCAAAAATTGCCTGTCAACGAAACATTATTGATTTGTTTTTCCAAAGAACAAAAATATTTTGCTACTCTGCATTGAAACTTATTCTTATGATTAATATCCCATGCGTTACAGAGAAAATACTATCTACATTACATATAGTAATACTGACTGAAAACACTTCAAGTATATATTTAAGTACTATGCAGAATGTTTGACAAACTGTTTCATTCGAAATTCCCATAATGAATTTGTCACCTCTTTGTGTTTATTTCACAAATTTCCCGTAATTGGCCTCACAATAAATAACAAGTACCTTTTCTAAGTTTTCTACCGCAAAACTATGGCGTTTGTCAGTTAATATCATCTTGTAAGCAGAAAAAGAACGTTCGACATCAACTGATGTGACGGGGCAAACTTCAACTTAGGTACATGTTGAAATGGAATTTTGCATTCAACTTCACTGGATTTTCCTACCAGTATATCTGCTGCTGTACACAGGCTCTGCAGACCTGAGTTCTTTTGTAGCACTTTTTATAGTTTTGCTCTTACTTTTTCTCCCACTTCACCTGGCGCTTCCTTGATTTTTTGTTTCACTTCATTCAGCAAAGCAGTATTTTCGTAGATGGGTTTTCCTGAGCCCTCCAATTCAGCAATAATCCAAACAAGGGATGTATAGTGGGATCTAATATACACCAAATCCTTGGGAATGGAGGGATCATTCAGCAACATTTTCGTCGAAGTGACACAGGCAGTATCCTCGGCTAGATTTGTCACAACTTCCTTGACATGAAGGATGTGCTCACTGTAATATTCAGCTGCTTTCAGCCATGTGCCCCAGCGGGTGAGCACAGGCTCAGGTGGCAGAGGGACATCGGGCAGTTTTTCTCGGAAAGCGTGTTTTCTTGTTAGTACCTTGACGAAGACCTTCTTCACGGTGGAGATCAATTTGCTCACCTTGGGGATTTCCAGTCTTAATTGCTCTGCTACGTGGTTCAAACCATGGGCAAGGCATGTCACATGCACAAGGGAGGGATAGAACACCTTGAGCACCTGCATGGCAGCAACCATGTACGACGCAGCATCTGTGTGTAGGAGAAGCACTTTCTCTTCCTCTAGATTGTTGGGATACAGCACTTTCAGTCCGTTGTTCACGAAGTGTGCTATTGTTTCCTGGTTTGTTTTGGCAAGCTGCTTCGTGCACATGAGGTAGGCTCTGGATGGCACATCTGCGTCCAATTTCCCAACAACCAAGTTGGGCATGTATCTGCCGAGAGCGTCAGTGGTGAATCTCCAATGTCTTTCCCTATCCTGCGCATTGCGTCATCATACGTGGGTTGCACGTAATTCTTGCGTAGCGTTGACTCGGAAGGTACCGACTGATGGCAGTATCGTTATAGGAACCCCTTGATTGTTGGATTTTCCAGTGTTCTGAATGGAATGTTGGCTGTCACAATTGCGTGACACAAATCTGCATAAAACTGATTCTTCTTGCTAGATCCTTCAGAAGTTTGTGTTAAAAGCATTTCTTTCATCTTAGATTTGCGTTCAACATTTGCCTTATGTAGCACTCCTTGGACGTGCTGAGTTAGGTGGGATTTTTATCACTCAAAACCTATAAAGAAAAATGATGAAGAAATAATTAACCTTAAAAATACGGAAACAATCTAATAAATATGGAAATGGGACAAAAATATAAAATTTACTTTAGTGCTACGAAGGTCCGCAGCTGGATTTCTGGACATTTTGAATAACCACTTCTATAGTTACCATAAAATGGCTCGTATAAACAAAAATGTAGATGGTTTTTGCCTCAAAGATGACAAGCAATTCACGGCCAATAATTCGTTGCAAGCCAGCATTATAATGTACTTACTTCCTTGTTTTCCATCCGTTGTGAAGTACGGGAACTCTTATAGACACTGACGTATTAAATAAGCTTTCGAACATGATACTTCATGCATTGCACTTTCACAATTTTCACGTTCGCACTTCTCACCTTCACCCTCTGCGGTCTGGAGATGGACTGCAGGGTTATTCTCGTTTACCTTTGTCGCACGATATGACAATGTAACGAGGAGAAATTAACGCAACATCAGATTAAACCCATTGTTACATTGTCGTATCGTGCGACACTGGGAAACAGAATAACCCCGCCGGACGCGTGACAGGTCCGAGCTGCTGTTCGCCACTTGATCGTGACCGTGGTGTGAAGGACATTTCCAACCCTCGACTGAACATTGTACAGTCAGTTTAAAAAATATGAATAATACCAAAATCCGCTTTTATTGTCGATTATTTTAGAAAATTAGCCCTTTTTAGGCTTTTTTGCATGAAAAAGACAAAAATAAGCATTAACGTCGAAATAGGCATTTTTAGGCACTATAAAATATACGTTTTCGGGGTTAATTATTCATGAAACGTACATATACAATTGTATATTCAGATATCTACTCAGGAAATAAATAGGTTTTTACCTAAAGATCCGCGGTATATCAACTTTGCGACGCTTAAAAATGTATTTTCACATTAACATAATGAAAATAAGATGTTTTGTAGAACACCAGCTTCACATGAAGAAGCAAAAAAGGTCGGTAGAATATCAAAATTCTATCAAATTGCCAATTCGTTAATTTCTTAACGTTAATCTTTTATGATATTTAAGGAAATAATGCACGAATGTAAAACAAGTCAGCATTCAAGATATGCCTTCACATTTTCAGTAAAGCATCAAATTGAACAAACATTTGCAATAAAATTTCAATTTCAAATTGTTAAGAATACTTGTCTTTTTGTAAGACAAATTTCCCCTTTTGTGTGTCTGTATTTTTTTCCAAACCATGAATATTGAGGTAATTGAAGTGGAAGATAATCCTTTATATTGCAAACTCTCGTGCGGGACGTCCTTATCAGGACTGCGGTCTTCGAAATAGCGAGTTAAAGAGACTATCTGGCATTGAAGATCATTATTGCAAAGGCCGAAAGTGTGAACGGAATCCTTTTGTGTTATCATTTTCGCCCCAATTGCTTATCTCGCGTTTCCCCAGAATGCGTAGAACTCGGACGAGGACGAGTCGAGGTTCTAAGATGGACATCTATGGATAATTTTTACTCCGAGTGAAATTCTTGTCATTACTGGACTCCACGAACCTTGCCGTGCACGCAGCGATAGTCATCTATTAATCTCTCACAGAGGTCAGCCGCGCCGCCGCAGCCGTGCGGAAAGAGAGAGAAGCTCCTCGAACTTGATGATCTTTTCGTAAAACGCGAGGTCTTTCGGATATGTTTATTTATAAGTACGTTTCTGCGAATGTTAGTGTGCCTGCCTTAAGTGGTCGAGCCGCATAATTATCTTACTTCGCCATTAATACTATACGGTAATTGATAGTAGCTCAATAACTTTGGCTAAGATTAATAAAGGTAAAATACTCCTTTAGCCAAACAATTAGAGGGTTACAACACCCAATGCATTTCGCCCAACTGGCAGTTGGCTTTCAGTCACTGTTGAAACAGGTTTTACCCCTGACGATGCCCACCTTGTGGGCGAAATGCATTGGGTGTTGTAACCCTCTAATTGTTTGGCTAAAGGAGTATTTTACCTTTACTATACGGTAAGATTAAAAATTTCATAAAATTTTAAAACATCGTTAGACGCGCAATTAATTTATTCTCGATTTTGTCGGCTTCATTTTAAGCGCGTTTTTTTAATATGTGCTTATAGTTTCACTTTGGCTTCTGTCTGTCCTTACGTCTGTCTGTGCACTTGCTTAAATGGAAATTTTGACGAAACTGTAAACGAAAGAGAGCTGAAACTTGGAGGAATAATTTCTATACTTCTGCCGTTTGTTTTTCTTTACATTTGGATTTTGAAATTTATATACAGGGTCGAATATGGACCCATTGGATTTTTATATACTTACGCTCCACGACTTACGAATTTCCGACTTTACGTATTTGATTCCCATGAAAAAATCCAAACTCGAAAATATTCCGTAAGTGCATAATGTAAACGAGAGGTGTTTGGCAACTACTTGACATCGCATTCGGAAGAAAGCGTTTACCCTCATCGTGCACATTCCAATCGTCAGAAGAAGAGAAGGCGTCTCGGTATTATTCCGTATTGCCTCAAGGATGTATCTTGACTTCCGTTTGTGCGTATCTCGGGTTATTTTTTCCGCATTTTTCTCGTAAAATTTCTGCAGTGCTGTCCATTAAAAAATGTCTAATAAGCATGCCTAGTACGCTAGTCTGTACTGTACATAAGAACTTAGTCTATAAGAGATGGGAGCCAGGAGGGCCATTTGGCCCTGGCCTCAAGCTCAGGGGGGGCCTTAAATTTTGGCACTTGTTCAGAGACGGATTTATACACAGATGCATAAGGCCCAAGCTGGGGCCTCGTCGAAAAGAGGGCCTCACCAAATGTCGATTTTAGCCTTAAACCTTATGTTCCTCTTCTTTTCCGAAAAGATTTTTAATCAATAAGTAATAAATTTGCAGAAACAAAAGCTAGAAAAGCATTTCTTAAATATAAAATTATTCAAATAATTTATTAGCTTATATATGTATTTATGTATCTTTTTATCCATCGAAATATCAACAATGAGTGTTGAATAGAACATGCCAAAAAGAAATATAAAATACGATTTTCTTATTGTTCTTGCAGGACGTTCAAGTATTACGTAACCCAAACGCCAGTTTTTATAACCAATATAATCCTGCGTAACTCTCAATTTGATCTTCCTCTCTCCTCTTATGTCTTTTGTTCAAACGGTGTTCTCAGGAAGTCAATTGAAGCGAGCTCCAAGAGCTGTTCTTCTTCTGAAGCTGAGAGGTTATTTGGCAATGTTTGAACATTGAAAAGGGAAGGACTTCTTATCCATTCAAAGCTGTCGACCGGGTCAGGGAGGTGCTTACAAAGATTTCTCTCCAAGCTTTCCAAGTACTTCTTCTTTGTTTGCAACACATCAGCATCGAGGTTTTCACTTGAATTGACCACGAAGTCATGAAGGGATGGAGAGGTATCCAATTCGCCTCGACTAAGGCGTTTACCCTAAAGCTCCAGTTTTGTTATCATCGCGCTCACTTTGTCTTTAACATGGAATATGGATGACACCTTGCCTTGCAAGGATAGATTGAGACTGTTCAAATGGGCAAAGATATCTGAAATGTATGCTAATTTACATAGCCATTTCCAGTCATGCATACGGTCTCGCAGGTTGGAGGTTTCATACAGAAAAACTTGAAAGTTCTTCTCGCAGCTTAAACAGGCGAGTGAGAACTTTTCCACACGAAAGCAAACGTACTTCAGTGAGAAATAGGAGCTGCGTATGGTCACTGCCCATCTCTTCTCAGAGCTGAGCAAAAAGCCTGGAATTCAATGGCCGGCCTTTCACAAAGTTGACTATTTTAACGGCTTAATTAATTACTAGCTTCAGATCTGCAGGTACGTCCTGGGTGCTGAGTGCTTCCCTGTGTATACAACAGTGAGTCAATTTTGCTTCCGGTGCTACGGCTTGAATACGTGCAACAACTCCTTTCTTTGCAGTACCATCTATGCTTATCCCAACACTTCGACCCCAATCCAAGTGACTGTCTTTGTTAAAGTCATAAATAACTTTGAAAATAGCATCCCCAGTTGTACGTGTTGGAAAAGGTTGGCAGAACAAAATATCATTGTAAACTTTCCCATTCAGCTCATATCTGACAAACAACAAGAGATTAGCTATACACAATATCGTAACGATAATTGCTGCTTTACGTTTTCGGCCATATCTGTGTTATTTGACAGGTGAACACTCGCAATGCCTGTCACACTTCACATTGTTTTCTTCAACTTTGGGATTTCCTTGCGCCTATTTTGGAAGAATTCTACTGGTTTGTCATGGTATTCTTTATGTTTGTCATCGAAGTGGCGCTTAAGATTGGATGGTTTCATACTACGCCTTGGGCAACGCTTGCATTGATCGATAGAGGAAGTTCCGATCTTTTGTTTGTTCGACCTGAAGATGTTTCCTGGAATGGAAACGTAACTGTTGTCATCACAAGTCACCAGACGTGGTGGATCACCGAAAGCCATGTATCCATATGCGAAAATGTTTCAAACAAAGCTTGTTGAAAATTACATTTACTGCAACGTTTATTCCAGTACTTTTTATATTCATCAAATATTATAGCATATTATAAAGAACGGATAAGTGACAAGAGTAAATAACCAACTTCAGGTTGACCAATTTTTACCAAAAATTTATCAACTCTTATCACTTTAACAAAAAATGTCAAATATAAAATTTATTAATATATCTCCCATTTCTTTGAAAATATTCCTCAAATAAATACAAACCGTGCTCTTTTAACCAGGCATTATCCTTTTGAAATTTGACAGAGGTGTTATTTATGCTTCACATGGCTGTGCATTAAATAGCTTTATCGATTTTACAATGAAAGTATTTTCGGATTACGACAGTGTATGAATCGGTAAATCGATGTCCTTTATTGGTCCTGTTTCGTATAAATGTTTATGTGACCCAATAGGTTACTTTCTAGATTTTATTTTACATGTAACAGTTTGTCAAAAACATACATACTATATTATATACGTATATTATATACCTTGTCATCACCCCACTCGGAATGAAGTACACGGTCGACCATGTCCCTACATACTCCATAAATATTTCAATAATTTTAATTGTCTTGTTTTGCAATACAAAAAAATTTGATGTGGCCACTTTCTCCATATCTGTAATATTTCTTAAAATTCCAAATAGGTTACTTATTAATAAATATTTTAAGAAACTGCGAGAAAATTTTAGACTTGACAAAGAACAGAAATAAACTCAACACATAGCCTTCTGATATTGGATATAGCCACAAAGCTCCAACAATTAAGAAAATAAAAAGGAGCGTTACTAAGACGTAACTAAGTGTCAATTGTCAACAATAGTCGTCGGTACGTGGCGTGGTGGTGGCAGAAAAATATAAGATATCTCTTTAACAACATTTATTCTAATACATTTTTACATTTATCAAATATTAAAGCAAATATTTCAAAATAACGAATAAGTGACAAGAGTAAACACCCATTTCCGGTTGACCGATTTCAAAAACTAATCAGTTCTTGTGACTTTTATAAAAATGTTAAATATAAAATTATTAATATATATTATATATTATTTTTATTCGGTAGTATATCGTACTTGGGTCCTTTTTACTTTCTCGATATACACAGTATATGGGAAAAATCGACTTCGAGATTTCAACGGAAATACACGTTTTGACCATTTTCTCGATGATGTCTGTGTGTGTGTGCGTGCGTGTGCGTGCGTGCGTATGTGATAGCTTTTTGTGGGTGCTCTAACTCAATAACTATTAATCAGGTCAACGCGAAATTTTATATTTAACATTTTTATGAAAGTCACAAGAACTGATTAGTTGTATCCAAAATCAGAAGGCTATGGTTTGAGTTTATTTGTTCTTTGTAAAGTCTATAGTTTTCTCGCAGTTTCTAAAAATATTTATTATATTGTACCGCCTTTGCAAAAATCAGGAATTTACTAGATTGCTTGCGGGACATGTGATAGGATATATATAGGACAGACAAAACGTAATTTGGAAACGCGCTTCAAAGAGCACTTAGCACACTTCAGACACAACAGGATAAACAATTCGAGTGTAGCCGCCCATATACAAGAAAACAACCACCCCATCACTATACAGAATCTAAACTGTTAAAATCAATACGCGAAGAAAACGAATTAGACGCCTTTGAGAGTCTCTTTATTAACAAATTCAAACCAACCGTTATGAATACCGGGCCGGTACCTTACCCTTTACGGTCTAACGATTCCCCCTTCCCCTCCTACTCCCTCCCACCTTCACTTTCTCGCCAACCGTCAACAATTCAAATTCCCTCACACAACCCAACAGACCCCACTTTTCTTCCAGAGCTACTGATGATGAGAGCTTGGCTCACTAAATACGTATTTAGCGCTTGGTTCTTCTCGCTAAATCCTTGTTTGTTTACGGTCGCAGTCGACTCTTCAGGTCATAGTTTCACTCGCAGTAGTCTCCTCTCTTATTTATATTATGTATTATGTATTATGTATTATGTAACCTATTTGAAATTTTTATAAATATTACAGATATGGAAAAAGTCACGTGGTGGCCACATCAGATTTTTTAATTTTAATTCTGGAAAAATTCTGCGCATTTTATTTTTTCCAGAAGAAGAGGTCTTGACTAACAGAATGAAGTTAGCCAAAGTTTAGTTCGATCGATTATTGTCATTTTTGCGCGCATTATTCTCAAGCCTCGAAGAAACAAGAGAATTTCTCATGTACGATTTGTTACGCAAGCACGAAGCGCTGTTGGAGCGAGAATACTTCTGTGAAATGGGAAGAAATTATTTCAAAAACGCCATCTGCACGACTTTGTTGTCTTCGGTCGTTTTGCTCGTTCGAAATGTCAATACGATTGAGCGAGAAAGGATTGATTTCGAATTAGAGGGAGTTCACGGGATAGTCTTTTGTTTTTCATCTCGGTCGTTGCTCCACACAGCGAAATTACGTCAATTTTACCAGTGATCTCTTTATTTATGGAGAATTCGTTAAAAATGCGTTAAATTCAGGCTTGCGCTTATTCTGACGGTAAGGGGAGGATGTTGATGACCTTCATTGTGTATCATTATATATAGACGTTCCTTACAGAGGAGGAGGATATAACATACTAGTAGAAGGTGCTTGCATTCTGCAAGCATGTCATCTCGCCTTGAAAAACATTCATTTTCAGACAGATATTTCATCATTACAAATATTTTTTTAATTCTAAATATTTCACCTCCGCAACGATTTTCGTTTTTCTCTTATGTAAACATAATAGATTAAAACAATCGACAAACTTGGCAATTTTAAGAATTTTATGTTGTAGCATTTCTAGAAGTGAAATAATATTTTTCTAATTGTTAAGATTTTAACATTTTTAACGGCCGCTGCAATATATTTATGGAGAGATTCAAATGTTCATTTGTGCAAATACACTACTCTGTAAATAACATGAAAATTTCAGCTTCCTAACTCATCCCGTAGTACCTAAACAGTTATCTATTTGTTTAAAGTTGAAGACTGCCAAAAAAATTAAAATATCAAAATTTGTATAATCCATATTTCGTTTTTATACAAATCCTACCTCTAAAAGAAATTTCAGCTCCGTAACACATTCGAAAATACATAAACTTGGAAAATTATATAAATAAATGTGTATCATTAATACCCCATAATGAGGATAGTGTAAAATATTTAAAATTGCAACATTTGAGGATTGTTTTAAACTATTATTTTTACATGTGGTAAAAACGAAAATCGCTGCGGAGTTGAAATCTTTAGAATTAAAAGAATATTTGTAATGATGAAATGTCTGTCTAAAAAATGATTGTTCTTTCAATTTGAGTTGAAATGCTTGCAGTATGCAAGCACCAACTACTAGTATGTTATATCCTCCTCCTCTGTAAGAGTCGTCGATATATAATGATAAGCGCCAGGATTTCTCCTCCAGAGTCGTATATCGATGGCTAGCGACGCGAGTCGCTTGAATTAATTAGAATAGCGTTGCGTGCATTCTTCTCTCCGTGAACGTGGTCCACTTTAAGCTCTCCTATTGCAAAGCGCCATTTCCTGACGACCAGAATTCTTAACGACCGCGTATCCGAACGCTTTTCCCGTTGTTATAGCTTTTCGCACGTGAGCGACGGTTCTGATTCGTAGAAACGTATGTAATTCGTCTAAATTTTTTCGAAGAATTTAACGTCATCATTCAATATGAAAGTGGTGGAAACCATCAGATAACCTCACAGCATTTCTTCATTGGAATAGATACTAAGCGAGGTTTCGCGCAAGGCAGCCTCAATCCCTCTCTCTCCCCTCTCTTTCCCTCTCTCCTCCTTCCCCTCTCCTCCTTCCCCTCTCCCCCTTCCTCTCTCCCCCTTCCTCTCTACCCCTTCCTCTCCCCCCTTCCTCTCTACCCCTTCCTCTCTCCCCCTTCCTCTCTCCCCCTTCCTCTCCCCCCCCTTCCTCTCCCCCCATTCCTCTCCCCCCCTTCCTCTCCCCCCCTTCCTCTCCCCCCCTTCCTCCTCCCCCTTCCTCTCCCCCCTTCCTATCTCCCCCTTCCTCCCCAATCTTCCACTCTCCCCCTTCCCTCTCTCTCTCTTCCTCTCTCCCCCTCCCTCTCGCCCCCTCTCTCCCCCTCTGCACCCGTCTTCATCACTCCACTCATCCCCTCCGTTTCACCCACTCATCCATCTTCGCAACTCCTCTATTACCCCCTTCATCGCGCGCTCTCTCTCTCTCCATCTCTCTCTCTCCATCTCTCTCTTTCTCCATCTCTCTCTCTCTCCATCTCTCTTTCTCCATCTCCCTCCCTACTTCCCTCTACATTTCCAGTTTCTCACGCTCTACCTATGATCTTTATATTAAAAGCCCAAATCTGTTGGTTTGTTTGCTGAAAATGCTAATTGTAGTTAAGTGATAGTACACATACATAATTTCAATTTGAGTTATACTTTCAGGATTTACTAGGCCTTGCTCGTTTTAATGTTTAAGACTTCGACGTCAACGATTCAAGGACCGCTTCATTTCTCCTTTTGACACGGGGATGGATGTCGTGTATTTTTATTTTTTTTATATTTTAAAATTACTTAAAATCATTGTAAAAATTTGGAACTCTTAACAAAGAATGTCTAAAGCAGTGCTGCTTAACCTGTGGGCCGTATCCACCTTGGGGTCGGGGGCGTATGAGGATTCCAGGGGGGGGCGCGAAGCAATTAGGGCAAAAATTAATTTTGCCTCAAATTTCTACCTTTCATATATTTCTAATGCTGTCCAATTTACCCTCTTTAGTAAATATTTTTTTATTTCTTTTATAACTATTTAGGTCAGTGGTCGGCAATCTTTTTTGATGGGGAAATGCTATGAGTCAATTAAAAAAATTGAATGATAAGAAAAATCAAACCTGGATGTTTATATAAGCATATTTAGCAATTGAATTACTCTTTTATTTACAAAACGTAAACCCTTCTGAACATATTTACCTTTGTGAGTCACCCAAATCGTGATGGCGGGTCACTCATTGACCCGCGGGTCATAGGTTGCCGACCACCGATTTAGATGATATATGTCTTGCACCGATGTATTCAAATGCTCTGCCAACTTGTCACCTCCATAACAGATGTAGTGCAGATGAATGGATTAATTATACGTAGAAATAATATATGAAAAACTATGCAGGTTATTTTAAACAATGACATCTTACTGACGACTGCCCAAAAATGACGCTAGATTGGCAGCTGTGAATTATGCGTCGAAGCCAAAATGAAACACGTATAGTCGAACTTAGCTCATGCGCTTAGGTAAACAAACTGAAGCCTACGTCGTAAAATTTGGTTAATATTGCTAACAGTGTTTTGATAAATGGCCTTAAAAACATACAATTAAATTTTATGGGGCAAGGAGGTGAGCGTGGAGGTTTCATAAGATCAGAAGGAGGGCACTAGACGAAAAATGTTAAGAACCACTGATCTAAAGGAATTGAACAATTCATTTTCTCGCCGTACATTTTGTGATACTCGTCAAATACATTACAGTAAAGTGTAGATAATTTTGTGATTTATGAGGCCCCCGGTTTAAAAATTATAACTTTTTCGGGGTGGTTTTTATTGGAAATCAGCCAAGCAAGTGTTTTTAATAAAATGTTATGCTAAATTTGCATCCGATACTTTAATTATTGAGATCCACAAACTTCGGAGGCTCCCAATATTCGGGGTCTCTGATGATCCGACGCTCATCTGTCCCCATTTGACCGACCCTGCATGCACAGTTTAATATAATGGTGATGAACCAGAAGCAAAATATTATCTAAACTAATCGCTTAATGATCTCGCATCTAAATGAGTGAAAATCTGGTTATCAAAATCCTCCGAGGAGAGGATTTCCTTTCATTCGTCTTATTGAACTCCATTTCAAAAGCTAATAAGTTTCTTTATTTAGGAGATTGTCTCTAAATATCATTAGTGTATACTTCCCATTTGACAATTATTATGCAAAGGAAAAGCAATTGCCAATGGCGTTACGATATCATCAACTAAGTATATTATATTTCCAAATATTTAAAACAAAAAGCCATTTAAATATTTTGGAATCCACCTAATGTGACTCATTTTGCGATCACCTTTGAAGATTGAAACTGAATGATTGGTTATTTGCGATGGATTTCGGAAAACCGAAGGAAGGAACATAGGAAGTACATAATTTAAAATTCTATCCCTTTCCTGATGTTGGTCTTCTCAAAGAGCCAAGAGTCTGATAAAATACTGGCGATAGCGTAATCAGATATCGTAATAGCCTCTAAAACATCGAATATAGAAAGGTCTTTGAAAATCTCCTCGCAATTAGAATGAGAGGAGTCTTCACATGATTTGATAGATAATTGAATACTAATTCAAGACCCAAACAAATCACAGTCAGTTAGACAAAACGGTTCGAGTGTGCGTAGCCATGCGACGATGATGTTACCTAAATCGCCACAGGAATATGGAAGGAGAATAAAACGGGTTTCAGATTGAGCATACCGAGAAGCACTGTTACAGCAGCAGCATATTTTTGTTATTATCGACAAACATTTTTGGTCGTGAGATTTCAGTTCCCCTCTGGTTTAAGCGAAACGATGGCAAATGACTCACCACGAAACCCTAAATAGGGAGAAATGGCGACGCGATGGGGCGGAATTTCCATGGCAACGGCAAAGGAGCCTCTTTTCATTGACGGTGGCCAAAGGAGCTTCGGATCGATCTGTCGGGAAGGAATGTGTTTGCGTCGAGGAACAAGATGTTGTCTGCGATGAGCGAATTTTATAAAACAAATATTTTCTTTACTGTCACTGTAATTTAATGAGCCACAATCTTATGGTATCTATCTAACCTATCTGTTTTTAAAACTATAATTAATTTATTTTATTTTAATTTTGATAAGATTTTTAACGAATATGAACACGCCTCGAGTTTTAAAACTGACGAAAAATGAATCTCTCCTGTTTTAAACATGATCTATATTTTGCTCGATTCAATCTACGAATAAAATATAATTGCAAGCGATAATCCGACATCATTTTACTATGGCCAAATATCTTTGTTCATTTTTACGCATTCAAGGCACGAACTCGAATGCACGGATGCAGAAATCTTTTATCGCTTGTCGCGTTTCAACTATCCACGTTGCTGGGTATCGATCTTAATTTCCTTTATGCTAGACGGTTTCCTTTCGTTTAACCTTTAAACGGGCAAGCTTAATTTGTACCGTAACCGGGCATGTGGGGTCAGATTTGACCACATATATTGAAATAGTTAGCAACTTAACTAAAGGAGTATGGATTATTTTTTTAAAAATTATTAATAATGAAATGGTTAAGAAATATTACTGTTGTATACAATTTTAAATATTATATATGTTTATTGTTGATTTTGATGATTCATTTATTTCCTTACTAGGAGGCAAATTTGAATGTAATGGTATGGCAATAACTACAAAATACAATTACAATTTTTATGTAACATTTTTTACACTTACAATAATATATGTAATCTCCACAATTATACATGTATACTGTAGCTATTTAAAATTCTTACACTCATTACATATAGATAGTAGTGGGGTCAATAATGACCCCAATCCTATATTTGTTACTTATCTTGATATTTGAAACAAATTATAATAATTTTCATCCACAAAGAAGGAACTTAGTAGTAAATAAACACATACTAAAATCGAGAAGTTGAATAAAGTAAAACTTTTCACAATAATAAGCAAAACAACTGAGTGGGGTCAAATATGGCCCCGCTTGCCCGTTTAAAGGTTAAAGGACGTTAAAGTCGAGCCCTTAAAAAATATATATATAAAAAGGTAAAAAAATCCTCGCCCATTGTTTTTCGTTCTTTTTTTTTCTCTCACCCGAGTGATCGATCGTATTTTTGAAGGCGAACCGCGTCTCCCTTCCGAGCAATCTACATGGCGTCCATTGCCAGAGACAGTTGACACGCGTGGCGGTTTGGCCAATACGCCCGGTCAACCCAAGGGGGAGGGGAGAGATCCATAGTGGAGGGAGAGGGGGGGGGCTATAGTGGAGGGAGAGGGAGGGAGATCCATAGTGGAGGGAGAGGGAGGGCTATAGTGGAGGGAGAGGGGGGGGGCTCTAGTGGAGGGAGGAGGAGGGAGATCCATAGTGGAGGGAGAGGGGGGGCTATAGTGGAGGGAGAAGAAGGGAGATCCAAAGTGGAGGGAGAAGAAGGGAGATCCAAAGTGGAGGGAGGGCTATAGTGGAGGGAGAAGGAGGGAGATCTGTAGTAGAGGGAGAGGGAGGAGATCTGAGGGGGAGGGAGGGAGTTGGACGAAAAGGGAGGGAGGAGATGGGAGTGGGAAGGGTATGGCGCCAAGGGGGTCGTGGAGGTCTTGGCGTGGAGTGGTTGCTCCATCGACCACCTCTCCCCTATTCCCTCAACAACCCTTCGCTTCCAATCATTCCCCATGATCCCCTTGCCGCCTTCGTCCTTTTCTCGGTTTTGGTGCTGTCATACCTCGAATCTCTCTCTCTCTCTCTCTCTTAGCGTGCAATTGAAATTCCACCGCGAGTGTGTGTTTGCGTGCGTTTGTCAAGGGAACGGAACTGTGCCTTGCAAGAAGTCCAAACCAGGACTAATGCAGGCTGGTTTTCCAAAGTTAACGTCCCGAATTGATTACTTATTTGGCAGGAAATCTTTCAGGATGTGTTAGTCATTTCAAGGAATTCTCATACCAATAAATACCACTTGTAGTTAAAAGTTTATCAATGATAGAGAAAAATTGGAAAACAAATTGATAGAACATTATCAGATTTAAAATACTAAAAGCAATGTCAGAATTTCTTTCTGACTAGTGTTGCCAACCGTCCGTAAAAAAGTGCAAAAATTGGACGTGTCCGGAAGGTCAGTAATAATATTTTGATGTTCGTAAAAATGCTAAGAAATTTCCAGAGGTTTAAAGCAGTGGTATCCAAGCTTTTTAGTCGGCGTACCCCTTAAAATATTTTTGACGAAATTAGTGTCCTCTGGTATATTTTAAAGTTAACTTACTCGGCTATTATTGGGTAGGGTCTACAAATATATATGTACTCCCTAATTATATGATTTACGTATATTTTATGCATGAGATAATTATCAGATTTTACTTCGCAATTTTTTTACATTAGATATCCTTAATATCGCATCTCTTTGAAAGATCTCGTGTATCTCCATGGAAATATATGTTTATCCTATATATTCTCATTATGGTTAAATTTTTAAAAGTAAAGCAATCTTTCTTTTTCAATGGGCACAAATTAAAAATATGACATTCCCTGTTTCCCTAAGCCAAATAAGTGCGCTAAACGAACATAAATACATTTCTGCTGCGATGTATGAATGACAGCATTGAATATTGTTCACGTATGTCTTTTTGAGAAATCTTAATATTACGCAAAATATGTCCGTAAAAAGTTGGGTTGTCCTTAATTGTTTTCCGTATTGTCCGTAAAAATCATTTTCACCGGTTGACATCTCTCTTTTTGATATATTTTGCATGTATTTTTTTAATAAAAGAATTTAATAAATGTTACTGTTTATACGCTAATATGTACCTATGGATCATTGTCAATTTCTGAAGGGTAGTTGAGTGGGAAAGAAAATAACCCATTTGTTCACTCGTCTATGCTCAAGCTGATTTCGGTAATAATCGTCTCCATGGTAACAAACCGGTAAAATGCTATATTAAACGCAAAAACGCTATGTTTTAGTGAAATTCAAGAAAATACGATCAATTAACAACATTCGGCGATAAGAATTAGAATCTACATTCTTTTCCCCTTATAACACTACAAATATCGCTCCGATATCACAATTTAAAAATATTTCCAAGTATTAAAGAAAACATCTTTGCACGATGGATTTGAGACTTCCTATGTAAAACATATAGGGAAAAAACGTTCCCGGAATCGAAACCGGGATTTCAATCTTCGTCAAATAAAATATAGCCCGGAGGTGGGCCCTGGCAGCAGGAGCCTCATACCAAGTTTCATGAAAATCGGTCCATTGATACCAAAGTTGTTAGTAGGGGACACACACATACACACAGGACCATTTCATCTCTACCATAAATATTTTGAAGAACTTGTTTGTTTGTGCATTTATAACGCAACAGCTACAGAACGTCGAAGCAAGATGAAGGTGCCAATTAACCGCAATAAAAAGTTAAGCAAAATAGGAGAGTTTTTAAAGCGATTTGTACTACATTTTTCATTCAATTTTTTTTCTCTGTTAATTTTTTCCCATTTAAATAACACGGGAATGAGCGTATTGTTGAATTAACAGTCTACCTGACAACCGTTATAAATAATACCTAATATTAACTTAAAGAAATAATATATGCCTAATATAAACTAAAATAGGGAAGAAAGAAACACTAAGGTTATTCAAAGAAGGGCAATCACCAAAAAAACTATAAATCTGGCTAATGTGCAATTTTAAGTGCTTTAGTTCTCTAAAAACTTATGTATTCTGCATATTCTCTATGCTAAGTAGACAGCGAAATATGTTTTTCATTGACATTGATAATGAATAATTTGAAAGATATCTCAGAAGTTAAAATAAGAAAACTTCTATAACAATTCTTTAATTTAGACCAACATTTATAATAGTTAGCTCTTCCTCCCTTGAACATCTATATGTACATTTTGCTTTCCTTTCAACTGAACATTTACATTCATCAATTAAACCAATTATACTTATTAGATTATAATACATACAAATTAGACCCACAAAATTAGCCTTTGCATGGGATAGCGTATGGGTAAGCAAAATTTGAATATATATTCAAATATGTTTCCACCGGTTGCATCCCTGGAGCTTACAATTCCTGCCCAAGTTTTTAATGTTTTTGAGATTTATGACCACATAATATCATGCTGTTTCTTCCACTGGAACTTAATTTGAGTGAAATAACTGTATTTTAAAAGTAATTCCATCGATTGTTTATTATGATTATTTGATAAAAATACAGTCGCCAAATTTATCGATAAAGGATGCAGGAAAAATGTATTTATTTGGGAAAAAGACGAGAAATATTGCATTCCATTATGCACTACAATAAAAATTAACCTGGTTTCATTCTCAAATCCTCCTCAATATTTTTTGTTTTGACTTAAAAACCCGAGCAACGCCGGGTAATTTCAGCTAGTAAGGCTGTTTCCTTTGGAAACCATCCTAAAAACGAAATCGCATACGCGTATTTTTTCGAAATCTTCGGCGATTTTCGGTTACTCTTCCAATCAATGCAACTTTCCTTATTTGAAAATAGCGGCTGAAATTTCTTCTACATCTTTCCGATGTCCTGATGAAATCCAAGCTAGAAAGATACAAAAATTGCTTCTTTTTTCGCTCTCCTCATTAAGAAGTTTTTTCGTCCGATTTCCTCGAGGCATCGCGATTCAATCGCCTCACAAATGGAATTTTTTCAAAGGCACTAATTAGCTCTCCTGCTTGCTGAAACGCTTTAGAAATTCGTTACCTATTTTTATTATTAGTGAGGAATAAATCTAATATCCAACTTTCAGTAGAACGAGACTGGCCTTCGTGATATTTTCTATATCTGCCCGCGGTCGAAGGGGCCGATTCTTCTCCACTTTGGACTTCAAACACCACATAGAGTTGTTCAACCCCAGCGCCACTTGCGGCGAATCGGCCATTGATGTAAGCGGCGAATTGATTCTCACAGTCTACTGTCTACCATTTTTTATTATTATTAAATCACAAAGTACTAAGTTTGTTTATATCTGGTTGTGTAAATTTTACATTCGCAACATAATACAAAATATTATTTTTTTAAATAAGACTACACAAAAACAAGGTAACAGTGATACACAATAATTATTCGCGCCTTCTCACCTCCCCCCCCCCCCTCACCCCTCCTCAAATTTCAGTGCACTACTGGGATAAATGAACTGTAGAGTATCACGTTGAAATTTAGAGTTTGAATTTAATGATTAATTTTCTAATAAATAATTTAAATCATTATCGCGTTTCACTGGAACCTTTTATTTAAATTAAGATCTACGTTATAATATCTATATTTTGTATTATGTAGCGAAAAGACTGATCCGTTTGCCACAATGTAGCGATGCTGAAAATTCTGTTGGACACCACTGCACCAAAGAGTGCAAATGCATTTCGACGCAGCGTAATACTTTAATAGCCGAGCCGAGTTCCGTTTTAGTTCATCGATTCCTCTTAAACGTTAAAATCCAAAACGTTCGTACTTCAGGGGAGAGAGAATTATATATATATATATATATATATATATATATATATATATATATATATTTAAATTATCTTATCGTTTGATATTTAGTGTCGGAACTTCAGTTTTAAACATGTAACATTGATATTATTTTTTCCAAGCGCGGTAATAGTGTTTCCACAAAAATAGCAATAATTTCGCCTCAAGAGATTTGCACTAACCAATCGAACCGCGTTCACCTCGATGAATCAATTTGTCCCACTTAAAACAACAAAGGAACCTGGCCGCCGAACAGGTCTCTTCTCTCATAAATCGTTTATTGCGTCGATCGGACGGCGAACCGAGTATTTTGAACACCTCCGCGTCTGACAATGTGTCTCGTCCCCTGTTATTCAATCTCAAACGAAGCAATTTCATTTTAGTGGATTTCGCCTTCAATTTTCCCCTTGGCATCCCTATCTAGGGAACCTGACGACGAACTTACCATGTACACATGTTGAAATTCACCGAGGGAGAGAGCGTAGCGTGATAGGAGGCAGTCATAATCCTCCCTTGGAATCTCCCCCTCCCCCATTATTCTCTTCGCCTCCTCCCCCTTCGCGTGCGCTCGCCCGCATTCCTCGTGCCCTTTCATTACCCGCGCACGGGAAGAATCGCAAGTCGGTGTTGTTTTTTTCTTCGCCCGTCCCACTTCGCTAACCTATGACGCGCCGCGCAAGAGATACACCCTTTATAATCATTCTCGGCGTGCGCAAGCCGAGATTACGCGTGCCCCGCGCAGCATCCTAAGCACGCAGAGTGACGTGGCGAGATGTCCTTTCCTAACCGAGCAAGATTCTCAACCTGTTGGAGACCTTGTTACCGCTTTTCTCTATCGCCCGTAATGAGAAGCTCCCTAATTTTTAAGCCGTCTCTCGTTACTTAGGTGTCGCGTTGAAAACCGCTAGTCGGTGCCAAAAAAATAAGTCCGCTTAAAACTTAAATTGCCGTGAATCTCGAAATTATTCATGATGGAAGTCTCAAATTGAGTGAGATTCCATAAAATGTTTCTCGGAATATTTTCCGCGCATAATCTCCTCGAGAGGTGGTCAACTCCTTCGCTCGGTCGATAGCTCCAGACGTGCAAATAAGACCCTCGTGGGCACGTTGGCATTCAAAGAGATGTTTTATTTTGCGACACATCGCTGGAATGGTTTCGGTTACATGACACTTGGAGAGTGACAGTTGCGAGTAACCGTCATTTCGGTAGAATTGTATATTTCCATTTCGATGCAATTGCCGTGACTTTCTGCCTGCTTAAGAAATTGAAGATAAGGCTGGATTCTCCTGCACGAACCGCGTGTGCGCGGTAATGTTCCCTTGGCTCCCATTAACGCGGTTGCTGCGATACCAACTCGCGCTCTTGGGACAATGGCAGCTTTTTTCATCTCCTCCCCCCTCTCTCCCTCCTTCCCCCCTCTCTCCCTCCTTCCCCCTCCGTCTCGCCGCATGGTCTCGAGGGCTAGATGATATCAAAACTCGCCAAGCCGCAGCAACGCAACGAACGAGACGTTGTCGCTACACGCCAACTTCTCTTTTTTTATTATTTTACACATTCGTCTTTCCCTTCCAAGCGTCCGCCGCGAGCAGAAAACCAAAAGTCGATTTCTTCGCCGGGGTTGCGTTCTTTTAAAACGTTTTCGCTCTCTTCTGGATTCCCCGCTGCAAGAAGGCTCTTTTGCACACGTAGTTGCGATCCATGTTCGCGTAGTATTTGTCGCTTTCCGCGCATCTCGAGAAACCGCGACGTTACTTCCTTAAAAGCCGTGGGCGTATATATTACGTATGTTGGCGTTGAATGATTCATCGATAAATGTCACTGCAAATCTATCGAGGCTCCAAATGCGAGTCATTCTCTCTCTTTCACCGATCCTCGTAAATCGCCTCCACATATCGGTCGCAGCATTTGCTTTCCTAGGGTTGGTTTTCGTCTAGTATCATTCACGAAAGTATCATTTTCCATTTTAAAACACACTGTATGTATGTAGCGAGTCAAACTAAAGCTAGTCATCGACATTTCTCCGACCGCGACTAATTCCCGCAAATGCTCGAGCACAAAGGCGAGGCTCATTGATCGAAATTTAAGAAATCCAAAAGTGTTATCCGAATTGCGGACTGAACGCGAAGGCAGAACAAATGGGCGAATCGCAACATTTTCAAAATCAAGGTTGCCATCAATTTGAACTAGATAGTAGTTTATCTGAGATGGAAAGTTGGCGCTCTCTGGATCGGCTGAACTTCTTTTAAAGAGGTTCTCTTTTTGGTTTGTCTGACTGCTATATTCCGCGTCTGGAGATCTAGTTATCGCGTCGCACGTCTTCCGAAAGTTGGCACGCCGAGTTGGATGGAGATCAGGAGCACGGCGGAGGAGTGTGGGGGGCATAGTTGCCAATTGAGCGGTTTTGACGCTAGACTTCGTTTAGCGATTTTCTTAAGGGTTTAGCGACATGCCACTAACTTGGCGATTTTCGCCGAATCTATCGTTAAATTTGCCACAAACTAAACGAATTATTTTTATGGTAGTTTTTTTAAAATATATTTTTTTGATAAATCTTTAAATAATTTTCACAGTTATTTCGTTATGTATATTTTTTAAATATACAGTCAAACTCGGCTATAACGAGCGCCACGGGACCGTTTAGTTTTGCTCGTTATAGCCGTTAAACTTAATATCCGTGAAGGCAAAAGCATGCATGCGTATGGTGAAATAAGACATAAGAAGTAATAGTGAATATATAAACAGAAAGGTTATTTAGTAAATTTATGAAAAAACCTAAAAATGAGAATAAACTAGAAAATTTAAAGTAAAAATACGTACATATAAAATTTACTCACAGCTGCATCCTTAATCACTACCCAAGTCGCACTTCCTCTTTTTCTTGTTCGTTGTTAGGTTGTTCTCTAGTGCATATAAAATCGCTTCTTTGTTTTTCCATAAGGTTGAAACCGTAGACGATGATAAATTAAATTTTTTACACACTTCAACATTTTTTTACCACGTTCTAACTCTCGAATAATATCAACCTTTTCGCGAATAGACAAACACTTCCTTTTATGTACGGACATGTTACTCGTTCAAGGGCAAAATCTCAACTGATTTTTGTGATCAATGCTACGAACTTTCTTTGCAAACTGTGAGCATACCAATTCCAGGAAGAGTTAATGAGGAGACGGATTAAACGTGGGATTTCCCATCTTTACGTGGGAAAGGGTGTTGGATGCATTCGGCTGAGCGACGGGGGTGGGCGCCATTGTACATTCCCTCAGCCCCTTACCCCCTTCCAAGCACAACCTCCTGGCTGTAAAAGAGCTGGGGGTTGGGAGGAGAGGACAAAGGACCTCCGCGAGTGCCACTGTACCTGCAAGTTGGGAATTCTTGGTTTGGACGAAGGGATTATTTTTTAACAACAACGCCGCGGTCTTTAACCTCCCCGAGGGATAGGGTGTAGAGGCTGGACTCAAGAACACCGCGTTTGAGACAGTGAGAAGTGGTCAAAGTTTGCTCGATATATCCGTGAAGCGTGCTCGTTATATACGTGAAATATTTGTATGTAAATGCTCGTAAACTTATCTTGGAGGTAGCATTTGCTCACTATAGCCGTGAACTCGTTACAACCGTGCTCGTTATAAACGAGTTTGACTGTATTTCAGATTAATTTTAAAAGATCGCATTGTAATTTACGTTGAAGAATACTTTCACAAAACGCAGTTATAATTATAGAAAAATTGATTTCCATCAAAAACGTAGAAATAAGATATTGGTTTTTATTAGAATATTAAATACTAAGTAGATTTTGCTTTTAATGATTACTTAACGTCTGCTTCTCTCAAGACGTATCAAATTTATTCTGAAAAAATTGTAATTATTTGTTATTATATATTATCAACACATCAGCCGTTATGATGTTTTTTTGTTATTTTTAAACTAATCCTAAGAGAAGTTCAATCCGTCAATAAGGAATTTGATTGATGATTTGGTACATTTAAATAATATCCTATTTTATAAGATCAATATTTCAGAAGTACTGAAACTGCAAATCGACTGGATCCTCATCCTTACTTAGGATATGAATTTGAAAAAAAATGTCAGAATGCAAATTTTCTGATGAAGCAAAACGTGAAAGGCGTCATAATTTTCTATTTTCACTTATAAAAGTACTTCGACAAAGGTTGCCAGAGAATGTTACTGCTTTGGAGCCAATGCCATGTTTGAGTGCAAGTGGATACTTGAAACCAACGAAACTAGGAATACTTTATCTAGCAAAAATGTTTGTCGAAGATTCAACAATTCTGACTCGTTTTGACTTTCAGTGGAAAAAACCACCTAAAGTCGTATGGACGGAAACCTAAGATACGTTGAAACTTGGCCGGACATCGCTAGCAATCGAGATTCAACTGGTGAAAATACTTGGAGGATATTTCAAATCTAGCTTTAACTGTACTCACATTATCCCACTCAAATGCTGATGTTGAACGTCAATTTAATGTCATGGACATTGTAAAATCAAAATTACAAAACATAATGTGTCAAAACTTTAAAAGCTATTTTGGCCATTAGTTATGGTTTAAGAAGGCATGGGAAATGTTGTTACAATTACGAACTGCACGAAAGTGCAATAAACAAAATTGGTTCCACTGACGCGTATGAGAATTTACCTAATAATGAAACGGAAAGTGGTGATATAAGTGGTGAAGAGTTACCCGAATGTAACTTGTGTATGAAGCGTTAATGTAATATTTTTTGTGAATTGTTAATATCTTTTATTTTTATTTTAAAAGCTTAACCTATAAATGAAAATGCCCATTCCTTTTTATTTAATAAAATGCTTATAAAAATTCTACCTTATTTATAATAATCAATTAAATATTATCTTAAATGTTATTCATTTAAAAAATAAGACAAGTTTAATAAATAGATATAATAAGAATTATTTTGAAGTATTTATGTAATTTTTTATTTTTAACGACTTTTTAACGATACTTCTTTGAGTTAGGCTACTTTTTAGGGTGGATCTAGCAACATTTACAAATTTATTTTGGCAATCCTGATGGGAGGCGAGGGGAGCGTGGGAGTGATGTGGGGGGAGAGATAGGTGTGCGGCTCGCGTGCGGTGTCCGAGATTTTGGCGCTCTCCTCTGTGGAAAGTGGCGCATGAGTGAGAGACACTGCGACTGCAGATGCAGAGATAGGCTTCGCTCTTTGCTCCATGGGTGGCTGACTCTCTCTCTCTCTTTTGACGAAATTTGTCGATCGATTCTCCGATTCGATTGTGTTCTGCAAATCGATTTCGTTGCAGTGAATACTAAGATGGACTCCAATTCACGCTGTCTTCGCTTTTGAAATATCGGATGCGATATATGTCCTCTTTTTTTATTTGGGTAATATTCGTGTTCGCTTCTTTTCTTTGTAGAGGCCTTGGACAACCTGGGTCTGTCGGAAGATAGGCCATTGTGTTGCTTTGGGAACAATTTAAGTGGAATAGCTCTGCTGTCAAAGGTTGGAGAAATTATATCGTCATTTTTGAAAAAATTCATAGTTCCGCCGTGTCTGCGATATCTCAAATATTTCAATTCATTTTCACATATTTTTAATGGAATTATTCAGCAACTTCCTTTGTGGTGAATAAAACTGAATATAACGCCTGATCTTCTCGCCGAAGAAAAAAGTATGAATACCTCTATTACAGAAACGCACAATTATAAAACACACCGAATGAATGATATTTACATTAACTACTCTTCCCTTTAATGTCTTTAAATGCTTAAAAGCCATTACGAAATAAATTGGAGGCAACTCGGGGCGAACGCGCTTGAACGCTATATTCTCCAAGTCAGGTCATTGGATTTTATCCGTCGATCCTTTTAACAACGGAGTCTCTCTATAATAAAAACTCAAGGTCAGAGACGCAAGAAAATCCATAAAATGCGGAGTTGACCCCTACGGAAAGCATTATCAAAGAGTGGTCCGTAATTTATCACTGCCGCGATATCAAAATTGCAATAGTGTGGGTATTCCGAAACACCTCACGAAATTTGAATGTTCTGAGGTCGCTGACCGTGGGATTTGTCCATTTACCTTTCATAAAGATAGAAAGCTCAAAATAAGACGCCGTGTATTTGCTCCGAAATGACAAACCGATTCGGCTTTTCTCAAGGAAAATCGTTTTGAATTACATAGCTTACGAGCGATTACCACGGAAACGATTCGTTTATTTATTTAATTATATATATTTATTTTGAGTACGTCTTAAAAAGCACATCCATTGCCTTTTGGAAAGACCTTTGCATTCGATTATGGTCATCCATGCCCAAAGCGGTATTCGAACCCGCGAGCTTAGCATTAGGAGGTAGACAGGGACGTAACTGGCCTCCCAACTGAAAGTGGGAGGGACAACATGATTGTCACAATCCTTGGAGAGGCACACCAAAATTAAGAAATAGGTATATACAATAAAATAGTAATATAAAAAATGTTTAAACTAATTATTATTGCACTTGTAATACAAATTAAAGTTAATTTTGTAATAAGAACAAAAAATACTTTATTAAAAAATGTGGCCACCACATGACTTTCTCCTTACCTGTAATATTTATAAAAATTCCAAATAGGTTAAATGATAATAAATATTTTAACTCTTAATAGCTGGTGCCCAAAATAGTAATATCACAGCTGACAGTGGGTCTGACAGACCAATATCATTTATTAATTTTTAATTATTTAATACGACGTGGATTGTTTTAATGACTTAAGATAAATATAGACACTCCTTTTTTTAAATACAAATTCTTTAATATTTAAGCCATTGATCATTTCTTAAATCAAAGAACAGTTGGAAAATAAGGGAACTGCATAAATTTCCCAAAAATGGAAAAATTTTAAAAACAAGTATGTGAGGTAACAAAAGTGGATAATCTTTTAAAATAGCATTACATAAATAAATTTAGCACATTCCAGCCCGTAAATAAAATATACCTGATCTGCCAGAAAATATGACGCGTGTGCTGGCACCGTGTCTGACAGACCGAATACGACACAAAAGTCCTCGGCACTTCCAACACCTGCAGCGGTGGATCTTTGACTGCCAGCCCAAACTGCTGTAGAGGAGGGGGGTAAGGTATAGCATGTTCGTTTAGTGGTGGCGGTGCGCAGAAGGCACTCTCACTGAAGGACGAGTCGATCCTTGAGGCGAGACCGCTTATAGGGGAGGCCATGTTGAGCCGTGGGCAAAAGCTGCGCGACCTATTATCCGAACTATTAGTCCGAACCCAAAATGTGCTACTGCGCATGACTATGACGTTGACTTTCCCCTTAATAAAAGGTTCCCCTTACAAGTCTTGCCCTTCCCCTCTCACGCGTCGCCGACTGCCACCACTAAACAAACGAGCAATACTAAAGGATGTACCAGCTGTGGAGGTGCTGACATCGAGTGGATATCAAAGAAACAAAATCGGGTTGTCTCTCACGGACCCGCGCCAGCTCCGAAGGGTCAAGCAACTGCTAGGAAAAATCAAAAACCTTAAAATGAACAGACAAAGTCATACTGCAGCCTTTGATATTGGATATACCCACGAAGAACCAAAAATAAACAGTGTATGAGTATGGCAGAGGAAATTGCTCCGACAATCCAAAAGCGATACCAAGATGTAACTAAGCGTAAACAAATGTGTTTACAAATGTCGTCTCTAGGTGTTAGCTAAAAAAATATGGTTTTAAAAATGTCTTAAACAATGCATTATATGGGAAAATGTTTCGGACAAAAGTTTTGGAAAATTAAATTTCCTACAACTTTTATTCCGATGCTTTTTTATGCGTTCTTTGCACGAAGTGAACGCATATAGGGGAGGTCGCTTCCGTCCGTCCGTCCGTCCGCATGTTAAAACTCGGAAACCGCTGGACATATTATGATGAAATTTGGTATTGGAGAGTTTTGCTGAAATTGATCGACCGATTTCAATTTTGGTCAAAATCGGACAAATATTACGATCACTTTACATGAAGACATACAATGTTGCTTTGTTTCAACTCGGGAACCGCTGGATGTATTTTGATGACATTTGGTATTGGAGAGTTTTACAAAAATTGGTGGATTAATTCCAATTTTGGTTAAAATCGGACAACAATGACGACCACTTTACATGAAGACCTACATGTAATTTACAATATTCCTGTTTCAACTCGGGAACCGCTGGACGTATTTTGATGAAATTTGGTATTGGGGAGTTTTGCTAAAATTGGTAGATCGATTTCAGCTTTGGTCAAAATCGGACTACAATGATGACCACTTTACATGGAGACCTACATGTAGTTTACAATGTTTCTATGTTTCAACTCGAGAACCGCTTGACATATTGTGATGAAATTTGGTATTGGGGAGTTTTGTTAAAATTAATTGACCGATTCCAATTTTGGTTAAAATCGGACACTAATTACGACTACTTTACATGAATACCTACATGTATTTTACAACGTACCTCGCTTGCTTCTCGTTAAATTCTCATCTGATCGAAAAATATTGAGAACATTGTGAAATCTCAAAGAACGCATTCGGAAGCTCTGTGGACTCCGAAATGGAGTACACCTTTCCAATATTGTTTACAATGATCAAGTATCAAAGCAAATATTTGAAAGAAACGGATAAGTGACTAGAGTAAACGCCCACTTTCGTTGGATCGATTTTAACCAAAAGCTAATCAGCTCTTGTCCCATTAATTAAAATGTCAAACATAGAATTTTGCGTTGAACTGATGAATAGTTTTTGAGTTAGAGCATCCACAAAATTCCTATCACATACCCCCCCAACACACACACACACACACACATAAGAGTAGGCTAATGCCGGCACCGGGTTTCTCTCCTCCCTTGTGAGTGTGTTCGGTGTGGAAGAAGCTATGGCTACAATAATCCAAGAGGTTGATTAGCCAAAAATACACACACACACATCATCGAGAAAGTGGTAAAAACGTGTTTAGGGTACTTCAAAACGCTTATTTCCGTTGAAATCTCGAAATCGATTTTTTCATGATAACTACTTTCCTCTATACTATGTATGGAGAAAGTAATAACAGCAAATAAAAATACAATAATAATTATAAGAATATTAATCAGCCTCGTCCGCAACAAAGCGGACGACGCAGATCACCAATCAGCCATGATGCAGCTTTTGCATTGGCTTATAGCATTTCGCAGATGCCTAAACAAATGACGGCATAATTCATCGGGCTTCCTTTTATTCAAACGTGTCGTAAAGTATGCAAGGTATTGTCCTAGACGGCGTCTCACCCTCCCTGTTGGATTCAGTTTGAGGGGCTTCGGTGTGGAGAGGATGTGATTACGAGAACGAAAAATCTTCTCAAAATCCTGACAATTTTTATCCTTGTGAGAAAAATGTCTTAACGGAAGTGTACATTTAATTCAGACCTGAAGTCTAAATCTCCATTTATTAAAAAACGGTAACAGGAAGTGATGTACGATGAGAGAAGTGTATAAAAGGCTTTGACATTGCACATGGTGGAGTTAATGATATTACTAAGCACTTGAGCTCGAAGAAACACAAATCTGGTGATGACAGTGTTTCTGCCACATTCAGCCAAGATGATCGTAAACAAATTTGAATAAGATGGATTGACATAAGTAGTAGTGAACACGTAACAGATTTTTATGACACACGTGTACAGTACCTAGATCAGTGCTCAGGGTCACTTTCAAGAAACATGGACATCGAGAAAATGGTCAACACGTGTTCAGGAGAATTAAAAACCGTGTATTTCCGTTGGATGCTCGAAAACAATACTTTCCCCTATACTACGTATGGAGAAAGTAAAAATGTAATATTCGGTAGGAGGGCCAACAAGGCGGTCCCGAGGACTCATAAAACACGGCCAGGGCACCCCCAGGCTAAGCCGATTCGGTGGAAGCCACGGCGTTCGCATTCCGCCAGTAAGTGGCGAGGGAAGGAGCAGCGACCGATGAGTGACTCAATCGAGGCCAATCGAGTCGATTCTTGGTCGCGAGCAAGCTTATCGACTGCCGCACCTATAATAGGGATGTCCCTGTGCTAATCGATAAACCGAGTTCGATTCGACTGCGAAGCGGACTTGGGGATGGACTCGACAGAAGACGACGCCGTTGTCACTCTCAATTTTCTCTCGTACGCAATGAATAACAAAAGAGCCGCTATAAGGCATAGGAATGCCGTTATGAGCCATCGCCAAGATGGATTTTCGTTAGAATTTTAATGAATGCATTTGCGCCACGCGAGGCGCTCGGGTGGAAAGGGGAATCGAGTGTTTCGGTGGGCTCTTGGGCGGGTGCCCTTCGTCCATCTTTCCCTTTAACACCAAGGTGAAATTACATTGGAGTAACGCCCGACCTCTCGAATCTCCGTGCTCGCACCTCCGGGATGCGGCTCTCTTCATGCGGCTCTTTTTGCTTCTCTGCGTGTTCAAGGGAAGAGATGCTTCCAACATCCATTTCTCTCTCCGAACCGTGTGGAATGCGATTATCCATGTAAGAACTCTCTCCCATTCTCTCTTCCATTCCCTCTCCCATTCTCTCTCCCTCTCTCTCCCCTTCTCACTCCCCTTCTCACTCCCTCAGCCTACGGTTATAATAATCCAAGAGGTTGATTAGCCAAAAACTCTCTCTTTCTCCGACTCTCTCACTTTCACTCTCCATCTCTCTCGCGAACCGCAGGACTTAAAATTTGCAGTTCCATTTGCATTCGCGGTAAGCGTTGAGAAGTAATTTTTCGGATTGATACATTTTCTTTGGACTTCTTCGTTTCCATCGCAAACGTGATCGATTCTCCTAAGAAGAGTGACTGTTGGAATGACACGCGCACCATTCCTGCTTTTGTCCAAACTCGAGATATTCCGTTATTTTCAAGTGACTTTAAAACAATAATTTAAGAGTCGTTACTTCACTGCTGCCGTCGGTTGAGCCGTGCCTCAAATACCGAGATTCAGATTTAATTTTCGAGCACTCGAAAGTCTTTTTGTGTATCTGATGAACAAACAGAATATATTCCTGGCCACTTTTCTTCTTCCTCGCGTGAAGTGCTCCTAATGAATCATTTAGAATTTGGGAAAGTACGCGATGCCCAAAGAAAGAAACATCGATGCTTTTTGCAAAAATGATTAAGTCCGATAAATGACTTGTCTCCAAAATCCTCAGCAAAAGCCGTACAGACGAGTAGCACACTCTAGCCAATAAATTAGCTGCCATCGCCGATAAGTCATTTTTGTTGTGACTGAATGACAATCGAAGATATTCTGAAGATATTGGAAAGCTCTTCGCACGGGTCATTCGTTGATGACGGAGGTAATCGACAAATGGGGGAAGACTTGCGTCGCCTTTTTGTGTCAAGCAAGCGGATCGATCTGTTCGCGAGAAAAGTAACGTCTCGGTCATCAGGCTTAAAGTATCGATTAACTCGCATGTTTTATTCGCTCTATGAATGTGAAGTTACGTAACCGATTTCACGAATTTTATTAGATGTGCGGATTAGTTCACGAACGCATCAATTTACTTTACAGACATTTATTTTTATTTAATAATATATTTGGTAATTTGTGGCAATACGACGTTATCGCAATACATCGGTCGACCGCTAAACTATCCAGATATCACTGCGCATGCGCTGTCTCAATTAGAGCGATTTAATTAATTGCAGAGAGATGACCAAGGAAGACGATTACGCGGAAAATTTCATTTCTCTGCCGGTCATTATGCGTAATAAAGTTAGCCAACAGTTGGAAGGACAAATTTTCACGGCAACTATGAACGAATTCTAAAACAATAATTCGCACTCGGCCAAGATATCGTTTCAAACATTCGTCATCTTCTACAATGTTGCGACAAAAATTTATTCTTCAATTAATTTAAGTAAGCAACTACACAACGTTACGGTTCCCTCGGTAGATGCTATTCTCGATCATTACGCTCGTTCAGTCGAACGGAACCGAATATACGCGGCGATCATCGCGATAGAGACCTTTTTAGAAAGGCGGAAGCAATTGAGGTTTTTCGCGAGAAATGACGCGTTCAAAGTGATGGCGAGGTTGACCCACGGACGGACACGTCATCTGCCGTTTAGAGGAGCAAGCGATCTCAGCCCCTTATTGGGTGCGTTTGAGTGGCTTACCTTCGATGCAGGAAGGAACAGCGCGGAATCAGCATGGAAGGATATTAAGGACGCGATCCCGAAAACTTTTCATATTGGAGGCGAAAGGACGCGAGGAGAACATCAACCAGGTCGCCCCTTCATCCGGTGGAATTCGTAAATGAAGGTGACCCCTAATACGATCCTCCAAGGTGCCATCGCACGAGCCAAATGTCCTGATGAGACCCTTTTTAATCGGTTTCGCTAGGCGCCATAATCCTCACCAGTGTAACCAATAACATGATGTTGTCGCCTATTTCGAATTATTCCGGACATTAAAATTTCTAGATCGTTTGATCACATAGCAACCTTATGAGCCGAAGATAAAGTAATTTTTATTGTATCGTTTGTATATTCTATTGTCGTTTGATTTTGTATTATGATCAGGGCCACCGAGAGGGCTGGGATACCGAGGCAAAAACCCTGGGACCCGGGTCTCTGGTGGCCCGCGATTAGGAAACCTGATAGCCTGGTGCAGCAAAATTTTCGGAATAAATTGGAAATAATTCTATTCTTGAAAATGTACCTAAATCATACCGCTTCCCGGGATCTGCCCAGGAACCCGATTCTATTTTTTAAATTTTACAAAAAAAGAGGGCCCGGAAAGTATGTTTTCCCCGGGACCTATTCTTGCTCTTGGCAACCCTGATTGTGATCTGAGAAAGGCGTTTTTCCAATAATTATTAAAGATTTTTCTTGCGGATTTTCCTCTGGAAAATGTGAAAATCGCTTACATACTCCTCTTAGCTGCAAGTAAGATTATTTGATCGTGTGTAATTTAAGTCCTTTAATACCATTGCATTTCTCTTTAAGTATCTTTCGATGGTGTAGCAAACGAGATAGGGACTACGTCGCAAACAACATAATGCGCCTTTTTTAGTTTTTAATTAGATATTGCACTACAATTAAATTTATACTCTTCCGCCTTATTGGGTAGAGTATAATTTCGCGAAAAATCTTGTTTTTGTAGCTTTGTTATTCGAATCGGATATCGTCGAAAGAGACGAATGGAAAAATGAGCTTTTTCAAAAAGAAAAGATGGCAAACATTCACAAATAAATGTAAAAATTATTTCTTGGGTATAGTAATTATTGAATGGAGACTCTCATGTCACTCCCTAATTTTTATAATTGAATAAAATTAAATGTTTCGTCAATATACTCTGCGAGTAACTTTTTCTTTTTAATACTTACTGAAATCTTCTAAATTTTTCACGGGTGTTATCTGATGCCTAGTAACCTAACTCAGACCGAAAAAAGGCAATTATTGTTTGCCTCCATTTCGGTCGCCAAGCCGTTTTAATCACCCTTGCTAGACAGAGCGGTGTTGATAAAAAACGGTAATTTGTTTTCCTGTGAGCATCAGCTGTTCACTTAAATTATTAGTGTAAAAGTTAGCAATAGAAAAACGATCCCAAGTGATAGATATCCGTGGCCGAGATCGAAATTTTTAATCGATCATATATCGAATCCGAGGACTCATGATGAGCGTCGCAGTTAACGGGAATTGGATAAATTCCTTAAACTCCCGCGAATCGTTCGCCCCTTTCATTAACAAGTTATTCGAGAAAGGAAGACACCATCGAAGCGTCCGTTGCTGCAGAATGAAGGCCTCGAGAAGAGGTAAGGGCGGCAAAGGAGCCATTAATTACTCAACACGGGAATTAATTCTTGGATTTTTAAGTGTGACTAAAATAAGTACTCATTAATCAACATTGTGACGATGACATGGATGAAAATTACGTACTAAAGCGCAAAATATGTCAATTAATCGTTGGTAAAGAATGTTTTCAAAAATAAATTTTACAGAGGCTCAGAAATCTAAGTTGGCCCATGATGCAATTTATCTCTGTCCCTGTGCAAGGATACACACATTGCCCTTACACCGAACGCTTAGAAGAGATAGGGAAAGAGAGAGAGAGGAGAGAGATGGAAGGAGAGAAAGAGAGCGAAAGAGGAGAGGGAGAGAGGCAGAGAAGCAGAGAGGGGAAGAGGAGAGAGGGTTAGAGCAGGAGAGAGAGGGGGGAGAGGGAGAGAGGGGGGGAGGGGGAGAGAGAGGGGGGAGAGGGAGAGAGATGGGGGAGAGGGAGAGAGAAGAGAGGGGAAGATAGGAGAGAGGAAGAGGAGAGGTAGAACAGGAGAGAGAGGAGATGTGGAAGGAGAGAAAGGAAGCGAAAGGGAGCGAAAGAGGAGAGAGGCAAAGAAGCAGAGAGAGGAAGAGGAGAGGTAGAGCAGGAGAGAGAGGCAGAGCAGGAGAGAGAGGAGATTGAGAGGGGGGGGGGGGAGAGAGAGAGGGCGAGGGAGAGAGAGAGGTAGAGCAGGAGAGAGAGGAGAGGAGAGAGGATAGGAGAGAGGAAGAGGAGAGAGGTAGGGAAGGAGAGAGAGAGAAAGCGAGATAGTGGGAGGGAAGGAAGGAGTTAGAAATAGGAGAGTGGTTTGATTCCCTCGTGAGATGCTTAACGTTGGGACAGCTGTTAGATGTCGAGGGTTTCCCTTTACTCGCCTCATTATCCTTGACCTCGACTCGCGTAAAAAATGTCGCGTTACCCGACGTCTGCTTTGTGTGTGTGCGCATGGTAGCGTGTGTTCAATCATGGATAGACGAGGAAGGAGTGAGGTGAACGAATTGCTATGGAACACTTGCATAGTCACCTGAGCAGCGATCGAGAGGAAACCACTCCGTAGAGGCGGATATTTACGCTTTCCTGCGACGTATTCTGTTCCTTTCTGTCCTAAGAAGGGAGGGGAAGGAGGAATGTGGAGGGGAAGGAGGAGTGTGGAGGGGGTAGGAGGAGGAGGCGATAATGGAGAAGGTCGGTCGCAGCGCACGCGACGTATTCTGCGAGAGATTCGTGTGAAGTGAGGGAAAACGAAGCGGAGCACGCAGGAGGTAGCGACGCACGGATCCCTCGTCGCGTGGCAACAGGTGGCGTTGGTATCTGCGGAAAGATAGGAGTGAGGCATAGTTGGGAGGGAGGGAGGACAACCTAAAATACCCTTTCTCCATTTCCTCCACCAATGCGGCCATCGCGGGTAATTTTGTGTTTCTCTCTCTCTATCTTCCTCTTTCTCTCCCCCTTTCTCTCTCCCTCTCTCTCTCCCTCTCTCTCTCCCTCTCTCTCTTCCTCTCTCTCCCTCTCTACGTTTCTCTCTCACTCTCTCTCCCCCTTTCTCTCTCTCCCTCTCTCTCTCCCTCTCTCTCTCCCTCTCTCTCTATCTCCCTCTCTATCTCCCTCTCTCTCTCTCTCCCTCTCTCCCCCTCTCTCTCTCTCACTCTCTCTGTCTCTTGTCTTCGAATACTTTTATTTTTCGAACGCAAAGGTAGTTACGAGACAGAAGAGAAGAAAAAGACGGGGACATTATTGTTTGGGAGCGTGTTTATTTCCATCGTTCACTTCCTGTTTGCTTTTCGAGAGAAGGATGGAGAGGAGAGGGAACGACGAGGGGCGGGAGAGAATTTCTCAAGGGAATGGAGAGAGGAGTGAGAAGAGAGGGAGAGGAGAGAGAGAGGGAGTGAGAGAGAGGAGAGTGGGAGAGAGAGAGGAGAGGGAGTGAGAAGAAAGGTGAGGGAGTGAGGGCAGTGGGAAGAGAGAGAGGAGAGGGTGTGAGGGGAGAGGGAGTGAGAGGAGAGGGAGTGAGGGGAGAGGGAGTGAGAGGAGAGGGAGTGAGAGAGGGAGAGAGAGAGGAGAGGGAGTTAGAGGAGTGAGAAGAGAGAGGGAGAGAGAGGGGGAGTGAGGGGAGAGGGAGTGAGAGGAGAGGGAGTGAGGGGAGAGGGGGTGAGAGGAGAGGGAGTGAGAAAAGAGAGGGAGAGAGAGAGGGAGTGAGGGGAGAGGGGGTGAGAGGAGAGTCCCTGGATCTGGTTTGATGCTCTTTTAACGGTGACCGTTTGACGATGCGTTTCCGATGACCCGTCCGGTATAATCAAGCTGTGCGCCTCGTGTCCCGCTTCCTTTTAGGGAAACCCTTCCACGGTTCGAAACGCCCCTTTCGGGAGAGACGAGGGAAGTTTTTTTTTATTTTCAGGCGGAAGCGAATGAGGATCGGATGTCAACAAACTCAAGAAGTCGCTGTTTATTTTTAGTTTTTAATCGAATGCGAGTGGACGTCACTTTCGATCCGAATGGCGTGGCGTAAACCAAAGGGCGAGTAGAGATTCACATGAGCCTCCGCCTCTTCAGCCTCCTGAGACGAACCGCGATTCGTGAAAGGCTGTCTCTTTTTCATCTATCGCCAGAGGAAGACATTTCTTTAGCATGCGCTCTAAATGAATCACTTAACGCAGTTTACGTGGAATCTTAATGGAAAGTTGTTAGTTTACTTCGGCGAGTAAATATTATTCCGTGTCTCGAGAAAACTAATTCGTATTCCATTTGTTTCTATGTTTTGGGGAGAATACATCGTTAACAGTTTATACAAAAGTATTTTTGTAGGAAATAGATATCAGGAGAATACACTTCCTGCATTGTTAGCACGTATTAAAAGAATGAATTCAAAAGTTCATTTATTGATAATTGAACTGTTTTACGAGCATGACTCTGCGATCGACTTCGATCGATAAATACCATTCCCAGAAATAGGATTGCGTGAGATTTTTTCCGCGCTAATGGCATATTTCACCGAAGCGCCTGTCGTTTGGATGACAACTGGCCAAAGCTGTCTTCTTGAGTTACGTCTCGCGCGAATGATGACTAGATATGTAAATAAATGAATTTGATAACTGCGCCGATGATTGACGTGAAGTGGCCTCTCGCCCCCACCCGCTACCCATCCCGCCTCTTAACCCCCCTCCCTCCGCCCTCCCACCATGGGCAGAGGCGTGGGTGGAGCAGTCTTCTCCACGTGCCACCTGCCCCTCGCCCGATTCGCGAATAACCCTCCCACAGTGCTCTTGCGTTCGTAAGCCCCGTCGCTCTCTTTCCGTTAGAAGAGATCGTTTGTCACGTTTGGCGTGGTTCGAACGATGACCAGATGGTGCGCAAAGGTCGCCAAAAACAATGCCGAAGCGATCTCGGGGGATTCGAAGTGATTCGTCCTCTCTTCTTCAATATGTAAAAGTTTTTGTGGTCGACTAAGCTCCAGGGCAGTTCTCGGAAATTCACCCACAGCACACTACGACTCCTACGCTCTTAATATGTACATAATGGCGGATCGCCTTACTCAGTAGAGTCACCCCTTAAATCGGCAGAGAGCAAACTACGGTCCAGGGTCCGCATACGGCCCCCGAGAGCGTTTTATGCGGCCAGCGAAGCTACGATGAAAAAGAGATCCGTAAAATCTAACACTCAAATTCACGATTTTTAATTCATGTTATGATAATAAAACATTCAGTGTTAAAATTTTAACAATAAAAACCTCTTTTAGTCTTGATCTTCACTTATATGTGGACGTCCTCCAGAGAAGAGACCACTTTGTTGATTCTAGTTTCGGAGATATCAGCATTTTTGTTCTGGTTCTGGTTTATTAAGAATAATCATATCGAGGAATTATATCTATAAGTGAAGTACGACTAGAACTTTTAACCCCTCAACGCCGTCAGGCGTAATATTACGTCCTGCAAAAACTGTCCAATCGGCCGTCAGGCGTACTATTACGTCATGCGGCAGCCTTAATTTATTTTATCTTTTGATGCTAGAGACTTCTTTAAATCTAAATAACCTATATATATTTTGAAAGAGGAAGCTTTGTACTTCCTATCTATGTTTCTCCTGTATTTTTTTTCTCTTTTAAAAAATATATAATCAACGTTGAATTTTACGATAGAATTTTCAATTTTGCTATGATATGATGGTGTTTCTCCGTATAAAAGTCCCTTTTCAATGCAGCAAGGAACCATTTCTTGGTGTTTGAAATGCAATGTAGAAACTGTGTATCATTTCAAAGGAGAGCACGTTTTTTCTCTTTTCTCCTGGTGGAGATATTTAGCTTATGTCATGCGACAAAGGAAAACATCTTATGTCTGTCTATGCACAATATATTTACACAATAGATTACTAGAAGTGTTTGCTAAGCTATAAGGCATTTCTTGCTAAATCCAATTACGCAAGTGTAAATTTTCTGAAAATATTTGGGAAGGACCTATAAGCTAAAGTTTTCCGTGTTTTATACAACCTCATATCTCCCTTTCCAATGAACGAAATGTAATCATTTCTTCTATGTCTTCTGTAATGACTAAGAATGATGACTGTATAACTAAAACGTTTATATTATAAATAAATCATCTTTTAATAAATTAATAATACTACATTTACTTAAAAATGTCCAGTCAAGACATGAAAAAGTTGAGATGCGTAAAACTTTTCACCTAATTGGTTTAGATGCAAAATGAAATAGTTACTAATTTAAGCTATTTTTTTATTAAGATTGCACATCAATATCTTCTATAGTTTTTTCCGGTGCTGAATGTTATAGATAAAGCGCGAATGCACGCCGGAAAATTAGCGATTGGTGTACATTCTCTTCTACTCCAACAATCTTTGTATGTAAAATATTATACGCAAAATAGATATTTACAAATTTCATGTTTTTCATAAATCCACAAAAAAATTCAGAAAAATCAAGAGAAAACTTCTCAAGTTATGATTATTTTAATATTTTCGAACGTTTGTGCAACGCAATCGTGAAAATTTAAAAACCTCATCCGGCCGTAAGGGTGGGATTTAATAAATCTCTTCCGGGCTTGAGGGGTTAATGTCGTCATTTTGGCTTCATTTATCTCAAAACACTGTTTTTAAATATCATCTGTAATATTCAATAAAAAAATTATTTTTCGACATGAGTGTGATTTTTTATTTTACTCGTAATTTCTCACAGAATACGGCCGCATTCACAACTATATACCGACAAAGCGGGCCATTCTCTGGCGGATGTCCACATATTATGCCTCGGAATATCTAGGTAACTTCCGATTTAAAATATAATCCTGACCGCCAAAGAAAGCACTGGCAAGTTCCAATGTGGCCCGACCAAGGATTCGCAACCACCAATGCGGTCAGCCATGCAGAAAAGGTTCCCCACCTCTTACACTTGAAATGGTTTCTTCCCTCTGTCCGTTTCGATTTCATCCGTCGCCAGCCATTTTGAGCCGCAAAAGTTCGATCCTTTTCGATTTTTCCAAACGGGTCATTGGCTTATGAAATAAATTCAAATATGCAAACTGCTTCGAGCCTTGAAAAGTCTATCAGCCTAATACATAATTCTAATTCCAGGAGAAACAGGAAAACGTACAAATTTTTACAATCGTGTAAATTATCCGTATAAATTTTTCTAGAAGTAGAAACTTTTAAATTAGATCGAAATTGATTTCGCGAGTCGCCGGGAGAACGAACTCCTGTTCTCTCGCTGGGAGAAACCCTCTCCTTTTCTCTCTCCTCTTCGTCTGCAGAAGTCCCGGAGGAATCCTCCCTTTGCCCGTAATAATGGAGGAAAACATGTGAGACCCTTTTGCGTTTCGTTTCCATATTAATGCGCGGCCTCGATACCCTGCACACGCCAGGAAGGGTGCGAGAGGGAGCGCGGAGAAGGTTAAAGAGGGGAGGAGTGAGGGGGAGAGGAGAGGGGAGGAGTGAGGAGGCGGAGAGGACAGGGGAGAGGGGAGGGGAGAGGGGAGGGGAGAGAGAAGGGAGGGGAGGGGAGGTGGGAGAGGAGGGGAGGAGTGATGAGGGGAGGAGTGAGGAGGAGAAGGAAGGGGAGAGGGGGGAGGTGAGGAGGAGAGGGGAGGGGTGGGAGAGGCTAAGAGGGGAGGGGAGAGGGGAGGAGTGAGGGGGAGAGGAGTGAGAAGGCGGAGAGGGGTGGAGGAGGCGGAGAGGGGAGGAGGGAGGGGAGGTGGGAGAGGAGTGAGGAGGAGAGGGGAGGGGGAGGGGGGAGAGAGGGGGGGAGGGAGGGGAGAGGGGGGGGGAGGGGAGAGGGGGGAGGGAGGGGAGAGGGGGAGTGAGGGGAGGTGGGAGGAGAGGGAGAGGGGTGGAGGAGTGGGGAACATTGGCGGGGTCGCGGACCTCAGCCGTCTGAGGGGGTGGAATCGATTAAGGGTGAGGAAGTGTAGGGATAAAGTGAGGGAGAAATGGAGGGTGTGGGAGGGTGGGGTAGAAGAGGGGAAGCAAGGAATGGGAGGGGGATGAAGGGAAAGAGGACTTCTTCTACGTGTGCAGACCATAGAGTAATAATATATATATAGACCGCCTACCGGCTGCGCAGTGGAGTGAAAGTTGCTCCAACATCTGTCAGCGCTCGAGTCATGTGACTGCAGGCAAAAGACCATGCCAGTACATTGAGAGCGCTACGTTTTTGCGGATTTTGAAAGTAATAGTCATGTTTAATTGAATCACTACTTGCATTTTCTTATGATCATTAACAAATATAATCATATATCTATTTTTAAATATAATGTTGTAGCGATGTAGTTCGTCATAAGGTCGCCTCATCATGCGGTATCCGCTAAGCACGACACGTGTATTTTTCATTTGCATTTAAAAATTATCTACATTGATCGTACGAATTCGGGGCTTGAACCGTAGTAGGTCTAAAGGAATATAAAATAATTTTCCTACCGTCGATTTTTGAATACGTGACGATTAGGGTAACAAATTCGTTTTGGGCGAGAAAATTTGACGGTATTTAGGTGAAAATATGTTGTCGTCCAGGGTAAGTCCAGTCAAAAGTATAAAGACCGCAACTTTCAAGTGATTTATTTTATGGAACTTTTAAAATGAATCGGTCTTTATTAAGCAAAAATCCCTTTCTGCTTTAATTTTATTTTTTAACTAAGTTAGACGTAATCTAGTGTTATTTTTGCGTCTCATAATTTTAAATGTTTCAAATTGTAGAGGAATTTTTGTGATTCTATCACTTTGACAACATTTTTCCATCATCAAGAGCAATCACGTTATCACTATCTCCATGAGATCAATAACAGGAAAAAAACTTTTGGTTTGTCTTGAATTCATGCTGATTTTAATAAAATTTAAAATACAAATGAATAATATGCTACAGTCATTCCCATGTTATTGAAGTGATGATAAAGTTCTGGAATCTAATGCAGACCATTATCATACCTGGTGATTATTCGAATCTCCTTTTGGCATCACGCTGACAGAACACAAAGAATGGTCAACAGAATAACTGCTTTTCAGTTATTTGTGTTATACAAACAGTAACCTAGAACAATTTTACACTAAGTGTATAGGATGCAGCATACATTGCCACTATATTAGAAAATGACCAATATTACATTGTGATAGTTATTTTTATTTTTTTTAATAGCCAAAGCCTAATACAAAAGTGTACAAATAATAATAATGTATTGGTCCAAAGATCATAGTACATCAATATAGAACAAGTCAGAACAAAGAAGACAGTGCATAGTAAAAAAATTTCTTTTTTATTTTATTTTAAATATACACGGCAATCACCATTTTTTACATTAGATGACAAATAGTAGTAGTAGAATGAAATACATAAAAGAAAAAATAATAGCTATATAATTACTGTTGTTAAAAAGATAGACAATAATAAAGATAGACGCTTTCCTTGCTTTCCGGGGTGATACCATATCTTCCTCAGAGAAATCCCCAATGTACCTTGAAAAAATATTAACCTCGTTCTAAAAAACCATCATTGATTTATAAACTACATTTGAAACAACGGGAAGAGGATGAAATTGGTACTTACCGGTACATTTTTCACTTTCCATTGGACGTTGTTAAGGTGGTATTTATATTAGAAATGCCTATTTGTGAGGAGGTCATGGGCATATCACTAACAGGTACTGTGATATCTTCCCGGTCTGCACCAGCTAAGGAAGTAAATATGTAGGAAAGATAAATTAATTTGAAATATGTAAACACATAGTTAATGGAACACAAGTAATGAAGCATCTTACCATGAAGTAGAAGGACTTACGTCGATGTCCTCTCTTTAGGGAGCTTTCGTTTCAGTTGCTTAGGAAGAAGATGTTTGGAAAAATCGAAAATTGTTGGCACAGCATCTGTTTTTAACCAAGTACCACCAAATTTCTCTCGGTCAAAACAATCTTCTGTAAAGTATTTGGAACACAGTCTAGATCTTATTGTTGGTACAAAGTTTTCTCGTCTCAAATTCACAGTCCACACTTTCCTCCTACATTCATCTTTAGGAAAGCTACAATAAAAATCAACATCAACGATATGGTTAACTATTATTGAAGATAAATATGTTCCCGTTTTTAAAAGGATAACTTCTGCGTCGGAGATTAGAGCTTTATTACTATGCCCTTTGAGCAAAATTTTACCAACACACAGAATTATCTACTTCCATACCATGGGGATGTGTTCCCTGTATAATTTATCGAATTAAAGAATACGATTTTATTTAGATGTATAGCTACTAAAAATCAAATTACAAATATAAACCTCACCTAAACAATAATATAAAAGCCAACAATAATTTCTTCCTTGATAAAGGCAAGTTAAATAAATATATTTACATTTTAACAGTACTTAAGTTATTCCGGTAACATATTGAAATCCATAAAGCCACTACTAAATAAACTTTCTAATTATTTGCCTCCAAGTTATTAAAATGTTTTTAATTTCTTTATGCATAACAAATTCATTCAAGTAAGCTCGTAACATTTCTCAACGACACACACCGCAGTATTACGTACCTATGGAATGTTAGCAGCCCTCCTTTAACGAATCTTTCTTTGCAGTTGTATGCACAACACGAAACAACCATTGTGATTGTGATTAAATAATCAAATACACAAAAATTTGCTTAATAAAATAACCACGCCAGCATACGCACATACGTACAAGCGAAACGCTACAGAAGCTTGCCAAGCGTCACGTGATCACCGGCTTCCAATGTTGGAGCACATGCGCAGTAGACCATTCTCTCTCTATGTATATTATTACTCTATGGTGCAGACGAATGACCCTCGCGCCATGTCCGTCAGTTACGCGGGTATTCTTCCGAATAGCAGAAAAAAGACGGCGCTTTCCTTAAATTATACTCCCGCAAAATTTAAAATCAATTATGATATATGAATCCGAGAGTGATCGCTATAAATAGTATTAACCCTACAGTCAGGGCTGTCCCTAGGGTATGGCGAATCGGGGCGGTCGCCCCGGGCCCCGCGTTAAAAGGGTCCCCGCGCTAAGCAGCTAGATGAAGATTGCTGCTAGGTGTGGACGACACTCATGGTGTTCGGCTGAAAAGGCATTTGTAACTAGCTACTTCTTTGTCATCGTAGATCAGGCTCTCATGTCGCTGACAACCCGTTTCGAACAAATGGAAGAGTACGCAGGTAATTTCGGCTTCCTATAGTGCGAGAATTATACCTTGATGATTTTAGGTTGTGAAGGGGAGCAAATGCTGATCGACCCGGGCCCCGCACCCCCCGAAGCGTGTTATTTGCACCACACCCTTATAATTTTCCCAATTTCATCATTCTAATTCCTTGTTTACCTTCACAAAATAGTTTTTGAAACTTTTGATAAAGGAAGTTCGGCACTAGTTTCACATTTCGTCGAATTCTGCAGATGTTATAATGACGGTGCCACCGTGCTGCAAATTTCAAATGAATATCAGTTTCCATATCTCTATGCAACATTGTGATAAATTAATATATATATATATATATCTTCCAGATGTCGTTTCAGTTTTTATTCAGAGTCGCTTTGAGTGCAGAAGTGATAATCTCGAGGGATATTCCCTTCAGTGAATTTGTCTCGATGGTATTTATTCTCGATTTTGTCAACATCCTTCCACGATACGTATTTCACAGTTTTCCGGTTACAATTTGGATGTACACTTCCATTTATTGTGCAATATTTTAATAAATCTATGTGGTTGTTTTAGATTTTGTTGCTGTAGAATAGCAGAAATGACATGGCGTTTGCATCATTTCTCTAATACTAACGATTCCTGAGATGCGGTCTTATGCTAAAACATAAAATATATTCTAAAATCGATCCCAAGACGCTGTCGCTCATGAAAATAGTATTTCTGTGATTTTCTATTCACTAGAATCAAAACGACCTTTGTAATATTTCTCTACAACAAAGGGTTCTTGAGATACGAAGGGAGAGGGGGCGGGCAGACGGACGGACACTCGAGACATTACAAATAAGATTATAGAGAATAATTGGTTTAAAAAGGGTTTGTAGATTTTAATCACATTAAAAATGGTTTAAAATAATAGAAACCTACAATTAAAATCAATTTTCTGTTGTTAAGAAGCTTTTTTTCGTGGAGGTGTGTTTTACGCCCCACACGACCAAGCACGTAACTGGAACATGCGCGACCACTTTAGGGTTAATATAAATTAACGTGATTTTTAAGAATTTTCTCTAGCGTCGATATCTTTTAGAATGCCACGAGAGGAAGTATTTTTATCGATGCACTTTCTCATGCGAAAGCGTCAAGATAATAATCCGCTGACTTAGTTTAAAAAAAACTGCAATCGACATGTTGGTAACGGAGTAAAGACCCGTGGTGAAAACGAATTTCACCGTTTTCTTTTCAGAAGGGACTACGGGTAAATCAAAAAGTTAAGGCAATTTATTTTTATTAAATCTAGAAAGGTAAAATGTACGAACATTTAGTGTCATTTTTCAACCTAGTCCTCTTGCTTTACCAAACACTTGTTAAATCTGTCCACAAGCTTCTTAATGCCACCTGAGAAGAAAGTTTTCGGTTGTTCCTGCAGCCAAGTATGCACCACTTTTTTAAATATCATAATCATGTAAAAATCGACGCGCACGCAATGCTTTTTTCTGAGAACCAAAAAGGTGACAATCACTTGGGGCGAGGTCTGGATTGTAGGGTGAGTGAGGAAGAATTTCAAATTCAAGCTCTTTAATTGTTTCAATGGTTGCAGCGGCTGAATGTGGTCAAGCATTGTCATGATGCAAAAGAACACCTTTTGACAGCAACCCTCTGCGTTTACTGTGAATAGCACGAACTTGGCGATATTTCAAGTCATCGTGCATGATCAAATACGCAGATCCATAGCTGATGTCTAACATTTCAGTGACAGTAAGCCGTCTGTTTTCTTGTATGAGAGCATTAACTCGATCAACATTGTTTGCTGTTCTTGAACTTGTCGGCTAGGCTGAACATTCTTCGTCAAGCAAACGTGTTATCACTTTTGAACCTTTCCACCCATTCGTACACTTTTCTTCGACTTATACACTTTTCACCATACTGTGCTAACATTCTTCTGTAAAACTCAGAGGGTTTGACCCCGTCTGACCACAAAAAGCTGCTGACAGCACGTTGTTCACTAACGGTACAATCGGAATTAGAGCTGACATGTTTACCCCTCAACTGTTCGAGGCACAATGAGCACTGGTAACTGGGAAGACACGTTTAGACTTGGTTGACTACATAGTAAGTATGATGACCTTGAGATCGCGTTCTGTCATTGTGTATTGTTATATGGAAATTGCCTTTACTTTTTGATTTCCCCTATTTGCGGCGTCGCGCGAGATATGAGGCGATTTAGCCTTAGAAAGATTTCCGAAAGAGAGCGCTTGTTCCCATATATTCTCAGTGTTCGACAAACTCCTCCAGGATGAATTTCTCGTCAAAACGGGGTTAAGAGAAGCCCTCGCAAATTGTTTTGTGGAATAAAAAAATCTGAAACGAAGAATACGAATTAATAAATTTTGATTGTGGCTCGCGTCACCGGTTAGCGAATGAGAGGGCGGCCAATTATCGCTCCAATCCCAAAGTCGCCGACGAATTTGCAAACGTGAGACTGAAGCGACAGCTAGCGTGCAATTCAGTCACTAGAGCACCCTTCCTTCGACCTCGTGTGGAAATACCGATTGTGAAATTTGTTATGTTTATGCCTCGCGATTAGATCGTTGCGCCAATTTCACGCAATTCCAAGAAGTCCGATTCAGTGTTTTCTTTTTTTATTATCAAAGACGCAGTTTTGCGAAACTCTAGTTCTTTCTTACTTCGTTTAAAATCGACAGTCACGTCTGTGATTCTCTCAGATAAAATGAAACTTTTCGTATAATTTTCTACATTGCGGTTCATTAATACAATAAAAACTCGATAATCCGGGTCTCGCTGCTCTGGAGGTGTTTTCGGACCATCGTAGACACATTTCCGTCTTGGAGTTAAAAATTCGCGCTCATGAAACATTCAAGGCCAGTCCAGCGATGAAACGTTTCCTCTGCTGTTTGTCTTTCATATCGGGTTTTATCATCGTGACGCAAACCGATTTGCGCCTCAAATCTACCCAATTTCCCTCTCACAGCGCCCCTTTTCGATTGACCGCTGTCACTCCCCTCCTCCCCCTCCCGTTCCTCCCTCCCCCTCCCCTTCATCCCCCTCCCGTTCCTCCACGCGGGCGCCTCTCCCACCATATAGTATGTATCTGTAATAAAAGAATTTATTATAGAGAAATTTCCGTGTCACCAAAAAGAACTCATTTTGTGCGTATCTCTGCTGTTAAGAGCGAGTGAAGCAGGAGTGGAAAACCTTTTCTATGTCGCGAGCCACATTGATGGTTAGCAATGCTTAGGGAGCCGCATTATTAATTTCATCGGAAATGACCTATATAGTAAATTCGGAGGTATCTTCCAAAAAAATGTCTTATTGAGGTCTTAAGGGTCGACATTTTAATGTTCGAGGTTTTATTATAATGATTTTAATTAGAAACTTTGGCTGAGTTTTACGGATAGTTTTCTCATCAAAGCTTCTTAGACCGGACTTTGCTCGTCCCTGGCGTGAAAGTGTCTTGTCGAACGTCCGATGTCTCACATTCACGCTATGTTTCAAAGGAGCTATGAACAGCCAGTTAACATGCATACATAACAATTCGATCTTCCGGTAGGTTTTAAGCTCACCTAAGTCAAACTGTGCTACCCAAAGCTTTTCTCTTGAAGTTTTCAAACCCAATCCTTCTTTTAATGCATCTGATATGTACATACCTTGCCTCTTCCTTCGTATTTATCTCTTTCTTGACATTATCCTTTCTATTATGACTTTTTCAGTAAACCACTTCCTTTCAAATTTTGATCCATCCATTCATCGGTGGACTGGCCATATAACCTTCCGGTGCAATCACCGGGCCAGTAAGGCAAAGGGCCGGTCTGCTGAAACTTATATATATATTTTTTTTACCAATTAGTCATTCGTTTCCAGAATAAAATTTTTTCACCACTATACTACTTCATTATAAATAAGATTCGATCCAATTTCCTCTAATATTGCGATGGTATGGGGGGCTGGCCGAAATTACCAGGCCTTTTTAGGCCTCTCATTCCGCCCCTGCATCCATTTCTTCTGTCTTTCCTTTATTAAACCTCTTCTCTTTCTCTTCTGCAGTGGTTTTCATACTAGGTTGCGCGCACTAAAGTGGTGCGTGAAAAATAAAAAATGGTGCGCAGTAAAATATAAGGAAATGTCTTTTATTCTATTCTATACTACTATATTATAAAACAGTAACTGCCAAGCATTGCGTATTTTTCTTAAGAACTAAGATAACTTTGAATTACAAATAAAAAGTACGCTACGTTCCTTAATGTTTTCAGTTATTTGTGTATGGTGCGCGAAATGTTTTTTGTTTTAACGGTGGCCCCAGGAAAAATGTTTGTGAACCTCTGCTCTACTCTATTCTAAACTTCCACATGCGTTTTCCAACTAATTTTCTCTGGTCTTCGCCACACCCACTTCTCAAGCACACCTGCTTACATCTTCTTTTCTCGTTGTCCATATCTCGCATCCATATATTGATACACTCCATATCAAGGTTTTCACTTACATCATTTTAATATCTTTATTCAGACTTATCTACTGTCAACAACCCACGTCGTCTAGAGTGAGTTTACTGCATTCATATTGTCTCCTAGAACAGCGGATCCCAAATTACGGCCCTCGGTGCCACAGCCGGTCTGCCACGACTTTAGCTATTTAAGGAAACGATGTAGCATAAAATCAAATTAGGGAATTGAAAAGCAATATCTTTCTTACTTGCCTGTAAATTTCCATAATAGTCAAATTAATTTAAAATAATAGTATTGAAACCCAAAACTTAACCCTTTAGTTCCGTAAAATTATTATTTAATTATATTTTCGGCTGCGTGTGGCCCGCGATGAGTGCGGAAGTAGGCAATGCGGCCCTCGAACTGAAAAGTTTGGCCACCACTGACCTAGAGGAACGGATTTTATCCTTTTCCTTGGTTGAAAGATTTCGCCGAAGACATTTGCTGGATTCCAATGAGCGGTGTATAATTAAATCATCAAAAGTAATTACAAAAAGTGATTCTCTCCTTTTTATTTAAAGGTAATTTCGTTTCGTTGACAGTTTATGCAAATGCGTTAATAAATGTTTTTTGTCAACAAAATATACAATCGTAATAAAAATTTCCCTTGTGCTATGTTTAAATTTTCAAGGATAACATTAACTACACATCAAGAGGTGAAAACAAATATTTTTTAACTTTAAATCAAAATTAAGGAAATTTAGTTTCTAAGAACACTTTTCCAATTCTTTAACTATGAATGATACATTCACTTCCTCGAAAGCGAGGAATCCTTTTAAGAACACGACCCGAGATTCCGGCAGATAAATAAAAGAATGATACACGAGCTTCGTTGGAATCGCCACGCTATGGGATTGGTGCTTAGATCCATGACCCCAAAGGGAAAGCTCGTCTAGTTGGCAGCTTATGCTAGGAAACCTCACGAAATAGACGAAAACTGTTACTATGCGAAATTATACAAGAGAGAAAACGAGGGAAATGAGATTCATGGGAAAGCGGTATCGGTCGATGGAAGCAATAGGCACACATTTCGAGGATGAAATCGATTAAGACGGAAATCCAGATGCATTCTTTTTAGAGTCGAAGATCGGTGAATTTTAACTCTGAGGCAGAGGCGGATCTAGCCGCATGGCTTAGGGGGTAATAGGAAAAATAATGTATTAACTGATACATATTTATGTAAGATGTAAGACGCTTCTTTATAATAAATAAACAGCGCATATTATAATTCGGTTAGATGTTTGCAAAACATTTATATAATGCCAATAGTATTAAAACATGAATTGATGTATTATTTTAATAAAGGTTGATCATCTCCCTTAGAGAGGGGTAATTTACCCCATTGTATCCGCCATTGCACTGAGGGTGGCTGATTTGTAAACGAAATGGTTTTCTAAAGCTCTTTATGGCTAGGGTAGTACTTATCAATTGGCGCACTTGGGTATCTCTCCAATCGGACCCGAGCATTCAGCAAAGTAAGCGGCTTCGTTTGTCCGAATGATATTCGGTCCAAATGAAAGGGTTCTCCTCGTTAACGTGAAAATGGGACATATCACACGGCGTTGTTATACGCGGCGATAAGAAAAGTCCAGCTAATTGCCTAACCATTTAATTGGCACCGATTTCATGCAAAGTATTGGAGCGTATGATCTTTTGGTTCGGCCATGCGAGTGAGATATCCTTGGCAAAAACCACAACGTATTTTCGGTCGAGGAAAATTAGGCAAGGCCGATTCCGGCGAAGGATTCAGCGGTATTCGGCGAAACTCGGTTCCGGGAAGGAGTTTCGGGTGTCTATTATAAATCAATTTCTTTGCCGTCAGCTGATCGGCGATCAGATTAAAAAGTGTTGATAGACATTAGACGGCGGAGATTATTATATAATACCAAGAAAATTGTGTTTTAAATAAGACATGGACAGATATCATAGGACAGACATCGCACCACGAAGAAGCGTCGCAATGCGAAAAACGAAATCCCTTAAGAACTACATGCGCACGCATATCATGCGTTAATTGATACCTGGACCAAGACTCGGCCCAAAAATTCACACGCAGTTAGGACAATTCATAAGCCAAAGTGTAGGGGATACTGGTAGATGTGAGTACCTCTTTTAGCTCTGAAACATGCCTCTTCATTCAAAAACGCGGCAAACCGAAAGCGGCGAGAGCATTTTATTCGGCCCGCGATGCCATCATGAAAGGAAACCGTTAAAAATGTACTAGTACAGATAATTTCGTATTTGTTTGTTAAAATTAGGTCCGGAAAATATTTTATTGTGAACTTTTGACGCTAAAATATCATTAGTCATCGATTTTCACTGATAAATATTCGCATAATTGAATGTCAAATACTATATTACTTGGTCTAAACAAAATCGTAAGGCTGCGATAGGTATTTCGGTCAGAAAGTAACCATCATCTGCTTGATTCTCAGTAAGTGGGAATCGTGTGGATCGCGTTACAACGGCTCCTAGGCATCGAATGTCGAGGACTAAGTTGACGATGGTTTCTTCGTAAGTGACATGCACTTCCGCATCTTGCAACAAACTGGGAAGTCTTGACGCCAAACTGAGTGCCGCGACTGATGGGCGCGAAAACTGGCGCAAGCGTCGTATCCACGAAATAGTCACGTCGTAGGAGCGAAAAAGTCACGATATCATGGCGTCTTAACCGCGAAGCTTCGGTATGCGAGGAATGCCTGGAATTCGTTAAATGCGCTTTTATTATCGATTATAAATCGGCGTACGATACGATAAACGACGGGGAAATTCGTCGCGCTGCCGAGTGACGAGTATTCGGCGACCTTTTTGCCCGAGTTTGGGATTCTGAGAATGGCGGACGGAAAACGGGAGAGCCTCACTCGTCGAATGCTCCTAGGATTGCATCTCTTTGCTCGCTCGCTCATTTTGTGGCTTGGGCTCGGGGACGTTTTCCAATAAACATTTCAGCGCAATTGGTGACGATTAAACGACAGACGTGAAAAGGATGAATCGGTCGTCTCTTCGCGACGCCATCATTCGCGTGTTAGGAGCTGTGGGATGGGCGTTTCGCCGAACGAAAAAAATAACAACTTCGGTCGCGAAATGTCAAATTTAAATAAGATTAAAAGGGACGCTGAGAGTTCGAGAATAATTAAGCAAAAAAACAACATGGCGTTTTAAAGACTCGTTCAATGGAATTTGGAAGATTTGGAGTTGAGCATATTTCTACTCACACGCAGAGATTTACGTCTATAGAGTTTAACTAACGCTTCCAATAGATATTTCTATATCTATAACTACGACCCGCGAGGGCATTTTATGTGGCCCGCAATACCATCATGAAAGCGAACCGTAATATAAAATACAGCTAATTTCATATTTGTAGCTTAAAATTATGGCCGGAAAACATTTTCATGGGATAACATGTTGTTTATTATTGATTTTTGCTAACAGGATCCCTCGCATTATCTCAAATAACTTCAGTTGTGAACTCTAACGTGGCCATTCGAAGCATTTTCATCTGTTAATGCGGCCCGCCTAGGAAGCTGCAACTGCTAATGCGGCCCGCCAAGTAAAATGTTTGCTCACCCCCGTTCTAATTAGTTCTAACGAACACAGTCCACGAGAACTGGTTTGGAGATCCGTTGCCAACGGCTCCGCGCAATCAATTCGGCAAAACAATCCGATACGCGGTCTTTCAATCAGCGGGAAAGAGGATTTTCGACCGCATCAAAAAGGAGAAAAAGGGGTTTTTAATCACGATTGTGTAACGGACGCCCCTCGGATATTTAATTCCGACGAGAAACGGGTCTTTGAATAAAAACAAAGGAACCGTTTTCTCGAAACGAGCCCTTCCTCGAAGGTTCCGATTAAAATTCTCCGCGTACAACTATGTATAGAGGTATCCTCCCACGAACTCCGCCGGCGCCCTGTAATCGCGAATCGGCAACGCCGAAAGAGAAACGCTATTTTTATTTTCACAATACATATAGTTTCGCTTTCAGCGGGAGATAAGAAGAGGCGTCTTTTTTTAGTTTTCCACCTCGTGGATCGCAATTGGAGCCCCTCCTCCTCCACATTTTACGCCTCACTCCCCCCCTCTCTCTGGCAACACCGCAGGCCGTCCTTCGATGATGACACAACCAACCACCTCGAGCGGGCAAAAGAGAGAGGGAAAGAGTCGCTCGTCGACTCCTTTCAGTCTACCGACGAGCGTTGGACGGTACATTCTCGCGGTCTACGGTTTCATTCCGTCTCCCGGCGACAGAGGGGGAGATTGTTGTGTGGCCTCTTTTGTTTTCCCGCACTTCGCCGTCTTCTCTTGCGTGTGAATGGGGCGGGAGGGGGCGAGGACGGGGCGGAGGTCGCCCCTGGGATTCTCCTCTTCCGAGAAGGCGCCGACCACTTGAACGCGCCCTCCGAAGGTCGTCGGTGGAATTCCCGGATGCCCATTCAGGAGCCGGAGGTGAGTCGCTCGCGATAAAAACAAAGCGACGATTTTATGTCAGCGTTCCTCATTGTCGCTAACGGTTTCACTGTGCGCGATCGCTCTACTCGACCACTTTCCTCCGGTTATCTCTTCTTGGGAGCGAAAGGGGTCCTCCGATTCTCACGCGGATCTGAAATCGCCGAGGTTCATTATCGTGGAGGCTCGTTCTCGCGTCCCAGCGTGGAATCCAAGTGCGACGTAGTCTTGCTCTCGCATTCGGGTATCTTTTGCGAAAATGTCGATCTTCGCGTCTAGTCGTCTCGGTTTCGATGCCCGAAGAATCCGGTCGTCGGAAAGTCTTTAATAGGTGTTGTCATCAGCGTTCGTGGAATCGTCGTTAAATTCGAGCCCTCCAGCGTCGGGGAGGGAACCCGACCACTGCGACTAGATTGGGAAAGATGCGACGGAGGACGCCGAGGGCGTCTCGACGTCCGAATCGTGTGCTGTTAATGGTGTGTGGTTTATGTCGAGCGGGTGCACTCGGAGATTTTTTCAAAAGAGTATAATGAACTCGAAAAGTTGGAGAGTTGCAAGAGTTCAACGGTAGCGACGTAATGAGCTGAGCTTGCGATCTGAGATAGAGAGGGAGGAGAGAGAGAGAGGAAGAGGGAGGAGAGAGGGAGGGAGAAAGGTGAAAGAGGGGGAGAAAGAGACCCGCCCTCGCTTAGGTTTTGTCGCGGTAGGAATTTGAGGTGCTCGGTGGGGAAGTGGGACAGCGCAGCTGATGCTAGCGCGTGCGTGTTTTGCGTGCGTTTTCGCCGTCCGAACACGCCTGCGAAAATATTCTCCGCTGAGGGCAACTTCCAGTCGGGATGTCGTGAAAGTCGAGTTGTGGGTCGAATCGAAAAAAATTCCCCAATTCCTAAGTCGAGTTTTTTGTGTGGTTTGTTTCCTTCCGCTCATTAATTCGCTTCTCTAGCATTCCATTTTCGGTACGGCTGCGCTGTAGATTACTAAATCTAAAACACATTGTACTTCTCCCAGAATACCCTTTTCTTGGTACTTTGGAGGTTCCTCGAAGTCCTAGCAGGTATTTTGATGCTGCGTGTCCGAAATGCAATCTTATATTTATAAATTTGGTTTTAAAAAATTATTCGTTCTGTTGGGTCGCTATGTTGGCCATTTATAAATGATTAGTCAGTCAATCTGGATTACAATCGCTTTCTTATCATTTATCTACATTTCGATGCACTTTTACAGCTCCACGACCAATTACGACTTCACATTCAACATTTGGATCACATCTCTCTCGTAACCCTCGCTACCTATCGTTATCTCAGAGTTAATATCGTCACTTTGCAAATTACGGCTTCCCCCCCCCCCCCACTTGCCGTTTTGATTTATTATCGGCGCTTTCAATATTGTCAGTCCTTAACGGATTTCTTTTCGACCGATATGAACTGGAAAGCATTTGGCGTGATCGAGGCCGAGAATTGACTTCTCTCGATGTTTTCTCTTGTCCTGATAGTTCGTACAGCAGTTAAATGAAAGGAGATTTAAATCTACATCTACATGTTACCCTGCAATTCACCTAATTGGTGGGTGGCAGGGGGTGCAATGCACCATGACAAACCTAGAGATTGTCTATCGCAGGTTGAAATTTTCTATTGTGATCTCGTATTGTCCTCGGAAAGAACGAGCCTATATAAAGCTCCGTCCTACAATCGATCTCACGTATCTTATCATCACGGTCGTTTCTACCTATATACGTTGGTGCTTCAATTATTCCTACAACCTCGTCTTTTAGACATTCCGATCTATATTTCTCCAGAAGCCGCAACCTTGAGTGCAATCTACGATCCTCCACTGGTACCCAGTTCAAATCCCTCAATAATGAAGTGTCGCTTTCCTTATGTTCGTACTTTTGTTTTACAAATCTGGCTGCTCTGCGCTGAACTCTTTCTAATTGAATTATATGTCCCTTCTCGTACGGATCCCATATGCATGAGGCGTATTCCACTTGAGGTCTAACCAGTGATAAGTAACATGTTTCGCGTACTTTTTCTGTGTTGTTCCGTAATATTCTACCTATGAAAGCCAGTTTCTTGTTGGCCGCGGCTGTAACTCGACGAATGTGCATGCCCCAGGAAAGATATCGACAAATGATTACTCCTAAATATTTTACATACTCGGCTGCTTCAATATTTATTCCATCTATTTTATACTCGAAACCTACTTCTATGTTCTTACTTTTCCAGAAAGTAACTGCGGCACATTTAGTGTAATTAATTTCAATTTGCCATTCTTTGCATCACGTTGAAATGGCTCTTAAGTTTGATATCATTCACATAGATTAAGAAACGTAGAGGGCCCAATCAGAGCAATGCACAAAACGTTGACGCTGCCAGCGAACGCGCGGAAAAAACGAAGACGGCATAAGTTGCCGTTACTAGGGAAAGGAATGAAAGTTAAAAACTCCAGCCAAAAAACAAGTAGTAATAGCCCGATGCATTTCGCCCACTAAGTGGGCATCTTCAAAGGCGACGTTCCCTCGACAGCGACCAAAGCCGAAGGAACGTCGCCTTTGAAGATGCCCACTTAGTGGGCGAAATGCATCGGGCTATTACTACTTGTTTTTTGGCTGGAGTTTTTAACTTTCATTCAGTTTACGCCAAAAAGTTTTTTGAGCCATCTTTGAATACTAGGGAAAGGGTTAAAGATGATTAGATCCTTCTATTTTATGTATATTTGATGCGAGAAGTTGGATATTTATTTCTCGAATAATCACCGAGCTCCTTGCGAATAGCCACGCTTGGAAATGACGGTGCTTCTCTGCGTCACAGGTCGACACACTTAAGCGCCAGACTGAATCGATTGTCATTTGTTCATTTGGCGGTCACTTACCAAGCGGCCCGGCAATTACGACGGTGTTCCGTAACGAGACTTAGAAACTTAGAAGGAATCGGATGAAAAGTTTTCGAATTTTTTAACGCGCATAACTTTACCGCGAATGACCGAAAGGCAATTGTCTTACAGAGGACGTCGTTCACGAACATAGGATCGCTTTTCCAGCGGATTTCATTGCTACGTTGACTTTTAGAGGGAGAGCAATCCATTATTGAAGAATAAAGATTCATTATCTCAAGTATAAACGGAACAGAGGTCGGTTTTATATTAGAAAACGAGCGAAATAAATAAAAATAATTTTTATAAGTAAACCTACGGGTTTGTTTTAGGGCAGGAGAGCACTCGCCCTGTCGAAGACGATTGCAGCTTTCGAAGGTTTCGCGACAGACATCGGTCGCACGCAGGACGCAATTTTGATGGACTGTTTATTATGAGAGAAAGGCGTGTCTGGGGGCCATAAAGTTCCGGCGCCCCTTTTCCACGGCCGAGGGGGCGGCGTGTGCCTTGGGGGGGGGGGAGGGGGGTGAAAAGCGGCGACGCATGTCCCTCTTCAGACTGCTGCCTCCTCTACCGGCATAATATATATGTACTCTTCTTCTCTTCGCGGCGGTTTTAGCCTTTTCTACGTGCGCCCTATCAGACATAATAGAATTGCCTCTATCATTATTCACTTGTTCCCCATGGCTTAATCTCGCTTCCTGTCCCTCTCCCATCTGCGTCCACATTGCTACGCCGATTGAGGATTCAAGATGGAGAGAGAGGGAGAGACATGTAGAAGGAGAGAGCATTCTCTCCGTTCCTCCCTTCATCCCGACTTTCGAATGTTTTATCGTTCGATAATCGTCTCTTTGTTCGATGACGTCCTACATTTAAGTACCAAATAAAGTAAACGGCAGAGCGCAGGGAGAGTCTCGCTTATTCCATACATTTTAATGGGTTTAAAAGTACTGAAGGATTTTTCTCTTTGTGAAGCGTTTTCGCATGATTGTCGCAAGAGATCTTAATCCTTAGCGTGAGGCCAAAACTGAAAAAAAAGAAATTTTTTTGGACTCGGATGAAAGATATCATTTTAAGAGTAATAATTGGAGAGTGAATAAGAAAATGTCAGCTGACCGAGGAGCGTGGAATTCAAACTCACACTGGCAATGGCATTGTCAAACTAGGAATCCGTTTTTATTCCTTCAAAATAAATTGATTGGATTCTTCGTAGATTTGTCTTGCTAGCGCTAACTAACTTCCTGGATTTCTTTATTTTCCAACGACATTAATTTTTGAGAGCGGAAGAGGACCCTTTACCGCTGCAAATAATGCCACAGATAGCTTTATTTTGTTTTTGCACGTAATTCATCGCTGTTAATGTAAAATAACACTTTTTTCCGTGCCGTGGCGCTGTATTCCTCTATACCTTTTTGAGTCATAAATGTTTTTATGTAGCAAATATCAAGCTGTGTGTTAGATATAGAGAAATATTTTGCGCTGTTTATAGAGGAACACTTCATCAGCAGCCATTTCCAGTTGAGGTTGTGAGAGTTGTTTGGAGATGCATTCATTCGCAGCTCATCCGTGAAGCAAAGGGCCTAAAGGAGGTAAGAGCAACTGTAAATATCACCTGCTTTGTCTGTGACGTGCTTAAACACGCACGCGTGATCGTCTCATCTCTCCCTTCTTCCGCGCAATTGATTCTGTCGCATTTCTCCGCAATTTTCTCATCCTCATCGTGCTAGCGTTCGCATAATTTCACATAAAGTATATTTTTTAGTAATTTTATTCTAGTTTTCATCTTCATTTCACTTAAACTGGATTTATTTCGCATGCTAATGGGTCGGTCACAAAATTCACGAATTCCGGGATCGATTTATTTCTCTATCACGGAATCCGATTTCATCGTTTCGAGTGGGAGTCGAACCCGAGCACCGCAAATGCGAGCGATCGGTCGAGCGATCGGTCGACGCCCTCTTTCTTCTTCTCCCTCGTCATCTCCCAGCGACTGGTTCTTCCTCTCGACCGCCGTTCGATCCTCGCCTCGGCCAAGGACATCCATTGCCCAGCTCGACGCGCGAATCCACCTTCTCATACCATTCGCCCGATCCGCATTCTTCGATTCAATCTCGACATCGTCGCTCCCACCAGGCAGTTTCGATTTTTCGGACTCTATAATTGTATCTTCCTAGAATGAAGAATCCAACAAAGAGATGAATTGAATTTTCTATTTCCTCCATCGGAAGATAGGGACGGAGTATACGGCGAATTGATATTTTGGAATCAAGATTCGCTTGTATTTTAAATTAGCCCATTTGAGTCTTCCTCTTTGTCACATACGCGTCCCACGGAATCCTTCGAATGCCAGCCGCGAAGTACCGAAATCTGCAGGGCGTAAAAAGAAACGCCGATCGGATACTCGTGCTATTCCAAAGAGGTTTGTCAGAGAAACACGGACGTAAGAGACTCAAATGGCTATTGACCACTTCCCGTTCACTAGCGGAATGTTTTTAAAAGAAATATGCGATACCGTAGAAAATAGGCCTCGGCAATTCCTTTTTCAGCCAACTTCCGCGAATGTTGTAAAATATTCGCGATGCGTACGACCGGAGAACGAGACAATAGTCGCGAGCGTTGTTTACCTGTTTAAACCTCCGCTTCTGGATCGATTGTCATTTCACGCACGTGGAAGATCTCGAACCTGCTCGGAAGGTCTCCTCTCCCTCTCGCCGCTCGTCAACCCCCGCCTTCCTCTACTACCCCTTCCATCCCCTCCTCTTTCCTCCCCCTCTTCCCCTTCTCTCCTTCCCCCTCTCCCCTCTCCCAACACCTACACCCTATCCTGCTTCTTCATTACGAGCGCTCCTTTCATCGGCACTTTCATATTCTCCGTTTGCGTGGGCGGTCCTTTTCATTCGGTCCAAGTGAAGATGTTCGCATTTTGGCGCTGCTGCATTTCGGTCGTAAAGTTTTAATGCTTCGGAGGTCGTCGAAATATTTTTTCGGATCCGTGTTGTTGTATCGTCATTCCGTCTGGATGTCTTTCGTGACCGAGTGACTCGCTAATCTTTTATTCATCTCCCTGTAAGATGGGAAGCATTGTTGTACGCGTGTTTTTTTAGGAAGGCCCTCTACGAGATGCGCACCATTTCTGAATTCGAAAGTGTGACATTTCCGGCTTCGTCCATTGTATTCCCTCCAGGGGGAGAGAGAGAGGACCAGCGAAAATTTGCATCTTCGCGGGATTCGCATGCGTATGGCAGATATTTACGAGATCGATTCGGAAAAGGCGAAGGCATTCGATAGTATCTATTTTTAGAATCATCCAAAAGGAAATGGTGATATTTTCTATCGAAGGCCCTTAAAATATAAATTGTTTACCAAATGATAAATGTTAACTCAAATATATAACGGTTTATTTAGTAACACGCTGGCACTAATTGGATACTTTCCAGTGAAATGTTTTGAGGACTGAACCTAAAGAAGACGGTCGTTCATTAAATTCGATACTTGTAATTGGATATTTTATGTAGCGTTATAGTCATAAACGACCTTTCCATTTGAGAAACATTTTACATTTTGTTGCCTTATTTTGGTTACTCGATTATAACAAGATGTTCCGTATTTAATGTTGTGTTTATTTCTAGAAGCTATATTCACCACAATATCGTTTGCGATTTATCTTCGCAGTTTGTCTCGTTGTAGTGCCTAATTAACACTGGAAAACATCTTCATTATAATTTAAACCGCGTCAACGTTAGTTCGGTTCATAGCCTTAGAGCTTTAAGCTTTAATTGTACATTTGGAAACTCAACAAATGGGCTTATTTTGGAAACATACGAATGCAACGTAGAGGGCCTTTTCATTCAGATTGGCAAATTCATGAAGTCAGACGAAACATTTGAGAAGCTAAAGGAACGATTGTTTCCTCGAGTATTTATCAAGAGAGGCCCCAAAGCGGACTTACTAAAATTCTGTGGAGCATCCTTCAAGAATGAGAGTAGTATTCATTTCATTTAGCGACGACAGTAGTGAAGCATCGCCGCAAATCGAGATAATATAGAATATTGTGACGTTATACTATTCCTATCCGCTATCTATCAATCTATCTATCTATCCATAGAAGTAGATTCGAGGCAATGCGAACGAGATGAAGATCTCGAGGGAGATTTATTTCCCACTGCGCAAATCTGGGCGAAAATAAAAGAAATGCCGTTTATGGGAGAGCGAATTCTTTTCTGGACACGTGATTCACTGGTGAAACCCATCATCTTTTAGATTTGGGCGAAAAGACGTTCTTGCGAGAAAGAGAGATGCTCGGGAGACTCATTGAGGAAGTCCTTTCATCTTTCCAAATAATACTTCAAGGGAAAGAGAGAAGCGTCTTTCGCCGCCGACTCTCTCGAACCAGCGTCGTCTCTGTCATTTCCGCCCGACGGACAACCTCCCCCCCCCCGCCCCCATCCCCCCCCGCCCCCATTCCTCCCACCCCCATTCCCCCCACCCCATTCCCCCCACTTCCATTCCTCCCGCTCCCATTCCCCCCCGCTCCCATTCCCCCCACCCCCATCCCCCCATACCGCTCTTCCTAGGCCAGTCCCGTAAACCTATTCATCTTTTATGGGGGACTGTCAAAATCTTTGTTTTTTTAAAATTCTTTGTAATTGACTGAATTACTCCCTGTGAATATTTTTTTGTTAAATCGTCTTCATTATGCAAAAAATATATTTAAAATGACTCTTTTAAATATCTCGCGAAAACGGCATCCTGGTTGGAGAGAGATTAGTGAGGGGTACGTGACGTCATCGCATGCCACTCGTTTAAACGTACTACGACCGTACTGAAAGCACGCGGTTTTGCTACTTCGTCCTGTTGCTTTTCCTGATATTGTAGCTAAAATGGAGAATATGGAAGTTAAGAAGGGTTATAAGTTTTGTCTGGTACCTCAGTGCTTAAATACAACGATTAAGACCCCGAGAAAATTGTTCTTCACGCTACCGAGCTCCTTGGGAAGAAATAAGAAGCGGAGAATATTGTGGTTGCAAGGCATGAGGAGATACGCATCTGATATATCGGAACGTACAACTGCATTTGTCTGCGAAGATCATTTTAATCTAAGCACTAGTTTTATGTATGTACGTAATTTTATTGCTTCGTATTTTAGTTTATGACTTATGTCGGCATTACATTGACATGATGCATATATTTCTGGAGAACGATGTTGAAAGAGTAAATTATATTTTTGTTTCACAGATTAGCATTTATATTTTAACAAAACCTCCATAATGTAATATATCTATTCTAAATACGTAAGATCAAACTTACGGAAATCGTTGGGCTATGGGTTTATTAAGCAAATAATTACTGTTGCAGTGCATATATTTAAGTACCAAGTTTTTAAGCAAATACTTTTACAAATGTTACATATTAAGTTAGTTCTGTAATTTAAATATTTTAATAAATTTGTTCCCATAATATCGACGACAGCATGGTATTTTGAAAGACCATGTTTTGCTAAATAAGGGCAGTCATGACACTCCACAGACGTTACTAAATCTTCTTCGTCTACAACTACACTCACTTCATAACCTCTTCATCTTATTCTGTGTTCAGGGCAAATCTTGCCTTTAACAATACAAATTTTTCCTTCTCGCTTCAGTTTAACAAATCCAACAGCATTACTAACATAGTCTTTCCTCATTGACCTCCAAGGGAGTAAAAAGTCATAAAAGCAACGATGAAATTCGCGACATATACAAAAGAGACATGCAATTATGACAAACACTTCTACACTTTTTCTTTTCACAAGTATAGATAATAATTAAGGCACATAGACAGTTAAAACAAAAAACTTCACCACATTTCCTACAGACAAGACACACGAAAACTAAATTTATTCACATTAATTTTGTATAATATTTGTCAATATTTGACCTGATTCTGTAAAGGCAGATGATGGTGATTATTCACCGAAACCGGTCGTGTTTTACTTAATATATTTTGTGAAAATTAGCAAAAGTTTAATATTAATAAAAAATACTATCTAGCATTGTTCATGTTATTTTATTGTGAAATTCCACCAAGTCTCGGCCTCGTCCATTAACTTTTGTATACTTATCTAACTATATTTTACTTACTAGATACTAGGACAGCATGGGAAACTAGAGTTGTTTTATTCATTTAATATGGGAAAGGTGTTTTAAGACGTCAATCTATCTTTTACATATCTTCTGCGTTTCAGTCGAAATAATAGCACTATTATAATAACTGAAAATAAAAGCGCTACATCGAACTCGTTTTATCAATTAAATGTAATACAAACCTATCCGCCTTCGCTCCACGCATTTCAACATCTGAATATTGCTCCCTACGACTTCCAATGTTCTGCAAACGCATGTACGAATCAACGTTGGGCAAGTTATTAGATCTGGCTACACAAAACCCTTCAAATGCCATTTTGCAAAACACAAAGCGAAATAAATGCCGGAAGGTGCAGTATTTCTACCAATATTTCTTCTAAGACAGCTTATAGAGGAAAACAACAGAATTATGTCTTTCAAGCTACTACTTCTATATCGGCACAATGGCTTCTAGCACGGCTAGAATCGGCTAACATGCTTGTGGCATGTACTGACGTCACTAAACACTCGGCAAACAGCGGCTACCAATCGGATATGATCGGGTTCGGCATTAACTCGTCCGTTTTAAATAGCTTTTTTATAAATATCGGTTAAAAATTTAACGGAAAACCTTTATATTTGCCTATAACTATACTCATACAATACAACTTCATAAAATTTTCGGTAATTCCCGATATTTGACAGTCCCCCATTATCCCATTGCAACCACCTTCCTCTCAGGAATCCAGCAGCTCCCAGCACTGATTTTTTCGGTATTCTCCCTTCCTATCCCTCTCCCCCCTTCTCCTCTCCCCTCTCCCTCCCCCTTCTCAGTTCGTCACCCTCCGTTACGCTAATGTATCATCGTGTCCTATACGACCCGTCGTGGATTTCCCTTGCACGCTCCTGCGTCTTCTCTCCCACTTTCCCTTCCGTTGCGTCTTATCTGCCGACATTTCCTTTCCCTCCTCCCCTGCCCTCCCGGTCGCAGTTCGCTCCCGTTCCCCACGCTTCGTCTCCTTCTTCCTTTCCCGTGTTTCACTCGGAGAGCGAGCGAGTGGGTTATGGAAGGTGGGAATGAAGGCCTCGCCCGGGGCCGGCCCCCCTTCGGCCATGCGTGTCTCCTTACAACTTCCGGAGGACGATGTCTTCGCCTTTAACTGAGCTATAGTCCAGAAACACGGTTTTCCTTCTATAATTGCGACGCCGAGGGAAATCGGGGTTTTATTTTTTTATTTGCGATCCGACGTTCTTTTGTTCGTCGGTTTGGAATTCGAATTCGAGGATTTTTTTGTGCTCGTAGGAACGATTTGAGTTCTCTGCGGAACAACGACCTGTTCCCTTCAGCACGTCATTCGAGGGATTCTTTATCTATCGCGCCGATTTTAATTCAAAGTGATGTGCGTTTGTCTCTCTCGGCGCTTACGATTCGCGTGAGATATTGTTGCAGAGGAAAACGCCGCCTCGAGTGTCCAAAGATTCGGAGATAATTTTACTCCAAATTTCAAATTATTTTGTGTTCCCGTGAAATGGGATTCTTAGATATTGATGCGATCCATTTATGATTTGTTGGAATATTGCACTCATTTAACTTCCTTTTTAAAGAAATACATGTTAAATTATTATGTCGATTTATATAAAGTGGTTTAATGTATCTATTAACACATTTTTTCGATCCCGTTTACTTAGTGCGACTTTTCTCGCCATTTCGTCCGAATTCTCGCCCCAATTGTTGCGATATCAGTTTTGATCTCGGTCGCAATAAAGAGTTCGATACTTTGGGAGCGGATGTCTGTACCGCTATCGAAACGTTCTGATTCGTCAGAAAGTTCAATGTTCATTCGAAATTTAACGTATCTTTGCGTGACAGATGAACTTATTTAAAAAATAATTAGAGCTGTAATAGTTAGAAATGATGCGTGGAATTTTATCATTCTAGGAGCGAAGAGAATTTCACGATTCGTGATCTCCGCTACCCTTAATTTAAAAAGTTTTCCTTAACTTGCAGGAAGGGAACTTGAAATGGCGAGTCTGTTTCTCGAATGAGGCTGCTAGACTTTCGTCGGAAGGCTTATAGCGCGCGAATGGACCAGAAACGGAATCCGCTATTTGCCTCCCTTTTGCCTTTACTGCTAGACGTGAAGCAGCTTTGTCACGCACTATGAAATACGTTTCTGCTGCGAGGTTTGACGGATGCTATTTCCACGCATTTCGTTTCGAGTTTAAGTGCGGACGTAATTCGAATTCGATTAGGAAGAGAAGAGAGATTGCTGGCGTCTCTTACTTATTTTATCTCTTTGTCTGGAGCGGGGTTCTCAAAAACGTGGCCCGCATGCGGCTCATAATCTCAACAAGTTGCTATATTTTTGCGGTTATTGGGCGAAAGAGGAAGCGTAATCGAGTGAAAAAGAGACGATAAACAACAGGATGACCCAAACGGAACTTACGATGCCTACTTTCCACTTAATTATTTATTTAATACTTTAATAGCTTTAAAATCACCGCGGAAGAGTTGGTCTTTCTGTTCTCCAATTTCATAATTTATCGTTATAAAATATTACAAGTTTCTCCTTACGTAGTATAGGGGAACGTATTATTTTCATGAAAAAAATCGATTTCGAGATTTCAACGGAAATACACGTTTTGAGGCTCCCTGAACACGTTTTGACCATTTTCTCGATGATGTCTGTGTGTGTGTGTATCTGTTTTTTGTGAGTGCTATAACTCAAACAATATTAATCAGGCGAACGCGAAATTTTATATTTGATATTTTTGTTAAAGTCAAAAGAACATTAGTTTTTGGTAAAAATCGGTCAACCGGAAGTGGGTGTTTACTCTTGTCGCATCAGTTTTTTTAAATATTTGCTTTAATATTTGATTAATGTAAAAAAGTAGTGGAATAAACACTGTAGGAAATTTAATTATCTGCAACCTTTGTTTGAAACATTTTCCCCTCTAACGCATTGTTTAAGAGATATCTTAGAAACTAATTTCTTAGCGGCCACCACTACGCCACCTACCGATGACTATTGTAAACATTTTACGCTTAGTTACGTAACCCTCCCTTTTATTTTCTGAATTGTTCGGAGCTTTGTGGCCATATCCAATATCAGAAGGCTACGGTTTGAGTTTATTTCAGTTCTTGGTTGTCTTTAAAATTTCCACGCAGTTCCTTAAAATATTCATTATCATTTAACGTATTTGGAATTTTTAGAAATGCATATTACAGGTATGGAGAAAGTAATGTGGTGGCCACATCAGATCTTTTATAGAGATTTGAGTGATTGCAATAAGCGTATTTCACGATTGATAAAGGTTAGGGAGCTTAGCTAACTTCTATAGAGTAATTATATTATGTAAAGTAATGTGGCACTCCTAATTATGTCATGTAAACCATTTATATCATTTTTTTATTTTCTTTGCTATTATGTCCTAAATACAAAATTTCATGAACATCCGCCCCGTAGTTTCTGAAACATGCGGACGGACAGACGGACACGACCTGACCATAAGGCGTTTTTTTTTTTGCTTTTTCTAAAGAATGCCTAAAAATTTTTCCAGTACGTATTTATGCGAAATTTGAAGAAATACGATAAAAATTGGAATTTCTATTCCTTTCTTCATAGAATAGTACAAATCTCGCTCCGATATTACAATTCTAAGATATTTTAATGGGCAAGAGAAAATTACCCTGCACGATGCATTTCACATTTGTCATATAAATGACGTGGGACTCGAACCCGGGACTTTTGATCTTTGGAACAAAAACTATCCTCCGGAGCTCGGCCTCAGTAACAAGAGATTTTCACCAAGTGTCATGAAAATCGGTCTATTGGTTGAAAAGTTAATAGGGTGGACAGACAGACACAGTTAAGTAGGCTAAAGTGGGCTTAATATAGCAATTTAGGAATCGTAAGATTGATTGATACATACTACATATATCGTTTGGAGTCGTGTGCTTTTAATTTTCAACAAAGTGCTCAGGCTCATTACTGTGACATGCGGCTGACTATGATTATTTATGTGGCCCCCGTGCGATTTGAATATCAGACCTCTGATCTAGAGAGTCGCGCAAATTTTTCATTCTCGAGAAGTAATTAAGAATGTGCTTGGAGTTATACTGTCGTATTTGTTAATGGCAATGGTGGAAGCTGGGGAATTCGACTCTTTTGTTTTTATTCCTATTATGTATTTATTTTAATACGATTGCTGCATTTTCATAAGGAAAGCAAACCTCCCAGTACGTGTTGACAGAGGGCAACTTCAATAGGCGTCTTATTTGCGTTTGTTTTGCTAAAACATTTATTTCCTTACTCCTAAAGTACATTATTCATTTTAGCTCGCTCAAGGACATAAACGTTGAACAAATAGAGCGGCACTCTGTGTAACATGAACACTTCGAGCAGTCGCCATAACGATGCGAATTACTTGGACAACTTGTAAACTTGAACAGATTTTTTCTCTAGAGTTGCGGGGAACCGATATGATGCTCAACTAAGGAAAACGTGCAACCACATGGTTGTTTTTTTTAAGTGCGTCTTATAACTCTGTCGGAATGAAGATGGAAGACTCAATTGTCACTAACTCCTCTCTCATGGGCTTTACGTTTCATTTGCCATCGAGTATAAATTTGGAGTTGGTTCGAAGGAGAGAGAGAGAGAGAGAGAGTATTGAAGCTGATGAACCATCAACATCAAAAAGAATAAGATTCTAACATGTCGACGACGGTGGATTAGTCCTAATGGGGATACAACTGTAAAAAACGTGCCGATTACTCTATCGCTAGGAGGTGTGGAAACGAATACATTCACTGGAAATTCGTTATAATAAATACATCATAATAATTAAAGACGTTACTATTTTAATAATATTACCGTCAAATGCTTTGATTTTCGTAACAAACGCGAAAAGAAATGTGACAGCAAGTAAAAAAAAAGAAATATGGTAGGGAAACACTTTTTAGCGCATATATGCGAAAATGCATCTCACTTCTCCCAGATATAACTCTGAAACTATTGATCCTAGAGAAAAAATGAATTGATTTTTTTTTCTTTAGAGAATTTTATTCTATTTAAAGTTTATAATAAGTGTTTTTGCTCTAAAACCAGCTTTAAACGAGATTTGTGCGAAAAACAGTTTTTGGCGACAATTATTTCCAATATGGCGTCTGAAGCTCACCTCGGAGGAGGGGGAAAACTTAGTATGTTAATAAGGACTTTGAAATTGACCGATTCAAATTTTTTCAGCTTTCTCGGAATTAATGCCTTTTTAACCGGTTTTTATGTCTCTGCCGACTGGCCTAAGAATGTCATTCTTCATCGCGAGAGTTTTGACTTCTTCACTTTCCATCTTGGAAGTCATTTGTGATCTTGGTGGTCTTTAGCTATGAAACGGTCAAATAAAGATGCTCGATTTAATTGCAAAGTAGCCGTCCTCAGCTGCAAATCACCGACCGTTGTTATTTAGAGAGGACGGTTTGTTTCAGGTTGAAATGAAAAGTGGCTCATCCGATGATGAGTTATTGCTGCGGGAGTTCGATTCAAATCTGCACGGTGAGTTAGAAGAAGAATCACTTTTGAGTTCGTTACAAAATATTCACATGCGTTCTTTCGATAGGTTTCTCTGCTGTGGAATCTTATCCAAAAGTCGTTTTTTATTTCATTTTAACGAAGAAAATATAAAGTAGGATAATTGATTTAACTGTGTTAATAAAGAATATCTTCTAAAAAAAACTTTAAATAATTGCGAAGCCACCAGCGTTTCCGTCTAGACAAAAAGGAGAAATCGAAATCTTTAGGCTTTGAGAAATGCCGTCCTTGGTCGTTCAAGATGAAGGTGAACGAGCCTAAACGCGCGACTTATTCGCGTCTTTTTTGCTCTTTTTAAGTTTTTCATTTCACGGCCAGCCATTGCGACAGTGCGAAGCGCGGGCGAAAACATCAGCCAAGACGAAAGTTGATCGAAGACGCAGGAATTTCGTACGCTCATAGTCGTTTCATTTTATAAACGCCCTTATGTTTTCGCTCTGCCTGTCCGCGTAATCAATTAAATTAAAATGGGACGGAAACGGTAAGAGATGTAATACTGACATTTTCAGGGTGCGCACGTGATCTGTGATGCCATTTATTATGCTGTCAAAGAATTTTTTTGGAGAAACCGGTGGATGGAAGGAAAATTTTAAAATGAAGAACCTTTATTTGGAGGAATGGGAGAGCGTAAGGTGGACCCTTTTTAGTATTGAAGTATTTTCATATCATAAACCAATAGCCATTAGATTATAAACATAGCATGCGTAAGAGTGTGATTATACTTTTTGAATTAATCATTGAATAAACAGCTTCATGTCATATAATTATATTACTACGTTTACAAAGAAATTTAAGTTTACAATTATAAATAAAACTCGATAAATAAAAACGTGCTTTTTCATATTGCGTCAGCTAATGAAGCTCGCATTTTTTTAAGCCGATCTTTTTTTACGACCTGCTAATTCCCTCTTGTCTACGTGCAAGGGGTTGTGCAATGAATAGCTGGTCAGTTTCAAAAGTTTAGGAATAAAGGTGACTTCCTCCTATTATATAATGAATTCGTGCACTCAAATAAACGTGAAAAACATTTACAGTTTTCCAGAAGAAAATTTATCTTGTAAATATTTATAACAGTTTAGTTTACTTTATCTCATTATATCTATCAAGGACGCTCGAATTTGAAAATTTTGAAATAAAAAAAACAATTGCTGATTCACCTCTTACAATGGGTATCTTAGAGGTAGTGCAATGAATAGCCGGGTAGGAAGGGAGGAGAGAAACCCGGTGCCGGTTTTTAGCCTACTTTAAGGAAGAGCACCAAGGGGGCCAACGGCTTGACGTCCCTTCCGAAGGACGGATTGTTGATTTGAGCGCGCTCCCTATTTCGCTCGTCCTCGTCTCCTTAGTTCCAACACGCACAAATAGGGGCTGGATGTCCTCGGAAAAAATTATTAAGGATTCGAACCGGTTGTCGATTTTTAGCAGACCATGGCCGGGGCCAACACTCGAACCACCACACCACCGGCTACCCAGAAAACAATAAGGGCACGAAATGAGATTTTATATCCCGCGCTGATGATCGTCGCCTGAATCCCACGGAAGGTGCTGCCACCTTACAGGAACTCACGAAGTGACGCATGGGGGAGGGATAAAGCAATCTATTTTAAAATGCATTCAAATTATTCACCTCCCCCAACAGTCACACTCGATGCGGTGACTGGAGATTTTTTCTAAAGACTGTGACACGGGGATGAAAACAAAAGCATGATGGTTGCTCCAGGAGTAGTAAATCAGACAAACCCGAGCGTGATTCCCCTCTTCACGAATCGTCGAGTCTTTCTCCCTCTCTCCACCTTCCTCTCTTTCTCTTTGTCCTCTTCCTCTAGTCTCTCTCCGAGGATCTATTTCTGAACATTTAACCATTGTCTAATGCGTTGGCAGTGGCTGAAGAGTTAGACGCGCGGCTCCTTTCCCTTGGAGAAACCCCCTTCCACTTCATCCATCGCTCGAGATAGTCATCCATTGGATCTCGTTTTTTTATGGATTTGTGTTTCGTCTTGTATCTGTCGGTTGGCTTACACTTGTCTTTGGTTTATGTATATAATTTTTGTATTAATGATCGATGACCGCTGTATTCCTTGATCGCTAAACGACAAAGAAATATTTCTGAATTGCCAAGCGTTTTCCTGTTGATTTTTTGCCTTTCCCGCCCCTATGTATGTATACAGTAGAGTTGTCCCGAGCCACTTACATTCTTCCGAAGGGATATTCCTTCATATTTCATAGTCATTTATACCTCCGTTTAGTCTTGACATCATATAAGAAAATATTCGATTTCTTATTGTCTTGATTTTAACGTAGAAATTAACGAGGGAAAAAGCGAATGAGATATGCTCTTGAATGAGAGAGCTCTGATAGAGTTTATTTGTTGTGTTTTTCAATTTTGAAGCACTGATAAACAATCCATTTCTCAATCATCCGAATGTAAGAACAGGAATACGTTCTTTTCCTATATTACGAGGAACAGAGAGAGGGAGAGAGAGATAGAAGAATAGAGAGAGTTATATAGATAGATATTAGATAGATATGCGTCTTTATTTGGTCCAGATTGAGACTAAACAGTCTCTTCTTCCATCTAACCCATTGTCAATTACAAACTCTATGAAAGTAACAAAGAATAAAAATAAAATAAAAGATTACATAAAATAAAGTACTACATAAAGTTAGAATTTTAGGAAATGAAAATAAATGGAGATTTGTAGGAAAAACTAGTTATAGTTAAAGTACTAATCCCTAGGAAAAGCCCCACTCCAGGAAAACACCCACACAGGAAGGGGAGTGTGAAAAACTTGTGTAACCTACTGATAGCAATATTTATAGATTGAGAGGATCATGAAAGATAAGTAAGAGAGGGATAGAGAGAGAGAGAGTGGGACAGAAATAGAGAGAGAGAAAGAGGAATAGAGAAAGAGGGATTGATTGATTTGGTCTTTATTTGGGGCGAGATTGAGACTAGAAAGTCCCATCTTCCACCTAACCCCTCGTCGTGATACATATAGTAATACATAAAACATTAACAATGTAAATACAGGTAAAAATAAAAATACAAGTATTTGAAAAGAAAAGATGTGATTTTGTGGGAAAAAATATGAACTGCTGAGTAATGGAATCCATGTAAAAACCCACTGCAGGAAAACACCCACACAAGAAGGGGGGTGTGAAAAACCTGCGAAACCTACTGAGATTCACTAAAGACATCACATAATGTTAAGTGTTAAAATCATAAAGAGATAAAAAAATAGGGAGGGAGAAGGAGAGAGAATGAGGGACAGGGAAAGGGAGGACAGTGAGAGGGAGAACAGGGAGAGGGAGGGACAGGGAGATGGACGGACAGGGATATATATATATATATATATATATATATATATATATATATATATATATATATATATATATATATATAGAGAGAGAGAGAGGGAGACAGGTAGAAACCGCTGAGTTGCATTCAAAGACCTGACGTCATTCACCCATGAGTCCTATAAAGAGGTCATTAATCGTAAAGATGAAAATTCTTCTGGTAAAAGGTTCACCAAGAGAGGGAGGCTCTTGCAGAGAGGGAGAGGTTTTTTCGGTCCGATGACGCAACTCCCTCTCTCTCTCAATCTCTCTCTCTCCTTCCTCCCATCTCTCTTTCTCAATCTCTATCTCTCTCAATCTCTCTATTCTCGCTCTCTCTCTCTCTCCTTCCTTCTCTCTCTCTCTCTCCTTCCTTATCTCTATCTCTCTCAATCTCTCTCTCCGTGGTGACTTGCAAAGTGGAACGAGAAGTATAACTCGCTTAACGCCGCAACTGCGAAAAGGCAAAATCGTGATGTGAAGAGAGGCGGCGTTCGCCTATCAAGAGAGTGGGACTCTTGGCGCGGATTCTGAGGAATAGCATCGGCGGCCTCGACGTGGCCTTCGATCGATCTAAAAAATATCGACAAAGTTTCGATCTTCGATATTGTGAACGTAGGATTGGATGCTCAGCTCCAATTTAAAAAAATATTACGTGTGCACGATTATCCGAAGACATTTGACACTTGTGAGACTTTTTAAAACGAATACAGGATTTATGCATTTATAGGAAAATGGACTGTTTTTCACCCCGTTATAATTCGCTCGTTTTTTCGTGAGTCGCTTCTAATCGGCAACAGCGTGGGTAGCATTTGTTTTGAAAATCGCGCCTAGGAGTCTACGCAGGGAAAAATGATATATTTATTCGATTAGAGATTTACTGGAAATTCGCCTCTCTTCATTCGAATTTGCGACGATACATTCGGGGAAGTCTGAAAGGTTTGCTCGCGGTAGTAAATGTAAGGTTTTGTACTTCAGAAGAGAGCGATTTGTCTTTAATCCTCTCTCGGAGCTGCGAGAGAGTCTTCCATCTTCGATCGCTTTGACAAGCGACAGTCTGCATGCGTGGTCCTTCCTCCTACACACTCTCACACACCCTTCCCTATACTATCCGGTATATAGTTCGATTGCTGCGCCCTCTGAGATCGCGAGGAAACGCGTTAGCATGAGCCAACCGCGGCACGGGCGCTTCCGAAGCGTGTAAGCTTATTTTGTTCCTCCGGGGGCAGTCTAATCGCCAACCACCACACAAGCCCCTCCTTCCCATCCTCCCCATCCCCCCTTCCTCTCCCTCCTTCCCATCCTCCCCATCCCCCCTTCCTCTCCCTCCTTCCCATCCTCCCCATCCCCCCTTTTCCTCCTCCCCATCCCCCTTCCCCCTCCACCCGCGGGTGTGCGCACGTGAGCGAAAGGGGGAGACGCGAGGGTGTTGAATGCGTGCGCCGACCGCTATAACCTGGCTGTGAGAGCTCTCCGAAGGCATTTTATGTAGCCCGAGGGCGATAATTGCGTCGATCTTTTTTCCTCTCTGCAGTCCATTGGTTTTCACAATGGATTTCATTTCACGAGTGGAACGTCTTGGCGTTCTATTCCGAGACATATTGTTGAATTCGCTGTCTTCGTTATTTGGCGATGCAACTCGACTTTATGTTATTTAAAATAAAACTTATTTGTTTCGCCATAACTTTGTGGAATTGCATAATTAAAATGATAGATAATTTTGGGATTTTTTACAAAATGATTCTTATTTTCGTTTATTTTAATTATGCAATATATTTAAAATTTTCAGCCAATAATGAAGAGTGATATTCTAAGAAATACGCTTTCTACTATTTGCAATTGCTCCGTGTTAAATTATTAATTTTTCTCCGATACCAGTGAATGGCTACCTTTCGAAGTCGAATGGATGAAATTATAAAAAGGAAACAAAGGCGAAATAGCTAGGAATCAAATATATCAAAGTTCCTCGAGCCACGATGCAAATGTTTACTTTGAGAATCTCTTTTGCGTATCGAGATTGTTTTAAAAATATACCGTGTCATTTGCGATTTTTTAAAATACTTGAGGGTAATCCTAATTGGGGGTTTTTGTATGAATCGTTTATCTGTAAATCCCGAATAGGAATATATTACATCTAAACTTGACTATCCCAGTGAAATAGGATGATGCTTGAGCGTCATGGCGGGCTGGTTGGATTTGATCCGTCCTTTAAAATGGCCTCGAATGTTTTGTATTTTAAATTAATTTTACTAATCATTTTGTTTTGGCAAGAATTCCAAACTCCACTCACTAGCGCTGTGGACGTGCATTAAATTTCGCGATTTTCATCAGTCTGCGCTTTGAATTCGCCCCGTTCTAATACAGGTCCCTCGAATGCTCTTAGATAGGTACGTACAGCGTGATCCCACTTGTTCTTTTTCTCCCCCTTGTTCTCCCACCCTTGTTTTCCCCCCTTGTTCTCCCCCCTTGTTTCCCCCCCTTGTTCTTCTCTCCCCTTGTTCTTCCCTCCCCTTGTTCTCCCCCCATATGCTCTTCCCTCCACTTGTTCTCCCCCCTCCCCCTTCCAGAATGCGACCATTAGGAGCGTAAAGGAGCATCCGGTCCGAACTCTTTGAACTGTGCATCCTTTATAAGCTCTCTGCATGGGCGATGAGCCATTGTTTCTACCGCCAGAGTTAACAGTTCATTTTAACCGGATACAATTAACCGGAGGAAAAATCTTACAAATTCATCTGATTCACAAATGAAGTAAGCTCTTCTGTAACCGAATGAGGGAACCTTGTCGAGAAATATTTGTTTTCCTTTTCTTCTTTTTCGATATCCTTGGAGATATTTGTAAATAGCGATTCTGAAATGTTACTTCACAATTTCAGAAAGTTAGAAATCGAGCATTTATAATTGCGCCTCTTAAATTAATTATGAATCTTTCGGGTTATTCAAATTCGAAAAAGTCTGCAATTCGAGGATGTGTAATCCTCGGTTTGCATTATATCTGATGGAAAGTTTATTCATTTATATCAACATAAAGAGTTTTTTTATCCATACGGCGCCAATTGGAATCGCGCGCTGTAAATTGCGAAATGTTATCATACGCTCCAATTCGTGCACCTCGTACAAATAAACTCGCCCAATTAAAGATTTTCATGTTTAATACAGTGTTTATTTTCTTGATATGCTTTAGTTTCACTTTTTTGATCGGGAATTGCCGTGATTTTGTTAAAAGGGGTCCTATATTTATAATGCAGATGTAAATTAAAAGAAGGAATGTAGCAGACTCTTTATGGACGAAAGACTACCTATGCGACACGAATTCGAGCGATTCTTACTAAATGAACTATTCATGAATTGTTTCTTCTCAAAGCACTGAACTTCATCACGCTGTAAAATAAAAGAGGTCACTCCGTCTAAATTTCTGATAAATTAGTCATTAATCTTTCAGCTCTCCTCCATCGCCATCTACTCTGCTTCTCACTCTACCATTCTCCCTCCCTTCTCTCTACCTCCCTTCTCTCTACCTCCCTTCTCTCTACCTCCCTTCTCTATCCCTCCCTTCTCTCTACCTCCCTTCTCTCTACCTCCCTTCTCTCTACCTCCCTTCTCTCTACCTCCCTTCTCCCTCCCTCCTCTCTACCTCCCTTCTCTATCCCTCCCCTCCTCTCTACCTCCCTTCTCTCTATCTCCCTTCTCTCTCTCTCCCTCCTTCACCGCTGGCTCTAAATAGCGACTTGCTCCTTTGGCGGTCTTTAAAGCGATATTATTTATTACCTTTCCTTTTACTACGATACTTCTCTTCCCTTCGCATTGCTCATTTTGTTTCCTCTCGCTTTCCAGCACTTCCGCTGCACTTCTCTTTTTTGTGAAAGTATAATTTTCCGTTTGCGATCTCAAATTGTTTCTCCTTACATCCTCCATTGGCTTTTATTCTATTCGCAATTTGCATTTAGTTTGCGACTCCTTTTGAGAAGAATAATGATGATGACATAAGGAGTATGAAATCCCATGCTTTTGTAACTATTTCTTCGCTTTCTTCCTTTGCCATCAGTTTAAATCGCCTTCTCCGACGTCTTCCATTCTCTCTGTATTCATCCTACGTTCGTTCGCTTTCCTATCATTCCCTTTCTCTGTTCCTCTTTGGGCACGATTTGACATCCGCCTCTCTCATCTACTCCCTCCGTTAGTTTCCTCTCCACTCACTACGTGGCGCGCGCGCTCCATCACACTCACTCTTAATGGTTTTCGTTTAACACATCGCCTTATCTCCTCATCCTCCTCATATCCAGCTTTCGGACCAAATTTATTAATGAGGGACCCTCGGACGATCTTGGCCGCTCCAAAGAGATTGGGGGAGGGCCAATTGATTTCCGCTCCATCACCGAGGAATGCTCTTCGTCCTTCGCGGAGAGATCTCGTGCAAGGGCCCTCACATCGCGGATGGTCTTTTTTCTCTCCCTCTCCATCTTCGTCAGGGAAAGGTGGTTCGCGTATTTCTCTTATTAACGGAGTCAGCCTTCGAGTAGGATGAAATTACGCCATCGCACTGAAATAGGTCCACAAGGAAAATGGAATCCGTCCCGTCGGCTTGTATTGCGTTCGAGCGTTTATCTTCAAATTTGAATCCATCGTATCGTATTTTCGACGGTAAGAATCAGAAAAGTCTTCGTTGGATTCAGTTACGGTCTATCATTCTTCGTAAATTACCTTTCCGTATCTTGCCTACGTAAGCTCCTTGTACAAACGACTGTGAACGAAGACATTTTTTTAAAGGATAAAATTGGGAAACAAAAGTTTGAAATAGTTAAGATCTGTATAATGAAGTTTATTTTTTCTCGAAGAAATGTTATTGTCTCTCCAAAAGGTTGTTCAAAATTGTAAAAGTGAATTTTTCTTGGCCTTTGTCAATATAATTTCCATCACTTTTACTTATTCGCAAATTCTTAACCAATATGCGTCTGGTGAATAAATCAACAACCTGTCGCTCAAGACTTTCCAATTTAAAATAAATGAAGTAATGGAATGTAATTTAAATATGTGCGTGTGTATTTTTAAGGTCAATTTTAATGTACCATTAGAATATTGACTTAAAAATTAATAATAGATAATATTTTGCAATGGAACACATGAAAATTTACATATGTAATTATTTTTGTATAAGATAAATGAAGTTGGTAGTGGTTTGAGTGAGGGTAAAATTTGGAAACGAGAAAATTTGCAACCAATGATAAACAGTACTCATCATGAGATTTAGTTATAATCAATAATATTTTAAAATTTTCACTGGAACATATTAGGGAGAAACATTTAAATGCCTTTAATATATAAGCTCTATTCAGATGTTTTCTTTTGATTTGGCGAAAGACGGCTTATGAAATTTCACGAGAAATTGGCATTATCCTCCCTTGCCCACACGTCAACCTCTCCGCTTCTTGGATCGTAATCATCTCCTTTTCCACGCGTAATATACGACGCTTTAAACTATGTCGTTATTTTGATTGTAGCAGTAAAACTTCACAACCTCTCACTCTTCGGCTAGTTGAGATTTTTGTTTCGATTTTATTTTCCGATATCTTTTCGAATCCAGATCGGAATAGAAAACGGATGAGCATACATATATATTCCAAGGCTTCGTTTCGATCAACCTCGGGCTGCGTTCGAAATGCGAAGGAGGCGTCTAATTTGACGTAAATGAAACGGCGCCAACCCCCACTCCACTCAATCTCCATTTCCCCTCAATTCCACCCCCTCCCATTAAGCCCCACCCTCCCCCGACGCCCTGTTACTCTTCATCTCCTGCCGAGACTGCCCTGCGGTGACCTTCAGCTCCTGCGCGAGTATTCCAGGCCTGCTATCCTTCACCTCTGCCCTGCCTTCTTGCCGTGAAAGGGGTTCATCCCCCCCACCTCCGCCCTCTCTTCGCCTCCGCCACCACTCTTACCTTTTTTCCTCCCGACATCTCTCCTCCCTCCTTTTCTCCTTGCTTTCTGAGCACTTACGCACATTCCCATTCTCTCCCTCCTTACCTCTCCCCCTCCTTACCTCTCTCCCTCCTTACCTCTCTCTCTCTCTCTCCCCACCCCTCTCCCTCCTTTCCTCTCCCCCTCCCAACCCTCTCTCTCTCTTCCCCTTCCAACCCCCTCTCTCTCCCCCTCCCAACCGCCTCTCTCTTCCCCTCCAAACCCCCTCTCTCTCTCCCCCTCCAAACCCCCTCTCTCTCTCCCCCTCCCAACCCCCCTCTCTCCCCCCCCTCCCAACCCCCCTCTCTCCCCCTCCCCCGATTTAAAAATTTATCCACTCGGTCCCTCTTTCCTCATTCCCTTCATCCCTACCTCTCCATCCCTCCACTCTTTTCTCGTTATTTCCGCCGAGAGATTCCCACCATCAATCCCTCCAATATCTCTCTCTCCCTCTCGTATCTTTGTGATCCACTTTCCGCTCCATCCTTTCTCCCCATCCTATTTTTTCCTCTTTAATGCGCCTTCTTTCTGTTTGCGCTTCATATTATCTTAAAGTGATGGTTGTGCGTTTCGCCCTTTCAATGGCCCCGACATCTGGAAAATAGAAAGATTACCGCCCGTTAAAAATTGTCCTTCCAAGGTCCCATGCTTTGCCCTTCTCCTCCAATCCCTCCTTCCATTGCCTCCCCCTCTCCCTACCCCCTCTCTCCATTCTCCAGTAATATTTCGATCCCTCTGGCTCTGCGTTTTTTCCTCTCTCTCCCTTTCTCAACCTCTCTCTCTTTCTCTCCCTTTCTCCACCTCTCTCTCCCTCCCTCTCTCCCCCTCCCTCTCTCCCCCTCCCTCTCACTCCCCCTCCCTCTCACTCCCCTTCCCTCTCACTCCCCCTCCCTCTCTCTCCCCCTCCCTCTCTCTCCCCCTCCCTCTCCCCCCCTCCCTCTCTCTCCCCCTCCCTCTCTCTCCCCCTCCCTCTCTCTCCCCCTCCCTCTCTCTCCCCCTCCCTCTCTCCCCCCTCTATCTCTCCCTCTCTATCTCTCCCTCTCTATCTCCCCCTTTCTTTCTCCCCCTCTCTTTCTCCTCTCTTTCTCCCCCTCTTTCTCTCCCTCATATCATCACTCCACTCCATTATTTTCTTATCCATTATCCTCCTTTCACCTTCCTCCCTCCGACTCGTTACTTTTCCCTCCCTCTTTCCCACACTATTTCCTCCCATTCCCGCTCTCCCTCCCTCTCCTCTTCCTCTCCTCCATTCTCTTTCTGAAATGGAAAATTTTCAGCGATGTTTCTCATCTCATGGATGAAGTGATGCTAGTTCCTTTTATATAAATGATCTCTGCACTTCATATCGTCCACTTTCCGTTGTGTCTGTCTCTTTTTTTTCTCTCCTTCCATTTCGACTTCCTCCTTTCTCTCCTCCATATGCGAACGTATCTCCTTGCCTGCCATTGACTTTCCTCTCCGACATCACCTCATATTCGCCGGTAATGAGTTTTGTGTCCATTTATTTTTTCACCATTGCACGACTGGCATTCTTTTCTTTCCTGTCGCGTTAACATGCTTGCTCTTTGCATTTCGGCGTCCCTGAATGTTTGATCCAGTTTCCAGAACAGAACTTTGTCGAAACACGTGTTGAATTTCTTCTTCGCGGCGATTAAGACCATAAAATTAAAAGGAGACTCTCGCTGCGAATGAAAAGGAAGGAAAGAATACATCCGTAAAAGAGAGAATGTGAAGCCTTTGTAGGACCAAAACATGTGACAGTCGTCTCTCCTCCTTTCTTCGCGTGTTCTTAGACCATTCACCGGAAGCCGCTATCGCATCTCGCAATCGATTAGTACCTCCTTGCGTAATCTTTCCATTTCAGACTTATTCGGTGTTACCGCGAAGGAACAATGATTTTTTTATGTTGTTGATATGCGTCACGAAATTTTATTTAATGATTCAATCGCAGTCGCAGCAAGTTATAAGGAAAATTTTCTCAAACGGCAATATCGCATTTAAGGCGACCCGTAACTTTTAGTTAAATATAAGGGAATATGAGAGTTTTCATGGGATTGCCTCATGGAATACAGAAGCCCTTACTACTTTTAGTATAATGGATAGTTTTCTTAATACGATTTCTATGGTAACAGTATATAGCTATTATTTTTCCTTCTTCTTCTTCATCTAAAGGCTAAGCCTTGTCGCTGCAACCATGATTTCCATGGTTGCTACCCTCGGGATATCCAATAGGATATTTAATGGAGTGGTTTCCTGTTGCCTTCTCCATCCTATGCCGTTGACTATCAAAATAGTTCCTCCGCCTTTAGGGGCAGTTTCCCACCCCAAGGGCAAGAGGGTGCCCTACCCCTCCACCTTCTCATCCGCCCCTAAATAGGCCGTTGGCACTTGGTAGAGGGGACTCCTTATGTTATTCTAAATACCGGTGCGTCTTAGATGTTGTTGTCGAACTCACGCCGTTTTTTCTTAGAAAGAGCTATAGACAGGAAGAGTGGCGCGTAAGACGATTTTGGTTGCCACGCAACAGAAAAATTGTTAAATGACCGCTTCCTTGAAAATTTTCTATTTATAAACACAATATGAAAGACTATTTCTTACGAAATTGCAATTATGTTGATAATTAAAAAACTTACTGATGGTGAATTTTAGTCCGAAAACGAGATCCCTGTTGCTCCATAATTGTCGTTCGGCCATAAAAGATCTGGAGCGATAGTCCTTTTATTAGGTGAAAAATTAAATATTATATAACCAATCTGCCGTTTTCTGCGCTCTAAGCCAGAGAATATATGATCTTAGTTAAACCATTATTTCTTTTTGGATGTATTTTAAATTGTCACGTAGGTTAGACAAGGAAAGCCAATTTTTGTAATTTTGGCACGCGAGTAAAAAACGATTTGCTACCCTTTTCCCAAGGCTAATGGAAGTGTTGAGAAAAATAGGGATGGATTGGAGAGATAGGCGTTTAATCTAGAATTGATACATGAATCAGGCTGCACGGATAAGGAAGAGTAGCGGAGGGATAATGATGTAGAGCAGTGGTTTTCAACCTAGGTTCAGCAGAGGCCTCTCGGGTGCTCCGCTAAAGGGTCTTGGGAATTTCGCAAATGTTTATTGAAAATTTATATTTTACAACTTGCACCCATCATAACAGATTTACAATTTTTTAGCGCGTCAAAACGACCTCTACCTTCTAATTGACACACATTCGGGTATGATAATTTTTTTTATGCACGTGCATATATATATATATATATATATATATATATATATATATATATATATATATATATATATATATATATATATAACTTTTAAAAAGATATTGTGGTTCCGTGGAAACTTGGGTTTGCAAAAGGGTTCTGCGTCCGAAAAAGATTGAAAAGCATTGATATAGGGGGTCTCCAACCAGTCGATCACGATCGACCGGTCGATATTTGGCCCTTCTAAAGTCGATCGCGGAGTCTTCCCTCAGCGCTATTACTTTTTATTGAATCAAGTGAGAAATGTTGAACCGATATAGATTTCGACTATGGTTGGTAGAAATTTTTATAGTTCGTTAGTGAATGTAGCTTTGAAAGTAAAGTCAATACTTGGCCCAACATATTTATTTAAGTAAACGTTTTCTTGCATGAATGGAATCAAGACAAAACATCTCACCAGCTTAACAGACAAAAATCTGAGTGGCAGTATTTGAGTTGCAGTATCAACTTACACACCAGAGTTTTCCAGTATTGTAGAAAATATGCAGTGACAGAGCTCATTAATTCAATGAATAATGCTTCATAACGTACGATTTTTCTGTTGCTATTGAAGAAATTTTATTGTAAATAAAATATTCTCTTGTTCAGCACGAAAACTTCGAGTTTTATTCCGGTCTGACTCAAATAAAAAGTTATTTGCTATCGAATTAGCGGTGCATGTTAAGCAGGACATGTTATGACGCTGGTTTCTATGGTTCTAAGTTTGGGATAAATTTGCTCAACAGCATTTTTCGCACAATGGTCCACATAGACATAGGTACGCCTCTGGGTCGATCCTCGGTAAATTTACATGTGAAAAGTAGATCTTGGGTGCTGAAATGTTGGAGACCCCTGGTATAGAGCAACGCTGGAAAGAAGGGTAGGACAGGATTGCTTCCTCTCTCCATCATTTCTAAAGAAGCTAAAAGAACTCAATATGCCGTATGAATAAGAAGAGGAAAGCATAATCGATTTACTCCTCGCAGGTACACAACAGGCAATCAACCACTCAAATCTCATACGCACACAAAATTCAGAGAAACTAACTAGAGGCACAAGTAAGGAAGGAAGGAGATTAATCCTCGCCAAGGGACAAATAGTCGCACGTCAAGTGTTTTTATCACACACGCAGGAACGCACAAAGCTACTAAAAATAAACAGGGTCTATGGGAAGTTATTCCACGGCAATAACCCTCCAAGCTCACATCAAACGTTCACACACACACAAGCGTAAACTAACAAAAAACAATGAGTCCAAACCAGGACTAATGCAGGCTTGATTACTTATGTTGACCGGAAATGTTTCAGTATGTGTTAGTCATTCCAAGCAATTCGCATACCATAAATACCATTTGTAATTCGTAGTTTATCAATGATAGAAAAAAATTGGAAAACAAATTAATTATCAGGTTTAAAATTCTAAAAGCAATGTAAAAATCTCTTTCTCACGTTATATTTTGCATGCATTTTTCTAAATAAACGAATTTAATAAATTTTACTGTTTGTACGCTAATATGTATGAATCCGCTGTCTATTGCTGAAGGGCAGTCGAGTGGAAAAGAAATTTAACGAATTTGTTCACTCGTCTATGGGAATAACTTTGAAACAGAAAAAATTCTGCTATGACCGGGAATCGAACCCGGGTCTTCCACTTGCCGGGCGGATATTCTACCACTGAACTACCTTCAAAGTTATTCCCAAATGACAACTTATGCCATTCTGCATAGTTTCCTATTATTCCATCAATTTCTGGCTTTGGCAATCTCACCATTGGAGAGGGAGGGGTTTTCTTTGACGTTCTCTTGGAGAACGTCCGTTGGGGCTGGTTGATACTAGCTTGGCTAGCCCGGACCCAACTAAGAAAAACACCCGCGTTCAGAAACAGGAAAGATTATCTGCTAAGATAGTTCAGTGGTAGAATATCCGCCCGGCAAGTGGAAGACCCGGGTTCGATTCCCGTTCATAGCAGAATGTTTTTCTGTTTCAAAATTATTCCCAAATGACAATTTATGCCATTATGCATAGTTTCCTATTATTCCATCAATTTCCCACTAGTCTATGGTCAAAGCGAGTTCGGTAATAATCCGATAAAATGCGGTTTAAAACGCAAAACCGCTATTTTTAGTATAAATTCAAGAAAATACGATAAACTATCAAAATTCTGTGATAAAAATTAGAATTTACATTCTGTTCCCCTTAAAACAGTACAAACATTGCTCCGATATCACAATTTTATGATATTTTAAAGTATTAAAGAAAACATCTCTGACGATGGATTTGAGATTTTCTATGTAAAACAATCAGGGAAAAAGTTCCTGGAATCGAACCCGGGACTTCAATCATCGCAAAATAAAATATAGCCCGGAGGTGGGTCCTGGCAGCACGAGCCTCATACCAAGTTTCATGAAAATCAGTCCATTGGTACAAAAGTTGTTAGTAGGGGACACACACACAGACAGGACCATTTCATAAGGCTGTTTTCTTCGGAAACCATCCTAAAAACTAAAAAAATACCATCCAGGGTTTGCGGGAAATTAATCCTCGTCAGTTACCCACCAGATATGCAACAAACTTTCGTCCATTCACTCACCGACTCACACAAGATATTAAATATTTGGAGAAGATCAATTTGTTTACGGGTGATTGAACCAACGCCATTGACCAATTAATCAAACACCATGCCTCCGTCTTTACACACACTTTTGCGGGAGGTTAATCCAACGCCAGGGATTGTATCAAGCAGCACAAGACACACGTGGGTTTAGGGGTGGTTAGACCTCGTCATGGACCCTAGTCAGAGGAATCACACGCGCAGAGTGTCCTTCCTAGATCGACGCATAAATATTTCGACCACAAAGTGGTCCTTTTCAGCGTCGTCTGAAGAAAAAACAATTGGGTGAGTGAATTGAGTGTTCTTTCCTCTTCTTATTCTGACGGCAGATTGATTCCTTTTAGTTTCTTTGCAAACCATTTTTGTCGTAGTGCTCATAGCATTTTTTCCTCCGTCGTTGTTTAATATTTATGCTGAAGAAACGATAAGTGAGGCATCTGAAGACGTAGATATAGGAGTAAAAGTTGGTGGTAGCTTAGTCAAATCCGATTTGCCAATGCCGAATCATTAGTGAGTAACTCAGAGAAGGGCTGGCAGATACTATTTAGTTCCTTAAATGGAAAGGCAAACGCAATCGGAATGAAAATTAATAGGAAGAAAACTAAGGCCATGAGAGTTACCAAGGGCGAGGAATCACAGGTTAAGCGGCTGAGGAGGATACGGCGGAATATGTGGGATTTTTTACTTACCATTTAGTACGTACGCATGGAGGGGGAGGTTTGAAGTCTGCGTATACAATGCGTATGGAGGGAAGTAGGGGGAGTAAGACCAAGTAGCACGTACGCACGAAAAATATAACAAACTACATATATAGAGGTAGATTGTTGCTAAGTTTTAATATTGAAGTCTTTGAAATTGACACATCAAATTCTGCGATGGAAACCTTCAGTTGACTTGAAATGATTATACTACATCTCAGCATTGGAGTAAATCTACTGTTGTCAAAAACTGCCAATATTAAAAGTATATAAAAAATGAGACTTACTTTTGACTTTTGTTTCCCTCAAATCGGATAAAAATTTCTCACTAATCCGACGAGCTATATACTTTATTGAAATAAATATAAACCTATAAGTATTACTTCTTCAGTTTCAAGACTCTATTTCTATCTCTTAAAATATGGAAAAGTTGTAAATATTGTTACTACCTTAATACATGCTGATGACTGGTGGAGTTGACGGAGTACACTGCGAAACTGGAGCGGAAACAAAAAGTGAGCTGCGTTCGCAAAGATTGCTTCTCAACTAGCTTGCTTTGGAGAAATGTTCCCACCAAATCTAACAGTAAGCCCATCCTCTAAGCATCGAATATGTTTTTACATCCCAAGTGCATTTGAAGTGACCGGTTTATAAATCATCTCGTAAACGGACCTCGAGTTTTCATTACGTTCTGTTATTTCAAGCGGAAGAAGATGATTCAGTATCTCGCTATGCGTCTGTCAATAAACATGGGCATATGCATGTAATATTTTGGATGGGAAATCTGGACAACAATCAGTGGAAGAGAGGAAATAAGGAACGCCTTTTCAGATCACTTTTCTTTCATTTCAATTTGTGTCCATTAACAGACAGCTTGATAAGATCAGTGAGAGTTTTCCGGGGATAGTTTGCCATTCAAGTGTGGTGCCCTAGGCACGCGCCTAGTGCACCTAGTGGTAAATCCGCCCCTATATAAAAGTGTAAGGTGAATCTTTGAAATTTTAGAGTTTATTTCTAGCTATTCATTATTAAAATACGCAGTAGCAAGTATTAGTGTCTTGAGGGCCGCATCGATGGTAACTGCGGGCCACATGCAGCCTGAGGGTCGCCCCTGATCTAGATTGACGGCCCACCGGGAAATTCCCGGTATCCCGGTGGGCCAGTCCCGGCTGTATGTACCTATATATACTATGTATGTATATGAATAATTCGGAAAGTTCGAGACCCTCCCTCATGGTCCCGAGGCATTTGGTCCCCCTACTGTTACGCCGCCGCCCTCTCCCAGCCGACTTTGAATTGGGGCCAACATCCGCGAGTACACTTGAGGCTACATTTTAGAACGCTTAGTTCTTTCGTCTGTTGTCTTTATAAGAGATCATTTTTGGATTTAGGTGACGTGTTTGTAGCATCGTAGACACTCTTAGAAAAACATCGTCTTCTGTGCGTTTGCATGAAATGGTTTCCGTTAATATTTTCTCGATATATATAAATATATATTTATTGAACGTAGATATACATATTCATATTATTTAAATCGACTTGAGCATCCTTATTTGAGATTTGGCATATTTTTAAATTTTCTCTTTGTGTTAATTTGATATGTTATTCCTTTATTTTTCGACTTTACATTGCTTAAATAGATCGCGACATTTTGAAGTTGAGAAAATGACATTCGGTTATTGAAAATTAATTAAAGCATTCTTTGTTTCCGTTGAGTTTTTTCGATGAGAATAATGCATTCTCTGATTCGCGAAAGCGAAACATTAGTACATAACATAACGCTTTCGTTTGACTATTAAATCGCATTCGAATCCCGTATAGGACTGAATCGCTTTGAATAATTCCTCATGCATTATTTAAGTTGCTCGCAGAGCGTCCTTGTGTGAGTCGGCGTGTGTGTGTGTGTGTGTACTTAAATACGCATCGTTTAAATGGCATCTACCAGAGACATAAAACTGTTACCTCAAGTCAATACCTCTCTTGAATCGTTCGATACTATCCGCGAGATGACTTCGCTTAGCCAACTTTGAAAGCTTCCATCGCTGTCCTTAAGCGAAGATAGTCACTCGAAAACACGCGCGTATTTCTATCAAAGAATCAATATTTTTGCACCGGAAAACTTTTGTTGTTGATATTTCGGGCGAAATGTTTCTCGCTCTTTTTTCGGTTGGCCTAAACTAACCAATCATGAATTAGTCGCGATGCGTACTTAAAATAATTACGGAGGAATTTTGACTCACAAAGTAATGTTTCTCTATGTTGACATAATTCATTTCGAAATTATTCTTTCATTCATTGAGCGTTCCGTCATTTGGAAAGAAATAGAAGCAAAATAAAATCGTTTCTCCGCTGAATGAGTGAGGTTCATCGGAACCTCGCAGTCTCTTTTCGATGCCCTTTCCCATCGCCATGGAAACCGGAGCGTCGTCCACACGGCGAATTTGACGTCGGAACTCGGAACCGCGGCGCGAGTGGAATGGGAAAGCAGTTGCCGTGAGAGTGAGAATCTCTCCTCGGGCGTTTACGGTCCCATTCGAGCGCACGTTATAAATTCTCCATCGACTATTCGGTTCTCTATGGTCTCCGAATATGTCTTATATTAGTCCACGTTGGGCCAAACGCGCCTTTAAAAACGCTTTGATACCGTTTCACTGCGCCTTCTTAATTAATTAGGTCCTATTCGGTTCGTGGATTGAGAATCGGCTTATGCTCTCCTGTTTAGTGATTGGCTTCGATGGAGGTAACTCTGAATCCAGCAGCTGTAACGTTTTAAAGTTCCCTCTATAATTTTTATTTTCCCACGATTTTCATTGCAGTACAACCTCTATAATCCGAACTAATTAATGCAAGATCGTGTTCGGTTTATCGAGGTGTTCGGATTACCGGATTCATGTAAAATAACGAGGAAAAAATCTATTATGTATTTAATTTGTGTAAATAAAACGCCAAGTAATGTACTTACAGATCACTAAAATGACTGTGAGATATCCGCATTGATGGGGAGGAAAATTGTACTCTACACTGGGCCGCAGCAGTAGGAATGAGCGACATCGACACGGCGGCCGGCCGTGACGGTATCGCTCTTTCCTTTTAAAACAATGTTCCGAAGAATCGTCTATTTGTCCGCAAGAGGCATTAGTATTCGAAGTATTTTCTTGAAAATTGATGATTTCTTCGATATTCTCTGACAAAGACACGACGATGGCTGCCATATTAATGGCAGTATTAAAATCCTCCCTTTAACGTCCTATCTATTCTTCCAAGTATAACTTATAAAGGGAATTGGTTGTGGCTTCATCACTGTGAGCAAAAACTAATCATATTAAATTAAAAAAAAATATTTTGACTTCAAAGAACTTCAAACCAAGTGAATGAAAGGATTCTCACGATTCGTGAGGAAAAAAGAGATGTTAATGTGAAACGGGCGAAAGTTTTCGACTAATATTTTAAAGTGATTCCCTTAAAAAAATTATTTCGAAACAAGTTAAAAAAAGAACTGCGAAAGATGATTCCGAAAGCGCTTTTTACTTTCTCCGCACAGTGTATGGGAAAGTATTGTTTACCTGAAAAAAAATCAAACTCGAGAGTTCGACGGAAATACATACACGTTTTGTGGTCCCCTGAATACGTTTTAACCATTTTCTCGATGATGGCTGTGTATGTGTTAGGAATTTCGTGGGTGCTCTAACTCAAAAGCTATTAATCAGATCAGCGCGAAATTTTATATTTGACCTTTTTATGAAAGTAACAAGAGTTTATCAGTTTTTGTTAAAAGTCTGTCAAAGATTTAACCTATTTGGAATTTTTAGAAATACGACAGGTATGGAGAGTCATGTGGTTTAATACTTTATCAATGTAAAAAATCATTGGAATAAAAGTTATAGGTAATTTAATTTTCTACGTTTGTTCGAAGCATTTTCGTATATAATGCATATTCTAAGAGATATTTAAAAAATTATATTTTTTAACTGCTGCCACCACACCATCTGGAGGCAACTTTTGTAGACCCTTGACGCTTAGTTACGTCTTAGTAACGCTACTTTCTAGGCTTAATTGATCGAGATTCGTGGCTATATCCAATATCAGAAGGTATGAGTTTATCTGTTCTTTGTAAGGCTTTGGAATTGTTTTCGCAGTTTCCTAAAATATTTATTATCATTTAAGCTATTTGTAATTTTGAGAAATATTACAGGTATGGAGAAAGTCATGGAGTGGTCACATCATATTTTTTTAGAATGACCACGTGAATTCGGAATCTTCGACCTCCTCTTCTACAAAACGTAAAACCAGAAATCGGTCAAAAGTTGTTGAAAACATACCGCAGATAACAGTTGTAAAATGATCTTTATCCCTTTTCAGAAGTAAATTTAATGATTTTACGCTTCGCCTTTATTGTTGTAGCAACGTAAACAAAACAAAACTTAACCACAGTAACGGAGTTTTGATTATCCTGCTAAAAGGCAAGCGGACAGACGGACGGACCCCAAAATGAATATGGCTCATTTCTGCTGTAACTGTCTCGAAAATCTTAGCTTTCCAGTTCTTCTCGTCGCTTCAAAAGTTTTCTCGCGGACAGACTGATGGACGGACGGACAGACTGAAAATATAAGCGATTTAATAAAAAAGCCAATAAAAGTGGGAATGCGTTCCGGACCACCGCTCTCAGACTAACAAGTTCTAAGTTATCCCCCGATTTACTCCGGTTCACTATACGCGTTTCCGCTCGTACGCGATTCTCATCCTTAAGGTCTCTCAGGAAACATTCTTCGATATACGCAACGTTTCTCGATGTCAATGCGAATCATCCCTTAAGTCGGCCACGAAGAGTTGGGTATCTGTTGCGTAATATTGGAATGGATATTTGATCGATTTTATAGCTTTTTCTGAAATGGTTATTTATTTTATCCGAAGCATAAGCGATTCCAATTCAAACATTAGTTTAATTTCCCGAAAATCACGTTCCCCAATGCTCATTTACACAATAATCAGCTAAGTATACAAACCCTGTTCGTCAGCTTGCAATAGGAAATTCTATAAATCGAGAGAATGTCGTCTAATCTTCCATTCTCCCTTTAGGCTACGCATAATTTTAATTTCTCGAATTTAAGACATTTTATTTACGAAGACTGACATTTGGAAAAAATAACTTTTCGAATTCGATTAAATACGGCATCTGCCCCTTCTCGGACATTCGATTCCGGGCGCCGAGAGCGTTCTCCCGGACTCGCGTCCTCCGACGTTTCCCCGGAGTCTCTTCCTCTCGCGCACTCCGCCTCACGAACACCCATATTGCACCCGAGACGCGGTCGGAAGCCGTTCCCATTTGGGCGCGGCTCTGGCTCACGTCTCCTAACGTGAAAAAATGGAAAAGGGTTGGCGCTGGCGCGCGCTAACGTCAAAGTCTTCCCCGTGTTTTTGCGATTCAAATTTCATCGATCGGGATGTTCCACGGATAAATTATTTAGCTGAAATAATTGAATTCCCTCTTGGCTCGAGGCGAAGCGATCGGATAATGCGAGTCATCCGTGAATCCACTGGCGTTTTTTTTATTCATTAGCGTGCCGAGTTAAATTATTTAAAGGCATCGCGGAAGTCTCATCTTTCTCCCCCTTCCCTCCCCTATACTCCCCCAACCCTTTACTCCCCCACCCCTCTACTCCCCCACCCCTCTACTCCCCCACCCCTTTACTCCCCTCACCCCTTTACTTCCCCCACCCCTCTACTCCCCCACCCCTTTACTCCCCACCACTCTACTCCCCACCACTCTACTCCCCTCACCCCTTTACTTCCCCCACCCCTCTACTCCCCCACCCCTTTACTCCCCACCACTCTACTCCCCACCACTCTACTCCCCACCCCTTTACCCCCCACCCCTTTACTCCCCCATCCCTCTACTCCCCCACCCCTTGACTCCCCACCCCTTTACTCCCCCCATCTCTCTACTCCCCCACCCCTTTACTCCCCTCGCCCCTTTACTCCACCACCCATATACCCCTCCACGCCCATGTCCCGGCAACTTCACTTTCGTTACTGTTCATTCAGTTGAGCCCGATTATCCGCATTCCGCATTTCTCTACTCCTTTGTTTTTCACGCTCGTGGTCGTCCAATGATTCATTTTGGCGAAAGTTTCTATAGCGACCTTTTAACCGTGACCCAATAACTTAACAGTCGCATCCTTCTTCGCTAGCGTGTAAATATCGCGTAAACTTCACCCTCGATAAATCTTGTGACGTTTTTCTATGTTCTGTGGATTTTTCTTGGTAGAATTTATTTTTCTCTCTTGTGCCTAGATACTACAACAATACTCCGTTTCAATTTCACGAGGTATGATAATCTCATGTTTATTACTCGAATATAACTAACTATAAATAACCATATGATGCCGTATCACGGTAAAACCCGTCCTAAGGAAAAATATACCTTGTGAAAAAGTACTATTTGTGTTTTATTATGGACTTTATTATTTGAGTCAATCAACGCATTAAATTGCATTTTCTCTCGAATGTCACCTGCAATCAATCAATCAGCATGTTGTTATTCCCTCTCACGAGCGGGCTACTGGAATCGTTTACTTCTATCATTACTTTCAAGCAACTAATACATTACAATAAAGGCCGCAGTCGCAAAAATAACAGTTTTCCTATGCATTACATCGTGTCTAGAAGGCAACGAATGAACTGAAGACTGCAAAGAGTGGGAACATGAACGAACAAAGCGACGAATGTTCGTTCGCGTGCGTCTATGGTCGTTCGTGATAGCGTGCTCGTCCGTGCTCGTTCGCTAAGTGTGGACGCACCTTTAGAGGAATCCCGAGCGCATTCCTGGAAATGACGCTCTTCCAGTAGCGATCGCGTAACTTCTTTTCCCCCTCCTCCCCCCGCCCCACCTTCCCCTCCTCAACCCTCCCTCTTCCACTCTCCTTCCGTAACTTCGCCGTCGACGTGTTTTCCCAAGAACCCCGGCGGAGCGCTGCATTCTGTGCTGGCGCAGGTGCGGCTTCGCCGAGCGTGCGTCGGCGGATATGTACTCGCCCGGTGCAGTCTTACGCGGCGACTTTCCTTCGATAAGAGCCCTCCGATTGAAGATGGTCGTTGGAAATTGGGGAACGACCGCTTAATATTAGTTTAATTTTGAGGTGGTCCTTGCATCCTCGAGTGTTGATCCTATCCTGTAAGAAGATTAGGGGGCTAGGCCCGATGGCCGAATACATTATTGCGGCGATCCTCCTCGAACGCACGAAAGTATTCCGTTGGAGAGGCACCTCGGCATGCCTTTTTCCTCATTGCCCTTCTCAATAGCGCCATCCGATGCCGCGTTCTCATCGACCGGAAAGTGCGTGTGTGCGCGCTCGCAGGAAGATCGGATCCCACGATCTCGGGATTACGTCAGCGAACCGGATTCCGCCTCCGATCCTTTTCACGGAACTATCTATGCATCGCGCACGAACACATGCCATGCACGGCGTTTTCACGCAGTGCCCTGCTTAAGTGCGGAATGGGACAGTTGGGCGCGACCGTTTTGACGCGGGACAATTCGGCGTGACCCTTTAGGCCAGCGGTGCCTAAACTTTTCTAATGGCGGGCCACATCATTGGTTGCGAATCCCTTGGCGGGCCGCATTGGAAGTTGCCAATTCTTCGGCAGGCCGGATTGGAGTTTAAATCGGAAGTTTTTTTATATAATCTGACTAGCCATATCATTGAAAATCAAGTCTAAATCAGGGTTTCATGGCTAACATTTCAATATTCAATGTTTTGTTATAAAAAAATGCATGAATTTGTGTGTTAAATTTTTCGAATCGCTTTTTCGCAATAGCTTTGCAGACCGCACAAAAACCCTTCGCGGGCCGCATCTGACCCGCGGGCCGTAGTTTGGGCACCGCTGCTTTAGGCGATGGGACGATTCGGCGGCGAGAATATTCAGCGGCGGGACGATTCGGCGCCCCTGGTTGGGTTATGTGGTTGGGGGTTTCGTTCGTTCCATTTTCCTCCCCCGGGATGGGTTAAATAGTTGGGGGAGTACTATTATATTTAACTCTTTTCGTGCATTGTAATTTAAAAGTTGTTTTTAAAATACTGCCATTTCATTGAAATATTACCGTCTCAGTATTTAGCCAACTTAGCCAAATTCTACTTAATAGTTGTAATATCGTTCTATTATCACACCATTCCCGTCAAATCGTGCTGGTACTGTGCCGAGCGTAATCCTGCTGAAGCTGAACTGTACCGTCGCCGAATCGTCCCGCGCCGAATCGTCCTGCGCCGAAACGGTCGTGCCGATCTGCCCTATAGCCGCATAAGGGTGCTCCACCGAAGGGAGGTCACCAGATGTAGAGGCGCTGAGAGGGGAGAGGGCGTGTCCATCGTAAAGTTGCGGAGGATGCGTATAGTGTCCAGAAAGCACTCTCGATAATCCCAACAGAAAAATGGCTTTCTGAAAATGAAAATATTTGGGTGTGATTTTATTTTTTTACCGAGCTTCATATAAACTAACTGATTTTAGACTCGGAATTTTGCTTTCAATAGGATAAATGTCGGAAGTCTTTCCTTTTTCTTGATGCGCATTTATCTTGAGAATCGCGAGGAATTTGGGTAAATAAAAGTGTCGTTCATTTATCGAAATCTATCTAGTATAGGTGGGGGAAAAATATTCCTTCCTTAATCCAGATTATTCGTCATGAAAACGTTTAATTCGGGGGGCCGTTTCTGGATTCAGACCCACGATCGTCGCCGATTATGACAGAAGGTGGAAAAACGCTTTTGACATCGAATTCCTGGCCTCTAAAGTCGGTAATCAGCGTGTACTCTTAATTGTGCCACTTTCTTGAATTAATTGCGTTTATTTCGTATGATTTAGTTCCAATCGCCGCTAATTGGAGAGGCGTTTATAAATTCCAATTAAAAAACTCAAAATTCCGTGTCCGCAATCTGCAGTCCAGCGTAAACGACGTTCATTTCCACCACTTTGGTTCGCAACCTCTTGCTGGCGTGGTATTTCATATCGCGATGACAGATTGAGCAACTGCTAAAAAAATAGACCCGCGTGGATCGCGTAGGAAAGACTTTGCCGAGAATTTCTACGTTCCGCTATCATTTGCAAGCACTCGGAGATTGATTTTTTTATCTCCGTTATCTCTGTAAAAGGTGAAAATTTATCAATTTAGAGATTTTCCTAAGAGTTGCATCTTCTTTCTGCGATAGTGTGTTATGTTTACCTTTTTACGAGTAAATCATGGTATAGGTTGCAAAGAATTTCTTTTTTTGTACACTGCGAACATTTTCTTTGGTTCATTAATCTCCGCGATCGGTTCACTTGCGGTCGTGTGTGACCTCGTATCCGAACCTCTCTTCTCCTGATCTCTCCACAAAATAAATGACGTCGTATCCTCTTTGGTCGGGTTGGCGTAATCCCCACGGGTTCACTGTGGAACGCTCTCTTTTCTATGCTCCCGCGACAGAATGGCTTTCAGAAATGGCATATTATCTCCTACAGTGAATGGGAGAGTTTTTTATTTTCTCAGCCCACGTTTCGGACGAAATAGTTCCTTTCACTCAGTCACTGGTAAAGTTACGGCGGGATATCGTCTTTTTTCATGATTATCGTTGTCAAAAATATGTTACAGTTTGGCCATAAGGCCAGGTTGCAGCAGTATGAGGAGAAAGAAGAAATGTAAAGTTAAATATTTACAATTACACAAACATATCAATAGGTTTAACAGTCTTATATGGAATTTTTTATTTCCTCGTTAATATACGAAATTACAAAAACTAAACTAAAATAGCAAAGAGGGGTTATTAACATTAATATTCACCCTTCATACTGCTATTAAAGCCTAATGTAAGCAGAGCCTGGACAATGGTTGGGCGGCGAGGCACCCGCCTATGGGCACAGCACACTTAGGGACAAGACAAATGACAAATATAACTTTAAAGTGTAACCTTTCATAATATAAAGTATATTTTATTCTACCTCTACATCGTAAATAAACTGTTTGTGTTCTGTATACTTTCATTAGGAGGGGAGCGTAATTTTCAAACCTTGTCTATGACGAAAGAATGTCTTCCCCCTACTCTGAATGTAAGGATTTTCAAGGATCTTGGATGGTCTTCGTGGCTACCGAAGCGATCCTAGTGTATATACACCATCCCAAAAGGCTATCCTCTAATTTTCCCACGTAGAATTAATTACTAGATTTTTATAAGTGTACATTAATTTATTGTTTCTCAATATTTTGTTATAATCCTTGCCTTGAAAGGGCCTACGTGCGAAGGGAAAGACTTTTTTAGCAAGATTTTTCCGTTCTTCTAATCCACATTTAGGAATGAATACTTCTCACAGTTACTGCTCTACCTTATTGGCTGCATTTTGTATATATGATCCCAACGATCGAGGTAAATCCGCTTTCTCATCATATCACTCACATCCTTCCACGCTGCTTTGTTTGCTGGCAACTTTTTCTGCATGACGGGCCACATTCGTAATGTAAATGATTCGGAGGGCCGCATTGAAAGTCACGAGGGATCGGCGGGCCGCATGGGTGTTTACATCCGAAGTTATCCAGTGATTTTGCGGTCTCATGTCATTTAAATCATATCTAGATCATTTACTAGTGTTAAATATTCATCAGAAAAGGCTTTGAGGCCAAAATTTTCTGTTAAATTGTACCGATCACTTTTTCATCATGGCTTCGCGGGCCGCATAAAGAGCTCTCGGGAGCCGCATCCGGCCTGCAGGCCGTATTTCGCCGATCCCTGACATGGCAATATATATCCCCGTTAACATGGATATTTTTCTCTGAGATTGTCCCAACCCCAGTTGTTCCACATTTTTAAAACATTCGCGTCTATCTCAGAGTTACTTAATACGAGTCGAGCTGTCGTTCTTTGCACTATCTCAAACTTTTCAGTCTCTCCTGTCTGAATAAGTGTTGAGAAAAAAACTAGTTTTTTGAATTTAACCTTGTGAAGTGCGTTTTTTAAGAATCGCAGCATTGACCACCTGGAACCGTTTATCATTTCATTACTGTTGTGGTATAAAGAAAGAATAATATAATTTACGCTTGTTTTTTGCCGCAATTTCTTTTTCGTTATAATTTCACCATTCATATTTCGTTATTTATTTAATGAATTAGTAAGAATTTAAATGGTATTTTTTCTTAGTAAATGATTCGTATGATCATTTTAAAGAGCGTTTCATTATGTATCTGTATGTGATTGATCGCGTCCCCTGAAAGTTTTCAAGGAATGATTCTTATTACCTTTGATTCGCTTACATTGGTCTCTGCCAACTCGGAGAATTAACTATCAACGAGTATAGGGAAAGGATTTATCATTTGATCCAGTTTAGCAAATTCCCATTACACTTAACGAAATGATGTTTAAGCAAAAAATCTCGTTATCGAGAAAAGAATCTTCTGCGAGTCGCAACTCATGCGGTGTGTGTGTGCGCGCGCGCGTGTGCTTGTGCGTTTTTGTGTGTTTGCGTGTTTGTGCGTGTGTGTATTTGTATTTGTGTGTGTGTGTACAAAGTTACGCTTAAAACTATCAATATATACGTATATATGTCACGGTAAATGTGCGTAGTCCGGTAAATGTGTACATTTCCAGGTAAATGTGCACATTTACCACCAAGTTCGTTAAATGTAAGTATAACGTACTTTTACCGATTGGACTGGGGAAATGTGCACATTAACCTAGACACACTGGTAAATGTGAATAAACGTCGCAACACAGGCCACAACATGGCGGCGTCGCGAACATCTATCGCAGTTGAGAAGTACGGTAAATGTGCGTTGTCCGGTAAATGTGTAAATTTCGTGGTAAATGTGCACAACTAAACTGAATTTGAACATGAAGGCAAATTTTACTCGTCCCCACCGGTTTGGATAGGTGGGTTAGTTGAAGTGTTTTTCGTTCCTCCTCACGTTCACTGTGTTTCCTCCTCGGGTTGGGAAGCGTTCATCTTAATATATACCAGTGGAGCCGAACCCTCGATGATTTTTGTTATAAATTAACTTAATTATTAAAGTGTAGCATTTCTCATTCTTACTTATTTCCACATTTACCAAGGCACATCGGTAAAAGGCACATTTACTGGGAAATGTACGGATAATACGTATTTCTAGAAAGTTAAACTTACATTTACCGAGCTTGGTGGTATATGTGGACATTTACCGGTAAATGTACACATTTCCCAATTACGTACCTTTACCGTAACATATATATTAGTTAAGTTTCTACCGGAAATGACTCCATGGAAGAGCGGCTAATTCTGGTCGTTGAATGGATGGGAATATCTTTATGCGTCATAAACGTCAGCCAAATATAGAAATGGGAACATAAAAGATCCGTAGGCGGCGGTCAGATTCGATTTCAAGGTTTCTCTCTTACTTCTCCCTCTCTCTCTCTCTCTTCCTTCTCTCTCTCTCTCTTCCTTCTCTCTCTCTCTCTTCCTTCTCTCTCTCTCTCTCTCAATGCAATCAACTTTTCGGCACCGTGGAACCTCACTTTCCTCTTAGGATCCAAGCCTTCCGGGGCAGCGCCTTTCCGACCAATCGAAAATTCCTTTCCCCCTTTTTTAATTCGACTTTCACCATTTTCGGATTCCATCAACGCTATGATTGTGTTCGTTTAAAGGTCACTTTTAATTTCCTTCGAAACCATTTTCACTGCAAATCGCAGGCACTCATCGTGTCATCGATTTACAGCAATTGCGCACATCATGGCTGATCATTATTCGTGGCGAGCGTCTCACGCGGAATCTCGCTGTACTATTTTACGTATCGGTCCAGTGTAAGGTTGCCAGATTTTGATTTTGAAGAACATGTATAACATACATATGGAACATACAACTTTGAATTGAATTTTCAGTTTACAAATTTTTTAATTCAAGAAATATTTCTTTTATAACCCTTCATGTTCTCTGACTGATGTCCAGTTATACATAATTTTTACATTTTTCCACTTTTTAGTAATACATTTTTGGAACAGGCAAAAATTCGTTCATGCTTATTGCCTCGTCAGGGTGGTACATGCAATTAGGGTAATTGTTTTGAAACCAATTGGCAGATGGGTTAATTACTTTTAAAAAGAGATATTCAAAAATAAATACGCACTGAATTATATTTAGAGAGTTTACATCAGCATTTTACATTATGAGATGAATTATAAAGATGACATCTTTAATAATACGTAGTTGACCTACATTTAGTAAAGTTTAATTGGAATTTAACATTAATTACAAAAATTAATTGTAATATTTACTTTTAAATTTTACAAATTAATATTTTTCTGAAGATTTTGCATCTCTCTGTAATTGTTCATTTTGAAATACCTACATACTGATAAAACTCGTTGCACGACATATTTAAATTTACTAAACACTGTAAAATTATTCCACTGTAGATATGTTCGGTCTGTTCCTCTCTTGGCTCTTAAGGAGCATTGTTCGCTGGAATACTGAATAATACTCGCAGATTAATAGTAATACTTGTTCGTAAGATTCGATTTTATGGAGAATATCTGACCACTTCACATGACAAAGTTTCTTATTCCAATTTTCCATATTTGACTGGAGGTTTTGCTCAATGATTTTCTTCAGAATTGTCCACTGATTCAACAACAGAGTACTATCATTTACTCCTAGTCCTCTTTCGTTGAGATATGTGCAGGTTTCTTCGAGTTGTTCCCATGTCTGAACTTGAATAAGTGGCATCCATGCAAAAGCGTTCAAGGGCTTCAGAGGTGAAATCCATTTCATAAGACAATGATAACAGGCCTGATAGAACAATTCTACTTCTGACAAGAACTTACTTTTCATGTATTCATAAAACATTATCTCTACAAATAATCGACTTTACACTTAAAGGATTAAAATTTGCTTCCATTCTTTCTTTCACACAATCTGCGGTCTCCTGTAAAATTGTTAATACTTCGACAACACTTTTTTCTCCTCCTTCAATTTGCGTGATTTTCTATTGAAAATACTCAACAGACTGTAAACCAAGTGAAGATGGGCTTCGCTCAATGAATCATTGAAAAATATTTCCAGAATTTTAGGAATGTTTCTTTCAGATAGAATGTATGCTCTCAACGCGTTGTACAGCTTTAGAATGTCGACTGCATTTGATAACGAAAGCCAGCGTATTTTTGAGTGTGAGAAGATTGATTGATATTCAATGCCAACATTATTACAGAAGTCTTTAACACTCTCTGTTAGCACCACAAACAGAAATTAAAGGAATTCTTGTGTGACTTCTGTTTCCTCAGACGACTCTGTAGGACTATGTTGCTCCAGGTTCCAGTTAGCCCATTTTTAACCTTACATTTTAAAATTTAGGATGAGCTACTATATCCCTACTTTGGATTGAGTTGCGAATTTTTATTGTTGAGTGTTACAAGGAGGGAAAGGGTATACTGACACGCATAATGTGAGCACACAAGCTGAGCGGGTTACCATAAAATACAAAGTAAAGCGCTTTTACTATTTTTTTAAATTCAACATCTATGGCGACGTAAATACGGGACATTTCCTATGTCCCGACAGACATTTCCGGGACAAAGGGACAAGACAATGAAATACGGGACAGTCTGGCAACCCTAGTCCAGTGGGATGTGGAACGGTTCCGGAAGAGGTCCCAGAGGAGAGAGAGATCAGAGAGAGAGAATGAAAGGAGTTGGTAAGTAAGAAAGATAGAGATAGAGAGAGGGGGAGGGGGGAGAGGGAGGGAGGGGGAGAGGGAGGGAGAGAGAGGGAGAGAGAGAGAGGGGGGGGGCAGGAAGATCGCGGGAAAAGGTGATCTCTGTGGTCTCTCCAACGTCGCTCGCAGCTACATCTGCCGGTGAAGATGTCTCAGATCCCACGGCGCCGCCTCCTTTTGTGTCGAAACAATTTGAAGAAAGCGTCCGGAAGGAGCGTCGCTGACGCGGCGATGGGTGGGATTTGGCCGTCGAAAGAGGAAATTTGCTGTCGGATGCCATCGGTTGCAACGCATACGTTAGGATCTCTCCATCTCTAAACGGAACTGTCCTTTCGCCTTACACGGAGTCCTGGGAGGTTTTTCTCTTCGTGTGATTTGGAGCTCCAAATGGGCTTCATCTTTTGAGTTAATATTTTCGGCGATTATTTCGCCCAGAGACTTCAAAAAGCGAAAAATTTGTTCGAAGGCAGACTTAAAATTCTACATGCCGAATTCGCATTTTGGCAACCTGTAGTTTCAACTTAAAATATCAAATAAATTTTAAAATGTGCTATGATAACGGACGATGGCTGGGCAAAAATCGAAGCTCGACTTAAATTTACCAGGAAACAAGATATCATTTTAAAATGCTGCAAATAAGATGTTGTTCGATAAAATGGTCGACTCTGTCGACGAATGCAAAGTCTGGAGGTGGAAATTTTCCACAAATCCGTTATGGATAAGATCCGAAAGACGAGTGCGGAAATTTGCATTTTCAAATATTGGAGAATCGGTTGGCGAAGGATTAATATAGAAAATGGGAGGCGTGTGGTGGCGCTCTTATCGAGTTTTTCGTTAAGCACCCCCTGCCATGCCCGCTTGAGTTTCCCGTTTTATTTTTAGAGGTAAAGATCGGATTTTACTTTTCCATCTTTTCGAGTGTTTCCTCACCGGGTTACTTGGAAGTATTCGTGTCCCGAAGAGGATGGAGGTTTCCCGCCGACCCTTACTTACTGAAGTCGTTTGTTTGAGCTCCATACCGTAGCGCCATTTAAGAATGTCGGTTTGCGGTCGCTCGCACAGTCGCCCTTACCAACGGGAATCGAAAACGTGGTCCACTGTCGCGGAGGGCGACTCTTGCGTCTGTCGGCGTGAGTGGAACTCGATACGCATCATGGAGACATGAACTTGGCTATTGGCGCGAATGGGCGACCTAGTTTTATTTGAATTCAGAATGTAAGTCTTCATTCTTATTTGCTTTCCAGTGCCAAATGTTTTGATTTCGAGACAAGTTTTGAAGGTACAGTTGCGCGGCTCATATTCTTAAGCCATTTGTAAATATTCTTTTAGGAAAATATTGTTCCGATTGGCAATGCGTGCAGTAGCTTCGTTAATAAAAATGGATTCTAATGGAATATGACAGTTTTCAGTCCATCTTCATCCGGGATTTGGATAGTATAAGAGGAGAATGTTTTGTTCGGCCATTCTTCTTTTGATGGCAAATGTTTCTGGATTGTGGATAAAAAGCGTTTGAAAGAATAAATTTATTTGAATAGTTTGTTATATCACCCGACGACCTTAATTACGTTGAGAAATGAATGCTCTCGTCTGGGTCTCGGGTCTGGGTCTGGACCCGTTTGCCTCGGCGGCTTCCTGGCCCCGTGTGGACCTCGGCAGCTTTCTGGTCCCGTGTGGACCTCGGCGGCTTTCTGGTTCCGTGTGGGCCTCGGCGGCTTTCTGGTCCCGTGTGGGCCTCGGCGGCTTCCTGGTCCCGTGGGGGCCTCGGCGGCTTCCTGGTCCCGTGTGGGCCTCGGCGGCTTCCTGGTCCCGTGTGGGCCTCGGCGGCTTCCTGGTCCCGTGTGGGCCTCGGCGGCTTCCTGGTCCCGTGTGGATCTCGGCGGCTTTCTGGTCCCGTGTGGACCTCAGCGGCTTTCTGGTCCCGTCTGGGCCTCGGCGGCGGTTTCCTGCTTGACTCTTATTTAAGGAAAACATTAGCTTGTGGCTGAGTTTGAGGGCTCGTTTTTTTATTTTGCATAACATACGTTTAGAACATTGAAATGAAATTATTAAATGGGATTAATTTAAATTCTAACTTTAACGGCAAAGCTTTAATTAAATTAAATTTCAAGTGATAAATAACATATTTAGATATGTAATGAAAACCCTTATATATACAGTTAAACCCCGATTGAGCGCCACCGTTTTGCCATGATTGACATTGGCGTTGGAGCGGGTTTGGCGGTAAATCAAGGTATATGCTTGCTCTATGTCAGGGGTTGCCAACGCGGTGCACGCAAAGGTTCGCTGTGGCGCCCGCTGAGGTTTGTTCAGGATTCCTCCATGAAACTTTTAGCTCTTTTGACTTGAGCGTCCACAGAATCTAGAAAGTGCTCATCTAACAAGATGGGTATACTCCATAAATGGAATACACAGAGATTTCAAAGGCGTTCTTTATGGGAAAGACGTATGAAACGGTATCGAAAGATTGAGCGATTCTTGAATTTTTATCTCCGAAACTATAAGTCGTAATTATGTGGTCTCGCGGGCTATTGTGTAGTGAATACTTGTCTCTATTCGAATAATTTTGTTAATTTATACCCCACAGATCATATAAGAGAATGGGAGAGAAATATATGGATCTTTAATTGTTGCTTGCCGAGAGAACCGTATTAGCGATCGGTGTAAACAAAATATGCGATGTTTTGCTCGGGATTTTCTCGAATTTTTACCTCTGGTATTAAAACTCGTAATTATTTGATCTCGCAAACATTTCTTGTAGTAAATGTTGTTCTCTATCGGAATAAATATTTTAATCTATACTTTACAGATCATATAAGAGCTAGGGATACTTGACGGATGTCACTTAACGAGGTACGAGTGTAAGTTTATTAAAGTAATTATGTAAAGTAATTATGTAAAGTGGAAGTTCTAATCGACGGATTCAGTTCAAAATCACAAATGGGCGATAAATTTTAATAACGATCACTCGCATTTAACCCTTAGTTAGTCGCGTGAAAAAAAGTTCCGTAATTAGTCGTGTGGGATCAATATGACTCCCAAAATGTTTTGCAAATTTTAGGAAGAAAATATTCTTTTATCTTTATCATACTGGAAATAAAGTCACTTTTAGACTATAATCCAATTATTTATTAATAATTTTTCATGAATCATCGATTAAAATAACATTCATAACAAGGAAAATTTTCTTTTCCCCTGTCCCCACAATCATAGCATTTCATTAACATATGCTCTTTGCAAATAAAAGCCCCATAATTGGCACATCTAAATGGCACTTTATTGTCCTTAGTTCTATGGCAAAATTTGCATCTTCCTTTGGAAAGCACTGCTACAAAGGGTCTTCTTCCGCAAGTCCTCCCCCCCCCCCCCCACCCCGTTTAGTGCGAATGCGCTTTCGAAGATCTCTTGGTAAAAACTGACTCTGGGATCTCGAAATTTGTTGCTCTTTCACTAATTCTGTACTTTTAAGAAGTTTCGCCTCTTCATTTCATTTTTAACATTTTGTTTATACAGTATGAAAGCATTGATGGCGGCAATGTTTAAAAAATGAAAAAAAAAACAGCTACTGGCCACCCTTTCGTTCTTCTGCCAACATTATAAATGGCACAGAGCTGATCGCATGTATCCACTCCCCCTTTTCTTGCATTTTACATTGTTATTATTATGGGTTTTCGTGTTTATGGGTGCTGTCGTAAATTTTATCATCATGATGCATGGTTGTTAGTATGACGGATCTGTATTTCACAGGAACACAGGAGACTATTGTGATATCTTCAGTGAAACCAAAAATGCAGCTTCTAACACTCCTGTCTCTTTTTGAAAGAAACTCGGGTGGGATTTCTTTTTTATTTTTACGCAGTGCCGACAAGCGTCAACTTGAACTCCGACAGAAGTGACTTACTTGTTAGCTAAAGGGGCACTTGTGTACCAATTATAAGTGGTGACATTTCTATTCATTCCTTTTATTGGTATAACTAAACGTTTCACCACCTGATCAGGTTTATTACTGGTTGCGTATGGTCCTCCTGGTTGAACACTGCATATATTTCAAATTTCTGTAAATAAAATGTGTTCGCGTCCATTAATACAAAAACCTTTTCAGTGTTTTTGGAATATACTGGCCAAAAAGGGCACCGACCTTTAAAAGGAATCAGTTTCTCGTCAATCGTTACATATTCTGTTGAGATGTAGGCCTTTTCAAAGTTTTATGACAATATTTGAACAAGGTCGCTTATCGGGGAAAGCTTATCAGTTACTTTACGCACTTCTCGGGTTGTAATGTCGTCAAACCTTCTCATCAAGAAAAGAAATCTTTTTGACATCATTGTCAAAGGAAACATTTTGATTCCTGTGCCATCTTTCGCCCACAAATCATTGAAGTTGAGATGAGCAGACTTCAACACACCTGACATAAGTAATAGCCCCAGAAAAGCACGTATTTCTCCTTTTGGCACATCTTTTGCATCTCTGTCTCTTCCAAAATTTTGCTGCACTTTTTTAATATAAATATTCGTAATTTTGACAAGAGTCCCTAAAATACGATCATCAAAAAATAACGAAAACAAAAAAAAATCGGAGATACATAACTTACAAAAACTTTCTGATATATCTAGTTTTATGCAGTTGTATGTACACTTTCTATTCGTCCACCCAACCCCGTGTGAAAAAAAATTGGGTGTCTGTCAAGATTCAGGGGAGAGCTCTGCGGTAGCTGGGCATAAAATTCATTATCATAATGCCGCTGCACACTATATAGCTATTTTTTGAAATATATTGTTTATGCCATCTTGTACATGATATCAAGCTGTATATAGAGATAGATTTGAATTGAAATCGCTCCAGCCACTTTTGAGAAAAATAGACTTTTTATGAAAATCGACAAAAATAAACTTGTTTTATGTTACATATCAACATTATATATATTTCAGATGATATTATACAAAAATACGAGATTTTATTATATTATATGCAACTGTTCAGGCACCAGAGTGAGAAAAAGACGACGGACAGATGGCGTAGCAAAAACAACTTTTTCGGACTCAAGAATGCCTAAAAAATGGATTTCCACTGAAATCTCAAATTAAAATTATTTTATAGTCTCAGTATTTATTGTATGTATATTGTGCATAAAACATTAAAAATATCACAATAAACATCCCAAAATAACAAAAACGCTAAAAAAAACTATGAAGAAGGTTAGTGGCAGAGGTATTGCAAGTTTGGTCTGGATAGGTAATAAATTTCTTTTGATATCGATGAAAATACATTGCGTGGGGTCATATTGACCCCTCGCGACTAATTAAGGGTTGATTTAGTCAAAATCAGAGGTTTATAATGTTTCTACTGCTCGTGCGGCTGGGACTCGAAGTATTCCGCTCGCGTTCGGGTCATTTCGCTTTGGCTGCGACGCTATGTTGCCAAGTTTCCAATTTTGCTCTAATCATCGGTAACCGCTGACGAGTGAAGTTCTATGCTCCAATTGATCCGGATGAAGCACGTGAGTTCATGCTTTCCGCCGTCGCCGAAATACGATTGGAAAGTGTGAGCAATCGTGTCAACAGCGCTCGTCAAGACATTGAGCGAAGAGGGAAATTTACGACCTCTTATTGGCTGGTATTTTCTTCCCCTCACCCCACGTGTCTAAAACGCCTCACCCGCACGAAATGCTGAAATGGACTATAGGAGAAGAAAGTTAGGACGGGCGGACGGATGGACAAGACGTGTCCATAAGGCTTTCCGCTAATACCTCTTCGCTGGTAAAGAACGCCGAAAAATAAATAATATTATAATACAAAATGTATACATAATGTATCTATGCACGTATGTATTATGTCAAAACAAGTATCGCAGCTCATTTAAGTAGTCTTAAATTAATCTAATAATTTAATTTTTATTTATTATTATATGGAAATATATATATTTTCTATACTTTGTATTTTTAAGTTTAATGAAAATGGTTTTTAAGAGTTCCTACTAACAATATTTAAGATAAATTATAAATATACATATAGCTACGGGCTGAGCTGTAAGTGTTAAAGCGGGGAAGGGAGAGAAGAGAGGAGGGGGAGGGAGAAGGGGGGAGGAGGGGGGGTAAAAATATTCGCGCCCGCCGCTTTCGCTTTTAAGTCAATGGCACCCTTGTCAATATAAAGGTTGTGAACCACTGCTCTACGTAATCAAAAGATGGAAGTTCTATATAGAGGGCGCTGAATCGGGGTCTGACTGTAGTTGCAAAAGAGACAGTAGCTAACTATTTTATGATAAAAGTGCGAAATAGTGTGTATTGTTTCATTACATCGTATACTCTCTTTTTTTTGGAATTGTTATTTTTTGACATTATCCTTAAGAGTTCTCCTATCGATAAATTTTCGTCTTTATTTACGATAAGATTGAACCGAATTACTTGCTGCATCGACTGTCAGTGAATAAGTGGTCTAAAGTTTTCTTTTCGAGAAAGCGTCACTTCATTCCAGAAAATCGAACTATGTATCTTTGTAGACATAATATTCACCCATTTTTCGGTCCTACCGATCTTCTGCTATTCCTTCGCAGTAATTGCCGTTATTGTGTATGTAATTTTCTTCGGCGCGAATTGCCTCAGCCAATCCTTTCCGAAAATTATTTCCCGAGCAAATTTAATGTTTGCGGCGCATCACGTCGTCGCCGAGTGACGCTCTTCACTTGTTTATTTGCCGTCGGGCGCTCTCTCGGGTTGACCCGATCCTCTGACGCGTCGGGATCACTTTATCCGAGGACCGATGAACGAGGGAAAGTTCTACGCGTCAAAAAGAGTTGAAAAATGTTTTCAAGTTTCGCTATTTAACGTGCTTTCGTCTCGTTCATTAACGCCTAATTCTGGCGCTAATGCCTTTTTTCGATGGAAGTTAATCTCTGGAGAAGGAGAGGGAAAGGAGGAGAGGGTTGGAGAGGGGGGATGAGAGGAGAAGGGGGAAGGAGAGGGTTGGAGAGGAGGAGGAGGGGGAAGGAGGAGAGGATTGGAGAGGAGGAGAGGGGAAGGGGGAGGGGGTTGGATAAGGGGGATGAGAGGGAAAGGGGATGGGGTTGGAGAGGGGGAATGAGAGGAGGAGGAGAGGGGAAGTGGGAGGGGGTTGGAGAGGAGGAGAGGGGAAGGAGAGGGTTGGAGAGGAGGAGAGGGGAAGGAGAAGAGGATTGGAGAGGAGGAAAGGGGGAGGGGGTTAGAGAGGGGGATGATAGGAGGAGGGGGTTAGAGAGGGGGGATGAGAGGAGGAGAGGGAGGGGGTTGGAGAGGAGGGGAAGGAGAGGGTTGGAGAGGAGGAGAGGGGAAAGGGAGGAGGTCGGGGAGGGTGGATGAGAGGAGGAGGAGAGGGAGGGGGTTGGAGTGGGGGGATGAGAGAGGAGAGGGAAAGGGAAGGGGGTTGGAGAGGGGGAATGAGAGGAGAGTGGAAGGGGGAGAGGGTTGGAGAGGGGGGATGAGAGGAGGGGAGGGGGAAGGGGGTTCGAGAGGGGTGATGAGAGGAGGATTGGGGGGAGGGAAAGGAGGCTATTATCAGGCGGGTGGCGGCGCTTAAGGTGTAGGTGTAGGACGAAATTCGCGATGTGAGTGAGACTGAAACCAAATTGTGGAAAATGGATTATTTTGAAATATCTTGACGTTCTTTAAAATTTTGTAAAAAATACCACGTGTGACGCAAAAGTTCCAGCGCTGATGATATTTAGAACCGAAGGTATGAAATGAAAGGAAGTAAATCTCCTTCAAGATAGTCTTCCTGCGGAGACACTTTTGTAAGTTAAATAGTCGCCGATCAGTTTGGTTCGATGTTCCACTGACGCATCGTCGTTTTTTCAAATAATTATTACACTCGGATACAGAAAGGAGTCGCGAGTTGTGAAATCATGCGTTCGACAGATGCTCCAGCTGAATGGTTTCAACTTTTGCCGGTAACTTTTACAGAGAGAGGAATGTATATATTATGACGAAGAATCCAATAACCCTGCAAAATATTTATGGTCTTCTTCAAAACTTCGTCTCTTAGTTGTTGAAGAACCTCGTAATTAGATGAATGGTGCTCCGTTTGAGCCTTGGAGACATATTCGGCGTGAACGATACCTTCGATAAAACAGATCAAAATTATCTTTACCATCTCGAATTTGACCTTCGTGCCTTTTTGGTTTTATAGATTCGGGCGTGTTTCGCTGAAGACTCTGAAATCCGGTTCCCATTGATTACCCCTTTCAAGATACTTTCGTTCTCTTGTATTCTTTACTCGAGATCAGAACAAAAAATCCGTCCGCCGCAACTTTTGTTCATCGATCAACACTTTCGTAATCAAACTTGAATGTATGGGCCTTCAATTGGTGGCACTCCATCTTAAAAACAGGCGATTATGATGCTAAGCATCGAAACCTGAGTCGTGAGTATTTTAAATTGAATTGGTGGTATTGTAAAAGTTATTTTTGTCGTGTTTTTTACTTTCGAAACCATTTCACGACGAAGGAGGAAAATCTAATATTAATAGATGGCGCAGAACAAATGAAACATGACACACGGTTATGAACTCGCACAATGTTGACAAGTTTTTGTATTGCCACCAACTGCCAGTTGTCGCTGCAAGGTCCACAGATTGGCAGTTCGTGTCACACTTCGAAGATGGGCAGAATTCCTTATTGTTTCTTTTTAAAGTGGCTCATCGCTGGAACACGCATTTCTCAGTTCGCGGAATAGAATTTACGAAGAATTGATTAATGAATTAATTTTTTCAATTCCTTCGTAAAAAAATAAAGCCATGATATTTTTTCGACCAAAAACGCAAAATGTTTGATAGACATCATTTCCCGTCGCTTTTCTCTTCTTTCCCGAATAATTCTCCGTATCTTAAAGATGAAGTCAATCAGTGGCGTTATTTGTATAAACCAGGTTCTGTTTTAAATTTTGTTAAAGTGAGATTTGCTCAGCGTTACTTTTAATAGTTTTTCCGTTGTATATTTCTCACTTCTTATCACGTGTTTGGTTTTGTCGGATTTATTATAAAATAGCTTTCGCTTCCCCTCTTCTTGCATTCCAGCTTGAAGCAGGTCAGTCGATCTAATCAACATTCAGTATTGACAGATTTCTACGAGTATATTTTGTCATCCGTAGATATGTCAACATTGCTGCGAAAGTTAAGAGTTCCATGGCGCTTAGAAAGATAGAAGCGATGTCTCAATGCAAAACTCATCCACAAGATTTTGATGTCTTCCCGCTCGCGCCCACGCTAAACGTATCTCATCTCTTTTTAATAATAAATAATTTAATTAGAACTTTTGAGATTGCACGCGTTGCATCACAGCCTCCGGAAGCTCCGTGGGTATTCCTTCGGATGCAACTGGAGAGAGAGAGAGACTGTGGGGTGGTATTCGAAGGCCACCCACACCCACCCCTCTGCCCCCTGCCGCCCCACCCATCTCTCTGTCTCCCCTTTCCCCGCTCCCCTCGGGTCGATACTCTGCCGGGGCCATGAGATGCATGGATATCGATTTTTGGATCGATGCACCGGTCTGCCCTCCTTGCCCCCCCCCCCCCACGCCCCCTCCACACCCCTCCCACGCCCCCTCCACGGCCCGCGTCGCGGGCTTGGTTGGTCTGTGGATTCGTCGCCAGAGAACGAGATGCTGGGAGCGGGGGCGGTGTCGTCGGGAGGGGGTGTGTGGGGGGAGGTAAGAGGAGCGGTGGGGGGAAGTGGGAGGAGGGGTGGGGGAAGTGGGAGGAAGGGTGGGGGAAGTGGGAGGAGGGGTGGGGGAGGAGATGAAGACGCTGCGTAAGAGGAATGGACGAGTGATACTCAGCGATTCTTCATTGTTTGCCAGGGATGCCAACCTCGAGATTTATAATACAAAAGGTGTTTGGGTGTTTTTTGTTCTGCAATCTCGCTGTAACTGTGGTCTGATTCGCGGTCTGGCGCCTGGTCTACGTTCCTTCTTTAGGTACATAATTAAGACAGAATAACATTGCGACGGAAATTATAATATCGTTAATTTTTATGTCCAGAAAATCCATTGTCTCATACTAAGAAAGGCATTACCTAAGATTCATTATTCTCAAAATTATTATTTATAACAAATCTGAATAATTTGGATATTGTAAACTTAATTCACTCGTATATATATATCTTATTTGAACGTTACGTAATACTCCAATTTTTTATTATATAATCTGTTTACTTCGTATATTTAGAAATGATAAAATTTTCACTTGTGCCAAATTTTTATAAACCCTTTTGCCTAAACTATTAACATGGAGTCAGATAAGAAGAAATTAAAATACGTCAAGATATAAAAGATATAATACTCACTTTGATGATAATTGGTTGCGGGAAAGTAGTTATAAAAACTGGTTGAAGAAGAAAGATTAGTGCAGTAAGTGTAATATACATAAATAACATTTACTATACGTCATGATGGAGAGAGGGCAGTTAGAAAACATACAAACAGAGTTGCCAAAATTATTTTGAACATGTCGCTAAATTTAGCCTGAAAAGTAGCTAAAAAGTCGCTAAACTCAAAAAATATCGCTAAAAAAGTAGTTAAAAATTAAATGTGCTTAAATATTTCAAAATAATGATTATTTTATGTATATAATACACTTACCTTCGTTTTTATGAATATAATATTAATAAAGATAATATTTTACAAATAAAATAAATAATGTAGGTTTTTTGAAGTCTTTTATTAATAAAATTTTCATTTATATATAGGTCAAATATGTAAAGTTAGTTGGAAGCCACTCTACAGTAATTCTTCGAAAAAAGACAAGCCTGTTTCCAGTACGTCTTCCTCAATTGTCTGTTCACTTTTATCTTTGTCTTTGACTGTATCAACATGTGTTTCAGTGGATCCAAATTTGTTTATAACACTTTCGGGCAGTTCGTAATTGTAACAACATTTCTCATGCCTACTCAAACCGTACCTAATGCACAAAATAGCTTTTAATGTTTCAATACTCATTCTATTTCGTAGTTTTGATTTTACAATATTCATGACACTAAATAGACGTTCCACATCAGCATTTGAGTGGGGTAGGGTCAGTACAGTTAAAGCTACATTTGAAATATCCTCAAAAGGATTTTCACCGGTTGAGTCTCGATAGCTAGCTATTTCTGGCCAAAGTTTACACGTATCTGAAATTTCTGTCCACATGATCGTATGTAGTTTTTTCCACTGAAAATCAATACGAGTCAGAATCGATGCATCTTTTACAAACATTTTAGCTAGATTAAGTATTTCTGGTTTCATAGGTTGAAGACATTTACTCGCACTCAAATAAGACATTAACTGCAAAGTACGAACATTTTCTGGTAATCTTTTTTTAATTTCTTTTTGAAGTAAAACTAGGAAATTATTACACCTTTCACGAATCTGACGGTTTATCTCATCAGAAAATTTGCATTCGGATATTTCCTTTTCAAATTCATATCCTAAATATTTATGTGAATTTAGTCGATTTAGGGTATCAGTACTTTCTGAATTGTAGATCTTCGAGCAAAGGGAATCATTTAAATGTACCAGATCATTTAGTAACTTGGTGGGATCATTCAAAGCGGCTTCAAATTTTTTATTGACTGCTTGAACCTCTCCTAAAATTGGCTTCAAAAATAACAAAAAAAAAACAAAATTTATCTTATCGCAATACATTGAATACAACAATTTGGCTGTATGACAGCGCTCGTTTTTTCTCGAAATTTCGAAATGTTCCTTTAATTCATTCCATTGCTCTAAAATTTTTACTATAGCCCCTTCAACGGACAACCACCTTGTTTGACTCATTTGTACTAATTTTAGGGGAGATAGACCATTATTTAACGAGGAATAAAGTTCTTTATATCTAGCTTGTCTTACAGCAGAATAAGAAAACCAATTATACGTTTCTTTAACGAGAAAATCAAGGTTCCTTGGCATATGATCACGGGTCGCATGGGAAGCAGCAAGTTGCAGGGAATGGCACACACATCTTAATAGAATCAAGTTAGGAACATCAGACTTCAATCTGCTATAAACTCCATTATTAACGCCAGTCATAACGGACGCATTATCAGTTCCAAGCGCGATTAGCTTCTGTAAATCTAACACATTGTTTTTTAGGAAAGCTTTTATAGATTCACATATTGCATCTGCATTGCAGTTACATAGTTCTATAATATCCAAGAATGTCACTGTAAATTTCTTTCTTGATTGGGAATAATATCTAATTATTATACCTAACAGTTTAGTTACGGAAATTTCATTAGTCTCGTCTATAATTAAGCTGAAGTTACTTTCTCCTATGTCATATTTTAAATCCTCAATGAAATGCGGGGCAAGCACGTTGCAAATCAAAGCACTACATTTTGTTCGATGAAGTTCAATGTCACTACAACCTTTACCATCACCAAAAAAGGCTTTGCACAAATCATTCAGATGTTCCACAGTTTTTATTGCACAATGCTCTGCTATGAAGAGTGCAACAAATCCTTCTTTCTTCTGAAAATCATTACTCTTCTTCTGGAACTGAAGAGTAGTTTGCCTTTGAGAGCTAAACGGAGCTTCTGCTTTTTTGTGTTTAACTGTATTACGATGTTTTTCGATGTCACTAACTTTTGCGGATAATGAACACTTGCAAAACTTACAAAAGCACTTTGTATCGTCTCCATCCACCTTGATGAGCCAGTTTTTATATCTCGAGTCTTTCAGCCATTCCAGACGAAAACGTTGAGTGTATTTCTTGTTATCCATGTTAGTAACGGTAAAAAACTTAAAATATTTTATAAACAAACTTAAAAACTGAAGAGACCAGGATATCTAATTTCAAAATGTTAAGCAACCAATTGCTCAGATATACACATACAAAAGGTGCTTTTTCACTTACGACAACACTCGTGGCTAGCACTCGGAGTGAAATACTATGACGGACTGAACGCAGAATTTTCACAAAGTTTCAACTATAAATGTATAAGAGTTCAAATGTGCTTGGATATCCACGACGATCGACGTTCCGAGAAAAGTACATACAAAGTTGCGAAGGGGTGTCCCTACGCCTGCCTACCGAGGGTACATAAATATGGACATTTTATTTTGTTGCACATGTTTGTAAATAAACTGTATGTTAATTATCATGATGATTCAACATTCAAACCACAAAATGTAAATATGTAGTTTGAATAAAGATTTGCAGAACAAACACTAAAGATCAAGATATAATATACTTCAAATATAAATGTCATAGTTTTCAAGATTATGCCTGATTCGTTGATAATATATAATAACAAACAACTGCAATTTATTCTACATTTGGTATGTGTTAAGTTTCATAAGAGTAATTCATTTTTCTGGTTAATATCGTATGTATTGGCACTAATATAAGGAATAGCTAAATTTTTCGCTAGATTCAGTGGAAATCGCTTAGTTAGCGAGATGTCGCTAAAACAAAAAAAAGTCGCTAAACGAAGTAAAAAGTCGCTGAATCTAGCGACAAAATCGCTAAATTGGTAACTATGTATACAGCTAGTAAAACCCATCTTGCAAATGTTAATTTGGTATGCAAATCAAATGATGAGCCAGTTTCTTTTTCCTAAGGCATGTCAACTTTTGATATGTTAGTTAGGTTGCCCTAACAAACAAATGTGCCAAGTTTCGAAACTTAATGAATTATTTCCCCTAACCGTAAAAAATATTTAATTTGACCGGTCGTTCCGCAACGACGCTCATTTTCTGATATACCATCGCAGTAGCAAAAAAATGCTTATAACCTTTCTTGTAGGAAATTTTATTCTCTATATGTTTGTCTATTTACGATTTTGCCGTATATTTAACCGTTTCCGAGTTATTCGCGAAAGACCAGTCGCGGGTTGTGCTCCGGCGGCCATTTTGGCGCCAAAACGGTCGACGCGTACACGTGAGACATGTCAACTTTTGATATGTTAGTTAGAATACCGTAACGGACAAATGTGCCAAGTTTCAAAACTTAATGAATTATTTACCCTAACCGTCAAAAAAGTGTCTAATTTGACAGGTCTATCCAATAACTAACTATGCAAGACATTCCTTAACTCTGACGCTTGTTGTAACAAATTTTACTTTGTTGCTTGTTTCTTTTGCATAATAGTTAATAGTTTGAACGGAAAAAGTGAAAAAAACTTATCCAAGATAAATTGGATCGAAACTCCTATTTCTGTTAGTATAGTATTTCTAAATAACCATTTTATTATTCATCTTAGTAAGTAATTTATATCTACGGTAGACATTGCTTCATTGTGTGATGTTTTGATCGATAATGGTAATGAATTTAAGCTCGGCGGCAGATTTTAGATAGTATAACAAAAGATTATATTGTATTGCACTCAAGATTTACTTTTTGGATTTCGGTTTATTATTTATCTGTTAAAAGGAAATGCCCCGCAGTTCATTTGTTTTGTATTTTTAAAAAATGATGAAAACTCCACTCTTCGATTAGCAAAGTTATCTTAATGAGAAAATAATCGATTTAAAGATTTACAATTGAGAATATAACTTTTTAAAGATTTACAATTGAGAATATAACTTTTTCAATCGCACCCTCTCTGAGCAGATGAAAGTAAAAGATCTATAGTACCTCGTTGGCGCCTAATTCGATTATACGTTTGTGGAAAATGGATTAGTTTCTCTTTTCCGAATTTCATTGCATACTTGCCTCGACGACTTCGAAAAAATTTGCGGGAATGAACTCGAAAGAGTTTCCGGACGGGTGATTCTCTCTCACGGTCACGCGAAGGATGGCATGGTGATCGCGTGGAGAATACGTTTCCCACGGACAAACTGGGTTTGGTTGGTAATGCATATCGACTCGCAAGACGACGAAGGGGACGATGAAAGCGATGTCGAGGTTGGTTGTGACGGCGTTTTCGTTTTTCCCCTTTCACCTCTTAGCATCTTGCGCTGTAGAATGCTTTTCTTCTGGCAGCGTCTCGAAGGAGTGGAAAGCGTCGATGTTGCGTAAGGAGTCTTTGTAATATTTATTGCATCCAGGAATTGTTTATCGAGAAAATTTTTCTTCTTCCTTCTTGATTGGCTTAGAATTAATTAGAAATCATATGATTTTCTTTTTTAAATAATTCACAGCAGTCGCCATTTTCCTGTTTTCATATTCTCAAATGACGGGCAAGCCGCTTATTTATATTTTAGTGAAAGGCTTTTGTAGCATGTGTAAAATTATTCATACCAATTGGCTGACTATACTTGATTTGTTCAGTAATTCGGTGTGCAATATGCCAGATTTTTTGAGTAAGTTTTAATGATTTTCAATTGTATAGATTTGATTCGTTCACTTGCACAAAGATTTTAATTATGGTCTAATAGATATAACTTTCGACTGTGAAAATATTTATGCTGCGGTAATTTAGTGTCTTATGCACTAAGATTTCAATCACCTGTGATTTTTTGAGAGCCAATTGCACTAGTACCATTGTAATCATCCTTTCATTTTTCTTTTTTTATATTCAATTTAACTACATTTGGTCAAACATACGTTGAACCGATTACATTTAAATGTTTTGATGTGGTGGCAGGAATTTTATTTCTGGTTTTATTTCATAAGAGGAATTCTTTTTCTTTTATTCTCCGTATTTGAGACAAAATATTTGACAACATAAGGGGTTATTTTTCTTACTAAAATTCTATTTAGGAACATTCCATCGTTGGACTGTTAATATTTGGTTTATACCGCCAAATAATAATTTCTTTCTTTAAAGTTTGCATATTTTTTGATTGCATTTTTATCTCCATAATTAATTGTCTAATAGTTTTATCTTTTGAGAAGTAAGACGGTAGAATCGTACTAAATAGCGGAGTTTGAAGGAGAATTGTGTTAGCCAAAATTTCGTTATGTATGTCCGAAAAGAAATGTTTTTATGGCATATGCAATAGTTATAAAATTCCGATAATGTGTTCAAGCAAGTCAATGCAAATTTTAACATGATTATTCAATAACCTTCATCTGATTGACCTTCATGCATCACGAATGGTCTCAAATATTTGCCTAGATCGGGTTACTCGAGAGTCATCGTCATCAGCATCATTAGTAGTTGATCTGTCGAGAGGTCAACGATTATACTTATTATTTAAAAATCGTGTTCTGCGCATCGCTCTGTCCTTTTGAGTCCTTCCTCATTTCCTGATGACCTTTTCTTCTTCTTCCTATTTTGCCTTCAATATTACAAGCTCTGTCTATACCTATAGACTCATATGATCGTAGGTATATAAGTCCTTTTAATTGCAAATATGAATTTATATATGACAAGATGCTAGTTACACTGTCTTTATCAACATCTCATTTGTAAGCCTTTTCGCTCCGTTGGGAGTTGATCATTTTTCGCGACGAAGTGCGCAGGCGCATGAGGCTCGTTGAGGAACGATTCCAATCAATGGACTTGAGGACGAAGGGGAGAGATTGGACCGAAATTAGGCCACCCTCTGTTAATGGCGTCTCTTTGACAGCCTAGCGATTGACTTCCTCGCGTTTTATTGGTTTTTTGTCCTCCCTCCCCTAATAATCCCCTCAGAGCACTTCCAATTATAGTCTCGCTGCCTGGACTGGAAATTCTGCATATTTGGCTCATGTTTCAGCTTTCCAATATCAAAGCAGTTAGTTTCCTCCCAGAATCGCTGTGCGGAAATTAAAAATTTTGAAATTTTCTCCCCGAAAAGCCTTAGTTTTCAATGTCACTACGCTTGGTTAGCGTTTTTGTTTTGACAACTGGTTCATGGCCATTTTTCTCCAAAAGGAGCAGAGATGACTCAAAATACTATAATTACCGTATTGTCCCGAATATAACGCGATGGTTTTTTTTTCCAAAAATTAAATTTTAAAAGTAGCCCCCGCGTTATATTCGAGTGCTAGTGATTTTAAAAGATCGTAAAATCATGCTTCGCAAAACCATCGTACGTCTGTTTACGAGATACGAGATACTTGTTACATTGTTTAGGCGTACGTTACACATTGTACTTAAAAAAAGCATCCGGGGCGAGAATAGATCGAGTTCAATCGGCGGCTGAACCCCTCCAAAGTCATTGCATTGAAGCTGTAAGTGCATCGGCGTATTCTTTGTAACTACCTTAGCGAGTTTTTACCCATCCGTTATTTTAATAATGGTTGACAAAAAGGGTGTTGATCATTTTGAGAAGAAAGGTTCTTCCAAATCCCAGGTTAACAGAGGAATCCGACGAAGTTATCACATGAATTTTAAAATAGTCGTAGCTAAATCGGCGTTATTAAAATCCACTAGAAATGAGAAATCAAGGATTTCATGCTTTCAGTCACGGCCGACGAGCGAAAACTGACTCCCTACGTAATTTTAAATCGTAAATGGATGCCAAAGGAAAAGTTACCGTAATCTTTCACGCGCGGGAGAAGGGTGGATGAACGAGGAACTTGTGTTAGATTGGCCGAAGGATGTTTGGGGTTGCGTTATATTCGAGGTCTAGATTTTTCTTGAAAAATCTTCCAAAAATCTTAGGGTCGCGTTATATTCGAGGTCGCTTTATATTCGGGACAATACGGTAGTTGTTTTAATCAAAACTTCAAAAATGCTCTCTTTTGCATAACTTCCGATGCATAAAATTTTGTCTAATTCATAGATAAAGCGCTACCACCTGTTGATTTAACGAGAGCAATAGCGTTCTATTGTTTGTATAAAATCACTCGGCGCCAGAACACTGCTCTGGTTCCTGTTGGTTTCAACGAAAGGAAAGAATGATGTGTCGATCAAAGTCATACCAACAAAAAGAAATTTTCTGCATCTAAATTTATACATATTCTATCGAGGTTTTGCATTAATTAGTCCAACATCCGTATTATATCTTGTCGACTCAACGCTTTATTTAGCATTTTCATTAGCTGCCTACTGAGAAGTACTTGATCTGCGTTGTGCCATTACACTTGGAATGACCTTGCGCTTGAAAGGGCAATCATAAAACAAGGGTTGAATGTGGATTTGCTCGCGGGTGTTAGCGAAATCCTCCTGGCAGGTGATATTCTCGAGTGAGATATATTTTACTCATCGTAGGAGGCGCCACATTTCTTCTGGGGGAGAGGGATGGAGGGGGGAGAGGGATGGAGGGGGGAGCGGGACGGGGAGAGTGAGGGAGTGAGAGTTATAGAGAAAGAAAGAGAGGTAAGGAGGCTATAAATAGGCGAGCATCCTAATGCCAGGTCATTTTCGTACTCCCGGTCGAGGGCTGTGGTCGGGGGCCCCCGGTGGAGCGACGGGGGCGGGAGAAGAGCGAAAGAGGGGCGGAAGAGGGCGAATATCGTTCGAAAGGCGCTTTTTTCACGTGCTGCGCCCGCCTACGCGCTATTCTCGTAGCATCGTACGTGCGCGCGATGGCAAATGTCCTCTTGGAGTGTGCGTGTGTGTGGAGCAGAGCCGCGACAAGGCATTTTTGCGCTATAGGCAAACTTTGAAAATTACGCCCCCCTCATAATGAAAGTATGTATGCAGTACACAATTTTCATCTCTTAAAGCTATTCTATTTACAACGTAGAGGAAAAATAAATATATAAAATATATTTTATAATATAAAAAATTAACATTTAAAAGTTCAAATTGTCATTTGTCGCGCCCCTTGTGTGGAGCTTTCGTTTTGCTCGGCCATTCGTCCTCCTGATGCGCTGTGTTTTTCCGAATCTAAGACGAGCTTTTGTTTAGACTTTTAGTTGAGAAAGAAAGGGGAAGTATTTATAGAGCATCCTTACAAATTTTATCATAATATGTACTCATTTTCTTTCATAATTCACGTAATATACTCAATTCCCGAAACTTCATGGATCCAGCAATTTTCTACGTTAAAATAACTTTTACATATGGACTCTGTATCAATACGCTAGCGATGTGGATTACGTGTTCGCTATGCAACAATTTCCGCTCGTCTTCTTTGATCACATCACACACTATATTTCCTGTTATTCTTTGGAAAATAGCTAGTCTTTTCTAATGAAAGGTCAACTACTGTTAACTACTTATTACTGTTAATAGATGAATTAGCCCGTTTAAAACGGGCTTTGTAATCAAACAAAACAAAAAACAAATTAGACCATTTTATTATAAAATTATAGTATAGCAATCCTATCAAATTTGGTTGAACTGGCTGAAGAAACGGCTGAGATATTGAGCGTTACGGACAGAATGACCAAGAGAATGAGGGTTTTATTATTAACTGATAGTTGTGATTCAGTTTTTTATGATAAAGAATATTTTCATTGAAATTTGTTTCTTTTTTCCATTCGTGTCGGTATTTTCGAGTGTCGTCTTAAATTCGATGTCGTCTTCGGCTTTGGTGATGAGCCTTTTCCGTCGTCGCTTATCAGCCGCGGCTTGATTCATGGCGAACGCCAATGAGGTCTCTTATTTTTCTATTGGTTTGGACCTCATTTAATGCTTCGCATTCGCAGTGTTTGGGCTCTTCGATTAAAAAAAACAATGCAATTAAATTTTTGATGCCCGCAGCGCGAAAGCTAAAATGACGCGTTAGTTGAAAGTGATCTCAGTTAAGTACGAGTTAAAAGATTTGAAATTTAGTTTGTATTCATGGTAGTCTCAAAATTAATTTAACTTTGCTTAATAAAATATATAATTTTTTAAAGTTTTAAGTTGGTTTAGTGTTTCAGCGCTCTTGCATTGGAAATATTAAGTATCATAAAAGCAGTACTTTGCAATCCATGATAAAGCGCATTACGTTTTAAAAGTGCGAGGTATTGATTGCGAACAACGATTGTTTATCGTAAATTCGATTACCTAAGGACTTTGAAAATTCAGTTGAAATTCAAATGTTTTTCAAAGATGAAATAGTCGCATATGTATTAGTTCCATCTAGCAATCATGCTTGTGCATTTTTCCCGTTATTATCCATTGAAAATCATGACAGGGATAGTCTTATTATTAGTCGTTTTAAATTTTAAAATAAATTCATCGACTATGAATAACTGTTATCGTAACTTCATCGAAGTTGAAATTGGTTTCTCTCTCTTTAATTATTATGGCATCATGATGTTATTGTTTTAAATTTTCTTGCGTAAAGATGCTTGAGATGTTGTAACTGTTTAATTAAATCAGCGCTTACCTAGCCTTGAGTCGCGACCTACTTGTTTTGATTGGTCACATAAGAGTTTCAGATGGACAAATAAGGATCAACACTGGAAATGTAATTGTTTTAATTTGTTATTTTTATTTTTTTTAATTGTCAGACAGTTAAAATTTTTTTTTTAAATTTTAGGTCTCTTTCAGCTGGCTCTGTTTTCAGTCCTAAGCGAATAGAAAAAAAGAATCAAAGTCACACCAATGCTTCGTTTGATTCTCAAACAAAGATTTGAATATTTTTTCGGATTTTACGATTACCTATCGAACAATCGTTCGTTTTAGGGATCTCGGACTGTATATCGCCTGAAATTTTTTGTGCTTTCAAAGAGATTCGTTTCCTTTTCTTTAGTTTTGCTTAAGCTTCGCGCACCAAGGCACGGAGGTCTCTGCGCACAAAGCTCGCCGCCCGAAAATATCGCGAGAGATGTATGCCAAAGAGAGCAACATCGCCTCGCGTCACAATTTCCTAGCACTCGAGGTGAAGTGCATTTGTAGAGACGGTTGAGTCAGTTTCGCAGGAAAGGTTCGATCGGATTGAAGTCAAATTTCATTGTTTTCCTCGACTGAGTGAGATTGAAAGCGTTTGGCGCCTCCGTCACTGTCACGGAGGGGTTAGGTCGAAGATGGGACTTCCTAGTCTCAATCTCGCCCCAAGCAAAGTCAATATCAAATCAAATCTAATCTCTCTCTCAATTAATTCCTGTGTGTAGAACCACCTCGGTAACGACGCAATTGAAATCATACGAATCGTTGTGTACTGTTACAGGGCATTCTCTAACGCAGGGGTTTTCAAACATCCTGGAGTCACAGAAACCTTTATATTTAAAATTATTTTCCTGGAATCCTAACCAACAGGGCTGCACACATTTCCCTTTCATTCTCTCATGGATCCCAAGATAGCTTTCCCTAAGGTTTCGCGGAACACAGTTTGAAAACCTCTTCCCTAGCAGAATAGAATTTTCTATTTGTTAATAGGTAGCAATATTCACTCGTTGTTATCCTGAAGAGTGCTGCATTTTGCGGGAATTCGAAGGCCTTTCATTTTCATTGCATATTCACCACCATTAACTCGCCCTACGGCAAAGCGATTGCCCGAGGCGCCGAAGTGGCACGCTGCCCCAAGTGGAATACTCCTATTTGCTCATTTCTCTCCCTCGGTGAGCCATTTAGTCTAGGGTCGAGCCTAGTTTTGACAATTATGGTGAGTTTTAAATGGAGAGTAGCATTGCATCGTATTATTCTTTCGTTCCTTGAAACAGGGGTGGGCAACCTACGGCTCGCGAGCCGTATGCGGTCTCCATAAGCATTTTACACGGCCCACGAAGCTATGACGAATAAACAATCCGTAAAATATGACACACACATTCAAATTTTTGGTAAAATTATTATAATAATAATTTATCCCGGGATCAAGTAGGTACTTTCGTCCCTCGGCATTTCCTCCCTTACCCTACCTTCTTCCTTCCATCTATAACTCCTTAACCACCCACCTCCCTCGCTCATTAGACTTTCCTCTTACTCTCACATGTTATACTGTTGTTTATGTTGCTATTTATTTTTATCTTTATTCTTTTGTTATCCTTTTTTATTTCACCCACTGTAATAGGCCATGTTTGGCTGTTTTTGGATAATTGTTAAATAAATAATAATATCTTTGATTTTGAAATGTAACCCCTAAAATCTTATGTCGGCTTGGTATATGATACAGGAGAATCTCTAGGTGACTTCCGATTTAAGTTTAAATTCGCAACAACCGATGCGATCTGAAGTGTGGAAAAGGTACCCTGCCTCAAAGGAATTAGTTGTTTTTACTTGTGGCATTGTACGAGTCGAAAGGACGAAAAAATTGATTTTTAGGGAGTATATTTTCAGTTGGATGGCACGTTTTGGGAATAGCGGTTCGGTCGTAGATGCGTGCATTTTGCGACAGTCGTTCATAAACGTTCGATAGTGCGCATCGAACAGAGTGGAAGAAATGGACATCTCTGGAGCGATGCGAGTGATATTGGTTTCCAGTGCCTTGGATGATGAGGTCAATACGCGTATCACGCGAGAGACGTGCTTGCGAGAACTGTCTCGGTCAATTTAAGGGCGAGAGCCTCTCCATCCACCCATCCGCCGCCTACCGAGCTCTCATCTCGCGCGCCCCTAATTTCTCATCGTCTTACATGATGTCATCCGTGAGATCACTGCTCGCGACGCACCAGCGGTCAGACCTTGAAACTTATTAAAAATTTGATTGAAGTAATGTTCTCTGCCATTTTAGGAGACTATCGAGCTGTTGAGATTCGGGAGAAAGTTCAGATTAGTTTCTTATTTTTTCAATCGAAAATTACCGTTAGATTTTATGATGAAACGATCCTGAGGTATTGTTTCATTATTACCGATGGTTATTTGAGAATGGCATTAGATACTTTTTATCGAGAATAATTATAATCAGTTGATGCGTTCGTCCTGCGATTGCTACATTTTTTACGTCGATCGAAGCAGAAGAGCTTAAATCCGTCGAATTTCTGATTTCCTTGCTGCCATTATTCTGTTCGTTAAATTTGTCGTAAGACCCGAGTAATTCGCATTTTGTTGAAAATTCCCATTTTAATAAGGTTGATTTATAAATGGTTAAAATCCGACTTTTGCATTGAAAGATCGACCGCCATTTTTACTCACGTCATGTGCTGAAAAAATATTTGAAAAAACTTCAAAATTAAAACGTTATATCGACAGTTTTATGTTATTAGTCAATGTGGTAGTAGTAATTTATTTTTTAAGTGCTTTGACGGCTATGGTCATTTTGCACAGTCATCAACTGGACATATGTACACACAGAAGGGAGGAGGGAAACCCGGTGCCGGCATTAGCCTACTCTTTACGAATAGCACCAAGGGGGCCATTATTAGTTAATTTTGGAATATTTTGATATAATTATTCAAAACATTTTTATCTTGTGTGATATTCATATTTTTTGTAGTAGTGATATACCTATAATTCATCGTTTCCATGACAATAGGAAAGTACGTCGTCTATTGTTATCGGCGAAAGACGTGGGGAAAAAGTGACGAGCGGATTTCAACGGTAAGGCCGGTGGGAGGAGGGAGGGTGGAAGAGGGGGAGAAAGGGAGATATGGGGAGGGAGTAAGGGAGGGAAAAGTGTTTAGGGCAGGGGAGTCAACTAATTTTTACATAATATCTACTTTGCCAGTAAAAATCCATCCGCGATCTACTCTTTCAAAAATTGAGGCGTAAGAGAATTTTTCTATAAAAAGATAGTAAGTAAATATAAAAGAATATCGGCATAATATTTAAACTTCCATACTTAACAAGTTTTTATAGATTTCGAAACTTGAATTATTACCTAAATTGAAATACGCTTTGAATTTCGAGTTAAAATAAAAGATAAAATTTATATCATTGTAATATTATTTAATAGCAATAATTAAAAAAACATTCACAAACAACAAAACTTTACATTTTTTTACAAAAGTCGAACCTTACTACTACTGACAACGTTTGTTAATAAGAAAACTAAAGATACCTACATAGAATTATTTTATTTACATAACTAAAATAACACAAAAATGCACATATTTCATTTTGAACTTCCTGATGCTACGGAATTTGCATTACTTATTCTACACTGCAACGTGTCTACAATGTTTGTGTAATTTGGGGTGTAACTACTCAGACCATTTCTTAAGCATGATTCCAAATGTTCATCTGTTAAAGTAGTTCGGTATTTTGATTTTATAATGTTCATTTGCGAAAATGTCGATTCGCACAAATATGTCGAACCAAAACAGGCGTATAAATTTTCAGCACATTTTCTCAAATTGTAATACTTATCTTCTGGTAAATATTTCCAAAATTTGTCTTTGGAAGCCCTTGCTTTGATATAAACATCATTTTGTAATGTGATGATTTCTGCTTCAAGTGTAAGAATATCCATATCAAAAATAGTTGAAAGGTTTTCTGCAATTATTTCTGCTTTTATCTTGGTATCAAATGGAAAACTCATGAATAAAACTACACTATCAAGTTTTTTAAAATCTTGGAAGCGGTTGTCAAATTCTGAAATGACGTTCCTAATTTCTTCGATATATTTATTTCCGTTGAAATTAGTTGAAGCAGAACTATTTAATTGTGCCATCATGTTTGGAAAATTAGATAAATTTTTATTTTCAAGCTTGGATACAAGCAGATTTAGTTTCTCTTTGAAAGCGTTTACAGAACTAATCATATGAAAAATCGTTTTATCCGGACCCTGTAGTTCTAAATTTAATTCATTTAGTTTAACTGTTATATCGGTTAAAAATGCTAAATCTAATAGCCAAACATCATCTTTCAACAGTTTGTAATCATCACCCCTCTCGACAAAAAATTGCTTAATTTCATCAATTAAATCCCTAAATCGCTGGAGAAATTTTCCCCAACTTAACCACCTAACTTCAGTGTGTATAAGCAGTTCAGAATGTCCATCATTATCACTTTCTTCCACTTGTAACTTAAAAAGACGCCTTTGGAGACTTTTTGCCCGAATCTAAATAGAAACCTTGAAAGCTATATCCATAATTTCTTTCATATTTAAAATTTTAGCACACAACACTTGTTGGTGTATAACACAATGATATTGCAAAAAAAATCAGGAAAATCTTCGTCATTTCTACATAGTGTGGTCAAACCATTGCGACAACCTGTCAAAGCTGGTGCTCCGTCCGTGGCAATTGAAACAAACTTATAGAGAGGCAATTGAACGAGCTTAATGAAGTTTTTAAAACTGCTAAATATATCTTCACCTCGCGTTCGTCCTTTTAGTGGAATGATCGTAAGTATTTCTTCCTTAGTCGAAAAGTCTTTAAAAACCATTCTAATAAAAACAATCATTTGAGATATGTCGACTGCGTCAGTAGATTCGTCCAACTGAAGTGAAAAAGCCTGACAATCCTTAACATCCTGCATTAATTGCTCTTTTAAATCTGAACTTATTTCGTCCACTCGTTTTGCAACTGTATTGCGTGATAACTGCATTTCGTTGATGGCAGACACTATTTATGACTTATTTTTAAAGTCACAAAACAAAGAGCCAGCCGCCTCTATAAATGCTTTTTTAAAAATTGCTCCATCACTAAAGGGTTTCTTATTTTTAGCTAGAATATGGCATACTCGTAAAGACGCAACTTTAGCCGCCTTTGATTTTGAAGTTTGTTTAGTAAAAAATAACTGCTGGGATGATAGACTTGTCTTCAGTTCTTTAACTTTAGCTTTTTGTAAGTCACTGTCACGTGGATAGTTAATTTCATAATTACTATGCACCGTTTAGAAATGTCGTTCCACGTTTTCTTTCTTGGGTAACGAAACACTATTATCACAAATCAAACAACAACATTTGTTTTTGATCATGACAGAGAAATAATCGTGTTCCCATTCTTAATGATAGTGATACGTCTTCATCTTTTTAGTGTTATTCATGGTGTCACAATTTAAAATTATTAAAAACTGTTTAAAACTGATTAATAAGCGCAAAACAAACGAGCGAGTTTACTCTGCTTGTGTCGCAACTGTTTTCAGACAATAATACATAGTTGTGGCACTCTTCCACATTGGCGCTGAAGATCGAGACGATCAGAATTCGGTAAACTTCGGCTTCTTGCGGAAACTTTTAGGCTGAAATTACATGCTTATAAAAATGGCTGCACTTGGGTGCGACGTCGCCGCGTGTCGGACTTACCTATACATGCGTTTTTTAAAATTGGGACTTAAAAGAAAATATATGGATATATTATTGGCGATCGACCAAAAATCATTACGCGATCGACCGGTAGATCGCGATCGGCGTTATTGACACCCCTGATTTAGGGGAAAAAGGAGAGCAGAGGGAGAGGAAAGAAAGGGGAATGGGAGAATGGGGAAGAAGGAGGCGTGCAGAAGTACTGAGACACGGATTGCGCGCGTCCTACCTCGACTGCTGGCCAACTGCCACTCTGCCTCCCCCCATCCCCTTCCCTTCCATTCTCTCCCCCTCCATTCTCTCCCCCTCCATTACCCCCCTCCATTCTCTCCACCTCCCTCTCTCCACCTCCCTCTCTCCAACTCCCTCTCTTCTCTCGCTCCCTCTCTTCTCTCGCTCCCTCTCTTCTCTCGCTCCCTCTCTTCTCTCGCTCCCTCTCTCCTCTCCTCCCCTCTCTCTCCCTCTCCTCCCCTCTCTCTCCCTCTCTCTTTCCCCTTTTCGACTTTCTCGGTCAATCGCGAGGACGGCGTTTAGGGGTCAACGGATTAGGAGAGCGCGTGGGTGAATGGCTTTCTCTCCATCTCGTGTCCTCGGGGATAAGAAGCGAGGGATATTTGGGCGGCGAGAGAGCACACAACCCTTTGAACGACCCGCAGACCATGCGTAACGAAAGGGATACTAATATAGATAAGGAAGTTTCCCCCTGTCGGTAGGTTTTACTTCCTTGAAAATGCACCCGCCGCCGCCTACGATGCCCCTTCCCTCCTCCCATTCTCTCTCATCCTCCCTCCGTCTCTCCTCCTCCCTCCCTCTCTCATCCTCCCTCCGTCTCTCCTCCCATTCTCTCTCATCCTCCCTCCGTCTCTCCTCCTCCCTCCCTCTCTCATCCTCCCTCCGTCTCTCCTTCTCCCATTCTCTCTCATCCTCCCTCCGTCTCTCCTCCTCCCTCCCTCTCTCATCCTCCCTCCGTCTCTCCTCCCTCCCTCTCTCATCCTCTCTCCGTCTCTCCTCCTACCTCCCTCTCATCCTCCCTCCCTCCTCCCCCTCACTCTCTCTCTCTCTCTCTCTCCACATTCGGCCGTGTCGTGGCGCACGCCCACTTCCGCGTGTCCTCACTCGAACCCACGCACGCGGTGGCGGCCATAGTGGGAGCCTTTTGCACGGAAGGGTTTTTTAAGTGGGCCATTTAAGGGTCCGTTCTAGTGTCTGTGGATGGCGGCGCCTCTCTAGAGCAGACAGTAAAGGGTTTCGCGGAGTGGAGGGACTCTTTTGTGATCCCTTTTCTGGTAATAGGACCGACTTCCTTGCAATGGCGTAGCGAGGGGGGAGCAGAGGGGGGCAGGTGCCCCCGGACGCAGGACTGAAGGGGCGCAAACTCATAGACCGAAAATTAACATTCCTGTTTATAAACAATGATAATACATATTATAATATATGCCGAATTAAAATGTTTGTATAGTATGCTTGGGTTTCCATCACATTCCCTACATTACAATTGTCTGGAAAATTGTACAAGGAGCAAAGGGAGGGGGTCGCATCTCTTTGACTTGCCCCCGGGAGAAGGAGAACCTAGCTACGCCGCAGCTTCCTTGGCGGTTGGATGGAAGCCAAGAGAGGCGATGACTTCATCTCGTTTTTACCTGAGATTTGAGGTGATTTGAGTGTGTGGTTGTTTAAAATTGGTTATTTGTCATTTGCTATTGAGCGCAAAATATAATATTCTTTATGTAATCTCCGAGAATAAATTAGTCTTGTGATCAATTTTACCGAGAAAACTATGAACTTTAAAAATTCAGGTTGTAATTAATTTATTTCTTTGATGTCTTATTAGTTTACTGTGAAAATGAAGACCCTGTAATGCTGTGGTTCTCAACCTTTTGCATCTTGCGTCCCACCTACCATTTTGTCAATATAACCCTGGTCCCAATATGATAAAAACAAACCCCATATTTTCCAAGAAGTGGATTTTTACGTCAATTGCATTTCAGTAGGTACCATATTAATCACTATGGACATTTGAGCACCTTAAATATTAGAGTAATTTTGTTGAGAAAAAGTTTTATGTTAATTACCTTCGAAAGTTTGCTTCCCACCTAGGCGACCTAGGCGTCGCACCGCTTTTTGAGAAACACTGCTCTAATGGACACATCTAGTCAACTATATAGTTGCGAAGAGAGGCCCTCTATCCTCTTCTCTGGTCTCTTCCTTCTTCTGTCTCTCGAGTGTCTTTTTTATATCTCCGCTTTTAATATACACAACAACGCATAAATTCCAACAAATGTGTGCATGAGCGATTGTTTGTTTGTTTGGTTGCACATTAGAGGTGATATTTGCTCGAAATTCTTCCGTGATACGGGAGCGAAGAAGGAAAGAGGAGTAGAGAGAGAGAGAGGAAAACAGATTTATTGATTGATGTGGTCTTTATTTGTGGCGAGATTGAGACTAAGAAGTCCCGTCTTCCACCCAACCACTCGTCATGAAACATATATAATAGTACATAAAACATTAGCAATGCAAATACAGGTATCAATAGAGAGAGAGAGAGAAGGGGGAAGAGAGAGAGAAACAGAGAGAGAGACTCTTCATCTATCTCGCTTGGCATCTTGGCTGTGATAGAGATCATTAATGGTTCTTCACTTCCCGTGTTTGAATGCGCTACGGTTGAACCGAATGTCGAAAATATCTAGAGACTCTCACAGAGGACCTCCTATGCTCTCACTCTCTCTCTCTAAGAAAGACGCCCATTCACGCAGATATGGTGGCGGAAGCGTAGAACGAATCGTTGATGTTTTTAGAGCGCCAAAAAATGTCAGAGGGATATGTTTAAAGAGATTCCTGTGCGTTAGTTAGTTGCTGACCAATCGGAGAAGATAGTTAGCTCGTTGTTGCTCGGTGCACGGGTGCACGCGAGTCGAATCTTTTTCGTGACAGATAGTCGTCGTGAGAGGCAATCCCTGCTTGGTCCTATCGCTTCGGATTCACCCTCGCCACCCCCTCTCCTGCCTCCCCTCCCCCTCTCCACCTTCCTTCATCCCCCCCTCTCCACCTTCCTTTATCCCCCCCTCTCCTGCACCCCTCCCCTGAACCCCCTCTCCTGCCTCCTCTTCCCCTCTCCTGCCTCCCCTCCCCCTCTCCTGCCTCCCCTCTCCCTCTTCTGCCTCCCCTCCTCCTCTCCTGCATCCCCTCTCACTCTTCTGCCTTCCCTCCCCCTCTCATCCCCCCCTCTCCTGCCCCCCCTCTCCTGCCCCCCTCCCCCTCTCCCGCCCCCTCTTCCGCCCCACCTCCATCTCCTCCTATAGTGAAGGATGCCTCTCCGAGTCTCTTGTTGCCAAGGGGCGGCGTGAAGGCTTTGCCGCTAATTGGGGTGGTTCGTTAAAAACCGCGGCTGTGTCATCGGCTTAAGAGGGATTCTGATACCCCGTGTTTCACTCCCTCCACTCCTGTTTCCCTTCCTCTATCCCCGTCTTTCTCTCCCTCCACTACCGTGTCTCCCTTCCTCCATCCCAGTATCGCTTGCACGTAGCTTTCCTCTCGATTTATAGCAGGGGAGTATCCTTTTAGAGAAAGAAAATTAATTACAACAGATCGATTCTCCACATTCAACATGAAGTTATAACATTAGGGAATTTCGTTTCCGAATAGAGTGCAAGACATGTCTTCGAAAGACTTTTTCAAGTCCCATCATCATAATTAATTTGCTATTTTTATATTTGAATTTTTATATAAGGAAAAATGGAATAAACTCGGTATATAATTGATTGCGTATGGGGTGACTTGTTCAGCTGCAAACTGATTCTCACTAACTTAGCAAAATATTTTCTAATTAGATGGACACGAAGGTGAATTTAATGCAGGCAAATTTTACTAAAAGACAATAGCCAAGTTTTCTTCAGAATTACGATTAAGCATCTCGATATATATTTTTCAAACAAACCTTAACTTATGTATTAGAATTGCGATTCGCATTTTTCTGAAATTAGAAAGCTAGCTTCTGCACAAATTTTCATCATTTAACCTGGGAAAAAAGATTTCGCGATCATCTTGCATTCTCCTTTTCCGACTGTTAGTTAGTAAAGAGAAATTCAAAGAGAATATCTTCTATTGATGTACCTGACAATTTCTTTCTTGTTGAGGCGAATCGTTATTCGACCCGCGCGCCAATTTAATCGTTCTGTAACAATAATCACCGCATTTTCCTCTGCAAATGGCGTCACATTTTACGCACCCTTCGCTCCTGTCCTCCATTTAATCGGAGATGTATATTTCAGGCCCCAGGGGAGAGTCGCATCCCCGTGCTTCGCAGCGGCATCCCGATGGCATTCGGGGCCTCCAGGGGCAGGACGGGCGTCCAACTGCCCGTCCGAGCGACCCGCCCCACCGCCCTGGCCGGCCTCACCACCCACTGGCCCTCCACGCAGGCCACCCCAATCTCCTCTTCCTCATCCGACGCCAGCCCTTCTGAAGCCTCCACGGGCATTTCCGGCGCCCATTTGGGCTGCGAGGTCTTAGTCGGAGGATCTAAGCTCGGCCTCCTCAGGTACTTCGGCACTCTGCCCTTCGACACGGGACTATGGTGCGGGGTGGAACTGCACAAACCGGAAGGCCTCAACGACGGAAGCGTTAGGGGCACACGTCTGTTCAGCTGCCGGCCGCTTCACGGGGTGTTCGCCCCCGAGAGTAAGGTCAGTCTCCTGCTGCCCCCATCTGCACCGTTGCTACTCCCATCGGTACCCTCGCTGCCCCCATCGGCACCCTCGCTGCTCCCATCGGCGCCCTCGCTGCTCCCATCGGCATCCTCGCTGCCCTCTGGAGTGAAGAGGCAGAGGACGGACGCTTACGAATCGGAATCCGCGGCCCCGGGGGGCGACGAGGAGGAAGGTTCGACGCCGAGGCAGGAGGGTGAAGTGAGGGGTTGGTCTGCAGAGGAGGAGGATACACCCCCGGCAGAGGCCCAAGGGGGGCATAAGCCGCTCACGTCGAGGACTGTGATACTGGAGAGGGGAGTACATCCCGGCGAAGAGGATGACAGAGAGGTAATATGATTACCTATATATAACTAAGGCTCGTTCGATGGAATTGACACCGGGGAATTAACTTGCTCGCGGACTGAGTTGGCGTTTATTCAATCACGGAAATTATGAAGGGGGTGGTTGAATGTACTCCATCTCATTTAACATAGTTTCCGAATGCGTTATTTTCAATTTGGCGAGGAATGCTTAAAAATCGTTGGATTTACGATGATATGAATGAAATGAACTCATTTATAAATAATTTGCCGGACAGGTGTTATAGCTTTTGGCTAAAACTGGGAGAATCTCACTTCTGAGAAAGGACAACCTTTGAAAGTGTCTTCGTAGCACCTATGAGATGCATACGTGTCAATTATTATACATGTAAAACTTCATTTTGGACCTTACCTGAAGGTAAAGTTCTTATGGGTCATTGACGACCAAAATGATATTCATTCAACATCTTCTAGTGCAGATCTCCCGTACCGAATCTTATAATAACCATTCGAATGGCGAAAAATACGTAATACAGATACGTTCATTATGCGTTTATTTAGTGCACGTCGTGCAAAGATCGCATTACATCATATAGATGTGTGAAGGACGTAGTCTTTGAAGAAAAAACTAATCAAAAGATTTGGTACGTGATTTCTGAGAATTATAGAAAAACGAATTCTGATGATAATATATTTTCAACCATAGAAGATCGACAAAATTTATATTTTTTGCCAAAGTTTGAAATTTTAACTTTTCGGAAGCGTGTTACTGAAGCACGATAATAAAATATCTTCCGATATTCTTATTAAAATAGTCGTTTCTGAAGTTTTGTCTTGGACAGCAGTTCGAATTAGTGATGAAGAAATTTAGTTAAAATAATTATGTACAATTTTTTACAAAACGTCTCTCAAATAGTCAGAAAAGATTTGCAAATTTCGATTGCAGAGCAGCTGTCGTCAGTGATGATTCACAGGTAATATATTTTTCTTTAAGAATCTACTATCGGCGAAAACACCGCTGCTGGCGGCTGAAATGTAGCCGAAATTCGCGTCTGGATTTCCCAACCTTTCTATCGCAATTGGAAAGATAACGTTTGTCGATTAGATTTCAGCCAGAAGGCGAATGCTTAAATTACTTCTGTTAACGATCCGCGCCTCTCCTTCGGCAGTGCCAGTCCATCAGCCCCTGCTCCGTCCCCACGCCCGTTACGCCGAAGACGCTGGATTGGTCGCAGCCACATCTCGGGTGCGGCGACGTCGACGTCACCACCGGGAGCGTCCTTTCCCGCCCCCAACCGCGCTCCATCTCGGACAGCTCCATCTGCGAGATGGCCGCGCCTCTGACCTCCTCCACGCCCACCTCCGCCTGTACGCCATTCTCGTCGGCGAGGTGCGCGCGGAGGGGCCATCTGACCGGCCCCAAGCAGGGGTGCCCCAACGACACGTGCAGCTGCGGCCTCGGGATCAGCAAGCAGAGCTCGTTCGAACTGGATGAAAGCCTGGGAATCCTCACGCCGGACCAGATGATGGACTTAACGCTGTGCGTGGATGGCTACGGGAAGACGCCTCCGGGAGGAGATGGCTTCATGGCAGAGGGGGAGGCCTTCTCGGAGGAGGTGTTTGTGGAGGGGGGCAGGAGGGGGGAGGCGGAGGGAGTTGCGGGGGAGGAGGGCGCGGAAGAAAGGTGTGGAGAGGAGGAGGGAGGCGAGGAGGCCCCCGTGGAACTGGACGAGGAGGAGGAATTGGACGAACTGAGGCTGGAGGAAGAGGGCAAGGACGTGATGGAGGAGCCGTGCGGAGCCGCACCCCTCGGAGGCGCTACCAATTCTTCTGATGCGGTTGCATCCGGTGAGACGCTTTATCCCTGCTTTCCCTTTTTGGTTTTGCCTTTGGAATAGTGCAGGCATGTCAAACTCCATGCATTAGGGCTGCGTTGATGCGGTAGATGATATCTCATTAAGATTACAGTTGTTTAATGAGTGACATAACCGGCAAAATGCTCTTAATCTAGATGTATTTTTGCATCTAAAAACAAATATTTAGAAAAATTCTTATTGCAATAACTATGGAAAAATCTTGTCCCTTTTTCATAAAAGTGAAGTGCATATTCAAATGAAATCTCGAACAATTTAGACAGAATTACCATTGGGGCCTCAGAAAGGCACGGAAAGAGCCGCACGCGGCCCGCGGGCCACCAGTTTGACATGCCTGGATTAAAAGAATCTTTCGGAGGCCTCATCTATATAGGCGAGAACTTGCCTTGGCGATTCAGTTGTGTATGCTTGATCCCCAAAAGCTCATCCCGGGAAAACTGACGGCGGGCTAATCGGCAAAGAAATAAATGGTAGAAAATATACCAACAATGGCGAGCGCGACTAAATGTCGCAAGGACATTCGAATTGAGAAGAAATGAAAATAATGTCGTGTTTTCTGTTTTAAACCAAAATTTTTGTGCAGCGTTTTTGATTTAAAATCAAAATTAAAAATGCGTTATCAATATTACAAATTAAAGCAATGTCGAGAAAATTTTATTTCAAAATTATAAATGTTTCATTTATTAAACTTTTATTTTTGTTTTGTTTTTCTATCTTTATCGATTATAACGCAGTTCCAACGTTTTGGAGCACATAAGCAGTATTGACAGTTTCACAAAGGAATTATCGAGCTCTTATGGCTGATAATTTTCAAGAACAATCACTTAAAAATACTTGTTTCAGATATCTCCAATTTCCACAACAAGGTTAAAAAAGACAGATGCGCATTTAGGCCACAAAACATCCATCATCAGTGTTATGGGTTCTTTCAGAATTCAGTTTTGGTGAATTGGCACTGAAGACGGTTGCTTTGTGCCCTAAGTGCGCATCTGGTTTTTATAAACTTGTTGTGGCTATTGGAGATACCTGAATCAAGTATTGTTTAAGTTCTTGAAGTATTGGCAGGGATCGGTAATGATTTTTCGCCTCAATGTTTGAAACCAATTCCTTCACAAAATAAGTTAGAGAAACGTTAATCTAAACGACAAATCTCCTCCGTTTTCGCGGTCTGTAAGAATTGTGTCTCTCTTTTGCAGTGGCGACGGCCCCTCCTCCCGCCCGACCCTCTCAGGTGGCCCCGTGCTTCGTGGCCAGCGTGACCAGCATCACTAGCATCGACCCTGGTTACCAAGGGGATGGGGAATGGAGCAGACCCGCCAGCCGCGCCGACAACTCTCCAGGTTCCACCGCTCCACCGGGCATTGGCGCCGCCGTTGGTCTTTCCGTGGACGTCCTCAAGATCAAGTTCGACACGATGACCGATTCCGACTTCTACAGCGACACGGGGGCCGGGGGCACCGAGAGCGACGCCGACCACGAAGAGGCGGCGAGAGAGGGCACCATGGCCCCCGGGGACCGCAGGGCGCAGGTCATAGACGGCACCCTCTACGGAGGCACAGGCGGTCAACACGGCGCGGGGGGAGGCGGTTGCCACCAGCAGCCACAGCCGAGGTGCTTCGCCGCCGTGATGACGTCATCTACGGCGACCACCACCGAGGAGATGGAGTCCAGCGGAGTGTTCTCGGACCTGGACCGGAGGACGGACTTCAGCAGCCAAGGGGGCGTGGCGAGCAGTTCGCTCGGGGGAGGGGACTCGAGCGTAGAAGGGTTGAGGAGTTCCCAGGGACCGCTTCCCAGGCCCTCGTCCGCCCAAGGGGTCAATTCATCCGCGGCCGAGTCGTCCGACGTCCCTCAGTCTCCCCTCGAAGAGCTCCCGGAAGATCCGAAGAAGGACGTCACCTTGGTGATATGCGATTTGACCAGAGTGCTCTCGCCGGAAAACATGGAAGGCGATTCGTGCTCCGTTTTGGAGTGCACGCTTGTGCCGGCGCACTCGCGCGACTCCTCTATTCCGGAAGGAGCGCCGGAGGACTCCGGTCGCCCCTCGGAAGCGGACGCGAGCAAACCCGAAAACCCGGACGTGACTCGCTCGAGGAATGCGGATGCGTCCTCCTTGTCCTGCGACGCGACGCCACTCTCCACGCCCACTGCGACGTCAGCGCCGCCCTTCCCTCGGCCATCGTCCGCCGCGGTCAAGAAAGAGAGCGCCTCGGAGCAGCAAGCGGTCCGATCACAGCGACAGAAGACCCTGTCGGGTCCAGTCACGGCAACTCCCAAGAAGTACAAGATGCCGAAACGGAACGTGGCATCGAAGATAAAGGCCATGATAGAGGCCTCCGGGACGAAGGAGGAAGTGTCCAAGGAGGACTCGGAGAACAGGCGACAGAGTCGGGTGCAGACGCAGAGGAAGGGAAGGTGGGATGCCATAATGAGCAAGATAGCTGCAGGTCAGGCGGAGCAGAGGAGCAGCCGACCGCGGCTGAGGGAAGTGAAGAGCAGGGTGCTGGCAGGCATCGGCACACCCCAAGCAAACACGACCCAGAACATGAGCATGCTCGAAGAAGGGGAGATGGCAACACGAACGAAGAAACCATTCATATCGAATGTGACCCGGGCAAGGAGAGCGGAAACGTAAATAGACCACTTCTGATATTTACTACGTCTGTAGACCTGTTTCTTTAAGTCATAGGTGTTGGTACTTTTGCTTTTGAGGGCACAAAAGGTTTTTCAAGGTGTATAGATATTAATGATAATGTTTTCCTTTCAATTCAGCATTAAACCTTGAACTGCTACATTTAGGGAATGGAAGAATTCGGGATATGCTGACTTTTGTTAGAGAAAATCCACATTTACTTATGTTACAATTTAAGAATATATTTAACTTTATTTCATACAAAATGGTGTATTTTTCCTTTTTAGTCATTTAAAAAAATGTTTTTTGCTGTGGTATAATGCATGAATAATACTGAAGTCACAGAAGCATTTAATGTTTAGATGCGTTCACAGCAGTTAAAGGATTAATTTAGCCATTTCCAAACATTACATAGCTGCACCTCTTTCACCCAAAAAAAATGCCTTTGTGCCCCTCCCCATCTAAGAATACTGTCTTTGTGCCCCCCTCTATAACATGTTCAGTCAAAATTCATAAACTATTCCTACTGGACCAACAATTGCAATTAATACAACCACCATACTACAAACAAGGAGGCAAACATACGTCCTAGCCAATTGAGGGCTAATTTGATGGCTGTATATTGTAGGTGGTACATTTAGGTTGGCTAAACGGAGGGCAAATATGTGTGTAATATTTTGCGCCCCCCTGATCTATGTCCTGTGTCCCCCAGGAGGTTGTGCCCTACAGTTTGGAAACCACTGGGTTAATGCATGAATTTGGAATAAAAGGTTACAGCCAAAAATGGATTCACAAAATATGAGGGCAATTCAAAATATAATTGCAATTTATTGATAAATTTAATACAAGAATTAGATAAACCTACTATTATTTTTTGACATTATCCTCCTGCATTAATAAACACCTATTCCTGTGATATGGCAACTTTTTATAATACTGCCTGTGAAAAAGATTTTTGGGTGCTGTCAGTGCCATAACTAGGGTGTGGCGAAGGTGGTATTTGCCAAAGGTGCCACTAGCAAAAGGGATCAAATGTTCTTGCAAAAAAATGCCAAAAGTTAATTTTCCCATAAATAAGTATTAATTTAATACTACAATATTTAAGTTATTATTGATAAAAATGCTATTATTCTTTATGAAAATGTAGGAAAAATCATATTCTATGCACACAAGTTGTTTCATTAAAATTTTTCCATAGGCACCATATCTGCTAGTTTTGCCTCTGGGTGCTGTCATAGCCATGTATGCACTGCTTCCACGATCCCTTCATCTATGTGGAATTGAAATTTTGAAATTAAGGCTTCTTTAAGTAACCCAAAAAGAGTTTTGTTAAAAGTTTTTTGATAATTATGGCAGCGGTATGTGCCTTGGAGCTAAATAAACCATGTCTCCAAAAAGTCTGTCCATGTGTTTTGTTTTAAATGCAGACTTTTATTTGTCATATGGCACACTTCAGCAATTATGCTGTTTACTATGACCCTTTTTTGTTGAAATGAGGAAGAGTTCTTCAGAATTTCAAAACACTGACCCCATTACATTGTCTGCAGAAGGCCGGGCTCTTAACCTTTTTTGGTCAAGGAGTTGGTGTGTGTGTCAACTTCATGTTTTGACGCTTCAAGTTCGTAGTGGTTGATCCAGGTTCCGTCTCCAGTTACTATGGGCTTCAAAAATGACTCTCCTTCATTGTGATGCCATTCCAACAGTTGAATGCAAATCTCCAAATCCACATTTCTGTTTCTCTGTCCCTCAACATCAACCCATGAAGGCAACGTTGGTAATGTTATTATGATGATATGGAAGAACAGCTGTTTTGGTATTCACCTGGCACAAATTTTCCAGAGTGTTGTGGATTATGGAATGCATAGAACCGATACTAATGTCTAATTCTGCTGGGATAACCTTAATAACAACTGGTGTGTTCTCACATACCATCTCATTAACTACCAACATTGTCTGCCATGGTTGCCATTGAGGGACATCCTGGTCAGCTTTTGTCAGTGACACTTGTTGAGTTACTTTTAAACATCTTATCTCACTTGTGAACCTTGCACAGTGTCATTCACTCATCACTGTATTATTGCAACATTCTCCCATGAATGTCAGCTCCTGATTACAAAAACTGAATAGCAGCATGCCAGTCTTCTTCAGTGCAATTAAAAAGCAGAAATGCCATGTTTGTTGCAGGATTGCCACTATACAGCATATAACTGAGGTATAACATGTTGATTTTTTCACAAGAATGGCTATAGTATCCAGTCAAGCCAATCGCATGCATTGTTGTTACCGCAGAGATATGAAACAATTGTCATTACTTTTTATGTTACACTCATATAAGTATTTACTGTCAGAAAAAACTGTTGAATTAAAATATGCCCCTTTCAAGTTTAATAGTCATGGCTGTACAGTCTCTCGAAAGGGATGCCAAAATAAGACTATGGTAAACATCTTTGTATAAACAATAATTTTTTCAATACTGTTTGTTACTAGAATATATTTTATTTTAGATTAGATTTAATCTATTTCATCGTTTGATATCAGAGCATCTTTATAATAAACCCTGGGATATAAAGGCTAAACGAAAAGTGTTAAAAACAATTGCTATAAGTGATAGTGCATGAATATTGAAATTTAAAACCACAATGAAATTACATCAAAATCCCATTTTAAAGATTGGTTTTTATAAAAGGATGGGTATTGGCTAACTTATCCAGGGAATCATAGTGAAATACACAAAAATATGAATAACCTTTGGAAGTAATGATTCCTTAATTATGATAATAGATTTTAAAAACTACACTACACAAAATCATACAGCGTTATTGGGCAAATATTTTAGGTGAAATAGTAGAGGCCAATTTTCTAAACCATAGGGAGTAAAATTCAAAATCTTTCTCTTAATAATTTTTTCTTTCTTTAAAACTGGCACTTGTGGTAAAACGGTACTACGTAAAAATATGATTTTGGTGTAATACACACAAATTCTCAACTTTCAAAATTTATATGCAAGTCGCCTGTTATATAAAAGGTTGTGATAAAGATAAAATTTTTGACCACAGAGTACTCCATAGTATATCTGTCTTTTTACTTCGGTAATTTAGGTTGTCTCTTTAAAACAAGAATTAATATCAAATGTTGCTTGAACATTTGAAATGTAATTAAACTGAAAGCTCTGGAACTTGGATGAGAAGAATGAATTAATCGAGTCCACCTTATGGCTTGAATCCAATTGGTATTCAAAATGACTCTTAAGATCTAGAAAAATCTTTGAAAAAGTTTTCTTAATTGTGTTTTGGTAACGGAAGTTATCTTAATTGTAAATCAACATAGAATTCAAAGGTATGTGATAAAAAATATATATGAAACATTAAAAAATATTTTGATTCAAAATTGTTTCAGTGGAATCGCATTTTAAATAACCAAGTATCTAAGATGGTGACTTTTGAGAAAGCTGATGTATTTGTGCATATGCTATCATGATTTGGTACATTGCCCATTTTATGATTATATAATTTTTTATTTTGATTAAATATCTATAATATCTTAGTAAGAAAATGTTCTGTTGCATTTTTCATTTTGTCCGTGAATTAGCTGATGATTATTGTACATTTCTCAAAACTAAATTGCAGAATATACATTCATATTCGTGGAATAAAATTACACAAGTTGATGACAGTTAAAAGGATAGACTCCTTTTTCTTCTCATTTCTCATTCATCGCTTGGGAGGTTGTGCACAACATCATCAGCATGGGCAGCATGCATATTATTTTATTCTGTCTAATCTGGAAAGGGAACATTTTTTTATTCAATTCCCTTTGCTGAGCTTTTGATCGTGAATCTGTTCAATGGTTGACAATTTGCTGAATATTCCAACCTTCAAAAATCTAGATTGATTAATTAATTGATCGATGAGGGTGAAGCTGAAAACATATAATGCCATAATAATTAATACATTACAAATAAGCATAATAACCACATAGGCTCCCTATTAATATCCAAGATTGAATTATGCATACATTTCAATTCATTTATGCAGCATTTCTTTCATCCTGGTGAAAGCTAAAAACATGCAGAGGCTTAAGACTTTTTTGGAACAGATTTAATGGTTTTGCCTCAGATACGGCAGCAAGAAAGTGAACTATTATTACCAAATCCAAATTAACATATGAAAAGCTTTTAGAACTACATAGTTCGGGAAAGAAATTAAGGGAAGACCCAATAAAAAAGATCAAACCCAAACCAACAATAAGGTAAACTTGGTTCAAATTTCAACTGTTTGCATAATTGCAAAAGAGAATCGATCTGTGGAAAAGCAATGTAAAAATTTACTAGTGAAATATACTGAAACATAGAAAGTGATGAAAAAGTGCAAATCTGTGTTTAGTTAGTGTATGAAAAACATAACTGAACATTATTGGAACAAAAGAGTGAGGAAAAAATGGAAGCAGGAAAAAATGTTTGGGCCAGAATATCAAATCTTAGACAATTTTTTATTTAAGACGTTAGGTTAAGCATTTATGTTTGAGGGACCAAATAAGTCTTATTTAAAAATGGGAGTGGTATATGTAGCCCAATTAATATGGATTGATACTTGGGTTCCTTTATTTATGCAGCATATCATAATAGGTAATCTGTCCGTAGACAGGTCCATTATTATTCATGGTTAAACCTGGTTCTCCATATACTCCTATTTTCTGCTGTCCTCTTCATATCTTGATAACTCTCTTTCCCTTTCAAATCATCTATCAGCTGAAACCTTTTCATACCTCTTTCCCTTTTACCGTCTAGTTTTCCTTCTAACACATCTTTAATCATACTTTCTCCTCAGGTACTGTCCAACCCAGTTTGCCTTCCTGTTTCTAATAGTCTGTATAATCAATCGCTTCTCTCCCACTCATCGTAGCACTTCATCGTTTTTCATCCTATCTCTCCATTTTATCTTCAACATTCTCCTCCAAGTCCACATTTCAAAGCTTTCCAAGTATTTGATGTCATTTTCCTTAGCGTCCATGTTTCTGCCCCGTACAAAGCTATACTCCATACGTAGCATTTTATGAACTTCTTGCGGATATCTTCCCTTATTTTCCCCGTAAGTAGGTGTTTATTTTTTCTGAAAGACGGTTTTGCTTTTCCTATTCTAATCCTGATCTCATCCGTACATTTTGCTTCTCTTGTTATGATGCTTCCAAGGTATTTATAGTCTGAAACTTATTCTAAAGGCTTACCTTCAATACTTATGTTCAGATTCTCTTCTTTGCCTTTCGAATGACCTTGGATTTTTCTGTATTTATTTCCATACCGTATTTTCTACCTGTTATTACTACTCTATTTATCATTTCCTGGAGTTCCTCTTTCTTTCTTGCTAGAAGTACTTGATCATCCTCCGCGTATTTTACTGTTCTTGTAATCCTTCCTCCAATTTTGTAATCCCCTGCGCCTTCTAACGCTTCTCACATTAGTTATTCTCCATATATATTGAATAGGGTCGGCGATAGGCAGTCTTACTTCTCTACTGAGATTTATTCCGCAGGTGTCCGCATTCTCCAACCTGACCTTTACAACTTGATTCACATATAGATTCCTGATCAGTCTACTGTCTGTCCGGTCTAAACCTATATCCTTTAATAACTTCATCAACATTATCCAATTTACTCTGCCTTCTGCCAGTCTACGAAACATACACAGATATCCTGACTGCACTCTATTGCTCTTTCTGATTTGATTCATACTACCCCTATCGCATCTATAATTCCTCGTCCTTTTTTGAAACCGAATTGATCTTCCCCTAGCATTTCTTCTGCCTTTTTCTCCAGCCTTTGATTAAAAATCCTCGTGATGATCTTCGAAGTGTGTGACAGAAGGCTTATCGTTCTGTAGTCTTCACACTGCATTGCCTTTGGATTCTTCTTTAGAGGGATCATTGTTACTTCTAGGAAATCCCAAGGCCACTCTCCCATGTCGTAAATCTTATTAATTAATTTCGTGATCTCTTTTAGTCCTTCTGATCCCATGACTTTTAAGTACTTCAGCCAGTATTCCATCGCTGCCTGTGGCTTTCCCTTTCTTTAATTCCACTATCGCTTTTTCTACTGTGCTCTCCATAATACTTGGTCCTAAGTTGTCTTCTTCAATGTTTTCCTCATCTTCCAGTTCAATTTTTGCCGCTCCTGCCTGCTTGCTGTATAGTTCCTTAATGTATTCTTCCCATACCTGTGCTACATCCTTTGTTTCTGAGACTATCTTCCCATCCGTATTCATAATTCCCATACCATGAATTCCATTAGATTTCTTATCTTCTAACTCGAGTGCTCTAGTGTACATCATATCGTACTGTCCTAACTTCTCCATTTGTTCTATTTCATCACATTTTCCTTTTATCCAATTTTCTCTAGCTTTATCTGTTACCCTTCTCAACTCATTGTTTATACGCCTATAGGTGGCTCTACCTTCTTCAGTGTTAACGTTTTTCCATTTTCGTCTCTCGTCCATTTTCTCTAGCATTTCCCTAGTGATCCAGGGTTTTCTGATTTTCTTCTCTTGTTTTCTAATCTCTTTATCCAAGGTATCCTTGATACTGATTTTAATTTCTTCCCATTCTATATCCTCGGTCTTTGATTTGTTTTACAAATTTCTTAAGCAATCTTCCAACTTCATTCTGACAGCATCCTGCCTTTCTTTCAGTTTTTCTAGGTCCCAAGTCGTCTTTCTCTTTTCGTTTTTTTATTTATTTAAGCTTTGTACTTACGTGAAGAAGGCCGTATGTATGCAAATCATTAATGGTCATGAGGTATATCACAAAGGATGCATTTTCAAGGCATTATTTTAATTTTGGAATAATTTTGAAACGAAAAAAACCTGCTATGATCGGGAAATGACCCCGGGTCTTCCACTTGCTGGGCTTATATTCTGCTGCTGAAAATCGTAGAGATTATGTTTCCCGTTTTTGAAGGCGGATGTGTTTCATCATCAATTTCTATTATTTTTATGTTTTTTATAAGAATATGAATTTTTTGTTGGCATCGCATGCTATAATTCAGTGAATAATTTCTGTTGGTCCTGGTTATTAGCTACGATATATTATTTTCATAGAGTCCCTCATCAGTCAGTCATTAGGAATAAATCTTATATGCGCTCACGGTGTTTACCAAATAAGACTATTTGTGCTACCATTCTGTTCGTCTTTTCGAGATGAAAGACAAGAAGGAATTCTTTTTCTTCAGAGTACTTGGCTTCCTGCCGGAATTTTATTTTTGCTTGCGGAATTTGCGAGAAAAGCAGTCTCGGGACTCGCTCTCACGAGTTTTCATCTCCGGAACAATATATCGTAGTAATCTGCTCTCGCGGACTTTCTTTGCGGCAATTGATATCCTCTATTCGAATAATTTTTTTAATTTGTACCTTACCGATCACATTGGGGCTATTTGACTGCCCGGGGCGCTAAAGTCTTGGGGACGCTATTCCGATCATTTTCCTATGCGTTACATATTGGATACCGATTTGTATCGCGCAAAAGGCTAGAATTTTGATGGCATGTACTTGTTGTAAATATCTCAACAAACATTAACGGAGGGGACAGTGAAGTTCTATCTCACCCGGGGCGCCAAAATTCCTCGGGCCGCCCCTGCGAAGGGGAAACATGATTTTTTGTTTCCCGCCAAAACAATCTTCGTGACAACAGTTTTAAAGTAGGTACGTTATGCTTTGTTTAATTTCCACCAAAAAACGGCCTCCGTAAGTGAAACGTGAAATTGACTAGTGAAATAGGTATTAGTTTTTATTTATGTAGTTATTTAGTCAATTTTCGTAGTTTTGTCATTGAATGTAAATGTTCGTGTTGTAGTTTCCCTCTTATTGTTAGAAAAAAAGAACGGGAGAGTGTTTCGCGCTGTGTAGCGTTTGCTTTGTCTAGAAAGTAAGTTGGAGTCAGCTTAACTAGAACAAGGATTGCGAAAATATTTTCGGTAAACAAAAACAGATTGTGAAGCGAATTGAAGTCATTCCTCCTTGACGCTTAATTTTAGTCACGTGACCAGCCATGAATTGACCGCGGTCTCTTTATGCATTCGCAGGAGACGTACGCGCGCAAGAGGGTTGGAGATTTCGTCGCTACGGGACGCCACTTGTGGGGCCAATGTGGGCGTCGCGGCGACATCCGGAGGCGTCGGAGGTTCCCGGAACCACTCGGCCCACAGCTCCCTGAGTGACGTAAGTGTCAGTCAGGGAGGTCTCAGCAAGACTTCCGTGTCTTCGAGTAAGTAAATCTTGCACGATCATTCTTTCTTCGAAGTCGATGAACTTCACTTGTTACGTTCGTCAATCTTTAAAAGAAAATAAAAAACTTTCTTGAGAAATATTGTATAACGACATTCGTAACCGTGAGCCCATTCTAACAATCTTATGGTGAATTTTTTAAACATTAAATAAATAATAATTAACAGTATTTTATTCTTAAATTCGCATTATATCAATAATTATTTCATTAAATATTTAGGGATTGGCGTAATAGAAAACTCAGATCCTCTGCATTGATTTAAGCTCGTATGGATATGTTTTCCATACTTCGTTTTCTAGCTCAATTTTATTCATCGTTTTGTTTCAAGACGGAATAGCTGCGATAAAGATTAATAATTGAATACTGCTTCGAAGAAAGAAAAAATAATTGAATGCATATTATGCCCAATGTAATGCTTACCTGTGTAGACATAGATGTGCCAAAAATAACATGCAACATCACATAAACTTAATGAAATTTTAAAATTAAACCGAGATTGTGAAAGCAACTCAAATCAAGCAATGAAATCGATGATCCATTCGCAACCACTCGGCACTTCCCTCGCCAAGCGGACAACCGCCGTCCGCAACAGGTTAGACATTGTCATTACTTACGTGATCGGTTCGCGCTTACGCAAACAAATGAGATAAGTTATATGACAACGTGCTGCATTTTAGCTTTCGGAGTATTTCATCTCGCATTTGGTCAATTTTTTGAGGAAGCAATATAACTCGCCAAGCTTTATTTGCCGATTTATGGAAATTTTCATTCATAGATGTCACTTTTCTACTGTTGCAACCTATCAAAATATATCTTATTTACTCATCAATTAATAAACTATTGATTATCGAAACCGAGCTGGAAGAGGTTGATTAAATATTTGTGTTGCGTTCAGTTTTTTCAAAACAAACGGTATGAAAAATTACTTAAAACTTGCCGGAGTATTTCAAATCATAACACTAGATACATAATTAACATTTATTTTTGCGTAAAGCATGAAATATAACAGAGCTGGGCCGGAAATATAAGTTTAAGATAAAAGTGTGAACGAAAGTTTAACATATTGAAGTTTCATAGGAAATTCTAATTACTGAGATGCTTAGGTAGAAAACTTCCAAAATTGTTATTTTTTAATTACCTATCTTAGGATACTAGGACTTGAAATCATTAATATATCCATATAGTATGCTGACGTTCACTATTTCTAGCTCTTAGATAAATTATTGCTGCTCCGGTCCTTCTGCAAGTTCAGTTGATAAACGAATGCATCCATCAATAGAAATTCTCTCTTCAACTATGCCGCCGCCATCACTCATATCTTTTATGTCACTGTCTCCCTTTTGTACCATTTGAATAATTTCAGCATAAGTCCATTGATTCAAAACAGATGAATCATGATTCACATTCATCCATTCTTCCAGAGTTTCATATTTAAATTGATGGGTCGTATTCTTCACTGCAGGATCAGACGTACCACTGCCATATTCCTGTAACTCGCGTATAGTTTGATTAACCAGAGACATTTTAAACGCTGTAAATTCTGCATCTTGATCAACATCAGGACTGTCCTCAGGTGAAAGATTGTGCCAGCCATTCATAAGGGTAGACACAGTTGCATTGTAACAAGCAAGAGTCCATACAGGCAATTTATTTATTGATACAGTATTTTGTAATTCCTTCTAAAATAAATTATTTAATTTACGGAAATTTAATTCCCATTTAACCATGGGAAAGTTGACTCAAATATCACTTTCTGCGTACAGTAATTATAATTACGCTATTCAAGGCGAGTACAACCAGAGGCGGAACTGGAAGATATGGAGCCTATGGCAAAATTTTAAGGAAACACCTTGTGTGCGTAGAATATGATTTTTGCTAAATTTTCATAAAGAATATTAGCGTTTTTATTAACAATAACTTAAATATTTGAGTATTAAATTAATTTTTATTTATGGAAAAATAAACTTTTGGCATTTTTGTGAGAACGTTTGAGAACCTTCGCCGCACCCTAGTTACGGCACTGACAATAAGTACAAATACCAAGTGTGTTATTTTTTTAGCATTTTAAAAATTCTTATATCACATCTTCTATTATATATAGACGTTTCTTACAGAGGAGGGTTATATAGGAGGATACTAATGTTTAGGCACTTCCAGATGAGCTGGAGACTCGAAATATTTTATGTGGGTACAGTGGCGGATCCAGGGGGAGGGCAACGCAGCACGTGCCCCCCCCCCCCATGCCATCCGACTTGCACATAAGTGTAGTAAATGTATTCAACTACTGCCCTTACGCGCTACGCGCGTGAACCCTCGGCACGCTCCGGGGTCTTTGGCGCTATGCGTCTCAATAAGATGAAAATAATTTTTCGGTTTAACTCTTATCAAGACGCATACTTTCATGAAGTTTTTTCTTTGGCGTACCGATTCCGAAATACAGTACATATTCAAGTAAGTACATTAAACGGCCGCCATCTTGTTTCGGGATGGCGGGTGAAAATGAAGTTTTCCTAGAGTCTCCTAGGTTTATTAGGCGTATAGTAGCGGAACGCCTTATTGGGCACATCGCATCCGTCCGTCCGTCCACATGTTTACTCTTCGAAACTACTGAGCGGATTTTTATCAAATGGAGTACAGCAGAACCTCCAAATTCGCGGCTTACAAATTCACGTGATTTGCAGTTTCGCGGGTTTTTCGACTATTGCTGCCAATCTGAAATGAAAAGAACAACACGAAACAAATGAAGTTCTCCATCTGCGCGGTTTTTTTATCACGTTGTGGCCACGTTTTTCGAAAATGTCTACTAAGAGGAAAGCAAGTGATAACACAGGATGCAGAAGCAAAAAGAAGAAGTTTACTTTAAGCGAGTTGCTAAATAAATATGCTATTGGCCAGAGTGCGGTATACTGAACAGACAATGTGGGATAAATGAGTCAACAGTTCGGTACATTAAGAAAATGAATGGAACACCCGGGATAGTGTGGCTGCAGGAACTCTTCACAGCACGAAAGTTACTGGGGTTCATTATGTAGTGTACACCACTATTAATGCATGCATTTTTTTTGCCTTTTACGTGATTCAATAAATATTTTTTCGGCATATTCTTTGCTAATTATGGTTTCTATGAAATTATCTCGGCAAACTTACTGTATGGCTATGAAAGATTTAAGTGCCACATTATATTGGTTCGAAACCACTTTTAGCCTATCATTTCATTTCATTATTTATTGTTGTCAAAATAATGGAGAGCCGCGAACCTAACCCCCATTTTCTCATATGGCCTTTGCTTCCATTTTCGCGGTTTCCAAATTCGCGGCGTTTTTGGGAACGTAACCACCGCATATTTGGGGGTTTTACTGTATTAGTGTTCCTTATTAAAAATTATCGCCCAATTGTGATTTAAATTATAACTTCCACTTTATTTAAGCACTTAAATAAACGTATACTCGTATCTCGTTAAATGATATCTGACAAACAACAATTAAATACCATATTTTTTGTCTTCTAAGGTCATATGATCTGTAAGGTATAGATTAAAAAATTTATTCGGATGGAGGACAACATTTATCACTAAAAAGTCCGCGAGACCACGTAATTACGGCTTATAGTTTTGAAGGTAAAAATTCGAGAATATCCCAAGTATATAATATCACATATTTTGTTTAAATCGATTGCAATGACAATTCTATCGGCAAACAACAATTATAAAACCATATTGTTCTCTCCCAGGCTCTTATATGACATGCTAGGTAATGATTTAAATACCTATTTAGATAGAAGACAACATTTACCACAAAAAGGCCTTGGGACCATATAATTAGGACTTATAGTTTCGGAGAATAGTTCGATATCGTTTTATACGCATTTCCCACAAAGAACGCCTTTGAAATCTGTATACTCCATTTATGGGGTATACCTACTTTTCCTTCTTTTCTTTTAATCACAACAGTTATCACAGCATCTCTCCACCCTGATTTTAACGTTCAACTTCTTAGCGCAATGCTGTCTTTAATTATTTCTTTTATCTATTATAACACTATAACAACGTCGATTTAATTACGAAATAGTAATGGCTCGAAAATTTGACGATAGGGAGAGTGACCGCGCCGGGGGGGAGAGGGGGGGGGAGGGGGGGGGGGGGTTGAGAGGAGAGGATCCTTTAAGTTGATTACTGTGTTGAAATTAGAAACAATGCGATTTCCCTTGACGACGAAAGATTATCCCCAAAAATACGCGGAATTTTCGCGTTCAAAATGAATCTGTGGACCGATTCAACGCGTATTTAAAAATCGACGGTAGAAAACGGAATTTTCATCCATTTGGGCGTTTTTTGCTACAAATCCAATATTCGTACGACGATTTTAAGTAATTTAAAAAGTGATTGCAAGTAATGCGGTGTAGGGTAACAAAGACAGCGTTACACCTGAGGATCATGAGCACGATGATCATTGTTGACGATGATCACCATTTCGTTTTTATGTAATTTAGAGATATATTCGGAACAGCTTGCGAATAACTCAGTGAACGCCCCCAATGCGTTAGCATTTTCTGCACGAGTTTTCAGAAAATTGGTTCATATCGGATTGGAATATTATTGTCCTATCTTTCCGCGTCATCTTAATGCATAAAACGCTTAGGTATGTTTCCGTTCAAGGTTCATCTGTTACACTGAGGATAAGTGTAGCACATTTTTTATTTATATATTAAAATTAGTTAGAATTAAGACAGAAACTCGGGATTTGGAATCCTGTACGGCCAAAAGAACACCGTTTATTTTTTAAGGAGAGAATTCTAATCCGTGCCGAATTAGTGCGAAAATATGTTTAGAATACGAAAAAATGCCTATTTTAAAGTCTCTGACAATGCTAATTTATAATTGGCATGACTACGTATTGCATTTTCGCTCCCTTTTGCTTTCAGTAAATTTCAGCTAGCATTTGTTAATTATTTTATCGAAACTAGTATAGGTGGCATAAAGTTTTACTTTCGAGTTGTAATTATTTAAACAAAAAAGTTATTGGTAGTTTTATTAAAATTTAGGAAATATATCAGCTTTATCTGTCATTTTCTATTTCCAAAACTTAATCTTCTTAATATATAAAGGCATGTTAACCAAGTGACCATCTGGCATACCCTGAAGAGTTTCTCAACAGCTTAATACCAACAGGAATACCACCCCACCAGCTGTAACCGAAAGTAGGTGCTGTAATCATGTTGCTACGGAATCTTATGCCATCTCGGGGACTCTGCAATGGAACAAGATTGACAATTACGCGTCTACAAAGACACCTCGTAGAGGCCCGTGTAATAGATGGATTGAACTTAGATACTTACTGTTCTCATACCGCGCATACCTCTCATTCCATATTATACAAATATGACTTTCAAATTCAAAAGAAGATGGTTTCCTATACGTTTGGCTTTTCGATGACATAAGTCACAGGGACAAACTTTTGACTTAAGCTGCTTATACCTTCCGAAACCTGTATTCAGTCACTGAGAGCAACTATATGTTGCTCTCTCAAGAGTTCGATCATTGGAATCATTAAGTATTGTATCTGAGAAGAACGAGATTGTTAATTGTGTTTACAATGAAATATCATCATCATCATGCTTCTGTCCGAAGACAGGTTTTAACTGAATCGCTGCCTCCATTTCTCTCTCTCCCTAGAAGCCTCTTTTATATCTCTATAAGTATTATATCCCTGCTTTATATTATCTAATATTTCTATTCTTTTTCTCCCTCTTCCTCTTCTTCCACTAATTTTTCCTTCTAAAATCGTCCTTTGTAAACACTGTCTTCTCAATATGTGCCCTATCCAATTTGCTTTTCTTTTCCTGATTGTTTTATTAGCATCCTATCTTCTCCCACCATTTCTAATACTTCTTCATTTTTCTTCCTCTCTGTCCATTTCACTTTCATCATTCTTCTTCATACCCACATCTCAAAACTTTCTAAATATTTTTCCTCCTTTATCCTTATCGTCCACGTCTCTGCACCATAAAGAGCTATGCTCCATATGTAGCATTTTGCTAATTTCTTCCTTGTTTCTAAATTTATTTTCTTGCTTGTGAGAAGCTCCTTCTTCTCGTTAAATGCTGCTTTTGCCATTGCAATCCTACTTCTGATGTCCTGTGTACTACTTCCATCCTGCGCTAAAATACTGCCAAGATATTTGAAACTACATACTTGTTCCAATTTTTGTCCATTTACCATTATATTTAATTCTTTATGTTCCTTTGAAACCACCATGACTTTCGTTTTTTCAGCATTGATCTTCATTCCATATTGTTGGCCAACCTCCACTAGTCTGTCTGTCATCATCTGAAGCTCTTTCTCGTCTTCTGCTATTAAGCCCTGATCATCTGCATATTTAATGGTGGTAATACTTTCACCTCCTATCTTAACTCACTAGGAGTAGGATGTTCTTCTGGATGAGGAGAGGTAAGGGAAGTGGAAAAATTACGGGAACCAGGAAAAAAGATTGATTTGACCCTTTATTGACGAGGTTAGGCCCTGTTGGGCCTCTCTTCCTCCTAACTTCATATGTCACGTAATAATAAAATACATTGTATAGTGTTAATTTCTAGGGACAAATTAAAACAGCAGACAAAGTGAGTAGATAAAAAACAATTCCTAAAGATTAAAAGATTGGGTTTATGGGGGAAAAATCTCAGTGACTGAAGGCTACTTGAGTAAAAAAAGCCACATTGCAGGAAAACACCAGCACAGGAAGAGGGGGGGTGAGAAAAACCTATGAAAATACAGTTTAATACAATAATGATAAATAAGGGTAACAATAATACATAATGGTAATAGTTCCTAAATGACAAGTTAGTATAATATTCGTGTGACAGATGTTGGTATGTTTGGAGGGAAGGGTCTCCTATCAGAGGTTTAGGCCAGGGAAGGAAATCACGTTTTCGGTTGTGCGAGGATAGGTTAATTGGGTTGGAGGAGTGTTTCTCGACCTTTTCGGAGCCGCGGACTCCCTACGAAATTCCAGAATTTCCGCAGACCACCTATGAAAATTTCAGGCATTTTTCATTCATTCTATCGTATTTTTAATCTGAAACATTAATCGGAGCTCTATTCTGGATCAAGCAAGTCGTAGATAAGAATAAACATAATATACTACTCATCTCGCGAAATGACGCGCGAGAAATGACCCTCGGTTGAAAAACACTAGGGATAGAGAGCCTGCTGAAAGAGGCGGAGGTTTGGGCGATGGAAGCGGTCTTTCGCGTGGGAATGAGGGGTTTTTGGAGAGTTCCTTGCTCTACAACGTGATGCCAAGGTCGGCGGAAGGATATCATTGGGGGATGTGAGAAGCATTGGGTTGGCGGCGATGAGGACTTTCGTCAGGGTCCAAAGCAATCCCTGGAGGAAGGAAGAATCGCTCGGTTATTATGCGTTCTTTGCACGGAGTGAACGCATATAGGGGAGGTCGTTTCCGTCCGTCCGCATGTTTCAACTAGGGAACCGCTGGGCGTACTTGGATTAAATTTGGTATTGGGGAGATTTACTAAATTTTGTAGATCGATTCCAATTTTGGTTAAAATCGGAGAACAATTACGACCACTTTACATGACTACCTACATGTAGTTTACGACGTACCTCTGTTTCAACTCGGGAACCGATAGACGTATTTTGATGAAATTTGGTATTGTGAAATTTTACTAAAATTTGTCGACCGATTCCAATTTTGGTTAAAATCGGACGATAATAAAGACCTCTTTACATGAAGACCTACATGTAGTTTACAAATGTTTACCTGTTTAAACTCGGGAACCGCATGACGTATTTTGATGAAATTTGATATTGGGCAGTTTCACAAAAAATTGTCCATCTCAAAGAACGCATTTGTAAACTCTGTGCACTCCGACATGGAGTACACCTTTCCATACTTGTTTCCTCTCGAACTAAGTCAGGAGGATAAACTCGGCTGATGGTCTCCTCGTCTAATCGAGTGCAGTGATATTCGAGCGAATTCTGCGTTATCAGAGCGTGAGGGATTATGGGAGGGATATCTTATTATGGTGGGGGGAGAGGGGGTTGGATCTGGAGTAGTGGAGGTTTTGGGGGCAGTTGGGAGGGTTTTATGTTGGCCGAGGTATTAATTGGTCCGCTCCTCAGACGAAGGTTCACATCGAGGAACGTGGATAGCGATGATGAGCGAAGGAGAAGGTGGGACGAATGGAAGAGTTTCATTCAGGAAGGAATTAAGCGACTCTGCGTCATCGGCCCATGATAAGAATACGCCGTCGACGTTTCGGAGCCAGACGTGAGTACGAGTTGCGCGGAATGAGAAACTGTTGGGTTCCTCTCTGCTATCCCAAGGCAGTTGTTCTTAAACTTTCAACTGTCGCGGCCCCCTTGGATATCATGCGGTCCCCTTCGAATTGAAAATGGTATAAATAAGAAACTTTATTGCAAATTTCTTCATTTTATGTAACTATTAAAATTTTTTATCATATCATTTTTTTCCAAAAATTCCCTGATAAAATTTTATTATTCGTGAAAACTTTATTTTTCGACTCTTCACCTTGCATCCAAAATAATTTTGCGGTCCCTTGGGGAGCCGCGGCCCACAGTTTGGGAAACACTGCTCTAAGGGACAGGGTCGAGTTGCGCGGAACTACCTGGGGTTAAGGTGGTTGTTGGACAATTACGTGGATGGTCAATTTTGACCCCTTTCTAGAGGATCGTATCGCGCGGACGGTTGTATATTCAGTCAGATTTTATAATATGTGCTAACTGCTTCCCTTTTCAAAATGTTTTTTTTTTCATTATTTTTGACGCATTGTCTGTGAAGATCGGCACACACTGCATGCCCATGAGAGCCTTCACTTCTAAGTTTCACATCACCAGATTCGTCTGTAAATACGAATGCTTTGCAAGTATTCACAGTACACCGCCAGCTAATCCCCAACTGCGACTCGTAATCTTTGCGAAATTTGCATCCTGCGTTCACGATCAGTATAACACCTTTCTCGCTGTACATGAAATACATGCTGACGCCGATATTTTTCAGGAACAAATGTAACTGCGATGTGTTATATTTGCTTCACAAAGCAGGGCTGAATCGCTTTAAAATATATGTATGCCATTTGAGTTAAACGCAGCACGGCCCAATAGAAAAGGGTCAAAACTGGCCATTCGCGCAATTGGACAACACCCGGTTTTTTGGAGTAGAGGGTTGAAAGACTGCCATTCTTCCGGGAAGCAGTTCGAATAGGAAGATGCTGTCCGTGTGCTGGAGGCAGTCCCATTTGTGGCGCCTTCCAAACGCCAGGTTCTTGTTGTCGTCGGTCGTAGAGAGGGAGCAGGTTCTTTCCTGAGCATGATAATGTGTGGCGGAAGAGGGGATGGAAGTGATTGTAGAGGGCGGGAGAAGCGAGGGCAGAGCTGTCGGAAGAAGGGGCTATTTCTGATGATCCTCAAAGGCAGAGATTCTCTCAGTGGGTGTGTAGAAGATAGCGACGATTGGGCGACCTGGGTTTGTGAATTTTGAGAAAGAGATATAAGTTAGGGTTTAGGGGGTGGGGAGGGGAGTGGGACCATCCGACAATCCCTCTCGTTTTGCCGCTGCTAGGAGAAGAATGGAGATATCGGAGCAATGGATGCTAGTTCAGAGAGTTGTCGTGGGGCCTCTTACTTGTAACTCTCCCTTTCATGGATGACTGGTATGGAGCCCTCGTCTGCGCGTAAAATGTTTATTATTATTGTTGGGTTTGAGTTGCGCTAGGGAGTGTCTTTTTGTTTTTGAGGAGGTTGTCTTGGTGATCGAGGAATCTCGGGAGTCCGCGCGGGAGAGTGTGTAAGTTTGCGATCGCTCTAGTGAAGTGAGCTCAACCTCAAAGAATGTGTGGCCCACATGATGTTACTGCACTAAATCCGCGGGCCGCATTCCATGTTAAGAGCATTCTTCTGCACTCTAATTTCGTAGTGTTTGAATGAAAATGAAAAATAAACTGCGGATGTTTTGGAAACTTAGATTTAATATATTTCTTAAATTTATTAGATTAATTAGAAAACCTTGTTAAGCAATACAATTGAGTTTGGTGTACATCATAGTATAAAGTACCTTACTTCGCGGGCCGCATAAATGCTCTGCGAGGGCCGCGCGTTTGGGAACCCTGCTCTAGTGGGTGATGTGGGGGAAACGGCGGCGGTATGGTTTGGGATGGAGGTTTGAAGTGCGAGAGGGGCATATATACGTATGTACATGTGCAATATTTGCGTGTACAGTAGGAGTTGAAGTAATCAATTTATAAAAGGACTTAACACTAGCTACTCAAAACTGAAATGTCAGATCAAAGGATGTTCTGTTCTCGAGTGTCACGCCTCTACAAAAAATCAGTAAGATATATAATTATATAATGTGTAACAATTAGAAAAGCGGTTATAGAAATGGATTACGTTTTATTTGCAGTTAAGGCAGTCAATTTTAATTCTAAAAAATTAATTTGCAAAAATATTCTTAAAAGAAGCTATTCACCAGTAGGCTCTCAATCGAAGGCCTTGTGGCGCCGTAATAGTGATGGTCATTTCGCAGACGCTCTTTCCACGAGCGTTTCATCTTTACTATTAAAACTTAAACACCTCCATCCCCCCCCTCTTCATTCCTTCTCTTCCCTTTTCAACTTTCTCCTCCTCCCCTCCCTTCTACACCCTCCTCTCTCTCTCCCTCCTCTCTCTCTCCCTCCTCTCTCTCTCTCCCTCCTCTCTCTCTCCCTCCTCTCTCTCTTCCTCATCTCTCCTCTCTCTCTCTCTCTCCTCTCTCTCTCCTCTCTCTCCTCTCTCTCTCTCCCCTCTCTCCCTCTCTCTCCCTCTCTCTCTCTCCTCTCTCCCTCTCCCAGCTCTCTCTCCCTCCTCTCCTCCCCCCCCTCTCCTCCTCTCTCCCCTCTCTCTCTCCCTCTCTCCTCTCTCCCCTCTCTCTCTCCCTCTCTCCTCTCTCCCCTCTCTCTCTCTCCCTCTCTCTCCTCTCTCCCTCCTCTCCCTCCCTCCTCTCCCTCCCTCCTCTCCCTCCCTCCTCTCTCTCCCTCCTCTCTCTCCCTCCTCTCTCTCCCTCCTCTCTCTCCCTCCTCTCTCTCCCTCCTCTCTCTCCCTCCTCTCTCACCCTCCTCTCTCTCCCTCCTCTCTCTCCCTCCTCTCTCTCCCTCCTCTCTCTCCCTCCTCTCTCTCTCCCCTCTCTCCCTCTCTCCTCTCTCCCTCCTCTCCCCTCTACATCCTTCTTCCCCTCCTCCCCCCTTCATCCCCTATGGCACGCGGCTGTACTGCCTCTACTTGACCTTTCTAAGGCCACCGTAAAATAAATCTGGAGAGAGCGAAGGTCACACTGTCCGAGGGAATATCTCTTCTCTGCATTTCGCATCGTTCCCTCTTAGCAGTCGTCTATCCATAGCCTAAGTCAGGGGTCACCAAAATTTTTATTAAAAGGGCCACATGAGGCTTTATATGCCACCGTGGAGGCCACATGCGACCTTTCGTATCGCTAGTCTGCCCATGTGTAAATTTGAAAGACCTATTTTTGAGAACATTTTTCATATGAGTCATACGCCTATATTAAAATTATATTCCATCCACCTTCTCGAAAAATATCGTTTAGATTTCGTAAATGATATATCTGATGCCACTTACTACTGGCCAATATACGAATGTGCCTTAGAAGTTTAGGTAAGCTATGATCCGCGTGCCGTAGTTTGAGAATCCCTGGTCTAACTTCATTTTTTATACGTTTGAATTATCACTGATTCATAAGCAACATCTCTCTTTAACAAAATTACATGCTACAGTGCAAAAGTCAGTAGAAATTCTTTGTGCTTCTTGCCGTATTGCCATCCACAGATCCTCCAATCTTTGCGGGTTCTGATCGTAAACTTTATCTTTCAAGTATCTCCATGCAAAAACATCTGAAGGAGTGAGGTTTGGAGACCTTGGAGGGTATTCAAAAGCACTCCCCCTGCGACCTATCAATTGCTCAGGAAATTCATTGTTCAGGTACTCCCGCACAGTTGTATGAAAATGTGGGGGTGCACCATCCTGTTGAAAATACACCAATGTATCCGGAAACATGTTTTTGATATTAGGTACTGCATAATTTTTTAACATATCAAGGTAACTTTCTCCATTAACAGTGCCATTGAATTTGTAATTTGTAATTTGTAATTTCACGAGAGGAGAGTCCCATCCAGACAGTAAAACTTGGTAGATTGACATCTTTCTCCAATGTGAAGTGTGGATTTTTACCTGCCCAGTAAACACAGTTATGACTATTCACATGGCCATTCAGCTTGAACGTGGCTTCGTCTGACCATACAATTGAATCTTTAAAAGCATCGATTCCACCATTGTGTTCGTCAATCTGGATCATCTTCTTGGATTGAATGCAGTAATCGAGGTATAAATGCCTTCAATTTGATGTCCTTTAGGATTTTAAAAACACTTGTATGGCTCAATTGTAGCTCACGTGAGCACTGTCTTGTAGACTTCCTTGGGGAGCGGGTAATTGCATCTCTGACAGTTTCAACATTTTCGATACTTCTTGACGTTCTTTTCCGCCCACAGCAGCATGTCTTGTTGATATTGTTTACAGTTCCATGTTCCTCAAATGTATCACGCAGATGGGTAATCGTTAGATGAGTTGGTGCTTTTGTTCCATATTTTCTTTCCCATGCACGCTGAACGTCTGACATTTTCAAATTTCCAATACCATTTTAGAATTAACTTTCTCTCATTGAAACTCATCTGCATGTTCTCCATTGTTTCCATGGATATTTGTAAATAATCAAACCCTGTTAAAATAATTAATTTATTTTGCTTTTAAATAAAAGAAAAATTGTGCAAATTGTATATTTGGTTCACGAAATATAAATTTTTATATTGTGTATACATAATTTTGAAACACCCTGTATATATATATATAGTAAATGTAATTGTTTGATTAATTAATAAATTCCTGACAATAATTTGAATTCTCCCAGAAAATGAAGCGCTTGAAATGTATTACATTCTGGCATCAATGTACGACTTGATTTGTCACTCTTTGGTTCCGTTATTCTTCCTCTTCATATATTTACTGAATAATAATATTCTTCAATTATTAACGTTGCTATCTATTAAGTTTGCCATTGCGCAAAGCGAATAACACAATTCTTTCGTCTATTTGAAGGCTTAATAGACGCTAATTCAATCGGAGTGAACAATGCGGGTCGCCCTGGAAACACCCGAAAAGAGTACGAAAAAGCCATAACATTTCGAAAAGAAATGCGTGTTTCTGACAAATTCTTCCGTGTAACATCTACAATTTGCATGAATAAGATATTTTATAGTTTTAGCCGTCGAATAAAACAAAAATAGAGATATTCGGTCCATATTTACATATTTTAATGAATGTACCTTGCACCTTGAAAAATCGAAAATCCCGTGTAAACTTATGGGAAAATATAGTTGTCTCCCGGAGTCGAATCCGAGACTTTTTCCAGGATGTTTAATTTTTATAGAGACCAGCTCGTGGGGGTTTAACGATTGTGAAAGTTTCAGCTCATAATTCCATTGGGAAATGTCCAAAAATACCGGGACAGACAGACGGACACTTCAGAAATATTACTTAATATAATAGCCGTTGTCCGTAACGTAACTCTGACGTCATCAATGTCAGGTTTTAACGCGTTTTTAACACTTCCCGATTGGGTGGAAAGTTGAAATTTCGCAGGAATGTTTGATTCAGATATAAAAATTGAATGACAAAAAAACACGACTTCAGGGGGGCGATTTTCATTTCCCATAAGATAACACGTAAAAAGCGACTTTTTAGCGAATTTTATTCTTTTATTCTTTTTTATTTATTATTTTATTCTTTTATTTATTTGTTATTTTATACTTTTATTTATTCTTTTGAAATTAAAATTAGAAAGAATTGACGTACGATCTTCGAATTTAAACTATGTTTTAGGAATATTAATGAAGTTTCTTATTCTATTCATCTTTTTCCACCTACCGTTCGAAATCTCTCATATTAAACATTTAAATCACATATTTGGGGAAAATATCGGCATTTAAACAGGATGTTGTCTTGCCAACCACGCCATTGTTAAACTTCGAGGATCAATTGTTGTATCAACCCGCATATGTGTAGTATATACTAATGCATAGATAGCCTTAAATTATCGTAGGAGTTTTCGCGAAATTATGTAATTCTAATGGGACTGGGATTTAGTTTGGATTCTATTGCTTATCTAAACGACTATATAGATGTAGAATAAGAGAGAGGGGGGTGTGGGGAGGGAGGTAGGAAGGAAGGGATATATAATGTAAGGTACATAGAAAGTAAGGGTGGTATAGAATTAGTCTATTTTTCAGAGAAGGAGAGAGAAAGGGGAGGGAGGGAGGATGGGAGGGAAGGAGGATGGGAGGGAGGGAGGATGGGAGGGATGGGAGAGAAGAAGAGAGAAAAGGAGGAAGAATGGGAAGTTCCTTAAATTAAATACTTAATCCACGCATAGCCGTCATATTTGACGGGCAATTACGCTATTCATATAAGGATTCGAAACTGTTTTATGCAAGTTCTTTTTTTGTCGCTTTTAAATCTTAGTTTCGAGATAACTAATGGTTCTTTTTTGCAGTTCTTTATGGAGGAATTTGAAACATTTTGAAACTATGTATACAACTGCACTAAAATAGCAGTCCTTTAGTTTGAAAATTCATACCGAATTACTTGTAAACTGTATTTTACATATTCTAATTATAGTTTTTACTGAAAAAATCAGTCGTTGTGCTTTACTGCCATCTGCCCGTCATGTGGTTTCAGGGAATATTTTACGGAAGATTCCTTGGTGAACCGAAGCATAACCATTCTTTCACTAACCCTTTACTCAGCGATTCAAACAAATCGTCCAATCACTCAAGACAAATCATCAAACTTTTCTTTTTTAAGGCAAACGAATTACAAAACAAAAGACGCAGTAGAATTTGATTCGCTTTACATTTGTTGGATTTTAGTAAATGGTAACTGTGAATTAATTACCAAAAGTAATCGAATGGAATGTGTAAATAAACAAAATTAATATGTACACTAAACCATATATGTACTGGAAGTGTGGTATCTGCTAATAACTGAATTTATCTCATTTTTGTGGGTTTGGAAAATTGACGTTCTATTCTGATTTTCAGACCGATTCGGAGCGATTATAAATATAGATAGCGAGATGAGTACCTAATTTTTAATTTTACCGCTCAGATGTCTGTGACGAGCTCCTAATCTTGATTGAACATATTTTATAATTAAAAAAATCCCTGTAATCGGCGTTCATCGGTCGAAGAAAATGAACCTTCTTGGACTCGAATCTTGGCCTCTTTCCCGAGATTTTCGATTTTTTGGGTCATGAATCGCTATCACTTATTTGCATGCGAACTTTCAGCTCTAAATCGCGCCTGGAAACGTAAGAAGAAAGCGCGGCGCCCTGTCGCTTGAGAATTTTGATTATAGAATATAGATTTGAAACATTTATTTATTACCATTCCAGTAATAATGAGGACGTTCCTGTTGCGTCCAATTTTCTGAAATTGAATCTGCCAAATCTTATACGTACTGAAAATTTCACTTTTTCGTCGTATTGCTTTGTTCCGAAGAAATAAAATACATAATAAATTGGGGTGTTTAACATGTAGTGTTTCTGAAGTGGTGTTTTAAGCATCTTCATTGTGTCTGTAGATTTAATCTTTCACGCCTTCAGAAACGAATTATTAAAGCGAACCCTTATTCTGTACTGATGAAGGATTTGTCGTTTTCCCTGAAACCTTAAATTGTAATAAGAGCTGAAGGGTATAATTTTGGCGTAAGGCAGAGATGGTTCGATATCTGCGCTTCTGTGACTCAGACTTCGGCCGCCATCGGAACTCGTCGATATTAAAAGCGTCAACTAGTCTAGACCAGGTTTCATCTCTCTCTCTCTCTTTCTCTGCGTCCCAAAATGAATATACCGAAAACAAAGTTGAATATATTTTTATTATTTGTGGTAACAACAACATTCAAAAGGAAATAACATCTTACATAAGTTAACGATCAATATTGCATTAATTTTCTAATTAAAGAACTTCCCATTAAGGGTCGTATAAATGATCTTCCATTATCCACCCATACGGTTGTGTTAGAAAATATATACGAATAGATTTATAATAGCTAATTATGCAACGCATGTTGTATTTTATTAATCAACTTAAACAAAAATTTCAACCTTTCAGAGTTTCTTTTATTTTGAGTTATGTTGTTATCTGAGATGTTAAAATATTTTTGTTCGGTATACGTATTCACTTTGGGACGCCCTGTGTGTATGTGGAAGAGGAATAGTCACAAGTCAGCGCAAATCATCTCTCCTGGCCAATTCTTTCGTCCATCTCTATGTAATAATTCACAGGAATCCGCACGTCCGTCGCGCGTTCTTCGCGCAAAGTCCTTCCGAGTAAACGCTCTTACGTATTATATGATCAATTATGAGTACTTATGGCGATATAATAAATGTTTATTTCGTAACATTCACTAAATGTTGACATTGAGCTGTGAGTGTTCAGTTAGGTTGCGGTTTTAAATTAGAGATTAGCTAAGGCATACATCTTGAACTCTTTTGGTTTTAATTTTATACTTCATTAGATCCCACCCGTCATTTTACAATAGTACGTGTGTGTGTTTAAGCCAATTTTCGTTTTTTTGTCCACGGCGTCTCTTGGAATTTAGAATTTTGAATATGTTACAATGGAGTTACCAACTCGGGACTTTGATCCGAAAGAGCAAACTCTATATTTGCCAGTGGTGGGCAGAGAATCCCTTTCAAAGAGAACACGTTCTGTATTTGGATCAAAATCATTTTTATTCTGTTTGATATTCAAGAAACATCCTCTTTTTTTAACGATTTTCATTTTGGCCCACATTTTCTTCTTCTTTGCTACATTAATTTCATTTCATTTGACGTGTATGTTTAGAGGGCCAAATACTCAGGATTTTCATTTAAAATGCGATATTGTCAATGGCATGACAACGTACTTCATTTTAGCATCTTAAAGCTTTCACTGGATTTAATTTGTTAGTGTTTTGTACGAAAGCAATATATTTTCCAATTTCTATTTATCGATTTGTGACATTTCAAGAAAAATAAATAAATAGAATATTATTTCAAGATTCGGAGAGTAATTGCAACTGGCTACGTCTCTCTATTTTTAGTTTAGTTTTTACCGAAAATATAAATCCGAAACTCGGCCAAATTATTTGTTGATGTTAGGTAAGTTAAGTATTTTAACATTTATGATTTGATTATTTATGCAAATAAATTTGTTTAGGAAAGGGTTTGGATTGTTACGATGTGTAAGTTGATTTTCCCCTTTAATTTTCGATTGTAATTTAGGCTAGTATAAAATACAGATGGCAGCACCTGATAAAGACACGTCGAGACTGATCACTAGGCATGATTCTGACCTGCAGGTGCCTCTTAACGCCTTTGCCTTAATAGGCTTTCTTGGGTAGTGAAATAATTAACAGGACTCCGCTAAATGTCCACTGATATTTAATTTTCCCAGGGCCGTCCTTTACGATCGCGAGGCCCTAAGACAAAAACCAAATCATATAAACAGAGCAGTTAGGCAAAGATTTTTTTAGCTGAACTGGTAAAAAAAGGATGCATATTTTTTTAATGTAAAACAAAAGTTTAAAAGTATAATGTCAGCAGATATAACTGTAAAAATAGGTATATTACATTATATAAATTTTATTTTTTTAGATTTTGCCGCAGCAAAATCTTTTAGCAGTGAATAAAAATCACAATGGTCGACAACGTATTTTTCTATTGATAATATTGCTAATGCTACTAATCTTTCCTCTGTCATGTACTTCTCAAATGAGATTTTATTAGCTTTAATTTTGAAAAACCTCTTTCTGCACTCTCAACGGTGACTGGTATTGTTAACAAAATACGATAAGCAATGGAAACATTAGGATAAATGTCTGTATACTGTTGCTTAAATAAAAATTTTAAAATCTCAGCAGGCATTGAAGACTTAAGAACTTCAGGGATGGTGGTATCCAGACTCTAGTTCTTCGTATAATCTCTCTCCATCTATATCTTTCATGCCTATATTTTTATTTGTTAAATCTAGTTCTAAATTTAAGCATTTATCTCCGAGCTGTTTCGTGCTACAGGAATGAATATTAAACAGAATGCCAAATATTTCATAATAATTCTTAAGTTGTGTAAATCTTTCTTTTATTTGAATCAAGGCTGTGTCTAAAACACAATTGAAAAATTCAATTTCAAATTCTTTTTCCCCGCTGCTTAACTGTTCTTCACAGCACTCGTGAGATGCAAGTCTTTTTTCTTTCTAAATCTTTTTTGCTTAAAAATTGGCTCAATGTCATTTTATTCTGCTAACATGCGTGAATATTTCCACTTATCATCCACGAAACAGCCTTTCTATTAAATTTAATGAAGCTTTATTTTCGTACGACGATGACAGAATACATATATTGTAACACTGAAAGAAATAGCATGCACATACAAACTCGATGTCACATTGCAAAGCCTCTCACGTCTGTATCTTCTAATACAGTTTTGGAATAGAATATTACTCTTTGTCATAATAAGTAATAGCAAAACCATCATACTCGACTAATCTACAATTAGTTATCAATTGTTTCGTTAGACGATCCTCATTTGTCAAGACGATTGCCATTCCATTGCAGCGCCTCTATAAATTAAGTCTTGATGAAAACCACTGTAAATACATTTGTTTATGTTTCTAAGATCTTTAGTGTCGAGAAAGTCTCGAGACAATCTCGTGAACGTGTACATTGTAGGTATGTATACATTATAGATCCACATCTCATTTTTCTGTCGTTCGAACGCTGCGATCGATCACTCCGCTTTGCCTCAGTACAAAGAATACTCAAGAATATCCTTTGTACTGTTGTTTTGCTTCCGTATAAATGCACTATGACATTCATTAGGTGCGAGGCCCCCAAAGCACGAGGCCCTAGGAGCCTGCCTTGCTTGCCTTAAGGACGGCCCTGAATTTTCCTCAAGTACATTTAATCACGAGAGCACAAGTGAGCATAAAATAGTTTCGAAGCAGAAAACACGACACATCACTGCGCTCCGCCACAGAATGAATGTCTGCGAGGGCAGCTTTAGAAGCTTTATCTTTAACTATTCACATAAATGACTTCCATAAGTATAAGTTTAAGGTACGAATACTCATTATGATACAAAAGGGGAAAAAATTTAACTATCTGCCACTATTCGATAGCTTATTAAGTTGTTATTATAGTTTTGCCCAAGCTCAAATAAATAAACACATTAAAATTCGCGCAATTTATGTTATGCGTTTGCCATTGGAACAAGTGAATGTATTATTGTTCTCACTGTACTCGAGTATCGCTGCTCAGGGTGAGACTGCCTATGTCTACTTGGAATTAAACGAAGCCCGCTTGCTTCGCCTTGTTAGCATGCAGTCCAAGGTAAGACCCATATTCCCCTCGCGTCCAATCTCATATTAATTAGCAGAACCCCTCCAGAGGAAGCGGCTGCAACCAAAGACTTCCTCGCCATCGGGTTTGCATGGGGAAGACTTTCCGTTTGGGTGTCATCCTGCGTTCAGGCGCCTCCAACGAATAACCCACGATATGCCAGGGATAAAAATAGAACATTGATCGAGTGCTCGGCGAGGGCAGAGAGATGCAAAAACTCTGATTACTCTTCGTAAGCACAGGTCGATCGAGGTCATTCAAGAAAATACTTTCGACCATTATTCTCCCTTAAAACTTTTTTTGCTTCCCGAGAAATCGACACGATTTTTCCGCATCTGCCTAATCTGATGAATACTTTGGAAGTAGATCGAAATAATGAGAAAGTTCAAATTAAATATTTTTAGTGAGGGATAAGAAACGCGGTCACCAAGTAAAGAAAGCTTAAAGAGATTGAACGAGGAATGAGGGGGAGGAGGAATGAGGGAGAGTAGGAATGAGGGTAAGTAGGAATGAGGAGGAGTAGGAATGGGGGGGTAAGAATGAGGGGGAGTAGGAATGAGGGGGAGTAGGGAGGAGGAATGAGGGGGGATGAGGGGGGATGAGGGGGAGGGTAGGAATGAGGGGGGTGGGAATGATGGGGGGTAGGAATGATGGGGAGGAAGAGTGAGGGGGAGGAGTGAGGGGGAGGAGTGAGGGGGAGGAGGAGTGAGAGGGGGGTGAGGGGGAGGAGGAGTGAGGGGGTGGAGGAACGAGGGGGATATATATACTCCCAACCACTGTATATATAATATTATATATATATATATATATATATATATATATATATATATATATATATATATATATATATATATAAGGATGTAGCACAGGTGTGGAAAGAATACATTAAGGAACTATACAGCAAACAGGCAGGAGCGGCAAAAATTGAACTGGAAGATGAGGAAAACATTGAAGAAGACAACTTAGGACCAAGTATTATGGAGAGCACAGTAGAAAAAGCGATAGTGGAATTAAAGAAAGGGAAAGCCACAGGCAGCGATGGAATACTGGCTGAAGTACTTAAAAGTCATGGGATCAGAAGGACTAAAAGAGATCACGAAATTAATTAATAAGATTTACGACATGGGAGAGTGGCCTTGGGATTTCCTAGAAGTAACAATGATCCCTCTAAAGAAGAATCCAAAGGCAATGCAGTGTGAAGACTACAGAACGATAAGCCTTCTGTCACACACTTCGAAGATCATCACGAGGATTTTTAATCAAAGGCTGGAGAAAAAGGCAGAAGAAATGCTAGGGGAAGATCAATTCGGTTTCAAAAAAGGACGAGGAATTATAGATGCGATAGGGGTAGTATGAATCAAATCAGAAAGAGCAATAGAGTGCAGTCAGGATATCTGTGTATGTTTCGTAGACTGGCAGAAGGCAGAGTAAATTGGATAATGTTGATGAAGTTATTAAAGGATATAGGTTTAGACCGGACAGACAGTAGACTGATCAGGAATCTATATGTGAATCAAGTTGTAAAGGTCAGGTTGGAGAATGCGGACACCTGCGGAATAAATCTCAGTAGAGAAGTAAGACTGCCTATCGCCGACCCTATTCAATATATATGGAGAATAACTAATGTGAGAAGCGTTAGAAGGCGCAGGGGATTACAAAATTGGAGGAAGGATTACAAGAACAGTAAAATACGCGGAGGATGATCAAGTACTTCTAGCAAGAAAGAAAGAGGAACTCCAGGAAATGATAAATAGAGTAGTAATAACAGGTAGAAAATACGGTATGGAAATAAATACAGAAAAATCCAAGGTCATTCGAAAGGCAAAGAAGAGAATCTGAACATAAGTATTGAAGGTAAGCCTTTAGAATAAGTTTCAGACTATAAATACCTTGGAAGCATCATAACAAGAGAAGCAAAATGTACGGATGAGATCAGGATTAGAATAGGAAAAGCAAAACCGTCTTTCAGAAAAAATAAACACCTACTTACGGGGAAAATAAGGGAAGATATCCGCAAGAAGTTCATAAAATGCTACGTATGGAGTATAGCTTTGTACGGGGCAGAAACATGGACGCTAAGGAAAATGACATCAAATACTTGGAAAGCTTTGAAATGTGGACTTGGAGGAGAATGTTGAAGATAAAATGGAGAGATAGGATGAAAAACGATGAAGTGCTACGATGAGTGGGAGAGAAGCGATTGATTATACAGACTATTAGAAACAGGAAGGCAAACTGGGTTGGACAGTACCTGAGGAGAAAGTATGATTAAAGATGTGTTAGAAGGAAAACTAGACGGTAAAAGGGAAAGAGGTATGAAAAGGTTTCAGCTGATAGATGATTTGAAAGGGAAAGAGAGTTATCAAGATATGAAGAGGACAGCAAAAAATTTAACCCTGAATAATCACGGACCTGTCTACGGACAGACTACCTATGATGGTGATGATATATATAGAATTCATTGAATTTCGATGTCTAATAAATTGAGAGTTGTTGGCGGTTAATTTTTGACCGAAGGACCATTGTGTGACGCACTCGATTTCCAACCTAACAACGAATTTACTGCCTCTTGTCGGATGGCGCTTGGCGTCAAGCAGCTCCACGAGTGATCCATGGAAGATGGCGATGGGAGTCCCACTCCCTTCCACTTGTCCCAGTCGATCTCGATGACCTTGATCGTCGCAGACGGAGCTTTGCTCTTCAACTTTTGGTCGCACAGTTCCTCGCAGGATCCGTCCGTCACTCGCCGGAATGTGAGGGCAGTAGTCGGTCGGTCTGTGGGTCGCGCGATCGATACGTTGGCCGAGCGTCGGCGGCGTCGCCGTGTCTGCATTCGGCCGACTGAAGCAGGGACCGCATTCTTCTCTTCGGACCGTGTCTCCACGCTCCACTTGCCGCCCTCTAAGCATACTTCTTATTCTTAACACCATTCCTCCGATTTTGCGCTAACTTCTCTCGGCCCAGTCTATCTTTTACTTTCTCGCGTGCGATTTATACAGAGAAAGTATGTATCGGGAACGAATTCTGTCCGCTGTTCAAGGGTAGAAACAGATTTTGAAAATCTGAAAAAATTTCGTATTCACATATTATGATGTCGCCCGTAATAGAAAGCTAGTGAAGAAAGAATTCCATCGACCCGCGATGGAGTGTGGAATGTCGGAAAATGTGTATTTATTCGAAATGTGTGTAAGGATCTCGAGCATGTTCCAATTACCGAGCTTACAACCATGAACAATACCAGGGGCGGACTGGCCATATAACCGTCCGGTGCAATCACCGAGCCGGTAAGACAGGGCAGGTGCGATAGGAGAGGGCGTACCACGTGTTCTTCACAAATTACCAGGCCGTTTATACCTCTCAGACCGCCCCTGAACAATAATACACGAACCGTATTTCCTAGCGTCCAGCGTATCGAGGTTTATGCCCATCCTTCGCCCTATGACGTCATGCGATGAGCCTCGCGTTCGGTAGCCTTTTCTCTTATATCCACTCCATCATCACATCGCCTTGTCTTACCGCGTAGAAGCAGCACTGTTGCTAGGAGGCACACAGCGAGAAAATATTTTTCGCGCGTAAATACATTAATGTAAGCAGTGACATTATCAGTGAGGCAGAGAGAGAGAGATTATACAGAAAGGAATGAATTACAATGCCGTAATTTAAGTGACGTTATTGTATGGATTAGATGCGTGCGGGTATGAGAAAGTTTGAACATAGTTTTTTGCATAGATATATCGCTTTAGTTGTTCGTCAACCTCGCGATCTTATTTGCTCGGAGTCACAGTGGCTCTTGCCTCCTACATATAATTTTGTAGCAACTTCCCATAAAAAATTAATGCCACATATATCATTGAAGGCAAAAGTACGAATAATTGTCCTAATTTGGGCATTCAGTCTTTTTATTTTAAGAAACCGGGCTGAAAAGCCTCAAGCATGCCTGATTGTTGATTCGCGATGACGTCATAGGATTCCCCAATGAGGCAGGATGGACCACGTGGCAAAATCGCCAGTATAGATCGGAGGTCATGTGCTCTCGTGACGTCAGCCGGAGGAAGTATCAGCGCCTTCGGGTGTGGCATCTTCTTTCGCTCTTTTGTAGCCGAAATGTCGTCTTTTGCAGTGATCTAAATGTTATTTCAATAATTTGGCTTGCTGAATTATTTGAATCTTCCGTAAGTTTAAGGTAAATCCGAATGAGGTTATATTTATAACTGTGCGTTTTACTCCATAAATTCTACATATTATACTTAAATATTAAACTAATTTAATTTAAATATCAAAATTAAATGAATGTGACGGTTAAAACGAGACGAAATTTCTCGGGTGTAATTAACGAACTTTAACAGATGTTAGAATCGTCGAGTCGCAGAAGAATGCCGCTCAGCATCATCACAACATCGTCATATTTACAAGTGGTTTCGTTTCTCTCTTCATTACGCATAATTAATACGCGCAGCAGTCCCTTTTCTACCGCTCTCTTTTACTTGAAGAAGTTCCTGCTTTTCGCCATCAGCAATTTTTAAATGTAAAAATCTTAAAGGTGTCAGTTATTGTTGGGAATAATTAGAAATTCACACAAACCAGTAAACTGATACTTGAAAAGCGTTCAAACTCGCCATTATGCATGTTCTTAAACATAATTGTAAATTGGTTTTCAATGTAAGCCAAATGTCGGAAACAGTTAACAATGGAATAAGCAGTTTTCAATCCATTATAAAAGCCAACTTGAGAAGAACCACGGTACACGTGGATAAGACGGTTCTTATTTTAAAAATTCCAATTCATATTTCAGTCTTTTAAGTAAAGGGGAACTTTCGGCGATTGCAGCCACACTTTCCAGGCGAGAGAGAGAGTCAGTCTAAGGAGCAACGCTTAAATCCTTCAAGGGCCGCAGGTTGCCGACTCCTGTTCTAAACAATTTCTTAAGAAAGTAGTTTTTCTTGAGTAAAGTATTTTAGAATTGAAAAGTGAGATCGTGTAATTAATTCGCTTAGCGGATGGAACGTCGGTTCGAAAGTTTTCAAAACGTGTTGTGGAAGCTGGGGAGAGAGCATTGCTATCAACGAGGTTGTCAATTTTTTTTCAAATATAAGTTTGGAGAAGTATGGAGAAGTTAAAATTCTCATAAATCCTCCCATTTTTATATCTTCATCACAGAGACAGCACAATTCAGGACATTAGTCAAGGACCGGTTCTTTGTTTCCTATGCAGTTTTAAAGGTCTAGGAGAATGGCTGGCATTTTAACATTCATTTGAATCAATTTTTTCTATCGAAACATAATTACTGTAGACCAGTGGTTTCCATCCTGGATTCCGCAGCCGATTTTTAGAAATGCCGCGAAAAACCTTAAGTAAAAAATCGACGATTCGGATGCGTTTATAGATAACTATTTTTCTCTGATAAATTATGGTCTGCTATCAATAAATAAATACGTCCAAAAATATAAAAACCATATTGTTTATTTTTAAAATTTACCGCGCCTACTAAAAGGTTTGGAATTACTTCTGTAGAATCTCATGAAAATTATGATTTAAAATATAATAAAAAATATTAAATGTAATACATAAACTTATTAATGTCACCTTCAGATTCGTAGCTCAAATTGTCTTTAGAAAACAATTTTAGTGGAAATGTCGGTTTATCCTTTGGAAGCTTCCTTGAAATTTAAAATTCGCCGTGAAGTTATTCCAGCAGATGTCCTATTTTCCAAACGATGTTGTTTTTTTAATGGAATCCACTCTATAGATTTCGTTGATAACAATTTTACCTTTCCGATAAAGCGTTCACGCCCTAATAAACGATAACTCAAATTAAAACATAGAATCTTTCCTCTGGTATTCGCTATGTTAATGTGCCCAACATTTCTCCATTTGCCTTTCACTTCACGCTTTTTGAATTAGAAAGTATAGAAGTAAAAATGCTAATATTTCCCTTCGCTTCCTGCCTCGAATATTTTTATCGGTAACGGCTGTCACACCATTGAGGAATGCATTTTAGAAGAAAACACATTCATTTCGGGAACTCACTCGGTTCGAATCCTCTCTTTCTTCCGCACTTCAAAGGAAAGAATGTTTTCATAGCGTTTCTTTCCTTCCACGCCTTTATCCCTGAGAGAGAGTGTCACTTCTCCAGAAACCCCATCTCTCCCTTCCTCTTTTTCCTCTCTCCCCCCTTCCCCCTCTCTCTCCTCCCCCTTCCCCTCACTCTCTCCTCCCCCTTCCCCCTCACTCTCCTCCCCCTTCCCCCTCCCCTCTCTCCTCCCCCTTCCCCCTCCCCTCTCTCCTCCCCCTTCCCCCTCCCCTCTCTCCTCCCCTTCCTCTACTCCCCCTTCCCCCACTCTCTAATCTTATTCTTTTATCTGTGGTCCCATGAGGTTGAAAGATTCAGAATGCATTATTATAATTTTTATAACGATAAAAGTAAACATGTTTCTGTAAGGTAGTTTATATGCGTGCGGGGTCTCTGTATCTGGAATTGAAATGAGCATTCCCATCGGAGAAACAGGTGGTATGAAAGTCGTGACCTGAAGCAATGAGTGAATTAATTTTTGTTTATTTATCGTAAAATAGTGTATTATTTTGTAAATAAAATTTTATTCTTTGGAAAAAATACCGTATTTATCAGACTATAATGCGAGTTTTTTTCGATTAGAGCTTAGGGGTCGTCCTATATTCGCGAACAAAGGAATTAAATAATTTAAAATAGTGACAGTAATTATGACTAGTCTGGCATGATTTAAAACACATTTATCTTTGCACTTCACATTGTGATGACGATTTTTAGGAATTTAAATAAAAAATAACGCCAATAATATTGTTTAATTTATTTCCTTAAGAATGCCTAATAAAAAATATTTTTCCTCAAAATTAGATTCTGTTCTAGGTCATCTTATAATCGGTTAAATACGGAATATTGTTATTCTTTCTCGAGCCAAAATATTTTCCGTATTTGTGCTCTATGAGAAACTCAATGAGAATGAGTTTCCTCTATGATGTGGGCGTCGTAGGAACAGGTTCAATTATTTCATAAAACATCAGACACTTAAAATGCTCTTACAGATTTATACTCGCTACCTTTTAATATTTTTGCAATGAAAACTAACTTCTGAGAGCAGATCTCTTTCATCTGCCTATTTCTCGGAAATGCGTTTGTGCGTAGTTTTGGAAACTTCCGATTTTGTGACCACATTACAGTTGTTTTATTCCGAATCAAGATGGCGCGTGCGGATTTGCAAACAAAACAACATCGGTTGCATTCTCAGCTATAAATCATACAAAGAATATTTATGTAACGAACGATGCGTTTCTTTCGAGTGGGAAGCGATTTGACGGTCGATGGATAAGGGCGTCAAATAAATGTAATCCGTTTAATAACGTCCGTCGGACGCCACGATCCCTCAATTTGTCAGCGGCGTCCGGAAAGGGCGCTGACGTCGTCTGCACGTCCTCAGCTGGCCGTCGTGGTCATCAAAAGCCTCGTCGTCCCATCGAGTGTGTTGAATGCGATTAAGGGTCTTTAAAAAGAGGCAGATGAGGGGGAGGAGCTTTACCTCCCTCCTACATCTCTCCCTTCCCTCGTCTCCCCTTCCATCCGCCTTCAGACGTCACCCTCAGCGCCTCTGAATGCTCTGGAAAGGAACATTCCCTTCCTCGGCCCATTTCCATCAATCCTTTAAAAAAAAACCTTTCGGAGACACGCACATGCGTCTCTCGCCTTACAAAAAACAACCCCCTTTCTCCCTCTCTCTGTTTAACCCTCTCCCTCCCACTCTCCATCTTCCCCTCTTCCCCCCCGAGACACGTATTCTATCCTCGGATTCATTCTTACCCTCGGATTCTCTTCTACGTCGTGGCTGGATCGGTATCGAACGTGGGACCCACCCACGGACAGGAAGTTACGTTCCCCCTCCCTCCCGCTCCACACTTCCCCTCCTCCGACCGTCACAAAGTCATTCGCCAACCTCCCTCCTTCCCCTGTGCTGCTCCAATTCCCTCGCCCGCCCCCTCCCATTACCCCTTCCCCCCCCCTCTCTCTCTCTCTCTCTCTCCTTTCTCTCTCCCTCCCTCCGTGCTTCTCCCTTCCTAGGCAGGCACTGCGGTGCGCTGAAACGTGACGTAGTTAAGGGTGGGAGGGATAGGAAGCGTGTGGTGAATGAGGGAGGAGCGGGGGGAGGGTAGACCCGCTCTCCCTCTGGCGAACAAACGGCGAACTAGCGGAGCAAGACCTCTGCGATGTAGGGGGGCGTAAGGGGTTACGCGGAGGAAAATAGACGGCCAGGGAGACTCTTTTTTTATCATTCCTCTCTTTTCTCACCCTCATCCTCCCCCGCCCTCTCTCATTTCCCGCCACTACGGCCGTGTGTTCTTTCCTTCTTGGCAATGTCCGCGGATCTCGAGGAGCGGCGGTCCTTCCTCGCGTTCCGGAGTCTCGAGGAGACGGCGGCATGCTATCGACTGCTCCCCTCCCCTATCCACCTCCCCCCTCCACCTCCCCACCTCCCCTCCCCTCCTCCACTTCCCCTCCTGCTAGTACATCTCCCCTCCTATCTCACTCCCTCGCCACTCTTCTCCGTTCCGCGCACCATACCTCGACTTCCCTCCGTCCACGTCGGACGTGTTCGACCCTTCCGTCCCTAGCTGCCGCGCGCGCGTGTGTGATACGGCGTGTGCGTGTGTGTACATTGCGTGCCAGTGCTCCGACACGGGGTCGCTCGCGCGCGCGACTTTTTCTCGACTTGCGTCTGCAGATGCGGGCCACTTCGGCGCACTCCCTCGGGTGCTCTTCTCTTTGCCCCGACACCTGAATGGAAAGCCCCACGAATCCTTCGCGAAGGTCGAGGGAACGCCCGCCGAGGACTATCTGCGCTCGTCTCGTCTCATGGCCCGCTCCGATGGCCCTTCGGACCCTTGAGGATTTGTCGCGTCCGATGGTTCGGTGACGTCCGTCGCTCGTCGTTTGTTCGGTGCGTGCTTTTCCGGTGTCGGTCGTCCACGAGGCGTAACGATGGGCGCCGGTCATTCCAAAGGCACCGTTGGTCGGTCTTCGACCCGCTTCGGCAGCAAGAGAGGTGAATAGCAATCTTCTGTCGCCCGCTTCCTTTGCATCGGCTGTCTCTTTTAAGGACCTCGCGGGGCCCGCCCCCACCCACTCTGCCTCCTCCCCCGACGTCCTTTCCACTTCCTCTCCGCTTGATGCTCCTCGGCAATTCCGACAGGCGACTCGGATTTGTCAGGCGTATTTTTATTTTGGTTATGAGACGAGACTTTTCGATTTAATTTTTCGGTGGTGTTTTGGAAATTTTCGTGCTATGAAAACTCGGGACGGCAGACTTTTTGCGCATGCGTGGACTGCGCTGGGAAAAATCCTACGGTTGAGTGGAAAATGCATTGGATTTGCGAAGAAAGAGCAAAATTATATTCGTCAAAAACACAGCCGTAACAACAATACCCGACTTTTGCTTTGAATTGTTTCCATTTCTTAACTACGACTTCAATAATCAATACATATATATGGCTGAGAATTATTAAAAAAGTGAGAGATCCATTTTTATACCTCGAGTTTGACAATTACTTAATAGTTTCCCAATGCTTCCTTTTTGCGTCAATATTTTATTTGAGTATTTTAATCAGACTAAAATAATTATTCTCGGACGATAATTCTTATCCACTTTGAGGTATCACTAAGAGAGATTCCATCGTGAATCTGCAAAATCATTTCAACGGCACTAACATAGATAAATATATTTGTTGTATTTTGTCAATATTTTTCCGTGTTCATTTAATATTAAGACGCCTCCGATGTTTTTTATACAGAAAGATCTAATTTAAGTTGTTCTTTCGCTATTTAACTCTTTCCTGATTATATTTCTATAATGCTGAAATTTACTCGATGGGGCCGAGGAGTAAGTAGTTAAGGGTGAAATTGTTTTTTTATAGGATATTTATAGTTCATTTCTGGAATATTAAAGTGTTTATTCTTAATTGAATTCCTTTTATCTTCAACGTGCCTCGGAATACGTGTCTAGTTTAATGAGAGTAATATAACTGAAAAAGAATCGTATAAATCCCGCGAATTTAGCATGGCAGAGTAGTTAAATCTTTTTATCGTGATTTTTTTATGTTAATAAGGGGTTAATTAGAGGAATTTATAATTATGTAACTAAAGATTCGTAAGGAAAAGCGAGTAAATATTTTAAACATCAACTGTTTTCTTATATTTAAATGGATTTATTAGCTACATTTGATTATTTGCAACATTCCAAACTTAATGGAAGGCCAGTTGAATACAGTCGAACGTGATTGTGGTTAATTTTTTAGATAATTAAGCGTGACAGCCATATATTTAACCACTCGTTATCAGCATAATATTTAAAATTATGTAAAAAAATATTAATTCGTTTTCACTTGGAAATAAACGCTTGTTTATAAAGCTGTAATCGTATTTGAATGTTACTCTCTGTATGTAAACATAACGGAAGCGATTCATCCGCCCCCTACCGATTATCTCCCTACCCATCATCCCTCTCCCCTACCCATCACCCCTCCCGGTTATACCGACGGCATGAACGAATGGCGGACGCGTCTTTCTCCTTTCCCGTTATTTATCCAAAGGCCAACCGGCTCCATAATCTTCATATCCGAAGGAATCGCTTTAATCACGAAATTCTATTCGGCCCCTTCCATTCCACGGCTCCGTGAAGACTTCCAAATCGAGAGACAGACGCCGAAGGAAATGATTTTTCCGCTACGCGCTCGTTTTTTGTTTTTCATGATCGACAGCTTATTGGTAGGACGTCCCCGGCCTTAACTGCTCGCGAGACAGATTTAGAAGGAACCGCAGGTATCTTGAAAGGTGTTGGGACTCATCCAGAAGAATTGCTTTATTCCTCTTATATTTCATCTTGCGCTGCCAAGAGGACACCGCCGTGCCGTACCGATCTGACACTTGAGATATTCCGAAAGGCTGAGAAAACCAGCAATTTCAAGAGATCCCAAGTTTTACTTATTAATAGTCGATTCTTTTGGTTTCCAATGAGAACCGGTCCGTTCGTTTAGGGAGGGAGTTAAAACTCGCGAGTGTTTTTCGCGATAGTTTATCTTTTCTTCACTTTTTATGTCGATAAAATGTGGCTGGCCTTGTTTTCGGAAGGATTTATAGTGTATATAGGTGAAGGGGATTATATATAAATTAGGGACGGTTCGAGACACGTTTCGGTAAAACCAGCAATACTTCTAATCAAAAGAATGACCACTGCTCGAATTGTGGAAGGTTTTCTGCTTAGTCTGCGAGTGTATTAGGGCTTTCCGTTAATGACCGAAAAAAGTTTTTACGGAGATTGTAGACGCCGGATTTTTTGTCTTAAGCAATATCAGGTAGATTAGGATGACTTATCGGCGGAATTTATTCAGGTATTAAACGCACTTGATTTTATAAATACATACTAGAGTTCATTTCTTCCTCGTAAATATTCCATTTCATTTTCCATATGTATGCACACGAAAGGAAATTAAGCGTCTTATACATATAAAATATCTTGTTTACTTCATTTACTACGAAGGTTGTTTTTGTTGTCGCCAATTAAATTTTCCAAGTTCCAAGTGAATTGCGATTTTCTTGTTTCATTTTCTTGAAAACAGCTACATCTTGCATAGAAATTTATACAACAAGAAATATTTTATTTGACTAGTTCTACAAATTTCGTTTGAAGACGTTTTTGATATGACTAATATTTTACGGGATATGACGGAAAGTTCAGTATTTGTTTATAGTAGTTGGTACTTTTTGTAAAGTATGTCTAATAATTATATAACAAAAATATATTTCGTAACCTCCGAATTTTTTAAATCCTCAATACGATATCGTATTGGCAATATTCCCTTCTGACAAAAAATTACCTCCCTATATCGAAATTAATTGTCCTCTTTACTCCTAAAGCTATTTAAATGGGATTTAAATAATGTGTTTGTATAAGCCTCACTCTGCTTGGTCTGCGCTTAAATTATTCAAAATGGTTTGGAACCTAGCATCATTGGTGTGTGGAGACAAAGCATCAGTGACTTCAAACGCTCAAGAAGAATTGAAAGTTTGTTTGCGAACACTTCTAAGTGGTTAAGAACCAAAAAGCGTATTCGTTGTGGACGAAGCTGCTTTTTAAAAATTTATTTCTGGATAGAATTCCGTATCTGGCAACATTTAAAGAAAATATTATGGCGTGATAACAGTTAAATATAACGTTTTTGATAAACTTCGTTCGTGAAAGTAAACAGGGATGATCCAAAACACAAATAATTGCATCGAAACTCGTATAGCTAAATTTACCCTGCATGCACTCTGCAGTCGATTAATTAGGCTCTCGGGGTGCGTAGCATGTATACACATCCCTTGCCGAAAGTACTTAATTAAACTCAAGTGCAAGATGAGATTTTAATTCCTAATAAATGGAATGCCTGTATTCGATACATATACGATATGATACGTTCGCTCGATTAGTCCTTTTTTCTGAAATTCTTTTTGCCTCGTACGTAACCATTTTAATCGATACAGGAACACCTTACTCTGTTCTACTATCAATTTTTTTACTTCCTTCTCTAGTTGTGGCCATTTAGGACCAAGCTTACGAAGAGTATGATTCTCTTTTCCTGTAACCTTCAGTTTTTCCTCGTTTTTTGCATTCACGGATTATTTTTTCTGTGGGACGTGGACCGAAATCACGTTCTGCTACTCGGTTTCTGTGCGTTTTGGTGCAGTGAATCACCTGAGGCTTATGGCTAATAGTGTAGGCATATATTTTCACCCCTGTAGCCATTCCGATCTCACTACTCGTAATGGTATTTGTCCTAGGTATTTTTAAAATATTGATGACATTACCGGAATTCTAATGTTCCGTAGCATAAATCGCGATATTCAACACGTTCATTAGGAACTAAACATCACAACAAACATCGCAAACGCTCTGAAATGGTAATTACTGTGAGCGGACTTGCAATAAAGCGCAATGATAAAAATGTATTCTCGGAATTCATGTTGAATGGGTTTTACTGCGTATATTTACCTTTTTCATTATCATTTATCAATAATGTATATTTTAATGATTTAGCGATGAATGACTGCCAATTATTCCATTTTGGGGATCAGTGAGTACGTGTCAGTGCTGAATACAGTAATAATCCTACCATCAGTCTATGTGACGCAGGCTGATTTTGGGAGTCATTTTTCAGGAAAAAAGTGCATCTCACTCTCGATTCAAAAATGGGCAAGCATAAAATAATTGACATTTTGTTCTTTGATTGATGCACTGTGAAGGCATAAAATTACGAAATGTGCAGATAGTGTATTTCCTACTAAATTACAACCTTTGTACCCAAGTTTACATAATTACTTAAGTAAAGTGGATGTATCGGCTTCACCCAGTCCTCTGCATACAAAGGATAGGAGCTCGTGTTTACCTGATACGGAACATTTTGCAGGCTATGCAGAGTACCTGTTTATCTTGAGACCCAGTAAAAAAGACTACAATATTTTAATGTTTTGCAAAGGCTGGGTTTACACAGTAGGTGCAAGAAAATGAATTTGAAGGTGATTAACCTTTACTTTATGAGCCTGTTGAATAGTGTGAAATAAGTGAAAAAATACGGTTGAAAGCGTCATTTGATGAGTTTGTAGCGTCTAATAATGCTCTTATTACTTGTGTGCCTACAGAGGTATTTGAGAAAATAGCGGAGATTAAAGACAAAGAAGTTGTAATGGGAGAAGAGAAGATCGCAGATGGTGAGGAGGAAGATCGGGAGGAAGTTGCCAACGCCAAAAATGCGCAGGTGCAAGAGACACTCAATATGCTAGTCTAATTTCATTAAACGAAATTGAAAATATTGTTTCCAAAGAATTCACACGATTGCTGAAAGAAAAAGACGTTACCAGTTACTTTTATAAAAAATAAATAAGATGTCAATGAAATTTAATTGCTATTTCGTGACAGTTAACTTATAGTACAGTCATGATTTTGACAAGATTAATGATTTATTATTTGTTTACATTTATCATAATGTTTTTGCTACAGACAAATATAAGTTGATATGTCGATGCAATAAAATTATTCTAAGTTTCGGTTAATGACTTGGTTTTTCGATTATAAACTGCGAAATTTGTCGTGAACCCCGGTGTATCAAAATGCTGAAATATTTGTCCCTTCAGTTTATTGAGGCTTTACTGTACACTCGTATATTTAATATATATACAAACACATGTACATAAATTATACTCAAGCGCAAACCATCCTCTGCTTATCTTCCGTCGCCCGACTCTTCCAATTTATCTTTTCACCTGCCCTTATACAAATTGTCTCCACGGATTTCACAATCTCTCCCTGTCTTTTGATCTTCTTTTCGGTCTCTAGATATCGCTTGGAAACCATTCAACTCGAATCATTTCCGCTTGCACGGTGGCATTTCGACGTCTCGAGTCTTTTAATTACTTCGTTTGCCTTTGTATCCAGTGGTTTCATTTTCGCTCTCTTCGGATTATCCCTTTTAAGGCAACTCCGCGTAGTTTGCATTTGCTGACTCTTCAGTTAACGTCCCACCTTCACGTTCTTGTTAATTTCTCCACAAAGATGAGTTGAGTTTGATTTGTTCGATTCGGCATGCCACCGAAATCTGTGAAACATGGCAGTGTGCGCAATTCCATGTTAGAAACGCTTACTTAAAATATATTAAAGAAGTCAACCGCAGCCTGTGTGCACAGGACGACCAAAACGGGCGCTTTACGATTTTCTTAAATATCGTTTTACCTGGATCTATTTGGACCGTTGGAACTGATCTCGATTAAGAGAAGGTATGCGCAGCATCGAATCTTTTATCGCGAGACTTTTCCGCCAGATTTCTGCATTCAGTGGGGGCCGTGGATCGGCCAATGTATCGCATCTCCAGAAGAACCGAACTCGCACGCGGACCTAGCCTAAGGCGGAATTAGGCATCTCCAGAAAAGGAGAATCCGAAGAGTCCGAGTAAACAAGAGAAGTGGGCGGTGCTCGCGTGGGTCGCCCTCTTCTAAATGGACGCGGTGGTGCTTAGGCGGTGGGTGTCGCCTCGGTGCTCTCCTCCGAAAGGGACCTTTTTGCGGGGGCCGCGAGGGACCCCTCCCGTTCGGCCACTTCCATCTGCCGCTGTCCCAATTACATACGCTCACGGATTCCGCCGCTCTCAGACTCAAGGTCCCGCGGCGGCGAAAGGGAAGGGCGATATGGGGAAGAGCGAGAGGGGGCGAAGGGGTGCGGGACAAGGGGGCGAAAGGGAAGGGCGATATGGGGCAGGGCGAGAGGGGGCGAAGGGGGGCGAAAGGGAGGCGTTATAAAGGGATTAGGAGGGTGTGTGCGAGCGTCCCGAAGAGAGGAAGGGACTGATTACTGGGGCGGCGGTACGTTTTCCTGAGGTGGGTGAGGTTGTGAGGAAGGAGGGAATGTAGAGGGGAGAAGAGGGGGAGGGAATTCCCCCTCCTCTTTATCACCGTCGGCGGCGGAGACGACGACGACGACGTTATTATTAGGAGTGGCAGGAACTCCGCTTGTAGGCAACTGCATTGGCGGCTATACCTCTCCTTCCTCCCTCTCCCTCTTTCTTTCCCTTTCCTTCTTTTCCTCTCCCTCTATTCCTCTCCCTCCCTCTTTTCCTCTCCCTCCCTCTTTTCCTCTCTCTCTATCTCTTTTCCTCTCTCTTCCTCTTTCCCTCACTCACTTTCCCTCTTCCTCCCCCTCCCCCTTCCTCCCCCTCCCCCTTCCTCCCCCTCCCTCTTCCTCCCCCTCCCTCTTCCTCCCCCTCCCTCTTCCTCCCTCTTCCTCCCCTCCCTCTTCCTCCCCCTCCCCCCTCCCATCCCTCTTCCTTCCCCTTCCTTCCCCTCCCTCTTCCTCCCCTTCCTCTTCCTCCCCTCCCTCTTCCTCCCCTTCCTCTTCCTCCCCTCCCTCTTCTTCCCCCGCCGTCTTCCTCCCCCTCCCTCTTCCTCCCCCTCCCTCTTCCTCCCCCTCCCTCTACCTCCCCTCCCTCTTCCTCCCCCTCCCTCTTCCTCCCCCTCCCTCTTCCTCCCCCTCCCTCTTCCTCCCCCTCCCTCTTCCTCCCTCTCCCTCTTATTCCCCCTCCCTCTTCCTCCCCTCCCTCTTCCTCCCCTCCCTCTTCCTCCCCTCCCTCTTCCTCCCCTCCCTCTTCCTCCCCTCCCTCTTCCTCCCCTCCCTCTTCCTCCCCTCCCTCTTCCTCCCCCTCCCTCTTCCTCCCCCTCCCTCTTCCTCCCCTCCCTCTTCCTCCCCTCCCTCTTCCTCCCCTCCCTCTTCCTCCCCCTCCCTCTTCCTCCCCTCCCTCTTCCTCCCCCCCCCTCCCATCCCTCTTCCTTCCCCTTCCTCCCCCTCCCTCTTCCTCCCCTTCCTCTTCCTCCCCTTCCTCTTCCTCCACTCCCTCTTCCGCCCCCTCCCTCTTCTTCCCCCGCCGTCTTCCTCCCCCTCCCTCTTCCTCCCCCTCCCTCTACCTCCCCTCCCTCTTCCTTCCCCTCCCTCTTCCTCCCTCTCCCTCTTCCTCCCTCTCCCTCTTATTCCCCCTCCCCCTTCCTCCCCCTTTCTCCCCTCCCTCTTCCTACCCTCCTTCCTCCCCCTCCCTCTTCCTCCCCCTCCCTCTTCCTCCCCTCCCTCTTCCTCCCTCTTCCTCCCCTCCCTCTTCCTCCCTCTTCCTCCCCTCCCTCTTCCTTCCCTCCCTCTTCCTCCCCCTCCCTCTTCCGCCCCCCCCCCTCTTCCTCCCCCGCCATCTTCCTCCACCTCCCTCTTCCGCCCCCTCCCTCTTCCCCCTCCCTCTGTCTCTCTCCATCTTTACCTCCCCTCTTTTCCTCCACCTTTACCACCTCCTCCCCCTTCTTCCGCGTTACTCGATAGATTTATGGGTTTAAGCGTTTCTAAATAATGCTTTTCCGTCGAGTCAAGAGAAGGGCTCTCAGAAAAGAAAGAGGCTCAGAAATTTCGGAGAGGAAGTAGTTGCGGAATAATTTGACTTGTTTTCGACAAAGTATGGCGATTCGAGATCATTCCGGTCGATTGTTAAACCGCGTTCGAATGTGTAACTTCTTGAAAACTCAGTCTTGAAAATAACGATGATAAAGAAGGGATATCTCGAAGTTCTGATAGCAGTTCAGCCGATATTCCAATCGCTGGTGGCGAGCGATTGTACGAGCGAGTTATTAATTAATTATGAAAGAGTCTCCGGCGAATGCTACAATCCTATTCTGTTTTCTAAAAGAACCGTGGTTTCATAAAGAGTTGTAAGCATTGTCGACTTGAAAGCAAATTCAGTGGAGAAGAAGCTTAAATCATAAACTCGATAATTTCCATTTCAAAATATAGCAACCTGTTTCACAGTTGTCAGCGCATCATCAGTTAAGATGAGAGATGGGGTTGTGTTAGATTGGCTTATATATATATATATATAAACTTAAGGAAAAGGAAAGATAGTGATGAGGTTGGCAGCAAGGTGTTGAAGGAAGCCCAGCGGACACTTACCAAGTTGAAGATCAAGTTGGCAGGCTGCTGGGGGCGTCGAAGAGACACGTACACAACGCACACACAAACACGAAAGCATATGCCCTTCATCATATCATCATCATAGGTAGTTTGTCCGTAGACAGGTCCGTGATTATTCTTGGTTAAACCTGGTTCACCATATACTCCTATTTTCCGCTGTCCTCTTCATATCTTGGTAACTCTCTTTCCCTTTCAAATCGTCTATGCGCTGAAACCTTTTCCTACCTCTTTCCCTTTTCCCGTCAAGTTTTCCTTCTAACACGTCTTTAATCATACTCTCTCTCCTCAGGTAATGTCCAACCCAGTTTGCCTTCTTCTTTCTGATAGTCGGTATAATCATTCGCTTCTCGCCTATTCTTCGTAGCACTTCATCGTTTTCATCCTATCTGTCCATTTTATCTTCGGCATTCTCCTCCAAGTCCACATTTCAAAACCTTCCAAGTATTTGATGTCATTTTTTCTTAGCGTCCATGTTTCTGCCCCATACAATGCTATACTCCATACGTAGCATTTTATCAACTTCTTGCGGATATCTTCCCTTATATTCCCTGTAACTAGTTGTTTCTTTCTCCTGAAAGCCGCTTTTGCTTTTTCTATTCTAGTTCTGATCTCATCCGTACATTTTGCTTCTCGTGTTATGATGCTTCCAAGGTATTTATATTCTGAAACTTGTTCTAATGGCTTTCCCCCAATATTTATGTTCAGATTCTCTTCTTTGCCCGATATTCGAATGAACTAGGATTTTTTCTGTATTTATTTCCATACCGCATTTTCTATGTGTTATCACTAGTCTATTTATCATTTTTTGTAGCTCCTCTTCTTTTCTTGCTAGAAGTACTTGATCATCTGCGTATTTTACTGTTCTTATAATCCTTCCTTCAATTTTGACATCTCCTGTGCCTTCTAAAACTTCTTGCATTAGACTTTTTCCATATATATTGAATAGGGTTGGCGATAGGCAGCAGCCTTGTCTTACTCCTCTACCGATATTTATTCCGCAGGTGTCCACATTCTCAAACCTGACCTTTACAATTTGATTCACATATAGATTCCTAATCAGACTCCTGTCTTTCCAGTGTAAACCTGTATCCTTTAATATCTTCATCAACTTGACCCAATTTACTCTATCAAAGGCCTTCTGCCAGTCTACGAACTGATTAGTTATTCTCCATATATATTGAATAGGGTCGGCGATAGGCAGTCTTACTTCTCTACTGAGATTTATTCCGCAGGTGTCCGCATTCTCCAACCTGACCTTTACAACTTGATTCACATATAGATTCCTGATCAGTCTACTGTCTGTCCGGTCTAAACCTATATCCTTTAATAACTTCATCAACATTATCCAATTTACTCTGCCTTCTGCCAGTCTACGAAACATACACACATATCTTGTCTGTACTCTATTGCCCTTTCTGATATTATTCTAACTACTCCTATAGCATCTCTAGTTCCTCGTCCTTTTCTGAAATCGAATTGATCGAATTGATATTATTTCTTCTGCCTTTTTCTCCAGCCTTTTATTAAGAATCCTCGTGATGATCTTCGAAGTGTGTGACAGAAGTCTTATCGTTCTGTAATCTTTACACTGCATTGCCTTTGGCTTCTTCTTTAGAGGGATCATTGTTACTTTTAGGAAATCCCGAGGCCACTCTCCCGTGTCATAAATCTTATTAATTAATTTTGTGATCGCTTTTAGTCCTTCTGATCCTATGACTTTAAGTGTCTCAGCTGGTATTCCATCGCTGCCCGTGGCTTTCCCCTTCTTTATTTTCGCTATCGCTTTTTCTACTTCGCTCTCCATAATATTTGGTCCTAATTTGTCTTCTTCAATGTTTTCCTCATCTTCCAGTTCTATTTTTGCCGCTCCTGCCTGTTTGCTGTATAATTCCTTAATTTATTTTCCCCATATCTGTGCTACATCCTTTGTTTCTGAGACTATCTTCCCATCCGTATTCATCATATATATATATATATATATATATATATATATATATATATATATATATATATATATATATAAACACAAGCAAATGAATTTAAATAAAATGAAATTGAGAAATATATCTTGTTTTAATTATCGAGCGATGATTTTTTACATATACAAAATGGCTTAATATAGACACATATAACGCCTGCTTGTAGGCTTTGTTAGACACACAAACATAAAGTGAAGGCATTTATGGCAATGTTATCGGCGTTAACGATGTCAGCCGTTGTTATTATTATTACTACTGGAGGTATCCATCTGGGCATAAGGTAAGACTAACAACAAGTGTAAGATGTGAAATTAGTATCCAGCAGTTGTCGTGGCGGAGTAAGAGGAAGGATTCGAATAAAGCGATACAATAGTTAGTGTCTCCGCTCTTGCCGTATATTTGCAGGTCCAAAGGTTTCTCTCGTATTTTAAACCAAATTCTGTTCAGCCATGGATTCTGGCGTTGGACACCAATATCGCTGTGGTTGGTCTCATAAAATACTTTCCTTTGGGATCCTGAAAAACAGTTGAAAGTGAAAGGCGTCGAGAAAGACGCCGAGATGTGCTTCCGTTCGATTTCGCGAAATATTCGACGCGATGCGCAACTCGATGGCGTCCTCAACCAGGGCCCCTCTCTGGGGCGAATCGCCCCACCTCGCTTCCAATGCGACCCTCTTCCCGGGTTCCTTTCACTTTTTCTCTCTGCCGGCAAACTGATCCCTGTGGAATGCCGTTTCGGTCTCATCGAGACATCGATACCATCGCGCGTTCTCACGTGTCGTTTCTCTCACTGCCGTTGGTCGATCCAGTTCGCACGCGGCCGCCATTCTTTTAGATTCGGCCTATTTTTGCTAATTCGGTGGCGCTTTGCGGAAGCTTTGTCTAACGTAAGAGGCGGCTGTGAGAAGAGGTTTTAGCGATCGAGGCAAGCCGATTGTCTCGCTACCTTCCTTAAATGGCATTTTTCGCCTCATACTTTTTATAATCGTTCTTTTGAAAAATGCGCGTAAAATAAATCGATATATATGGTGCCCGGAAACTTTTATGGGTGGTTTCCTAGGCAAAAAATAACGCAAAAATATTAATTGACAAAACGCCGTTTGGCGCTTCTGTAAAACGCGTTTAAATATAAGAAACGTGGCAACGTCGCGCATACTGGTGTTAGTACACGAAGCTGGACTTGCATTGTCAGGGACGTGAAAGTAATGTTTCTGCTGTAGCGCATTGGTAAAGATTTTGCTACAGCAAAGCCGATGTGAATGGGAAGAAAGTTTCCCGATGGCGCTTGTTGCTGTTTTATTTTGCCGATTAGGATGCACTTACATCATTTCACGCTCGCAGCAACTATTTCTCTTTCGAATTCCACGTTCCCGTTGCTTTAGTTCTTCTTTTCGGTTTAGAAAATGATCGCAGTAATCGATCGGAGTGCTCCGAAGCCCGAGGAGGAGGAAAGATTAATTGCTCCAGAGTCAGCATCCGAGAGATGGAAGGGAACCAGCAAACCGGCCCCGTGCCTTCCAGATAGACTGTTTATCGCGGCAATTATCTTTCGGAATCCGTGGAAGCGGAGGCAATTTGTTCGTAATCAACCGCAGCCCACGACGGCGATAGTCATCTGTTGCGGTTCGGAGGGCGCGTGCGATAGAATAGAGACGATGAGGAAGTCTTATGGTTCCGGTTGCACCCCTTGGCATCCTACGCGACCGCTCTGCCCGCAAGTGGATCCAGATATATCCCGGGACATGCCATGTTTTTCCAGATATATATATATATATTTGAGACCGTTACGTCGGAGGCTTTTCCCGCTCCTTTCGGGACCACCGACCAGGTCCATTTATATCCTCGTTTCTTTTTTTTTTTGAGAGTTCGCTCCCGTAAGAAAAATTCTTTCCGTCTGTGATGACGCGGGTCCATTTACCACTCGTTGCGTACGTCTCCGAGATTTAGAATAAGTACGAGGGCGCGTGCTGTCGCCGCCGATCGTCCTCGGGTTTCCGCCCATGTGAATCGGACAGCGACAGCGCACTGAGGCGAAGGAAGGGACTCCCTCTTTCAAGAGATGTTTCCCTCTCTCTTGGAAAAATACCAAGAGGCATGAGGAGGGAAGCCACCGAAGTGAATGACCCTTTACTCAGAGGCGTTAAGCTCGAGTTCGGACCTTGAATTTATGCCCTCTGTAGTCTCGACCGGTCAACCTTGCTGAAGTGCCCCTCCACTCGCGGCGTCGCTCTTCATTTTTTTTCGTTCTCTCTCTGTGGCAGGTGTTTCCTATCCCTAGGGCCGCTTTTTTTGTTCCGGTTTCGACTCGGTTGTTCCGCGGGAGGCTGTTTTCGGCCCGACGTCGCCTCGCGACGGCCGAATCGATACAACAGTATCTTAAGCCATTGAAAATCGCCGCGTGCGAAGGATTTCGCCGAAAAACAATCGCTTCGCCTGAGGGTTAGCGGAGGATATATTGGCTCGATCAATTTAATTTAGATATCGAGCGTGGATGAATGTTGACTCATAGTTTTAATCGCGGACGGTTTAAATTTGCCCGGCTCCTTAAATGGATTCGATCTGAAAATTATCACGACTAAAAACAGCTTTAATTTAGGTTGAGAATCGCAGATCTCCATTAAATGCCACGGAACGTTTTTTTGTCATGCAAACGCTCTCAAATTTAAAAAAGTTTTTGAATCCCTTTATGCAATGGGTTTGCACGTCTGCATTGACAATTTCATCGTCAAAATTTGCAATATGTTAATCAAGATATATATATATATATATATATATATATATATATATATATATATATATATATATATATATGCAAGTGACGTTGGCGAGATGCGCTGGCCACGGTGTCGAAATGAGCGCCGCCAAGCGGTCCATTTGGCTCACTTGGTCTCTTCCTGTGCTCACCGAGGCGTCTTCTTCCCTTACCACTCTTATCCAAGCTCTTCTTCTTACAATCGCTGTCTTAGGCGACACTGTATGGAATCTCGCGGCTCTTCTTGCAAAGATAAACTCATCTTCATAGCAATCTTTTTCTCTCGTCGCTAAATTATTCCGAACATTTTTAGCGTTGCGTCCGTCAGGCATGTTTATTTTTCTCGGTTACAACGATCACGTTAATAATGACAAATTCTGTATATCATTTCGAAACTTCCCTCACTGGTTTAATCTCGTTTTAACTTGAACTTAGATTTGGAGAGCTCGTTAACTTAGCCGCCGACCAAGATTTGGAGAGCTCATCGCGTAGTATATAATGGCAAATTACGGAGGGAACCTCGGTAACAGTTAAAAGGATTTGAAATTTGCGCCATTTTTCCGGGGCACGCGGATTCACACGCGTGCATGAAAGACGCGAAAGGGAGCCAAAGGGAATGACAATGGCCATCGCACGCGTGGGATACTGCCTTGGGAAGAACGGGTCTGCTTTGCTGTTATATTGCCCTCGTTTGTTTCAAAGTCTCTCCGAATAACTGTGGGCCCGTGTGAAAATGCTGGAGAGAAACGGAGAGAGCGCTTCCTTTTGCCGAGGTGCTTTTTATTTACTATTATATTATTTGGTTCCGTTCGCACTCAGGGATTCGAAAGGGACGCTTCCTCTCTTTGATTGATGACTCGCTTCGCATCGCCCGTGAATGCTTTTTATTTGTCCGCTTAAATTCATTTCCTTAACAGTCTCGTAAAAGTTCTTTTCAAATCCTTTGTAAGCGTACGTGTTTATCCTGCTAAGTAGAGTTATAGGGACCATGATCCGGCGGAATTTGGAAGTGGTAAACGGCTTAGTTTGTGGAAAAGAGCCTTTTCACGAAGTGAAAAAGAGCCAAAGAGCATAATTTTAGAAGAGCTGTGTCGATGTTTAAAAACTGCGGCACCTAATCTAAGCTACTGGAGCGGCTATCGGAGTTGGAGGGAATGTCTTAGCTAAGAAGATTCTTGGGTGAAATTTATTTCCTTGCAATTTATTCAAGTGCTGTAGCGATACAGATCGAGGGCGTGTTTTCTAAATTTGATTCGATTTTGAACGTATTCTACCATAAAAAGTTAACATAAGGCGATGGTTTTGGAATCGTTGAGTCATCATCGCCTACTATTGACTGATATTGATCCGCTATACAAAATTAACTTAAATTTTAAATTGTTCATCGGCTGTTTTTCAAACTGAAACTCTGCGAAGGTCGAATTCCTTACATAACAGTAAACTAATACTTTTTCGAGACCTTTCGTTTAGGAAAATATATTTCGAAATTTAGAAAATGGATTGGACACGGACGTACCGCGCGGTTGGAGTTGAGTTTTTATGAAAAAAGGGTGGAAATCTCCGAAGTTGCCTGTGTCAATGCCATTATAACAGGAATTAATAACATTTTTGTCGAGATTTCTGTTTAGTTATTATTTGAACTATGACTTTGATGTTTTTGTTTAGAGCCACGAGGGGGGTTGATAAATAAAAAATCTTGATAATTTACGTTACTTAAACATTCAGATGTGAATTTCTCATTTATTGAGTATTCTATTTCCCTCATTTCTGAATATTTTTAGTAAACAGTGTTGAGTGAAATGAATTCCCGAGTTAAATTCAGATGCTCTTACGGGAGGAAGGCGATAGACGCTGAAAATTGCTGTTCTGTTAAGTGTTTTGATGTGGATTACACAGTTATTTAATGCGCTAGCGCAAATATCTATAAACAATACTACGTATGGAGAAGGTAAAAATGCCTCTGGGAATAATTTTATTCCTGCAGTGATTTACAAGGTTCAGATTTATTAGATCAAAATTTGTTTTTAGCATTGAAAAAGCTTGTGTAAAACTCCTGATTTTACGAAAGCAACTTATTTATAATGATACTTCTTTACATAGAGATTATTTCGGATGTGTATTTAACGGAAAAATAGCTCAGTTCGCTTGGTTTAAGAAAAAGTTGAAGAGCTTCTTAATCTGTTTATCACCATTAATCCACTGGGTTAAAATGCACATTTTTGTTTGTTTCGCATTATCGATATAAACACCAAAATCTTATTCAAGCCTCGGGTGCGATGTTTAATACGAATGTCAGCTTTAATGCTCATCTCTCCTTGGCAACGCTCCTTTTTGGTCGGTACTCTTTCTTTTTAAATGGGATGACAGCCAAAAGATTATCAAATGGAAGCTGGCAAAAGATGGCGTAAGAAGGCGTCGCGTCATTTATCTCTTGACTAAATACCCTTGAGAGAGAGAGAGAGAGAGAGAGGGGTTTATGTATATACAAACGAGATGTACGCAAAACGTGGCTCTTGCGGAGAATGAGGCGTTCTTTAAAACCCGAATAACCGGTTTGTTCTAATATCGCTTTCGCTGTATTCATATCTTTATGCGTCGAGATACTATTTATTCCCTTCGATTCGTGGTGACTTTGTGGGGTTACATAATTTGCCGTTATATAGTAAAAGTGCCGTCAACTATGGACATTAGTGGATTTTTCCATGGCTCTGAAATTATTTGGAAAATTCGCATTTCTAGCGCTTTAACCGCTGGATGTGGTTCTTAATTTCCCCAAAGCAGTTTAAACTCAAATAAAATCCATATTTTTCAGCTAATCAGGCAAGGGCAAGGGGGACACATATTTTATAAATGCCATCATAGAGTTTTTCTTTTGCGGAACAATTGTTATCTAATAGAAACGAATAATTGAGGCTTTTCATGCAATCGAACGGGTCAAAGAATGTGCAAATCTGTATGCATTTCACAAAATGTATTATAATTGGAAACCTGGATTCGCTATAATCAGACGGATTGAAACTCGTGCCTCGAGTACTTCCTCTTCGGGAATATCTTTATTTTTTCGCTGGCAATCCAATTACTGCATTGCGGAATGATTATCGCCTTATCGGATTCTTCGACTACTCCTTTCTCGTGGATTGCGCTCTGCTATTAAACTTATTCGTTTGCTTTATGGATAGAAATTTTAGGACGCTTAAATTTTTTCGAGCTATTGATGAGATCCGGGACTGAAATTTGTGCAAAAATGCGAAAGGCTCGGAGATCGCGAGCTGACCTTCAGAAAATGTATCTCTTCCCTTTCCAGAGTTTAATTTTCGCTGATTGTTCTCATGTGAAGGGTGAATGCGGATGTTCGAGTCGACCAGTTAGAACTTTGTTTCGTAATAATGGGGAATGCGTCGTCCGTAATGACCTACTCGAAAGGAAAGATTCGAACTCACGATTCGGAATAGAAAGTGAAGTCACGAAAAAGGTTTTGAAATGGCGCTCTTTCGCACGCTGCACTCACCGAACATATCCCACGCATCGAGAAGCAAGCGAAATGTCGTTGAAAAGACGATCGCGCGTATTTATGCTTCGGCTTCCATCTCGCAAGCGACAGTTCGGGACGAAACGAAGTCGCGAAAACGGATAATTCTCGCGTCATCCGATAAAAATAAAAGCTTCGAAACCAGAACGTTCACATCAAAATCCTCGTCTCCTTGAATTCCGATTGAGTTACACGAAATTTTCGGGAATATATATCTTTTATTTGTGTTAGAACGGGAATATTCCCCTTTTGAGGCCTTAATAGTGTTCGGTTCCTGGAGGAATCAATCAAATTGTACTCGGGTGGCGCCTCTGCAGGAAAAACGCTGCAATTCCGCATCGTGCATTTTCATTGCCGCAGCCGTCAATAAGCGAAGCTGGCGCAATTGCAGGTCTTAATTATAATTTCTTCTTATTCTCGGCACTATTCCAACGGCAAAGACTTCTCCGCGCATCAAGAGAAGAATTTTTTGTACATTTTCTCTTGCATTAAATGTCATTCTTCGACGTTTACCTGTTATGATGTATCATAAATCTTGCAAAAGCGGAATGGGTCTTGGAGCAGATGTACGTCGTCACGATTGGATTTTTTCCGACTTTTTATTACTATATGTACTCCATTTATCGATATTTTAACTTCCTTGGTACCAAGGTGAAGAGGCGTGAACAAATCCTGCTCAAACCCCAAAAAAGACGAGTATAAAAATTCTTTTCCTTGCGATCGATAAAATCACAGGAAGCTCGATATATCCCAAAGGGTTGAATATTAAGACGCACTTACTCTTATCCGAGCAAACAGAAACCGGAGGATTATCTCATACGCGTTTGAAAAATTTAGTGCGAAAATAGGAATGTTGTGTAGAGTTGAATTCTGGCAACCACGACGTGTGAACGGATCGTTTGAAAAGCATTAACTAAATCGCTTTCTTTAGCAAAAAATTATCCATCTGACTCTTGAGGAGGTCTTAGGAGTCCGCGTGTGATAACGGATGATAAATATTCTATAGACACATGCTAGAGCTCAGAGGTATACTTAGTCCTTCGAAGTATAGCAAGTGAAGCAAGGTCAATGAAGTCACTGGCTCAGGAGTCGTCTTTCTGTCGAGTGTCATTCTAATGTTTAAAATTTTTGAGCCATGTCCACGCGCCAGCATTAAACTCATTTTAATGTTTTGCATTGACTAACAGTAAGTGTTACTTTATTTATATAATAAGTCCTTGGTATGATACGGGAAAGTAAAAGAAGGCGGAGTGAAATTGAAAGTAAAATTATTTAAATAAGTTTGTAATTTTTTACCTACTTGGCGTGCAATGTAATATATCTTTTTTGGTTGCCGACTACTGTGCTAGATTGTATTCAAATAAATCTCCAATTCAAAATTATTTTCGATGTGTCAAAATAAGTGTTCACTCGGAAATATTGTTAAAATGTCAGTGCCGTTGATATATTAGAATGTATAATGACACTAATGAATGGAAAGCGGTGGTAAGCATCGTCGGGCGGAGACAGTTAAATCGTTGATGTGATAGAAATTGAAAAGCACTTCATTAGAGGAAGAATTGAATTGGAATGGGATTGCGGGATGTTCATGTTTTTAGTTAGAGACGATCGCTTTGTTTACAGTGGAAAAAAGAACTCGCTTCTCATGGTCATTAACTTGAGACTTTTACGATATAGTATGGAAAAAACTTCTCGATCGTATAAATTCGACTGTCTTGGAACTGGTTTATGGCGATAGGCCAAGGTGCCGTGACATTCTACGAGCGAAAGTAGTGAAAATATTTAGATATAAGATGCATTTCCCTCTAAATACGATATGAAAATTAAAGGCAATTTTTAAATTCCAGTCAAAAAATTTAAAATTTATTTTTGTTTTTAAATTAATGAAGGCTAGTTTAATTGAACGCTTCATGGTTATTTTTCGCCTGAATTTTTAAGATCGTGGGCAAAGAAATTATTTGCTTGAAAGATTACTTATCAAATATTCAATAAAATTTTAATGGAGTGTCGGTCATGAAGATTTAATTTTTAATTTGCGAAACCGACCTTGATAATTCGGTCCACACGACAATATGATCGAAGGTTAAAAAGACTTCTTTCGCTCCGAGTGGTGGCTTTCGTCGTGGAATTAAATGTTGTTAAGGAGAAATTGAAGCCTCTTCGGAACATATTTAACCATTGAAAAAATTATATTTTCGGACGAGGGAACCTCTTTGCAGACGGATATCGTTTTATAAATAGTCTGTGAACAGCGGATCAATTGACGCACCGTCTCCTCAGCAACGGCATCCGCGTCTCCATTTCATCGCTAAGTTAGGGAGAAGAAGAGGGAGAGAGAGGGAGGAATAAGGAGAGAGGAAGGAATAAGGAGAGAGGAAGGAATAAGGAGAGAGGGAGGAACATAGGGAGAGGGAGGGAGGGGGGAGGGGAGGAATAAGGAGAGAGGGAGGAACAGAGGGAGAGGGGAGGGAGGGGATAGGGAGGGGGAGGGGGAGAGCGAGGGGGGGAGGGAGGGGAGAGATAGGGAAGGAGAGAGAGGGGAGGGGGGAAAGAGGGAGGAAGAGGGAGAGAGAGGGAGGAATAAGGAAAGAGGAAGGAATAAGGAGAGAGGGAGGAACAGATGGAGAGGGAGGGGAGGGGGGAGATAGGGAAGGAGAGAGAGGGGGGAGAGAGAGAGGAAAAAGGGAGAGAGGGGAGGAAGAGGGGAGAGAGGGACGAAGAGGGTGAGAGAGAGAGAGGGAGGGAGAAGGAAGGAGAAAGAAGGAACGTTTCACGGAACCTGTGAGACGAGTCCTTAAGATCGAGATGGAGGGAATGAGGGCGTGGTGTGCTTATTGGCGAAGAAGAGAGAGAGAGAGAGAAACCCTTCTTATATCTCCTCCCCGTCTTCCTCCTCGTATCCTGCTCTGATTCTTCGGCGTCCTTTATAGCTGATCTGTGCACGCGGCTTGCTCGACCTTGCTCTCTGCCTCTGATCCCTCTTTCTTACTAACTCCCTCTCCCTGTCCCACCCCCCGCCCCTCTTCCTCCCTCTCCCACCCACCCTCTCTCTCCCTCCCTCTCCCACCCACCCTCTCTCTCCCTCCCTCCCCTCTCTCTCCCTCCCCCTCTCTCTCCCTCCTCTCTCTCTTCCCTCCTCTCTCTCTCTCTCTCCCCTCCTCTCTCTCTCCTCTCTCTCTCTCCCTCCTTCTCTCTACCCCTCCTCTGCCCCTTCTCTCTCTCCCTCTCCCCCCTCTCTCCCCCTCTCTCCCCCCTCTCCCTCTCCCTCCCTCCCTTCCTCTCTCTCCCCTCCCCTTCCTCTCTCTCCCTCCCCCTCTCTCCCTCCCCCTCCTCTCCCTCTCTCTCTCTCCCTCCTCTCTCACCCCTTCATCTGCGCATACGTGATCGAAGACCGAGTGCATTTCTTCCCTTTAAACACCAACTCCTTTCCCAGATAGTTTTCCTTCATTGATCGATGATGATGGAGGGCGCTGTTATCGTGCTTTGCCAAGTGCTATTTTTGACGTATCTGGAAATATTTCTGCTTGTTTACGCCATTATCGCTTGCGATTTAGCTTTAAGTAGGAAGACGTAGTGTGGCTCCTATATAAGCACTTAAGAGCTTTATTATTATTTATACTTACCTCTAACAATTTTTTGCAATTAATAAATTTTCTCGGCACCATAATGATTATTGCGCTCAAGAGTAAGCAGGTTAAACTTGCAAATTACGTAATGCCTATTTATTCTATATTCATTAATCAATCTACTTTTTGAAAAATTTAATGTTTTTACATCTAATTGGAAATAATGTGAAATGCACGCTTTTGAATGGCTACTATTGGAAAATGACATTCGAGAATAGAGTTCAGCAAGCTCCTTTTCAAACAGCGCATCGCCAGTGTAAATTCGATTTCATCTCTAACGCCTTACGTTCGAGTTGATTTCGATTGAATTTTCGGAGGAGGTTCTGAACGGTAAGAAAAGTCTTTTAAATAAAATTCTACATCGATTCAATTTCTTTGGACACTAATGGGTCCGTAATAAGTGGTTGAAGACGCAGGCGAATTCTCTAAAGTTTCTGAGATAATCCAGGCGAAAATAATACTACATCAGAGGGGACGAATACTCGAAAGTCGACTGTCCATAGCATCGATATTGCGAGTCTCAAACGCAATTCCAATGACGTGCTTTGAGTAGCAAGGGTAATCGTGTCCAACCCATCTGCTATTACCTTTAATATTAAGATTTAGCGGCTGCTCAATAAGCGTGGAACAGATTTGGTCCAACCTTTTGTATGCTATGTGGCGAGCCTGTTCATTTGCTATGCCACACTCTCGCGTGTGTATGTATGTTGTCTAAATATCATAATCAACGTAGATATTATTTATTATTCGATTTTATTATTGGTTGGCGTTATCCGAATAAATAAATGATACGAACTAGCTATTTCTCCAAATATTGCGGATAAAACGACGCTCTGCTCTAATACTGATCTTTTATGAATTCTAATTACGATTTACAGTTTTTGATGTTATCTTCCACATTTCTGCAGAGAATCCTAAAATTGAACTTACGGTAAGATTCAGTAATTTTTTGCTATCAATTGTAACAATTCATGTATATTGTAATAATCATTTATTGTAACATTACTGCTTCTCAAACTCGCTAGCTATTCAAAGTAAAAGTTACGTGAAATCAGCAACGTTAAAAATCCAAAAAGTACTTCACCGAGACTTGGCGTGATTTTCAGTAATTTAACAAAGTTGATTTCTGAAATATTTTCGATTTAATTTTTTGCAAAGCTTCTCTAAGTTAGATCGTTTATATCAAATTGTTTTTTTGTAATTAGAGTTTCATATTTTGAAATTTATAACCTTAAAATTTCTAGTAAACATCGAGGTTAACTCGGTACTTTTCCACCAAATATCACCTATGCTAACACATAAGGAGTGATAAGATTCTGGAGGTTGTTGACTCAAATTTGCCTTAGTCTTAATATTAAAATATTTGATATTGGTGCAATTTTGAAGCGACATTACTTATATAAAGTTTATCTGGCAACTGAATGCGTGATCCGTCTCATTCTAAGGTACTTCTAGACCAACTATGTTGCCATAGCCTCATTTTGAAAAATAGGCTAATGCTGATGACTTGTTTTTTATTATACTAACTGAAATTACCCGGCATTTCTCGGGTTTTTAAGTCAAAACAAAAAATATTGGGGGAAGATTTGAGAATAAAACCAAGTAATGAAACAGGTTAATTTTTAATATAGTGTTTAATGGTATGCAATATTTCTTGTCTTCCCATCTTTTGCCGAAATAAATTAATTTTTCCTGAATCCTTGATGGATAAATTTGGCGACTGTATATTTTATCAAATAATCATAATAAACAGTCGATGGAATCACTTTTAAACAGTGCTGGAAAACGTTACACGCAACGTAACGAAATAACGGAATTATTTTGGATTAACGTAACGAAAAACGTTAACGAAATTTTTCAAATAGCTCTAACGGATAACGTAAAGAAAACGAAAAAAATAAATTTCGTCATTTCGTTAAGATACGGTGAAGGGTTATGTTCTAATGGCATCGTCCCAGGCGGATTGTCTTGAACAAGGGAAAGTGGCCTAAAATCCCTTTTCCTGGTCTTGCTTGTCCCCCGCTGGATCAGTTTTGCCGCCTTGTCGCGAAAGAAACGCTATCCTGACCACTACCGATTGTTCTTTGGGTTCTCCTTCCATTTGTGCAAGGAATGGTTCCCTGGTGTTAATCCTTCTCCAGGAAGCACGAGAGGAGCGTGGAGGATAAGAAAGGAAGCTTCAATAAATGCGCCGCATGTAGTTCCGATCCTAAAAATTTTTATTCCCAACTATCGAGAATAAGTCTTATCAAAATGATAAACCCTCTAGTCAACTGAAATTAAAGAATTTTTTAAAGGTTCTTCATTTTTATCAACTGCGTTGGAAATAGACTACAAGCTAAAAAATTCATATGAATGTAGTCAGATCTCACTGAAAGCATTAAATTAAAGATTTCACAATAATTTTGCTATTAATTAAAATTTAATAGTATTCTTGAATTGAATTGAATTGAATACCCACATTTTTAAAGATTCCAAATTTTTCTATTTTATCCGAAAAATTACCTTCATTCATGGTAATTTGGAGTGGTTTCAAATTTTGCCTTACAAATAATTTACTTTATTCTTTCATATACAAAATAAAGCTATTCCTGGGTAAATATCTCAAATCTAAATAATCTTTAAATGTAATATTGTAAACCCATGCATGATTTCCATGTATTTGTTATGGGAGATATAAAAAGAAAGAACAACATCAAAAATGAGCGCTAAGAAGGACGAATATTGGAATTTGGATAATTCTCTTTAGTTTTATCTGATGACCGATTGTTCTACCAAATTTTAGGTCTGTAGCAGGAGCATGTACTCCGAGTTACATTTGGTGCAACCGACCGAGGGGTTCCTTTTATTATCTTTAATTACAGTTCCCTGGGTTCTCAGTGCACTTTTTGTGTTACCTATAAAAAATTCTAATATAAGGCATAACCATTACAACACTAATATTTTAGTCTTAAATATGTATGTGTTAAGTTTATTAACTTGAATATAAAATTTTGAATATGAAAATCCGAATTTTCATACATGATCATCAAAAACGAAAAATGTGCCGAATACTTTGAAATTTTAAAAACGTTCCTGATCTTCAGCATATACATATTTAGAAGCGCCTATAAATTGGTAGTCTAAATGAGAAGCACGTATTTAAAGTGGATAGGTAACCTCTAAACAAAAATAAAAGAATAACTATATTTCATTTTTTACCGAATTATTTCGTTATAACGTCAAACGTAACGGAAAACGAAATGTAGATTTTAGCGTAAGGAAAAACGTAACGAAAAACGAAATCGCTTTTTTACCTGAAACGAAAAAAGTAACGAATCGTTGTTTTTCGTTTGCCAGCACTGCTTTTATAATATAGTTATTTCACTCAAATTAAGTTCCAATGGAAGAAACTGCATAATATTATGTGGTCATGAATCTCAAAAACAGTACAAACTTGGGCAGGAATTGCAAGCTCTAGGCATGCAACCGGTGGAAACACATTTGAATATATTTTCAATGTTAGCTTACCCACATGTTATCCCATGCAGAGGCTGATTTTGTGGGTCTTGTTTGTATGTATTATAATCTAATAAGTGTAATTGGCTTAATTGATGCACACAAGTGTTCGGTTGAAAGGAAAGCAAAACGTACATATAGATGTTCAAGGGAGGAAGAGTTACCTACCGATTATAAATGTTGGTCTAAATTAAACAGTTGAACAGTTGTTATATAAGTTTTGTTATTTTACCTTCTCAGATATCTTTCATTTTATTCATTTTCAATATTAATGAAAAACATATTTCGGTGTCTACTAAGTATAGAGAATATGCAGGATACATAAAAAGTTTTTAGAGAACGAAAGCGCTTAAAATTGCACTTTAAAACTGTCTTCCACTTGCCTTTTGATCTTCCACTTGCCTTTTGAAATAATTAGACAAAGGTTTTCTGGTGATTGCCCTTCTTTGAATAATCTTGGTGTTTCTTTCTTCCCTACTTTAGTTTATATATGGTATTAGTTAATATTAGGTATTGTTTATAACGGTTGTCAAGTAGATTGTTAATCCAACTATACGCTCATTCCCGTGTTATTTAAATGGGAAAAATTAAAAGAGAAAAACATTTTTTTAAATGAAAAATGTAGTTCAAATCCTTTTAAAAACCCTCCCATTTTGCTTAACTTTTTATTGCGTTTAAAATAGCAGCTTCATCCTGCTTCTATGTTCTGTAGTTGTTGCGTTATAAATGCACAAACAAAAACATTTTTCAAAATATTTATGGTAGAGATAAGCAATTTAATGAGTACCCTTTAACCCTAGGATGCATGTTTCAGGGAATTCACAATAATGCATATGCTGGGCCTCGGCTGAAAAAAATTATTTTCGCTCAGAATTAGTTAGCACCATTGGGCGTTTATCTTGGTTACTTAAGAGAAGATATAGTGTTTTCTAGAATTTATTTTTCATTTCATTTTATATTTCAAATACACAATTAAATACACAGTTACCTCAGAAAAAGTTTTTGCTGTAGTATGTTTGAACTGTATATCACTTTGAGGAGTACATTAGAAATATTTTTCGAATTATATACATGAAATATCGTATATTCTATGGCTCTTTTATGAAAATGCAAGCTAATGTTTCAAATACATAAAGCAAAATATGCAAATGAAGGAAACTATGTGCAAACCGAAAAATTCTGATATAAACAACAAAAAGAGCAATTATCAAAAAAATCTTCTGCTGGAGTAACTTGCATATCACCTCAATCTCTCTGACCAACACTGTTTATGCAGTTGATACAAGTCACGTCGATTTTCCTGTGGATTCGGTATGGTAATAAAATCCAAGACTTGAGTTAAAAAAATGTGTACGTAAAACATCAATATATCAAACGATAAAAAGAATCATTACTTCACAATACTGTACCTTTATTGATGGCAGGACTTGCATATCAATTCGCTGTGTTCCTAACGAACGCTTTTGCCACATTTGATACAAGTCAGAGTGCTCTTTCTTTGGATATTATATAGACAAAATTCGCACCTTCAGATTTTCCCCAATTTTCTCAAGTGTAGTGAATTCAATGGCACATCTTCTCATAGCATCTATGGTTCAATTTGGCAGATTATGTGTTCGAGTTCTCAACTCAATCGGTGGTTTAATCATTTCGAAAGCTGTCCTTCAAGTATTGAAGTTGCATTCTGGATTCTGGGCACAATCCAAAATATGAATATTCATCGCTGCAACATCCATCACATTCGTACAAAGAGCAAACGGCCATCTTCGAGTTTGCCGCTTACAGGGGTAATTTTGAATTTTTTGGGCCATTTGATCGACATCACTTTCGGTTTTGTTATAATATTGTATGATTTCTGGTTTCTTTTTGGTATGTTTTTCGTCAATAGCTCTATATTATATATACATTGCATAGTACTGATCAAAATGACAGCTTTATCTATTTAGGGGCATAGTAACATTGCCTTTGAAACCAAAAATTGATGAATTCACTTCTCTAGAAGGAGGTTTCATTTCTGTTGGAATGTGTAATTAAAAATTAAAACTCCTGCACCGTAAAATGATCCAGATGACCAATCATACGTCAGTGAATAAAAGAAAAAGATAAAAGATTTTCAAACTAATACTTACATGTTTGCTGGACAGGGGTAGTCCGCAGAGACTTGTTTGTCGAAAGGTTTAAAAAATTTGGAAAAAAGGGGGGGTTACACACAAGCACATCCACGCACAATCACTCGGGGACTCTGGAGATTTAACTATATACGCATTTCGGGGGCTATGCTCCCATCTTCAGTAGTTAAGGTCGTATGAGTTGTTTTAGTTTCGTCCTCTGTATTTGTACCTTCCGGGGATAGGGGTGAGGAGGGTAGGGGGAATTCTTAACCGTAATTGTGTAGAGGAGGGAGTATGGGATGGCTTGCTCGGCATATACTGTGTGAAACTGCATCTCCCTCGATAAGGTACGTACTAACTGCTCATCTACAGTAAGAGGTTCATTTGGTATCTTGCTGCAGTTTTCAAGGAACTTTTCCCAGATGAAACAGAATGGCGCCAGCTTATCAGTTTCAGCACGAAACTTCCTTGTATGTCTGTCATAAAACATAATAACTCTTCTGATGTCCTCGAATCTACTGACTAACAATGTTGCCTTGAAAAGCGGATTTGCCTTTTCATCTAAAAACAACTCCCTAATTGGAACATCCCAGCTTTTCTCTAAACCAGCTAAAATTAAAATCCCAACAAATGCATTTAATTCTTCAGCAAATACATTCTTCCATGATTTTCCTCTTTCAGTAGCTACTCTTCTTCCTTCTATATTTGTGCACAGCAGAATTTCATCCATTGGAAATTAAGTAATTCCACGCATCTTTCGGAGATGTTATTTTGATTCTTTTTGCTGGTCCTGGACTTTCCATTCATAACCCACGCTACGTGCCTCTAATTTACGTTAAATAATGGCGCATTCGGTTCTCGAGTTAAATCATAATGTTCTCTTTCAGATTAAATACACTTGATTGTATGGTAACTTTAATTGAATTAAAATCGAAATTAAATATAATTACCAATAATGAAATGAAACATATGTATACAGCATGTATATTAATTTAATTTAACATTATAACGTAAGACTTTCATTTAAATACTAACTAAAATTAATATAGCGTGTTGTATACATTGAGGCTTTCTGTACTTTTCGATGTATTAAAGAAATTCTGATTTTAATTCTTACCGATACGTAAGTGAAGCTTCAATGTGTAAACTGTTAAACGAAGAGAATATAGTCTATGAATACTTTTAAAGTGAGTCAAATGATTTTCAAGGAATATTAGAACATTGTTATCTTTTACCATTAACATTGTAAGATTTCTCGCAACATAAATCGATACATCTACTTACATTAGCTCGGTAACCAAAATGTTGTTTATTGTTCACGTTGTGGCTATAGTATTGACATAATCCACATAATTTAATTGCTGCTTTAAAGGCATCGGTGCATCTATCCGTGTGAATATTAAGTAAGGCGTTAATGCGTAATTATATTAATGGTAAAACTTTACAGTACAATACATAAAATAGTAGATGTTAATGTAAACATCGCTTTCGTAATTAAGGAATGGGGAACGTTTCATGAAGTTTGGTCTTTTTTGTGAGGGCTCCGCCCCCAAATCCCTGAACCAGCAATTCAAAACTTGGGGTACCTAACAGCAAAAGTAAGTAAATTTCAAAATTTGTTGTTTTTACTTTCTGCATATACGTAGTATAGGGAAAAGTATTGTATTCATGAAAAAATCGACTTCGAGATTTCAACGGAAATACACGTTTTGAGGTCCCCTGAACATTTTCTCCATGATGTCTCTGTGTGTGTGTGATAGCTTTATGTGGGTGCTCCAACTCAAAAACTATTAACCCCTCAAGCCCGGAGGAGATGAAGGGAAAATATTTCGCCTAGGCAATCCTTGTTAAAAAGGCTCAATACGCCGTTTTTCTCTTTCTTCATTAAGGCAACCCCGTCAGCAGTAATAGCTCAAATATTTTTAATTCGAAATATGAAGCATTCCTTCATTGTAAATATTTCTCTTTTAGAGAAGTAAGATCTACAAGTTTCTCGCAGTAAAGTCGTTGACGGGCGCAAAAAGATCGAGCGCATGCAAGTACTGCTTTGTTTTTGTGACGTCATCACTCTCATCCAAACACAAGCCGAAGAATGGAGTTCTATTGAGGGACTTCGTTACTTATGAAGACGCCTGATCTCTTAAATGAATTGTTGGACAGAGTCACTATTGAGAGCAGAGCCGTAACTAGCTAATTTTTCGCCCGAGGCAGAAAATAAAATTGCGCCCCCCATATATTTTCATAGTACATAGTTATTTTGTGAAAAAGGAAAAAATGTAAATAACAAGACTAATAATAACACAACCTTTATTTATTATAGTCATGAGATTTGCATACACAATCAACTAATGCATATATATGTGTACATTTAACACACTATTTCAAAAAATTAAACTATATCAGGTACGATTATTTTTTACAATTGCACTTTTCGCGCTTTTAATGAGGAATATTCATCAATAGTTGCATTATAATTAATATTATTCGCTAACTCGTGTTTCATATCTCCAGTTTAACTCAAATATTATGCTGTCAAATACGACTTTTATTTGTATTTTGAACGATTGTTCAGCTGATAAATTACAACTTTCGTCTTTCGACTCATAAAGCTACTGTATTTTAATTTTCCGCTTTCTGGATTCCATAAATTCTGCTGTTATTTCTATATTTTCAGTCGTTTTTTTACAATCAGTAAAAATATTTACCATATCGCTATCGCTTCCACGCATCTCTTGTAAAGTATTTCGTAATCCGTAGATCATCTTAGAAGCCTGACGGACAGTAATGCCTTTTCGATAGAAGGCTTTCGTGGTGCTGCTGACTCGAAGGCTTCATATTTCCGGGGGGTCACCGCGTCGGTCAGCTTGTAGACAACAGTTTCGTCGACCTTCCTGTCGGCGTCTTCAGGTCGACTTCGACAATGTCAACAATCGTAATCGGTGACGATTTTGAGACCACGAGATTAGTGTGCTGGTCAATCTCTGTAACGGTACTATCAATGGGTGCTTTAGTCGTGATATCGAAACTGTCGAGTTGCAGATCATTGTCAGTAATCGATACTGAAGTTGTGACGTCAAGATCCAATTTCTGGGCGATAGTAACAATAAATGCTGAAGTTGTACGATAATTGTCATTCACACTATTAGACACCGGTGCCGAGCTTATGACGTCAGAGAGGTCAGCTATTGGAGTATTTCCAGCTTTCGATGCATTTTTCACTAGCCATTTTCCCGTTTCCTTCGACATCTTTTCATTTTCTACTGTGGCGTCTTTTCGTCGTTTACGATACTCTGCCCCAGACGGTCGTTTAGAATTTATGATGCAGAGTCTTGTTCTGATAGTCTGAAATAAAATAAGTGATAAATGTATGAAAATATTTTACAAAAACCAATTAACAACCAAAACAACTAGAAAAAAACGAAACGCAGCTCGTAACTCGGCAACTCTTGCTACAGTACAAAACGACAATGAATGACCACTATTCTCGGAGAGAGCGGAAAGAGTGGGGAGCCGGCTGACCTGTATCTCCCGTTGGTCTCGGGTGAACATATACTTCGTGATGATCGCGACGAACATACACGATATCACGCGAAGTTTGAAATTGCAACGCCAGGCGCAATTTCGTTTTATAAAAATGTGCCCTTTTCTTAATGGCGTGCTAGGGAGAGTAGATGTAGATAATTTTTTATATATTTTTCCTGCGCCTCTCAGCTTTGCGCCCGAGGCAAGTGCCTCATTCGCCTCGCCCTTGTTACGGCTCAGATTGGGAGGAGTATCGCGAAACTGTTCTGTCGAGTTGGCACCTGAAGAGCTGGTTGCCTATCCACCGATTGGAAGGCGATGATGCCAAATGCTGTTACGACCGTCGGTTTACCCCAACCTGCTGAGTCACCGTTCATTACGAGTGCGGGACTAGCGAGACAGGAGGGGTAAGAGAAAAAGACAACAACGCACCGTTGCCATGGTAACGGGTCGCTCTTTACGCTGTCCCATTGACTAGAGCTCTCTCCCCACAGAATTGGCATTTGACTGCTTCCGAGCAATCAAGTGCAAAATCTGTCCGGCTCAACTATATTTATCAGGTACGAGTGATTACATTAGTGATTTTACAAGCTCGTCATCTGAAAATTGTTTTCGAAGCTTTTCAGGAACATAACTTGCTTTTAACGTTGCCTGACGTGATTGACCATCAATCGAAAGAAAAGCCTTTATTATCTTTGAATCTGTCAAAAAGATTTTTATGAATAATTTTTATATCTCATAGGATTTCCTCACATTTTTGCACTTTCTGTTCTTGCGTTTTATAATGTCTCTGCATTGAATATGATTTAGTGCGATGGATTTCAGTTTTGCATATCGCGCGCACAGCAATTATCTCCGACGAATGTGGTTTTAAAACCATCAGATACGTATCATTCTTAATTAAATCCTTTATTCATCACGAAAGTCGCGACTGCATTTTGTTGGAGACATTGCCGAGCTGGAATTAAAAAAAAAATTCTAAGATTAGTGATATAACACACAAAATAAAACTTTTAAAATTTCGCATTATACATATATTTATTAAGGACCTGAGTTTGGTTACGTTGAAATATGTACATAGGAAAAGGTAACAGGTAAATTATGATATCTGCTCGAGTACACACGTAAGGAAAATTAGACGTTCAAGTGGAGTGCAAGAGAAAAATGTTTATAGATGAAGCAAAGTGTTCTGCTAGGAAGGAAAAGGGATGAATAAAAGGGAAAATTGTTGAAATTTGGTTAGGCTAATAAGACACAGAGGGAAATAGGTGAGGTGGGAGCTAACTAAAGATATGGGATATTGACCAACCAGCGTATACACTCAAACGGTGTCATTATTACATAAGACGATACTTTGTACCGAAACCAGTGTCTTTAATAAATAAATGGACAGGGAAAGGCTGTTATACATTTTAGATTATAATAATTCGGAATTTAAAAAGGTTCATTTTGTTTACTATCATGAATCAATTCCACAAAATTGAGGTGTAAGCCATGGATTTTTCATGCTACGAATAAATTTTGGTCGGTGGTTGCATCAAAATTGCCTGGCGACCGCAGTAGCAGAACCCTACTCTATACTTTTTTGCAGGCCGAGCTTTATTTATTTCTTCTAAATATCCAATTACTACTGATTCATAATTTGCACCGTGTGTAAAAGGTTTTCCATTAGAAATTTCAAGTCCTACTCGTAAATTGGAAAGGTAATTGTAGCATCACATTTGTTACAATGAAATACTGAACGATTCGTAAAGTGCATTTTGTAATAATTTAATAATTTTAGTGAAAAATAAAATATAGAAACTATTCCATATATACTTCCAATTTCGCGACACTCCCTGCAAACCTTTCGCGACCCGCAGGTTGGGAACCGCTGAGCTACTGAAACGAACTGGCGTGTACGGAATTAACACACAGCTACTGTTGTTCCTAATTCACTTTTGTAATTGTTTCCTTGCGAAAAATATCAAAATATCTGTTTCAAAACACTTCTACCATACTTCACTTCATTTACGAATATCCTCAATTACGACGCCGATGGTTTGGCGCCGGTGTACAAAGTGGTTCTTTGCCCCTTCAGTGTTGTTTTTCTTGTGAATGAGAATCCTATTTATTATTAGTTTTTATTAGCCTTTGTTGTGTGGCATTATTTAAAAACTTATCTTTCATCTTCATCGCTATTAACTCTGTCCCCGTTTGTTTGCGGAGTGGCGCGCCTCATCAAAGGTGGGAAAACCAAAAGCGTTAATGGCGTGAATCGTCACAGATGACATTATAAACGGCATTTTTTATGATTTATAGAGTAGTTAATTCACTAGAGAATTATCGAGCTCGTCTTATGGCTAAAAAATTCAAGAATAAGCTCTTAAATAAAAAAATTGAAAAAGTATTTACCTCGCCAATGGCATTGGCTATTGGAGATAATACCAGAGATACGAGCTTTTTTCAATTTTTTTATTTAAGTATTTATTCTTGAATTAGAGAGCGAGTGATTATTATATTACAGCGGCGATGAAACATTGCGGTGACAATGACAAGATTTGTCGACAAGAAACGTTTTTTCTGCAAAGGTTTCGAAAGATAGCATGAAGGCTGTTTTGTGAAGTATAGTATCTCTGCACGATGTAACCGAGTAGTAAAATTGAGAAAATTGACTTGGACATGAGTACGCAGAACCTCTCTTTCGAATCAGGTCTGACGAATGTTTATTTCTCTTCCGAATAATTTCAGATGATCGTTGAGATTTACTTCATTAGATTTTTTATCGCACGCTTTATAAAAAATTCTTCTTTCTCAATCTCTCGCGTATGTTTCTGTCCAAAGAAATACATAACGCTATTCGTGCGTTTTTGCGTCGCGTAGATGTCTCTAAATACTGTTTACAGTTTCTGCCGCTTAGGGAGGCTGTGGACGCTTAATGCGTCGTTTAAATTTCTTTTTTTGTTCTCCGATTCATCGTCACAGTAGTGTTTCGGTACACTCGAAATATTAAGACGGATATTTAATTGGAAAGACTAAAAACGCGTGTCATTCAGCAAATGAACAAAGATCATCGGATATCATATTATTTACGTCGAGAAAATAAACCACGGATTAATCTACGTTTGAAACTGACATTCTATGTAACGTACTCTCTTTCGATTAGTTACGACATTTTAATTGGGTGTGTGTTGTGATATTTTATTTTCGTAAATACCAAAAAATAAAGGTAATGTTTTCTTAAAAGACGGTTTTTGTGGCGAAAAGATATCTTCTCTGGCGTTAGATGGAAAAACTATGTAAATAACATCTCCTAGTTCGCCTCGCATCTCGCACTTTAACGTATTATTCCCGTTTGTTTTGTTTATGAGATTCACAAGTGTCAGACAAATCGGCTCGGACGCAACAAAGAAATATTTGCTGTGCGGGAAGTTTTGGATGAAAAGTAGTTGTTTCAAAATGATTTTTATACCTCTTAAAAAAATGATGCATCGAATAATTGTTTTTATAGCTGCGACTATAATTTATTCCCATACTTCGCTCATATTCACTTCGACAAGTTTTATTGATTTTCTTAACATCACTTAATGAATTCCTTATAATTATGTTTCGCTGACCCTTCTCCGCAGGTTGGAATCTCTGGGATAAGAAATCAATTTACACAAACAAGTCGATCGGAAAATGACCAGCACACCGATGTATTCGAGGTATGGATAGTGTTTTGGAATAAAACCTTCGGTACGCTCCTCATGTTTAACAATCGTCAGTGTATTTCCTCGGGTAGATATAAAGCAATGGATATAATATATGTAGTATAATGCAGATATTCAATGGGCGAATCGCAGCTCACTACTGTTTCTCGACGCATCGCTCCCTCCGGATGCAATATCGAGCGCCCACTTGCGGTGTCCCTCTTTCGAATGAACCATGCCATCGATGCCATGCCATCGGGTGCGTGCACCCTCGCCTGTCATCGAGGGCGGTGTGAGCCACGTTGGTCCTGCCTGTCCCCCCCCCCCGTCTCCCGCCCTCCCCCCTCTCTCTCGCCCTCCCCCCTCTCTCCTCCTCCTCCCTCTCCCCCTCTCCCCTTGCCCCCTATCTCCCCCTCCCATCTCTCCCGCCCCCTCTCTCCCGCCCCCCTCTATCCCGCCCCCCTCTATCCCGCCCCCTCTATCCCGCCCCCTCTATCCCGCCCCCTCTATCCCTCTGGGGGCAGATCGCACCCTCTCCTTCGCCGTCTCGCCCATCGATTTGCCGCAGACTGCGCGACCTTGAACGGCGGTCGGGAGTCCTTTTTCCCGCGCCGCCCTTCGCAATTTGCCCCGGAAATTGCGCCGCTGAGGTCGAGGTCTCGTCTCCGGTCGATGGCAGGGGGTCCATGCGGAATCCCAGATGGGAATTCGATGAGAAGAAGGGACCGACGGACGTCCGATGCGTGCCATTATGGTTTGCGATCTGTCGCCCTTCGAGAGTTTAAGCTGGATGGGATTCGATTGCTGGGTCTCGACGTGATGGGACTGCAAATTGGACCTTCTCGTGCGTTTATCGACGCTCCTTTTTATGGCGACGATTCCGTCGGGGAAGATGAAGATGGATGGAAAACAAACGCACATCTGACACCGCGGGCAATTTTGTCCTTTTCGTCTGTCGAATAAATCTGTTGCGAACCGGACGCAGGGCGAGCAGTTTGGTTGCATCGTGCCAATTCGAATCGATTGAAGCTATTTACAGCGAAAATATGTATGCCCAAAACAATTGACCTATGAATCGAGTATATTTAATTCGATCATTGCCTTTCATCTTTGTTATAAACATATCGAAACCATTTGACAGGAGATACAGTCGAACGTTCGCTTAAAAGACTGTCTCATTGTCGGTCGATAGCTCATGGTTTTGTCTTGCGACAGCCCAAAGTAATCGGAAAATGGCCATCCGGGGTTCACACAACTGGCGACGCTAGTAGCGGGGAATTGGATGGGAACAGGATTGGCACCTTTTCTTACCAGTAAATCCAGCTGTTTTTCACTTTTCGTGACATAAATCGGAACATTTTTCAAAAGAATTTTATTTTACTGGAATGAATGTATTTCAATTGTTGATAAAAAACGGAACTTACGAAAGAAACTGCATTTTCTTAAAATATTTTATTTGAACAGCATATAAAAATTATATTCACTTAAGTACATTTTAAAGCATATATAAATCTTCAAACATATTAAAGCACAGTCTTTGGAACACAAAGAATACAATATGCTCGAATTAATTTACAATTACTTATAATACAATAGTCTTGTTTTTGAATTTGTAGTTTGCATTAAATTTAGCAGGTTTTATTTAATCTTTGCGTGCACTCGAGTTAATCAACTCCGCAAATCCGGAGCAAGGCAATGAATAGTTAAAATGAATGACTAATTCTGCTTTAACCATGTTTCTGAGCATCCTTGAGCGTTCCATAGGTTCTCAACATACCCATTACTCGGTGGCACCACAAATGCTGAACTATTGATAGTAAATTTGGACTCACAATTTTCAAGTCACTTAATAATAATAACTAGTAGTTGCCCATCGATAAATCGACTGGTTGGTTAGATTAAATATTGTCTTTATAGTTAGCCTCATTTTCCTGCAAATCTGCAGGTCGAGACGTTCAATTTGATGCATCACACGTTAAGGTGGTTATTGCCTTCGCTTGCAAAACTTCATATATATATATATAATGATAATAATGTTCATTCACGGGCAATGCCCTATATCATGTACAATAAAAAATAGAATACAAAAGATAAACATATATAAAATGTCCTATATCATATACAATAAAAGAGAATACAATAGATACAAATATATAAACGGCCTTTTTCAGATACAATGAAAGAGAATACAAAAAGGATACAAATATGTAAAATGCAAAAAAGAAAGGAAAAACCACAATTGCCAAGAGCTTCACTTGCATAATATATGCAGTTCCTATTTGAAAGACACAAAATTCAATTAGAAAAAATCAACATCGTTGCAGATAATATTGCAACCCCTCATAATGTGGAACATTGGTAAAAAATGTGTATTTCTTGCCAAGGTAGGCTACATAAAATAAATTATTTCTTCTTGTGTTTACAACAGGAACATGAAAATTCACTAATTCTAATAAACTGCTGCAATCAATGAGGTTATTTAATAGACGATATAGGAATATTGGAGGTGTCGGTGGTGTAGTGGTAAGGGCATTAGCCTGCTATGCTAACCAGCACTGGGCACGAAAAGTGGAATTTTTCCGAGATCACCCTTCCCCCTACTTGTGCGGTTGGAGGAGACCACAGCAAAAGTCAATGCTCTGTCCTTCGGAAGGGACGTTAAACAGTTGGCCCCATTGGTGCTCTTCACAAAGAGTAGGCAAATGTTGGCACCAGGTTTCCCCCATCACTTCTGTGTGTGTGTCCAGTGTGGAAAGCAACGGGAAACCACCACACCATGTATGTAAATTCCCTAGTCAAAACCAATCAATGAATTGGTCGGACCTGTCATAATTCAGAACACTAGAGTGAATGAATAGGAAGATTAAGCCAGCATGTTTCCTGTGAGTGGACAGAGGGAGTAGGTTTAACTTTGATATAATAAAGTCATAATTAACATCATCTGAGCACAGATTAAATTTGAATGAGATCATACGAAAAAATTTGTTGAACCCTTGAAATAATTGCCTCATGCACTGCAAAATGTGGCAACCTAATTAAGGACTGTACATGTTATTAAAATCTCTAGAGAATCAGCATATAAAAGCTAGCATTTTATAAGCTTTTGCTGTTATCATTTGAATATGGGACTGAAAGTTCAGTGTAGTATCAAATATAACTCCCGTACCTGATATAACATCAAGCATAGAGAGAGAGAGAGAGAGCAATGTCATACAAAACATAATTACCTAAAATAGGAGATTTTTTCTGTAAAAGGAAATTACACAGCACTTTTTTCATTAATTACCATAAAATTATCATCACACCATTTTCTAAGTCCATTTAGACAGTCTTGTAATACTACACAGTCATCAGGTAAATGAATAACATTAAAATGTTAAGATCATCTGCATAAAGAAGGTTGATTGGCTTGATGTGGAATCCAACACCATTTATAAACAAATTAAATAACAATGGACCCAAATGGGACCCCTGCGGCACACCAGATGATGCAGTAAAGTCATTGGATTTTACTCCATTAATTTTTAGTCAATTTTCTTTTGAGTAAATAAACCCAAAACCAATTCAAAATTTTACCATGAACTCCATAAGATTCTAGTTTTGCCACTAAAATGATGTGATTAACTTTATCAAAGGCTTTGGAGAAATCAGTATATATTACATCCACTTAATTGTGATTTTCCAAAGTCTTAGCAATGTAATGTTGGTAAATCAATAAGTTGGACTTCGTTGATCGATCCAGCCTAAGTCCATGTTGCTCGGTTACAATGAGATTATTTAATAATGGACTAATTCTATCTATGACTAAACTCTCAAATACTTGGACTAAAACAGATTGAATAACAATAGGATGGTAATTATTAATATCGCATTTATCACAATTTTTGTAAAGGGGGACTATACAATTTGTTTTAAATGTATTAGGAAAAATTCGCAGGTTAAGGGGCGTATTATATAGTGTGAATAAGGGGTAAATCCAGGCATGATGGCAGTTTTTAAAGAATATTGGTGGTATACTGTCTGAACCTGCACTTTTTGATGTATCCAAAGAAGCGAGTTTCATAGTAATTTCTTTGGTGGATATATGTACACTGTTAAGGTCTATGGAGTGGGCGAAATTAAAGCCTGTTACTGATACAGGCGAATTAGTGCTATGAACTTTGGAGAAATAGGAGGTGAAGGTGAAGGTTTGTTATGCGTATCTTGATAATTATCTCCAACAATGTCGTTAAGGTACATTTGGTTTGGTAACTTGTCAAGTTTCTGAAAATTTTTCATGAGTCCAAAAATGTTTAATATTTTGAGGAATACTTGATCGGACATTGTTCAAATAATCAGAATAGCAGATTTTAGATGTTTGCATTTTATCCTGACATCAGCGAATTTCTGATAGTCATCATAGCTGCCTGAAATTTTATTAATTTTGTGATATATTTTTTTAAGGTTAATGCAATGTTTCAATTCTGCTGAAAACCATTTAGAGAAATGGCTGCTTTTTATATTTATTAGTGGTACCCGCAAAAACTTTTGCGAAGTCAGTCAGAAATCTGCATGTTTTAAATCATCATCGTTAAAAATGCCTACAGCCCAAATGCAGTTTACTGAATAATAATAATCTTCAATTATTAACGTTGCAACGTTAAGTTTGACATTGATACAACTATAAATTCGATGCTTCATAAAAAGCGCGAAGCGAATAACGCGATTCTTTTGTCTATTTGAAGGCTTAATAGACGGTAATTTATCGGAGGCAACAGTGCGGGTCGCCTTGGCAACACCCGGGAAAAGTACGAATGTAAATGAATTGTTACGAAATATTGAATTGTTATGGCTAAGATATTGCTAGTTTTAGGCAACAATGCTTTGTTATTATTTGGATTGCAGGAACATTGTTACTGATACTTTTGCAGAAGCTGATGCTAACTATTAGTGCAATTATTCTCTCTCTCTCTCTCTTTCTCTCTCCTCTCGTTCACGGAAAGTTTGTTCCTTACCCAACTTCTCCCTTTGAGATTTTATTTCCGATTTCCATTGGCTGGCACACGCGATAAAACCGTTCAGAGTGAGCCTCTTTCGGTTTCTCATTCCTCCCCCTCCCCCCCCCCTTCTTCCCCCCATCTGCACGGTTCGCGAACCTTTGAAGTTCAGAGTAGAAGTGGTGTCCGCTAGTGCAGCACGTAAAGAGAAGGATATCACCGGTGAAGGTTTCGGCTGTCCTGGCCGAAATGCTCGAGAAGATATTTGCCTTCTTCGGTTGCCGAGGTAACTATTGTGTAGTACTCTTCCAAGAATAGCTTTCCATTTGCTTTGAACAGATGTACCATTTCATACAACCAGGTTCCGTTTTTTAAATGATGAGACATTTCATTCGTCTTTTTTTACTATCCAAGTTTTGTTGTTAACGACATCGATATGACAGTGTTTGTTCATCTTTCGGGAAAATAGATTCAAGAGTTTTTGACATTTTTTGGATCTGGGATAATATGAAGTCCTTTTTCTAGGGAGGATGGTTCCTAACCTGTCCTACATTGCTTGAAAATACACCAGTTAAAATAACCAGCATTTAGTCGATAGTTTTTTCGGCAGATTGTCGTTCAAAAGTGAATGGTGCATCGCGACGCCAAAAAAGCACAATTTCGGGCGATTCGCAGTCCATCTTCAAGTGACTATAGTGAAAGCCTCGCTATCAAGTTCGGTCCAAACGGTGGATTCGTGGGCGTGCACAGGCGACTGAAATGACCGCTCTTAGGGTCCGGGATAGAAAGGGAAAAGGTATTTATGGTGAGATGCGTCTCCTCCGTCCCCCGGAGAGGCATTCGATCTGACCGCGAGGAAGAGGGGGTGAATGGCAGGCCCCTCCGGGGAGATATTTATATTTTTAGAGCGGAGCGCCCGCGTGGGCCGGCGGGAATGTTCTCTTCGGTGCATCCGCAATCCGCGGACAAGTGCAGTGCTCGCGTTTGTTCCGACCAAGGGCAAACGACGATGGGATCGAAATGAAAAACGACTCCTATTTTTAAACGGCACGTGAAAAGCGCGACAACTTACAGAACGGTCGATACTTGGGAGAGAATTTGGTCAGGCGTCAGAAGTGCATCTGCGTGATTTTATTTGGACTTTGTTAATAATTCTTGTTTTTTCGAATTTAAGTTTTATGTTGCCTCGTGAGTGGTGTCCTTCTCTATCAATAGCACATGTCGCAACCTGCGAGATCGTGTGGGGTTCTCCTCCTGTATATTTTATGCCGAATCCATAGCCCAATTTGATATTCAAAACAAAATAACCAAATTAGAGAAATGTTTTCTTCCGTTCAGTACCGTAACTAGGGCGGGGCATCTGCCCCGGGCGCGATTAAGTAACGGGCGCAAAAAATCCGAACTGTAACTAAATAAACTAAAGACAAGAATTCTTTGAAGGGGGGTGTCACATATTTAGTAGTTTTCTCCTGGCGCTAAAATAGCTCGTTGCGGCGCTGCTTCCGTTGAAAGGTTTTAAAAAGGTAGTCGATTTATTTAGCCTAGAATCGAAGAAATACTTCATCGAAGACAACGATTTGGTGGTGATTCCTTCTCGGTATAAATTTATCCCTCCGTTTGAAACCTTGATTCTAGAGAACTAATGTTTTCCCGAAAAATTAAATGTTTTGAATTTTAAGACAACTGTTCGGAAATTGAATAATTATTAAGTAATGCCAATAATTTTTATGATCCATCCCATGAAATTGGGCATTAAAATATTGTTTCTAACCTACAAAAATTGAATTGCCATTCGTTGTACTCTACCGTAATCCTAAATTAATGGATCTTCTATCCATGCGAGGTTGTATTTATTAATACGAGGAGTTTGGCGCATAAGAATGAAAGTTATCCGAGTGCTTCGATAGTTAATATTTTGAAAATTTGTTGTTTCCACAGGGTCATCCAAGAAGAGGGAAGCTGGTCGCTCGGCGAGCCCCTTCAGCGACGGATCCAGCAACTCCGGGGCCTCAAACATCCCGAGGCCCGTCCACGGCCCTATAACCCGCCAACCACCACGTGAGTATCGCTATATCCTCGGGTCCCGGTGACTACGCTCAGTCGCCCTCCTCAGTGGCATCCCTTTCAGTCCTGCGCGGAAACGAAAGGATTTAATTGGCAGTCGTTGGGCTCATGTACCCAATGTGCATACGATGCTTGTTTTCGCTTCATGAAATTTTAATTGCCTCTTGTAAGGCAAATTATTTAATTTAATCATACATGTTTCACACTATTGGTATTTCGTATAAAGATTTAATGCATTTGTATGCCTTTCGGTGAATTTATAAGAGAAAATTATAATCGCTTAGGCTGAATTAGAATAAAAATGTGACATATCGATTGAGAATTTCGTCTGTTAAAATAACTGCACACAAAATATTATTTTCGTAGATAAGGTTGCAGTAATTTATACGTAGGCTTGGTAGGATTCGATTTAAATCGATAACTATCGATAAACATCGAATTTTTAAAAGTTTCAAATTCGACGAAAACGAATTGTCGTGTCGGTTTTTCGGCACTATTTTTTTCATACCGACATAAACTTTATATTTTTGGGAGTCATACCCGCAATCCATCCTCTGAGTTCACTCGCATTTCGCACTCTTTTTCTACATTCATTACTCAACAAGGATTTTTTTCTTCAATATATTCATTTGGTTATTAAAGTCGCATTAATTTTGCCATCGAATGGTCAAGATTTCGTGAATAAATGGAGCAGTTTAACGAGTGAAATAAAATTTCTGGTTTATTCCGGAAAATGAGCTGTTGAAGTCAAAAACAACACATCCACCTAAATCTTGAGAGCAACAAACAATCGGTCAAACGAAGTCTTTTGGCAAAACCTTAGCAGAAGGAATTCAATTTATATAATATTGTAGTTAAAAATCAATGAAAGGTATTAAAAACGTCGATATTCGTCTTTGATTTCTAGGAAATATAAACTACATATCTGTTTTTTTAAGAAATTTAAGCGTCGATAACTACCAAGTCTTATGAAATGCATTAAAATAACCGTCGATTTTCGTCGTCGATTTTTTGAAAAAATGAACGCCGATTTTAGTCGTCGATTCTTAAGAAAAATAATCGTCGAAAACTACCAAGCCTGTTTATAAGTTACCGAAATAACAAAATTATGACGTTTTAATTAACGAAAGTTCTTGATGTGTTGCTTATGATCCACTTGAAAGGGGCAAAATAAAAAAAAAAAAACATTTTGTCGCGACTTTTTTGACTACAACAAAAATAACCTTATATTTGGTGAATCGGATTTGGAATTTCATTTATAAATTTTCATTATAATTTTGAAGTTAAAAATAAATTTTATCTTAAGTATGATGAAAGATTGCAAAGATTAAGTTATAAAAGAAGTGCGTTTATCGAATTACATTTCGACGAAATTAGGTGTAAAGCAGATCTATAAGTCAGGTTCGACTTAAAATTTCACAGGAATTCAAGTTTTTCATTTTTATATTTGTAATCCCATATTTTTTCTTAAGAGCTATGACTTATGGTTTACAGAGTTGATGGTGGGCGGTCACGTCGACTATGTAATATTAGGTGATTGGGGCATGAGTAAGTCTCACTGATATTGTTTGCTTCATTTTTCAATCTGTATCGCCCTCAAGATTCAAGCTTTCATTTAGTAAAATCAGTTGTCTGGAAAAAGAATTCTTAAAGTTTCGAATTTTATGACCAAGTTATTTCATATATTTATAAATTTTCAAGCATGCCAGCTTATCGCTTGACGCATCTCTCGACCATGATTAGCTTTTGTTTTATTATTTGAATGAATACGCTAATGTAAGTACATACCATCAGATCCTTTAAAATGAGTCTCGCCTTTAAACATCGTCTATTTGCCAATCATGTTCGACGCAGCGCCTCTCTGTGGCTGGGGCCTCTCTGTGGATAGGGTCTCTCTCCAGATAGGGTCCCTCTCTCTAGTGGCCAGAGATTTAGCCCCGCGCTGGAACTCGCTTCGTTCGGTGGATCGGCAGATTTCGCCTCTTGGAAAGATCTTCATGATTATTAAAACCGACCCGTTAAATTTTACTTAACGGGTTCATAAATATGCTGGCTTATTCATAAGTCCATCCGTGTGTATATGTTCCCAATTAAGTCTCAGTATTCTTTATCGATGCAAATTTCTCCCAGTAAGTTCACGTTTAAAATATCAGGTAACGCTTTGGATAATCATCGCGACTTCGATATCGCCTTAGAAAGTTAGCATCGCCCGCGAAATGGGAGTCGTGTTTCGTTCTTTACGAATCGCGAGTTCATCGGCTCTATTTGCTTGATTGCGAGCGTTTGAGCATTAGCTGGATTCCATTGTAATTAACGACTATACCCTCCCCTTATAATAAAAGGCTGTATTGGTCCGTTGGTTAGTCCATGCCACGCTCTTAAAACGCGAATAACTCCATCAAATATGCAGATCATCATCATGCTGCTGTCCTCCATCTCTCTCTCTCTCTCCCTAGAAGCCTCTTTTATACCTCTATAAGTACTATATTCCTGCTTTATATTCTCTAATATTCCTATTCTTTTTCTCCCTCTTCCTCTTCTTCCGCTAATTTTGCCTTCTAAGATCGTTCTTTGTAAACACTGTCTTCTCAATATGTGTCCTATCCAATTTGCTTTTCTTTTCCTGATTGTTTTTATTAGCATCCTTTCTTCTCCAATCATTTCTAATACTTCTTCATTTCTCTTCCTCTCTGTCCATTTCACTTTCATCACCCTACTCCATACCCACATCTGAAAAACTTTCTAAATATATTTCCTCCTTTCTCCTTATCGTCCACGTCTCTGCACTATAAAGAGCTATGCTCCATATGTAGCATTTCGCTAATTTCTTCCTTGTTTCTAAATTTATTTTCTTGCTTGTGAGAAGCTCCTTCTCGGTAAATGCTGCTTTTGCCAATGCAATCCTACTTCTGATGTCCTGTGTGCTACTTCCATCCTGCGCTAAAATACTGCCAAGATATTTGAAACTACTTACTTGTTTTAATTTTTGGCCATTTAATATTTAATTCTTTATGTTCCTTTGAAACCACCATGACTTTCGTTTTTTTCGGCATTGATCTTCATTCCCTATTCTTGGCCAACCTCCACTAGCCTGTCTGTCATCCTCTGAAGTTCTTTCTCGTCTTCTGCTATTAATCCCTGATCATCTGCATATTTAATAGTGGTAATACTTTCACCTCCTATCTTAAATCCTTTCTCTTCCATCAACGCTTCTTCTTTTATTGTTTCTGCATAAATATTAAATATCGCTGGTGAAATAGGACAACCCTGCCTCACTCCCCTCCCTATTGAAGTACTTTCTGTTTCTTCTCCTTCAACCCTGACTATAATCTTTTGATCAAAGTAAAGGTTTTTAAGCAGTCTTTTATCTTTCCAATCTATTCCTATTTTATTTAAAATACCCAACATTTTATCCCATTTCACTCGGTCAAAAGCTTTCTCCCAATCTACAAAACAAAAATACATACCTTTATTGACTCTTAAAGCATTATTTAACTCCTTGTACTGTCTTTGGCCTTCTTCAGTGTTTGTTCTTCCACTTTCTCCTCTCTTCCATTTTTTGCAGCATGGCTGCTGTGACCCAGGGTTTTTTGTTTCTTTCGCCCATTATCTTTCCTACCTTCTTTTCCGTTACATCTTTAATGTTGCTATGGATGTATCTCCACTCCTCATCTACATTCTTCCTATTTTCTTCAGCTCTCTCCCCCAACCTTTCCTCCAGCTCTATCATGATAGCCTCCTTGTTTTTAAGGAGTTCCTCTAAGTTCCATTTCTTGTTAACTCTTATGTTTCTCTTAACGCTCTTCAGTCTACATTGTGTATTTGCCTCCAAAAGGTTGTGGTCGGATTCGATATCTGCTCCTGGTAGTGTTTTCACATTTTTAATGCTATTTCTAAATCTTTCGTTGACTAGTATGCAATCTATCTGGTATCGTCTCTGGTCTCCTGGGCTTCTCCATCTGTAAAGTCTCTGCTGGTGATGCTTAAACCATGTATTAGTTACAATCAATCTATTCCTATGGCAGAATTCCACAGGTTTCTCCCCTCTTTCATTTCTCTTCCCTAGTCCATATTTTCCCACTATGTTATCTTCCTGTCCCTCTCCGACTACACTGTTCCAATCTCCCATTACTATGGTGGTGATCCTTCCTTTTCCCTCCTCCTCCAATATCTCCGTAATCTGTTCATACATTTCATCTACTTCTTCATCACCAGCATTAGTTTTTGGCATATACACTTGAATTATAAGCATTTCCACTGGCTCCCTCTGAAGTTTTACGGCTATTAATCTATCATTAACTGTCATTACCTTGTTAATTCTTTCAGCTATCTCTTTTCTCATTATAATCTCAACTCCCCTTTCCTTTTTCTCTCCTCCCGATTAAATTCCTCTGAATTTATTTCGCCTTCTCCTTCCCACCGAACTTCACTAAGACCTGCTATACCTACATTATTCCTTCTCATTTCCCTTTTTAAGTTCTCTAGTTTACCCCATGAATTCATAGTCCTAACATTCCATGTGCCTATTCTTAATTTCTCACTACTTGCTTTCTTATTAATGTTACATTTCCTCTGTGCATCCCCTAGGGTAGTCCCCACCCGGAGATCCGATTGGGGGACTATTTTACCTCCGGAATATTTTACCCCAGAGAGATCCATAGAGGTATTTGCAGCTTTTCAGCCTATCATGGGAAATATAATGAGGTAGTTTCCCCTTGCTTTCCTCATCGCAGTTTTACAGAGTGATTACCCATCTGTAGCTGTTCAGATCCACATGATCACCACCTACAGAGGTACTGTGCAAGCTGCTGCCCTTGCACAGGGGGATGTAAAACCCCCAAGACTGCTTCTTAGTCTGACTCTTCCCCTCAGACCTTTCCGGCTTGGATGGTCCTAACGGGAATTATCTTTCGCCTGCATAGCTCTTTGGTTCATAAGAGTACACAAACCCTCCCACCTCTGTAAGGTTATGCAGCCCCTAGGGAGGGAATATGCATACATAAACTCGAAATTTGGCAGAGATAATCTATTCAGCTAAAAAATGCCGTGACGAATAAAATTTACGTAAAACGTCCAGGGTTCGTCTCCAGGGGATGATTTGCATTCCCCATAAGGTAACACGTAAAAATCGACCTTTTTCCTTGCAGGCTTTTCTTCTTATGGAAATTAAAATTAGAAAAAATTGACCCTTGAATCTGGACCACTTTAAATTATAAGGTTTCTTATTCTGTTAATATTTTTTCGTTTAATTCACAAATTTTGGGAGAAATCTTGCCATTTTAAGGGGATGTTGTCTTGCCTACCAATTACCTACATTTTAAAGGTTGGTGGCTTGGTTGACTTATGGCTCGATTTACATCAGTGGGAAAACTCCTGAGGCCATAAAAGTTTATAATACACCCGATGCATTTCGCCCACTAAGTGGGCATCTTCAAGGGCGAACTTCTCTCGACAGTCGACTTTCAGTCAGTTTTCCCACCGATGTAATTACCTACATTGTTAAACCTCGGAATCCTATTGTTATTTCAATCCTTGTGCCTTTAATCGTGCTTTGAAGAATTTTAATACCAGAAGAAGAGAAAGACGGAAGGAGAGGCAAATGATTTTTATAGCAATCATTGTAAACAACATTCGTTGCGTTATTTACGAGAAGGAATACCTAAAGAGCTGAAATTCTATTCAAATAGATTAAAAATCGTAATAATGAGCTATATTCAATATTAATGAAATAGAAACGGTTTTAAAATCTGAAGTACTTGCTGGACGTTTTCATAAACAAACCGAGCATGTAAAAAATGTATAGAGTGAATGATTAGGCGATACGTTACGGGAGTTAGGTAGAAGAATGGAGGGCTTGAGGACGGTTTTGGAAATAGGGAGAAAAAGAGAGTTTTAAAAGAATCACAAAAATAATAATAAAAGACCACGTTGTCAGTCCGTTGGTCTGAGTGCCAAGCTATTAAGACGCGAATAGCTCGATCTAGGATGTAGATAGAAAATTGAAATTTGGCAGATTTATATAATGAATTAATCAGAATTAGTTTATTTAGGGTCGCTATGGTAATTTAATAAATAAATATCCGTTTGTGGCGCTATTTTGAGGGGGGATATATTGCACTTCCTCCGAATAAAATTTATTTTAATTTAATGAAACAAAATTTTATGTGGACAGAAAATTTAAAAAAATATGCAATTCGCATTATAGTACGTTCTAGTGAGTTGAAATAATTTTGGCCTGCTAAAGTTGCCTTGGGTAATGTTTAATAAATAAATATTCTTTTTGTATGTAAGATTTGTATCTACGTATATCACGCTGAGACAGAGAGAGAGAGATGCTACATTTTTGAGAGAAGAATGAAGAGAATGTGAGGGAGTAAGGAAGGAGAATGGGAGGGAGTAAGAGAGAAGATGGGAAGAAGAGAGGGTGAAGAATAGAAGTGAGAGTGGGATGGATAATGGGATGAAGGAAGAGAGAGAGAGAGAGGGAAAATACGAGGGAAAGAGGGAGAGAGAGAATATGGGGAGAGGGATGGAAGAGAATGGGAGGGAGGCAGAGAGAAAGGGAGGAGAATGGGAGGGAGGATGGGAAGAAGAGAGGGTGAAGAATAGGAGGTAGAGAGGGATGGAGAATGGGAAGAACGAAGAGAGAGGGAAAATAGGAGGAAGAGAGGGAGAAGAGGAGGGAAAGAGAGAGAATAAGGGGAGAGGGAGGGAAGAGAAAGGGAGGAAGTATGGGAAGTACCTTAATTTTAATACCCGTCATATTTGACGGGCAGTTACGCTAATATATACGAATATATTTTCTCTCCCATACTTACATCCGAAATATCAGGGTGCGATGCGAGACGGGTAGAACGCTGTGTATTGCATTTAGGTTGCCTCGTATAACGCAAAACTATTAATCGGTGCGATATCAATGGCGTCGTGCCGTCCTAATCGGAAAGGGCCGCATTTTAAGTTGCGAATGCTTCAGGGGGGCGCATGAGACCTTATATCGGAAAGTATCGAGAAATTCTGTAGTAATCACGTAGGTGAAAATAAAATCTAAACATGTGTTAAAGTTAAAACTTTCAGCATTCAAGTGTTTTTTTGGCAATTATTTGAAATAATAAGTATGAAATTGCCGGCGTTATATTTCATGGATCGCGTTTTAATAAAACGCTCTCGTGGACCGTTATTTGAGAACCTCTGATCTAAATCATTAGCGGACTGATCCCACGAACCAGAGCTCAAGCAGAGGAAGAATTATTTCAAAAAGAGAAAATTTCCAATAGTAGGATTTTCAATAAATTCTTTTTCTGCGAATCTCTTAAAGTTCGTAAAATAGTTTTCCATTTGCGGCCTATATTTATTTATAGTGATGCAGCGGGTACCCGGCAATTACCCGGACCCGGTACCGGGTGCTGAAACCCGGTGCCGGGTATTAGGTCCCTCATGAGAAAAAAGGATACCAATAAGAACAAATGGAGTAGAAATTATTTTAACTTTATTTTTTAGTTTGCAAAAAATATTCAAAGAAACGATATTTTAATTATAATAAACCTTTTAAAAACAAACTCTTATTACTCTTAACAAAAATTAAACTGAATCCTGAAAAAACATTTTACATAAAATGCATAGTTATACATACTTGATGACCGGTTACAGTACCAGTTTATAAAATTTTATAAACTTAATGAAATCTTCTTAAATAAATAAAAAAATAAAGGTGAAGTCATTTTTAATTTTAATAATTAAATTTCAACTTTAATACTTACATTGCAATAATGGGAGATTATGATGAAGAAACAATAGTTTTTCTGCATTTTGAGGAAGAAGTTTAATCCTCCGCTCTTCGTATATGATTCCCGTCTCACTAAACATCCTTTCACTGGGTATGCTGGAGGTGAAGACAAGTAACGCCTGGCCAATTTTGACAGTTCAGGATAGATAGCTGCATTTTTTGCCCACCAAGGATTTTCTTTATGAGGCATGTTAGGACATTTAAGAAAATTTTCAAATTGCTTCTCTTCTTTAGAATAAGGCGTATTACCCTTGTTACGAAACTTATTGTTTTCTTTCATTTTCAAAGGAAATTTAATCTAAACAAGCCCACACATCTTGAATTTTATCTTCATTATTTTTATCTTCTTCTTCTGTTAAGTTATGCCTTCTTTCTAAGATTTAAACTCAACCCGAGCAACCGCAACTTTTGGAATATCGTAGTTAAATTATGAAAACATGTATTGATGGGCCTTGGTCAAGTAAATTAAAAATGTCGCCTTGCTAAAGAGCTGATAGACCAGCTGACCAACTTACTAACTCGCACTCAGCCTGCTGGTTGCGATTTCCATGTACCAAGTAGCCGCCGGTATTCAAATCAGGGAGTTCCCCGTTTTCGCGTTAGGAAATAATCAACATACCCTGTCGAGAACCCGGTTACCCGGCCGGGTAAGTTTTCTTTGCTTCCCGGGTACCCGGCATTTTTAGGACCCGGTGCATCACTATTTATTTAGCCATAATATTTAATCGCCCTCCATTATGTTCATTTATATTAATACCAACTTGACTTGAAATCAGCTTTTACTGAGTCCGTTCATTCCTGAGCATACTATCGTCTCCGTCATCAGAAACTGTCCTAATTGTAAGTAGGCCTATTATGGTCTATATTCATATATTATCCTTGGAGATAGTTTATACGTTAAAAACAATGATTTTACTTCATATTCGAATATAAGTTAACCTTATACGATGAATTAAAGCAGCGGAGCCCAACCTTTATACAGGGCGGGCCGCATTCGTAGTTGTGAATGCTCCGGAGAGCCGCATTGGAAGTCACGAGAGCTTCGGCGAGCCGGATGAGTGTTTACATTTGCGAAAATCAAGTCTAAATAAATTACTAGTGTTAAAGCTCCACCAGAAAAGGTTTTGAGAAGATAGTTATACTGAAAAATATAAAATTGTCTATATCAAATTTTACCGATCACCTTTTCATCATAGCTTCGCGGGCCGCATAGAGTGCTCTCGGGGGCCGCGGGTTGGGGACCTCTGAATTAAACGTTTCCACTTCTTTCCGCGTGTCGCTAGCGTAGCGTTGCGAGTGGAAAAGTTTCATCGAGATAGTTCCAGCAGCTGTCGCTTTCACTGTAGGCGCTACGTCTCCAGAGTTGGTGCAGTTTCTCCCGCCATCCGCGAGTGGCAGAAGTGGCGGGCCATTTAGAAATTCACAAAACCTTCATCTTTTTTCCTCTTAGATTCCCCATTAGTTATCTCTTTCGGCAAAATGTATTTTATCCTTCGTGTTCTTTGACGTTCGTGCGCAGACTTTCAAAGGGATCGCACCAGAAAGAAGCCGGCAAACTCCAATGCTTTGGCCATGGCGTCATCCACTCCTTCAGCCGCTGTACTGAGGAAGAATCAGCGGAACAATCATCTGACGTCATCTTCGACACCCTCGACGAAGAGAGTCATGGCAGGACACCGAAGGTCCCAGACAGGTAGCATTACTGTACTCGGTGTCAGTATTTTGTTCGTTGACTTGCTTTTTTGTTAACTATTAGTGTCGAACTGATAAAAGATACCCTAAGTATTGTCATCCATATGATAAAGAAGTAATGTGTAAATCGTTGTTGCTTGTCCACATGTTAAAATTTTGCTGTTGATGTCGGTCTTGTTTTCCTTTAACATATTCATCCATATTACTGCTTGTTCACAGTGTTGTCTTGATGGATTCTATCTTTGGAATTGTAGTTTTCGTAGTTACGTTGTTGCGTATTTCAAAATACTCATTGCATGGTTTGATCGACGTTGACTGTGCATGGAGTTCTTTTTCTACTTCAAATTTATGTATCTCACGGTCATATAAAGGTTACTAAGTAGCTTCGACTGGCATCTTAGCCTAGCTCATAATTCATTTAAAACTGGGCTTCGATTGTTTGTTTCTTTCGGTCGTAATGTATTTATTTCTTCGTTAACTTAAAGTTATTGATCAGTTACAAATTTATATTTTGTGGAAAGATTGTCGATGTCAGCCAAAATTGCATTTCATGATATGCGATCGACTCTCTTGAATTCTTTCGAATATTTTTTCAGGAGCAATCATCACGATTGTTTCATCGTCTGATTAAAAGGATATATTTTTTTACTTATTGGCTCCCCGATTATTCAGAAGTTCATCCAAATTGAACAATTTCAGAAAAACCCATCCAAGAACAACTTTCTCAAAGTTCCTAGTGAAGTTGCTAGAAAATTAACATCTTATTTGGAGGAATTAATTTTTATGGAAGTTTTGATGGGACATATAGCATACCTGTTATAGATGGGTTTGGTAGCTTCATTGAAGAGTGCTGGAATTATAGAAAATTTTTAAAAGAAATTTCATTTGTATTAGGATAACATAAAGGCAAGACTAATGCTGGCGGCCTTTTGCTTTACTCAAAAGACTTTTCGGTCTAAAATCGCCGTTAGTATCATTATCGATCGTTTTAATCGCCAAAATTAAATGTATTATATCTCGATAGAATTTGTTCGAGCGCTCTGAAATGTTGGTTGGCAGCGATCATTCTGATTCTGTAAATGCCTGAATAACTGTTATTTCGATAAATTTTTGTGTTATCTGTTTCCCTCTGTCGGAAGTAAAAAGAAGCTGCCCAAATTTTATTTAAAATAATTATATTATTTGAAAATGTTTAATAGTGTTATTAGTGTTCAACACCTATTGGAATACATATTTATAAGTCAAACTCCCATCAATATTGCGGAAATAAATCTACGATAATATGTTTACACCTGAGCACCTATTCGAAAGTGTTTCTTCATTCCTTAATTTCTCCTAAAAGTGTTTTTTTGCATCAACTGTGTTGAAATCGCTCGCCAGAGTACGTTTCCGTTTGATCGCGAGATCCAGATCAACGGATGACTTTCCCATAATGCAATTTCCTGTATTACGGTCTGCGCTTTCTTATATTTCTCGAAATAAGCCTCAGTTTAATAGGATCTGAAAAATCAGTTTTTTTACCGTTTGCCAACTTAACGGATCATCTCGCAATAAACGACTCTTGCGTAACGAAAGTTTTACACGTTGTTTCCATGAGAAAACATAAGAGATCTTCCCCGTTGATCCGTGTCTGACCCAAGTCGAAGGCTGAGAGAATTCGCCCTTCCGGAAAACATGGTAGTTGTTGCGTGAGAGCGGTTGATTTAATAGGCCTATACTATATGCGGCAGGTGCGAACTTCCGAATGGACGCCGCCGCTGCAGGAGTGTGCATATTAAGCGACCATTCACTTCTCCGTGAATGTGTCTCGCTCTTGTGTAATGTCTTCTACGTGTGTTTATTTGCATGAAAGGCCGAAGGTAAGTCGCAGTAGAGTTTTATAAGAATATATTATTGCGTCACTCGGAGATTAACTCGGAATTATACGTTCTAGACGAGTGGTTCCCAAACTTTTATTGGCTGGCCGCCTCTGTGGTTTCAAATCCTTCGTCGGGCCGCATTGGCAGTTGCCAATTCTTCGGCGGGCCGGATTAGAGATTAAATCGGAAGTTATCTATATGTTCTGAGGAGCCATATCAGTGAAAATCAAGTCTAAATAAGGTTTTTATGGTTAGCATTTCAGTATTAAATGTTTTATTATCAAAACTTTCATTAAATGTATTAATTTTTGTGTTAAAATTTTCGGAAAGGTTTTTCATAATAACCAGTGGTTCCCAATCCTTTTCAGTATAAGGCCCCCTTCTTAACTTAAAAGAATTTCGCGGCCCCCCACATGCTATAGGCTTCGGTAATTATGAAAATACATAAAAAGAAAAAGAAATTTTGATCAACTCAGTAGCCGTTGTAAATAAATTTACATTTTATTAATCCAAACAATACATAAATTTAAAAAAATAGTACCTAATAACATCATATGTACTTATTACAATTAAGTACATAGATATATAGATTAGATTAGATTTGGTCTTTATTTGAGACTAGGAAGCCCCAACTTCCATCTAACCCCACCTAACTCACTCAATGAGGTGGCTTGTGCTGTTTCGCAGATGTCAGAGTTTGAAGCGGTTATAGTTTCAACCTTAAATCTAGTTCCACATCCAGCTTGTTTCTGTACTTTTATTTCAGCGCAAGAAGCGCAGAAAATCCACTTTAACAGGTTTAGAGCGGGGCAAATTAGTCAAGCGCCGCATGCAAACAGCTTATTGACCGTAGTAGTGATAGAAGTGACTGTTTCGGTGGTTTGGCTAACTAATGTCGAAGGTTGGAATTTCAAAATTGTTGCGTGAAAATAACGGTCTTTCGAGTTTTTCCGAGATGACTCGATCCTAAAAGAAGAAATTTGGATCAGATTGTGTTGAAATGTAAATCAACTGAAGAAATTGAAAACAATTCATAATAATTTCATATAATAAACTTATAATTATTCCCAAAATAAAACAACTAAATAAAAATTATTTAAAAAGATGTACCTTTAGATTCTAGACCGGTGGTCTTAACCTTTCCGACGCCACGGATCACTTTTAATGAAACAGGTTTTCCGCGGACCACCAAACATCTGTAGAACCTTATAATTTCATTAAAATCATAAATATAATTGGGTACATTACTAAAAAACTTTCTCAGAATACTCGGGAATTATTTTCAGTTTTAGGATATTGATATCTAATCAATTGAAGCGGACCACCCGACAAATGCTGGCGGACCATAAGTTTAGAAACACCGTTCTAGACGAATCTCGCGTCTCCCCTGGCAACCCGTCGCGCCTTCCACTGAGTACCTCTGCTCCATAGAGGTACTAGACTTCTCTCTGCTCTACGGTTATCTGGCGAGGCGCGGGTAGATACAAGCTCCTGCTTGGCGCGCCAAATTCGAAGATGCCTGGTTCTCAGCAAATAACAGGAAACCAAGCGCCGATTGGAGAATGAAGACTTCCTGCGAAGTTATGTGAATTTGCCGATTTCCTTGCAATAACTTCGCGACCTCCCGGTGGGCCGCGGCTCACAGGTTGGGAATCACTGTTCTAGACTATCTATTCGCGTAGTTGCGAGCATTCCTCTGGTCTGAATCCATTTCGCCGAGTTCAGTCTTTCATATATAAACCCGGTGTTTTAACGAGAATTTATATTTTGTTATCATCGTATATTTAAAACTAATTGAGAAAGAATCGCGAATATATGTAACATATTGCTACTTTTATCGAGGAAAGTAACTTAAAAATTGTTTGATATTCTACAAAATGTAGTCGGCAGCGCAAAAGTACGAAAAGTATGATTTTGTATAAGTTTTCAGCTCACTTAATCTCGTTAATGTAGTCGGTGTTTTTTATATTAGTTAAAATTAACTTTTTGGCGTTACGCGCTTTCCAGAAAGTGCAGAAGTAAGGTATGCAATGCCATTTAATGATGAAATAAATAAACGAGTGTTTATGTATATTTAAATAGGCGGATATTAGGGTCATCCGTAGCGTGCTTTATAACGTGGTTTCTCGATTTGGGTCTCCGCCGCTGGCAATTTGTTTCGCTCTGATTGTAAATGCGTCCTCTGCTCTGGTGAATATTTTCTCCAAATAATCTTTTCGGAGTGGGCCCTGCTTTGTTTTCTGTTATCCTCTTCATCTCTGCTAATGACGCCGCCATCCTAAACATTTCTCCTTTTCAATTTTCCGCTTTAAGGATTCGAGTGAAAGCTTCCGGTGATGGATTGCGCCTTCGGTTGAAAATAGTCCTGCGCGCGAAAATCGGTTATTTCTTACTCTCTAATATTATTTCATTTTGATTTTACGTCTCGTCCTTTCGAAAAACAACACTGCTCTCTTAAGAAGTTTTTAAATTTCAATCTTTTTAATAGCTTTGAGATTAAACATATAATTCAGTTACGAAATGTGTATGAATATGAATGACGTATGAATTATGAGAAACGGTTGGGAAATAAGCATATTTAGTCTATAAAGCGTTCGTCCTCGGTGCTAAATTATCAATCCTTGACGCTTAGAAGGCCACGTGTGTTGCGTAATTTCATTTTGTGCGACTTCATTCATTCTTGAAATCGACGACCGAGGTATTATTACCGAAGTCAGCTGCTTTGAATGCAAAATGCTCATTTGATTTATCTTTTATTTTGTCTGAGGACGTTTTTTAAATAATCGATTGGTTCCCAAACGATAAGGTGATCTCGATAATTGATTTTTAGAATCTTACCTCTTTGATTTCGGCGTCTGATTTGCCGAAGACGCGAATTTCGCTGTCCATTGTGTTTGCATCTGTCACGCATGCGTGCGCACACTCCCACGCACACACTCTGAACAAGCACGCACCGCGTCCATTGTTCTCTGACGGTGAGAACTCTGTCATGTCAACGCTTCTTAAATCTCCGACATCATCTCGGGCATCGTGTCTCGTCTCCCTGTTCGAAAACGAGAGAGAATCTCCATTAAGGCTCTTCAGACGTGACTTCCGCTGCTTGAAAAAAATTATTCTCATCAATGATACGAGATTTAATGGGTCTTAATTTACGAAAAAATGCTGTCCGTTAGGACTGAAAGACTTGTAATTTTTACACTTGGCACAATGTTTGAGCAATTTTTCTTCTCGGTAACTATAGCAATGCAAAACAATTAAAATAAAAACTTTTGTCCAAATTTAGTTTCGTAAGACTCGTTTAAAAGTTTCTCTTGTTGTATCTTAAGGGTTAGCAGGTTAAAGTAACTCCCTCCCTCAGAGAAAAATCCTTCATTTCCAATGTGTGCAGTAACTAGCGATTCGATTCTAAACTTACGCGTTGCATGGACTCGTATGTTTTCAGGATCAGAAACGTCCAATTGGATACTTTGAGATATTACGTTACTGTTTTTCGGTCACATAACCTTGAACTAGCAATATACCATAAATAAAATTGAAAATTTAATTACCTTTTTAGCTGCTTGTAAGTCATTTACTAATTATCAGCAATTTTGATAACACCACTCGAATGTGCTGTTTTTTTTATTTTAGGCATTTGAGAATCGAGTATGATGGAAAATATCCAACCGAGCTTAACACTGGAAATGTTTAGTGGTGTACAGCAATACGGAGAGAAATTATTGGCGGGCATGTTGTCGGAAGGACGTATTCTATGAAAGAAGACTTCAAAACAGGAAGTAATCCACTCTAAGATACCTATTACATACACTCCGTTGAATCGAAAAACAAAAAAAGAAGTGCGGGTGTAGCCCGTCTTTTGTCTTGATCTGGAGGCGGCGCAATGATTTTCATCGTATTTGAGTTTTTTGGAGGACGCCCTTGGGATTTCGCCTTCCTCTTCTTTCTTTTTACTGTTCGATCACCGACAGACACGATGATGTCATTAGATGGCTCTGCCCGAACAAAGCACCATCGTCTCCATTGCGATCGCATCTCTCTTTAGAGATCTAATCGAAGCCCCTTCGATTGCAATCCACTTCTTCGCTCTTAACTAGCATTCCTTCTTTTACAGCCTTTTGTTTGTTTTTCAATTGTTTCGATCGCCGGTTTACTAAACCTCAACGTACCTACTATTTCTACACTCGATTTTGAATCGTCAGCGACGGTTGGACTACGAAAGATAAAAGTTTACAAAGGGGAAAAAGATTGTTTCCGTTAATGTTTCAGTTGAGTAGTTTTGGTCCTGGATGAGAAGGCATCGAACGAATAATTTGTGAAGCTTAATTATAGTAGAAGGAATTTCCTAAGGAGGTTTGTGTGGAGGAAGCATGAGGAGGGAAAGGAGAGACTCTCCCTTTTAGGACGGCGTGGTGTTGAATCGACAAGTTCGGCGCAAAAAGGAGAAAAGGTCCAGTCAAAGGCCGTAAATATCCGCATATAGGACCCACTTTTGTTCGATTTTTTGCAGAAGAACGCATCCTATACCGAGGTGCATGTTTCTTCCCAAAATGAAAAGACAATGACTCAGACGTACACGTATACAAGAAATTTATTTTAATATTACGAAAACCAATCAAATTAAATATAACAAAAATCCAGTTATATTCGAGACGATCCGCGGAGAGTTTTAATAAAAAGGGGCAATGAAATTTGAAGGAAAAGTCTAAAAGTATACAGGGTGTTTCAAAAGGAAATGTCATAACTGCGGGAGCTGGTGGCAGCGGCCATTTGGAGTAAAAAATTTCATATAAACATGGGCCCAATTCTGAACGGTTACGGAGCAATGGCTGCTTCAATCCTAAAATGGCTTTGTGAGTTTGAGTGGTAGACAAATGAAGAATAATAAAAAAATTCATACCTGGTAAAGTGTTTGTTCGTGAAAACACAATTCATGTCACAGTACGTTCCAAAAATACACCTGCGACCTCAGTGCACTTTGCAGCTCGTGTGTGAATCGCGTGCGTTGCTCGTCTAAGGTCGTAATGACTGTCCTTTATGAGATTTCCTTTACAATACACACGCGTTATATATCCTATACACAAAAGGTTTTAAGTATATTATTCAAGATAATTGGGTTCAAGGAATAGAAACTATTAATTCAAAACTATGAAAGATTTAGCTACCCGCCAACGGGACTTCACAAGATATTAATTGTAATTACTCCGGGCGAAGAATGGGCCATTCTACTAGTCAATAATAAAATTGCAACTAAAGAACAGTGGAGGGTGATCTGTGGGTGCGAAACAAATTGAGACTTCTTCGATTAATGCAATAAGAGGAGCCTTTTAATTTATTTTTCGAACTGTTTTTGTGAGATCACGGCTGTGATCAGAGATGGATCATTTCTCAAGCAAGCAGTTTCGTGCGTAATACTCTTTGTTTCTGAATCTAGTTAAAGAAATGCACAATGCTAAGCGACACGGGATTAATATTTCATCGGCTAGGACAGTTCGCCCTCTTAGTTTCTGAAATAGAAGAGATTTAAAAACGATCAAATGACTTCTAACTAGGTCCTCCTCAAAATGGGAATATCGTCGTCGTCGCAACTAACTTACGTCTGTCCTGTGTGCTCTTTAAGCGCTCGTTTGGAAACAGAAGTGGAAAATTTCGAATCTGACCAAGATAACGAAAAAACAATGGAGGGCTTTCATATCTTAGAGAATGAACTGCCTTCGTCTTACACCAGGCGGCTCTCGCGCGAAACGCTCTCTCTCTCTAACCTTTCTTCGTTCGCGGAAATGGCTCTTTTTACGCTCGCCAAATGCATTTCTATTGTTCCAACGAGGCGAAGTGTGGACTCCGGAAAGCGTCCGTCGTCAAAAACAACGAAAGTCTCTCGGGCGGAGGTGGGGGGAGGTGAGAGAGGGAGGGAGAGGGGGGAGGAGGGAGAGAGGGGAGGAGGGGAGAGAGGAGAGGAGGGAGAGGAGGAGGGAGAGAGAGGAGGGAGGGAGAGGAGGGAGGGAGAGGAGGTGGAGAGTGAGGGAGAGGAGGTGGAGAGTGAGGGAGAGAGGAGAGGAGGGAGAGAGGAGAGGAGGGAGAGAGGAGAGGAGGGAGAGAGGGGAAGAGAGAGAGTGGGGAGGAGGGGGAGAGAGGAGAGGAGGGAGGGAGGGGAGGAGGGAGAGAGGGGAGGAGGGAGAGAGAGGAGAGGAGGGAGAGAGAGGAGAGGAGGGAGGGAGGGGAGGAGGGAGAGAGGAGGGAGAGAGGAGGGAGAGAGGAGGGAGAGAGGAGGGAGGGAGAGGAGGTGGATAGGGAGGGAGAGAGGAGAGGAGGGAGAGAGGGGAAGAGGGAGAGTGGGGAGGAGGGAGAGTGGGGAGGAGGGAGAGGGGAGAGGAGGGAGAGAGGAGAGGAGGGAGAGGGGAGAGGAGGGAGAGAGGAGAGGAGGGAGAGAGGAGAGGAGGGAGAGAGGAGAGGAGGGAGAGAGGAGAGGAGGGAGAGAGGAGAGGGAGGAGAGGAGAGGAGGGAGAGAGGAGAGGAGGGAGGAGAGGAGAGGAGGGAGAGAGGAGAGGAGGGAGAGGGGAGAGGAGGGAGAGGGGAGAGGAGGGAGAGGGGAGAGGAGGGAGAGGGTAGAGGAGGGAGAGGGGAGAGGAGGGAGAGGTGAGAGGAGGGAGAGGGGAGAGGAGGGAGAGAGGAGAGGAGGGAGAGGGGAGAGGAGGGAGAGAGGAGAGGAGGGGGAGAGGAGGGAGAGAGTAGAGGAGGGAGAGAGGAGAGGAGGGAGAGAGGAGAGGAGGGAGAGGAGAGGAGGGAGAGAGGAGAGGAGGGAGAGAGGGGGAAAAAGGGAGAGTGGGGAGGAGGGAGAGAGGAGAGGAGGGTGAGAGGGGCCGAAGGAGGGAGGGGCTCTCCTCTTCTCTCTCTCGTGGAATCGCATCCGCACCAGAAGCCAGCCGCGAGAGATGCGCCCACGCGATTGCTTTGTTTTGGTGGTTTCCGTGCAAACATATCCTCTCTTTCGAGAGAGGGAGAGGGGGGAGGGAAATGCGATCGGAGGCGGCGGGGAAATGGCACTTATCTCTCCATCCGCCCACCTTCCCTCTCCATCCGCCCACCTTCCCTCTCCATCCGCCCACCTTCCCTCTCCATCCGCCCACATTCCCTCTCCATCCGCCCACATTCCCTCTCCATCCGCCCACCTTCCCTCTCCATCCGCCCACATTCCCTCTCCATGGGTGTTCGCAACCAAGTTTCCACTTTGACAGAATTATGTCAATTTTTACTTTCTCCATACGCAGCAAGTACTATAGGAGAAAGTATTGTTTCGTGAAAAAAATCGAATTCAAGATTTCCAAGGAAATGCAGGTTTTTAAGATCCCCTCTGAATATATTTCGACTAAGTAAGTTAACTTACAATGCTTAAGGGAATAAACTTGATGTTATCTCATTTAAAGAAAAATGAGAAAATATATTTCCGTAACTCGATTTTTTACAACCCGAATAATTTCTGCATTCCCTTGAGATTCGAGTTATAAAAGTCCCACTGTATTATAAAAGTATATAAAAGATATATTTCCATATTTTTTTTATTTTCTAGAACTAATAATTTTTACTTTCCTCTGAGATTTGAGTTATGGGAAGTTCCACTATAATTCGTTATGACGGCATTAATTTCCATTAAAAAGCATTAAAACGTCTTTAATTTTCATTAAAAGCATTGAAGGTCCCTTTAAAAGCAATGAGGTCGTTGCCATGGTTTTTATACATTTCCATTGTTGAAAAGAGGAAAAATACACACTTTTTCCGAATTAAGGCAGGTATTTAAGCTAATTCAGTACGTATTTGAATTCTGCCTTAAAAAATTAAGAACTCCGATCTTTCAGCTAGACAATTGTTCTTTTCCTGAATTCGTACCCCAATTTTAATTAATTTGAAATGCATTTTTAGAAATCCTTGCACTGAATCCCATGCTTTCCTTATGGGGCATTGAAATGGAACATCGGGGTTAAAAGACACGTTAAATATTAACTTTTTGTGATTTTTCGATTTTTCTCGTCGCTTGTGTCACTCGAACTACCTACATGCTAAATTTCAGATTTCTAACCCTTCTAGAAGTACCTAAGAGTTTTATGTTAGTCAGTGAGTGAGGTGCAGGTAGCATTATTCTTTTTAGGTATTCATATTCATTATTCTGTGAGGAGAAAGGAATTTTCATATTCATATAATTATTTGCCGAAACGATTGAACGCGAAAGGCGTTAATAGCACGATTGCCTCATCCGTATGCGTTCGAGTGCGCGAAACATCGCTCTTTCACGGATCAAAATAGGAGGGACGTTTCTGTTCCGCCCTTTTATCTCCATTTTTGAGTGTCGGAGCAGGATGTTATGGAAATTCATTTAAAATAACATTTATCTGGTGTACAGACTTCCGCACGTTCTGCCGAAAGGATAGAATATAACGTTCGTGCTAGGATCATCGAAGCACGTTCTATTGAATCCGACGATCGTCAGAGAATCCTAAAAGAGAATGCTTCGCAGATCTTCAGAAAATAAGAGCTTCTTCGGTTGAATCCGAAACTTCGAGCATCGCTTCCATAAGAGATTCGTTCACGTCGTACAGACGGACCAGATATCGAAATGAAGCGTGGCACTTGTTTATGCTCCGCTATAAACATTTGAGGTACTTGCGGAATGCAGTGGGAGTTGGCTCCTGTTCGTTGAAACACTCGCGCCACACTAATCCGTGGCTTGAAGATTTGTCAAAAACTCGGCGCATTCCCCGTTTGGAGCATTCCGTTGGTTTTCAGAAATCCTGCGAAAGGTTTATAAAATAGATTACTAGGCCCGAAGCGAATGGTCGTGGCACTATGCGGGTGGCGTGTGTTGGCGCGGACGACTGACCTGGGAACAGGATCACGGAAGCCGTACGCATTCGGAATTTTTATTGGCCCAATTCAAGCTCGTCTGAGTTTTACTTGGAAAGGCTATTTCAGTAGCCTTGAATGAAAACTTTTGTCGCTGTTTATATTTTTCTCTGTACATTTCATTAATTTAATTTTCGCTTCTTATTAGCAAATAAACTTTAGATTCTTTAATTCGGTTTAAATCGGATTCATTGGATGTTGATTATAAACTTGGGGTAAAAGTGAAGTTTTAATTAACTCCAGTGCAAAGGATTTCTGTCCATTAAAATGGTTAATTAATGTTGCTCTATACTTATTTTTTAGATAATTTTGAAGCTCTTTACGTCACTTCAAACATCGTATCTTCCTAATTCCATTCCACGTCTTCGTGTTCCAGAACAATCTTTAGCGAGTTAAGGTGCCAGAAACGTGAGATGTATGAGGAAGGACTTCCTTGAGGAAATCATTTTCTGTTTTAATATGTGCGCGCATTGGGCTTAAATAGGTGTTTCAATTGCGACGCACGGCCTATGCAAGTTTGCAAAGTGATGAGGAAAAGTTTTGCATCGAGAACGATATTAGAGATTAATTTATTTTCGCTCGATTCATTTTCCTAATCACTTTCAGGAATTCAGGAATTTTAATCGATGTGTTATGTGTATTTAGGATAATAATAGCAATGATTTTTTGTATTCTTATTAACATTTTATATCCATCAGCGTTCTTTTCTCAATTTGACGCTCATTTCTAGCGGAGTTCAGCTGTATCCATGGATCCTTTTCCATTCAGAAAGAGCATTTCACTAAAGCTGCAATGCGATTAACGGCATTAAAGCGGATTCAGATTATGCAAAATTCATTCCTAATTAAAGGATAAAATACAATTTTGGAAATAAAGAACCGAAGAACGATCGCAAACATGTATTTGGAAAAATTTCATGGAAAACATGAATAATATTTTCTCTTAACCCTAAGAGACGCTTCACTTAATTCCGATTGTTGCGCGTAACCCTGATGGATACGCGATCGCTTTGGAAATTCCTTCGACAAACACTGTGCCCTTCCATAGATGTAAATTCCTATAATTGCGTTTATTTTTTAATTGCCGCGTCCGATCAAGAGAATACATTTGATTGTAAATATGGTTTGTCGCAAACGACCTATTCATTCGGGGTCAAAAGCGGCAAATGGGTAGCCTACTTGGCCATGCGCACTCCGTGTCATGCCAGAAGCACGAGGCTGTGGTGACGACAGCAACACGATGGAACGGACACTCCCTTTGCCCTCCCTCCCTTCCTCTTCCCCCTCCCTTCCTCTTCCCCCTCCCTTCCTCTTCCCCCTCCCTTCCTTCCCCCTCCCTTCCTTCCCCCTCCCTTCGTCCCCCCCTCCCTTTCGTCTTCCCCTCCCTTCCTCTTCCCCTCCCTTCCTCTTCCCCCTCCCTTCCTCCCCCTCCCTTCCTCCCCCTCCCTTCCTCCCCCTCCCTTCCTCCCCCTCCCTTCCTCTCCCCTCTCCTTATCCCCCTCCCTATTCCCTCTCTTCCGCCCTCCCCTACCCCCCTCCTTACCCCCTCTCCCTTCGTCTCCCTCTTCCCCCTCCCTATCCCCTCTCCCTCTCCGTCCTCCCTACCCCCCTCCCCCTAGTCCCGCTCCATTCCTCTCTCCCCTCCTTTTCCCCTCTCCCTCTCCGCCCTCCCTACCCCCTCCTTACCCTTTCTCCCCCTAGCCCCTCTCCCTTCCTCTCCTTATCCCCTCCCTATTCCCTCTCCTCCGCCCTTCCTACCCCTCTCCCTTCCTCTCCCTCTCCCCCTCCCTATCCCCTCTCCCTCTCCGCCCTCCCTACCCCCTCTCCGCCCTCCCTACCCCCTCTCCGCCCTCCCTACCCCCTCCCCCCTAGCCCCTCTCCATTCCTCTCCCCCCTCCTTATCCCCTCTCCCTCTCCGCCCTCCCTACCCCCTCTCACTCTCCGCCCTCCCTACCCCCTCTCCGCCCTCCCTACCCCCTCCCCCCCTAGCCCCTCTCCTTTCCTCTCCCCCCTCCTTATCCCCTCTCCCTCTCCGCCCTCCCTACCCCCTCCTTACCCCCACCTCCCTCTCCATTTCTCTCCCCCTCCTCCCCCCCTCCTTCCCCCCCCTCCCCTAGCTCTCTCCATTCCTCTCCCCTTCCCTCCCCCCTCTTCTCTCGCGTACGCATCCTCAATCAAGAGGAAAGTGCGACTTTCGCCGTCATTGGGCGCTAGACTCCCTTTTGTCTCTTCTGTAGCTAAGGAAGGATGCGGAGGGACAGATCTCTCGAAGTAGTCATTCTCCTTCGCTTTCCTTCTTGTCCGCCTGTGCCTTTTATCAATATTTAAAGTGAAATCCCGATTTAACGTTCCCGCATTTAATGAAAACCCGTATTTAATGAATATTTTTCAGGTTACGAACTATCTTGATGTAATTTTAGCGTAACCCCCATTTAATAAAAAACCTCAATTTAAGGTAAGAAGAAGCACTCCTCCAGAGATTCGTTAAATGGGGGTTTTACTGTACTTTCAATCCGTGGCGGTGGACGAGCTCAAATTTGCGCAATTTATTTATTATTATAATATTTTTTTAGGATTCGAATTTCGACGGCTTTCATTATGCTTTCATATTTGTCATATTCGTCTTCGATTTCTCGGTTCGCAAATTCCCGTTTCCAAGCGTTCGAAGAGAAGGGAACATCCGAAACATTTTCGAATATAAACGCGGCGGTTGATCTGGAAACTCGCGCCCCACCGCGCTGCTGCTCATCCTTCGTGTCCAGGCGTGGTCGTCGTGACGACGGCGTTCGGTCGGAGTTCGTCGCCATCTGGCTTCTCCGTTTTCGTCTTAATGCTTCTTAAAGTGGCGATCCGTGGGCGATTCAACCTCTTGTCCCGGCGAATGACGAACGCGCTTTATCTCGGCCTTTTCCCAGAGGATGACGTTACAAGCGATCGCTTTTAATTTCTTGTTTCGCTCGTGAGCAACGCTTTTGATATTCGGGCTCTTTTTTTATTTTATTGGCTCTTAAGCGTTATTTTCGAAGCTTTCATTTCCTCGCGGCCCTCTTATGTTCCTAACGGTCAGGTTCTTCGTTTATAATCGAACATTCGCATGTTTCCCTTCCAATGCTGACGACCAGACATTTTCCGATGCGAAAACAATGGTCTCTGCTTAATATTTCTGTAATTATCTGTCGTAGATGTCGCATTTTCTTTTTTCTTACCTCGATCATTTTGCTACATTTCGAGGGATAGTTAACATTTTAACGTTTATTAAATAAATTGATCATTTAACCCGGGAACGGTCGCGCAGTGTGTGTACAGGCCTCCGGAGTAGTTTAAGCACAGTTAGCATGTTGTAACTATTTTCTTTGATTGGCGTTTAAACCGCCTTACAACTCTACCATATAAATGAAAAATAAAACAATATGGGCTAAGAAGAGATACCTAACAGTTAATACTAATGGCGATAAGCCGTCATTGTTGCAGAGGAGTGCGAGTAAAGCATAGTTGTTTTTAGTGCTTTTCGTCATTGCTGAAAAGCACTATCTTCGTGATGTCCGTCCGTCCGTACGCATATATCAGGGAAGAATCGGCTTAACCGATTTAAACCAAATTTGGTACGTAGAATCGTCACAAAAATGTAGAACCAAAATGGCATATTTCGACGATATCGACTCAGCAGGGGTGCCACAATTGCAAAATTAAACTTTTCGGTAATAATTAATTTGGAGAGAGTTGGCCGAACCAATTTCAACGAAATTTAGTATGAAGAAGATGTGCAACATTAAAAAAGAAAATCAATATTTAAAGGTAGATATAGAAATCAGGGCTGCCACAGTTCAAGTAATAAAAACATTTCATTTGCAAGTATTTGTGTTGAACTGTTTACATCACTTTTAACCAAATTTAAAATTTGTAACGTACACATATATACAAAACCATAATAGCATATTTGGACCGGATCAACAAAACAGAGGTGCCACACTTACAAATTATATTCTTTCAGCAATTACGGATTTGGAAGGATTTGCCTCGACGGATTTCAACTAAATTCTGTATATAAGATTTGTACAACATACCATAATGAAATCAAGATGTTTAAAGCGGGGATAAAGAGCAGGGCTACCACAATAAAAAATAAAATTATATTTTTACACGTATTTATAGAGAACTGGTAGCATGAATTTTAATCCAATATGGTACATATAATCTTCATATAGATAAATAACCAAAACAGCATATTTCAACCGGGTCGACTTAACAGGGCCACCACAATATCAAGGTTAGAATTTTTCTGTAACTATGAGTTTGTAAGTTTTTAGCTGAACCGATTTCAAAAAGAAATTTCGCTTGTAGGGCGAGGATAGAATGTCAAAATGAAATGAGCATGTTTCGAGCGTATCTAAAAAGCAAGGCTACCACAATATGAGGAAAAATAATTTTCTGATTTCAAAGCAAATACATTAATACATGATTACACTACGGCGAATTTGAGGGAAAGCACTTATGTACCACGGGAAACCCGTGTACATCCCTACTTGTTTGGGGTTTGCGGTCACCCCGCGCGACTGGTGACGTTACAAAAACATAGCACGACCATTCAGGGCTAATGGCATTCAAGATCTTTGAAGGACAATTCCTTCTGTATTGGTCCTAGTTACGGATGACGTATTTGTCGATATTATCGTTACCGAAACGTGGTCGAGTATTACCATTTTAGCTAATTAAAATAAAATAATTCTCCGAGGCATATTTAGGCCGCAGTTGCCGCAGAGCGTCTTTCGAATCCCGGGCAGCGGAATGATCGTCGATTATAGCAATTTTCCAGGAAATTCGTGGACTTCCGCTCTGCTACCGGCACGCCCCCTTTTTTCGAGTTCCATCTCCCCACCGCCATTCCTCGCTCATTTTTGCGTCCATTCAAAATCCTGAGCGCGACAAACGACTGGTCGGTGACGATTCACTGCTCGAAAATCCTTTCATTTTACGCGGCCGTGTCAGAGAAGAAGTCGACATTCGTTTCCCGGCGATTTTGAAGTCCCCGCGGGGGCCGCGGAGGCATAAGTGCCTCCTAACCCTTCCTCCGAGCCCTCTACCTCCCACCTATCTCCCGTCCTCCCAACTTCTCGCCGCCTCTTCCGCCCCCCCCCCTCCTTCCAATCGTACGGTTTTATTTTTAAGGAGCGGGCGATCATGGGAGTTGTCGTTCTGCTTCCTCGGCGAGTGTCTTCCGCGTAGGCGATTCGAACGTGGTGGAGAGAAAGTAATAAATGGGGAGAGGTCAACGTGCGGCCACGCATTGAGCCCAACTCTGTCGACATTTGCATTGGGTCCATTGAGGAATCCTACCAGAAATGGTGAATGGAAGTGCATCGATTGAATGATTCGCTTTCGGTTCATGAGATAGGAATTTCAGCGATATCTGGAGATGTTGTATTATTTACCAAGTCTTGAGTTGCAATCTTGTCGTATGCACTTTTGATTAGATGTTATCGGACGAAGCAGTTTCATTATATATGGTTGTCTACGGTTCGCGACTGTATATGCAAAGATATATTCGCAACAGTATTATAAAATGGGATATGTATTTTTACAGTAGTCGATATATGGTCAGGCGATCTAGGCGACCACCAAGCCGCTCGAAAGTTAGTGTCAACAGCGCCAGGAGATTTGTGTGACCTATAGGAAAGAAGCGGCCATATATAATACTAAATGATTGCAACGATCATTGTAAGCGATAATGGGCGAAAACCAGTCTCAACTGATAAATATCATTGAAAAAATAATTTTCTTATTCGAAGAGTTTGAACTACGATTTATATCGACCTCAGAAGCCCATCCAATATATTGTAATATACATATATATGCAAATACATTATTTTGGATTTGATAGCCTGTTTTCCTCCATAAAATGTAATCACATATTATCAGAAGTTCCGAGTTGTGGATCTCGCAGACCATTATCGCTTTGGGCCTCGCACTCCCTAAACCCGCTCCTGCGTTAAAATATCACACTCGCAGCAACTGACTAACCCCCGTTAATATGGAAAATATCGATATATAATTTGTCCAATCACCTTCTGAGGCAAGGTCATTTGAATGGCAAACTATTTGAATAGCAATTTGAATCAACGAAAATGAGGACTCCGGATGGCATAGTAACGCGTCAGCTCGTGGATATGAAGTCCTAGGTTCGATCCCAATTGGGTCTCTTTTTAAATTCAATTTTATATTTCATTTCTTTATTTAATTTGGTTGATGCTTTTGCTTTGAGTATAGCCATCGAGTCATTTGTTTTAACTAAAATTTTAAATAAATTTAAATTCATGCATTTTCTGTTATCCTGAAATATATGAATTATAAAAGCAAAGTATATTATTCTTTTTTACTTTCTCATATAGGTAGTATATATATATATATATATATATATATATATATATATATATATATATATATATATATATAACAACTTACGGAAAAGGAAAGGTAAAATGAATATATGGATGTCAACAAGGTGTTGGGATGAGGAAACCCAGTGAGCACTCACCAATCAGACGACTTCAGGTTGGCGAGGCCCCGGGGATGTCGAAGCGACACACGTAAAAGAACACAAAAACACAGAAACATCACAAACGTAGAAGCTTTCGGAACTACTCCTTCTTCAGCTACAGAGAGGTTTCCTCATCCCAACACCTTGTTGACATCCACATATATATATATATATATATATATATATATATATATATATATATATATATATATATATATAAGTAGTATATCTATTGTTATTGTGAAAAATTCGACTTCGAGATTTTGATGGAAATACACGTTTTAGGTGTCCCTGAGTTCATTAAAGTGGTTTTTGCCATGCTGTCTGTCGGTCTGTTCACCGATCTAGGGTACAAACGCGTACATATAATCTAATGATATCTCGTATTTGTGCAATATATCATATTTTTCAGACTATTTTTTAATAAATATGATACTGAACAGAAATAAAGGATAGTTGATCCTTGGCGATTTTTAGAAAAATTTTAATTACTCAAAAATGGCTCCGGAGAAGTTGATTAAAATCAATCCAATTGTAGAGCTTGATGTCACAAATAATACTACCTAAGCCATATATCTCTTGAAATCACTATATGGCGTCCAGTGGCATTACAATGTACGCTAAGCTACCTTACCCAAGCCATATGACGTCACACCGCCGCGATTCATTCAAACTCCTAATACAGCCTTACGGTTAAACTAAATCGAATGATATTTCATATTTATGGATAATATTATTCATAAAAGACATTATGATGAGATAAACGATATTGCGCAACAATTAAGGGTACTACTTTATTCTTGGATATTTTGAAACAAAATTCGATTTACTCAAAAATGGCTCTAAGGATTTCGTTTAAACGTACAGCCTGATGTCACAAATAATACTGACTAAGCCATATGTCCCAAAAAAGTTACTATATATAGTCAGTGGCATTATTTCTGTACAAGACGTTCAGCGCACGCGTCAGAGGGGAGAGTTAATTTCTGGGCAAAAATTGTAGTGAGATCAAACGTATAAACGTATATGAGAAAGTTTGTGCAATGTATATTGCGCCGTTTATTGTTGCCTAGCAACGGGCAAGCAACTCGTTATAAAAAATTCTTGAAGGAAAAGTTACCTTTCTCTCCTCTATTATTAGAAACTAAAGCCTTTCGATTAAAATTTCGCTTTCGAGACATTTCTCTCGGAGGAGATGGCCGTGAACCCTTTTTAACGCTAGCGCCTTAATGAGAGAGCGCAAATGGGAGTCCGTCGAAGGCGCAGATTCCAAATTCGACCGTGCCGCCTCCAAACGGCGGACGTCGCTTCTCCTTCCCGGGAATGTTTTGCACGGAATTGTTTTGGAGTATATAGAAATTTTTGCCTTTTAAAAGGAAGTCACATTTTGAACTTATTTGCGCTTGAGCTTAAAGCGAAAGATTTCTATTCGCCTGATATGAGCGAAGGCGTGTCCGCGTCTAAAAACATCGATTCGTTAAATTAACAAATCAAGGAAGCTTTTATAAGATTATTTTCTACGGCGGCAATTAGAGACGGAATCGAGAGAAAATGGCGAATGGTTGAATCGCTACGATTTAAAAAATATCATTTGTCTGCCAATCGGTGGAAAATTCGTAAATTGATGAGAGCTATGTAATTCAAAAGAATTTCTCAAATATCTCTTTAAAAAAAAGTCGATTCTCCGAAGACAGTAACAGCACGTTCTTTCTTTTAGGAAAACGTGCTAAAAAGTAAATATTTTGCGTAAAACATTCAAAATGTAAACTTGAAATATATTTTAGTTTTGAAGAATAGCAAAATAAACATTTTTGTTCGGTTTTTATGGGAGACGTTTTCGATAAAATTAGCAAAATTTTTCAATTTTTTATTTGCATTGTATTTTAGTTCTTTATAATTGAGGATTTGAATACAATATTTTTAATACAAAACATATGACATCTGAGTGACAACATAATCAAATATGATGTGTTTCTATTTTAATGAAATATGGAATGAAAATGTCATATTTGAGCCACCCAATCATCCAAAATTACCGGAATTAAAATTTGGAACTTCATTTCCCAAATTATTTGATAGTGTTTACTTAAATTTCTTATTGAGAACTTTTCAAAATTCATTTTGATAAAGACGTATTAGAATCGTTACGCCCTGTTCTTTCTGAAAAGGAAAATACAAATTTTAACTCCTAAATGTTGGCATAAAATCTCGTTTTATGCTAAATTATAGTTATTTCGTTTGCAATTTTGTTTTTTCATGCAAAAGTAAGGTTTTACGCAAATTGGCGGAAGATAGTTCTGCCAGTATTATGAAGTAAGTAATAAATTTTAAGAGGAATGCGCAATTTCGTAGATATAGCGAGATAGTGAGGTGAACATATGGCGAACATTAAAACAGCCGACAATCGGTGAATGAGACCAAACGTTTTTCTGTTGGGTGCCACTCAATGTTTACAATTAATTTTTTGTAACGCTCAGGGAAAGTGAGTCTTTTGTCATAAGGCATCCCGAATATAATTTAATATAATAACAATAAAGAACACAATTGAAATAAAAGCAAAATTCTTTTGAAAATACACGTTTTTTGTAATTATTCTCTGAAATATCGCGCCACATAAAATCGCTTCGCGTGCCATAGGTGACCGGCCTCCTCTTCAGTCGGAATTTTCGAATTGGACTACGTTTAATTTTCGTGTAAAAGGAGGAAAACGACGTAGTATTTATGTTTTGGTATTAGTGAATGGAAAATATGTGCTATAGATTGCTGTAATAATTTAAGAGTCCCAACTAAATCGCGGGTATTACCTTTTTTACTTAGAAAATCCACTTGGGAAGGCTCCAGTTTATGGAAAGAATCCATAATAGCAATAGAAGAGTTATTATTGTTTTCACTGGAGAGTTTTTCGGTAGAAATATTTATTTTACTCGTTTGCAAGTATGTTTAAAATTTAAATGAGAGTTAATAGAGAGTGTGGGAGAGAGGGTAGAGGGGAGGAGGAGTGTTGGTAGAAAGGGAGAGAGGAATTGGCAGGTCTATAACAAGCTCTGGTGAGTCCAGCCGAGTCCTCTCCCTTCCCCCTCTCACCGCATCCGTATTATACGTGCCTCCTCCCCTCCACCTCTCTTTCTCTACCCCACCCTCTCTCCCCTCCCGTCTCCCACCTCCTCTCCCTCTCTCCCACCCTCTCTCCCCTCCCTATTAATCTTATTACCGCTTGGGTGCGTTTTGTACGAGGTTCTTCTCATTGCGAGTCTAACAAGTGCATCGTGGAACTTCCTTCGCCTCCGGCAATGAAGTTTTTTTACTAACATTTGTATGACTAGATGAATTAACCCTTTTAAAACGAGCTTTGTAATCAAACAAATGGCTGAGATACTAAGCGTCTTATGTCGAAGTCGAACCCGGGACCTTTTTTGAAAACTTTTTATGTCATTTGCTATTGGTACGTGATCACAGCAATCCTACCAAATTTGGTTGAACTGGCTGAAGAAACGACTGAGATATTGGGCGTCACGGACAGAATGACCAAGAGAACAAGGTTTTATTATATTCTGATGGCGTATACGTAATTTTATTTCTACCTGCTTATCTGAAGTTGGAACTGTTCTTCCTAAATATATATGGAAATTTCCTACCGACTGATGATAGATTACGTGCAACCTTCGCGGTCGATGAAAGGGCATCGCTCTATAGTAAAACAATCTTCAAATCGATCGTAAGATTTTTGCGATCTTTGAGATGTACTTATTTGATGCGTCGATTAATTCGTAATTACGCGGCCATTGTAATATACGGAGGCCGGCTCCTTCCTCTCTCTCTCTCCTTCACACTCTTTCTCCGCTCTCCGCCTCTCCACTCCTCACCCTCCTGCTAAGCGCCAGCCGCTATTTAACTCCCTCCCCCTCCTCCCTACGCACTCATTCCCCTCCAAGTCTACCTCTCTCTCACGCAGTTGCTTGGCGATCGCCGTCGGGTACACATGCTGGGAAGAGGTTCAGGAATTCCCTTCTTACTCTCGCCAACAGTCTCTCGATTATTCCATTTGCACCCCAAAAAAACTTTCTTCCCCTGGACGCGCCCTTGCCCTCCGGGTCTTACAAAGGGGTCTCTGTGTCGTGGGACCATTGGCGCCTCCGGTAGAGGCCGCGCGCCAAAACCCGAGGGACAAGTCTTGCGATTCGGAGGAACTCCGGAGAGTGGGTTGGCGGTGTGTTTTCCCCTTAGGGCGCAGAAGTGTTCGCGAGGACGTGAAACGGTGGGAAGGAATTGAGGACGTGTTCTGAAGTCGTAGAAGATTGCGCGTCGAGAAGTGTGTGTGTGTGTGTGTGTGTGACGCGAGGAAATTTTCGGAAGCTGTCCGCGATGATAAATATTCGCCGTTCGGTGGATTTTTCGGATCGGTCTTCGTTAGGATCTTCGATGTCTCGCGATTGGATGGATTAAAGCGAGATTAATATTTGAGAATAACGTTCGACTTGGAGGTGCGATGTTTGGTGCTCGGTCTCTCCGACCAACGCATCCTCATGGATAACAACTGACTGCAATACGTGAGTACGCGCGTTGTGTTGATAAATACGCCGTCTGTCGTCGCCCTAATTTTCCAGTTAAGTTTACATCGTTTGGTAATGAAAGACATTTTATTCGGTTTGCGTTAACTTTCTCTATCAGAGTGAGCCCGAAAAATGGCTTTTAATTTTACAAAAGCTTTGTTTTAGGCCTTTAACGACGACCAATTCTCGCATTTTAGCCCTTTGGCCGAATTTAATGCATTATCGTTCGTTTATGGTAATTTAGCTCTTTAAATGACTCAATCAAGCTAATAGGTACGTAATGGTTTTGATTTGTGAAATTAATTAAATATGAGCAATGAATGCAGTATATTGCAGTTGATGGTTCAATGAAGTAGAAATTGCCGCGATATTTGAATTAGCTTTTAAAGTTTATTAAATTAAGTATAATTTACTGTGTTGTGGAAATATGGGATTGCCAATTAAAAGAAATTTCTTTTACCGCTTCGTTTGTTTGCGTTGAACTGTTGAAACATTTCATTGTTCAGGTTTACTGTCACCGCTTAACGGACAAACTGCTGACATCTGAATATTATTCAAAAGATTCGTATTGCCTGCAAAAATAGTGAAAGGCGGAATAAAATATTTCCCAATCCTTGGCGTCAAATAGGCATTGATGTAGTCGAACAAAAGGAACTTCTTTATCAAGAACATCAAGAATGATTGCGAATAAATATTTTTGAATTCTATTTGTTTAGTTTGAATGGAATTTAAAGTCGCGAAGTATGAAAATGTTCGCGCTCAAAATGCCTGGAGAATTGAAACATCGATCTTGTGCGTAGTAACCTTCTTATCGCCAAATAAACGCATTGGGAATTCAAAAATGACGCGATGGAAGTATTTACGGAATGCCTCGCTGTAAAAAGACATCGCTGCGTAATAGCAGACTTTTAAAACTATTTCAACCTTTTTTAGGCGTCGTTGACCAACATTTCCCACGTATATTTTTTCTGGCCGGCTTACTGCAACATTTTGCGTCTCATTCAAATGTGTCACGATGCGTATTTTTATCTTTTTCTTGTTTTCGAAGTTCCTCATTTTTTCCTTCTCTGAACATCTCTCGGACTTGATTTATCGAGCATGAGAACTTCTCTTTGAGATGACGATAAAGAAATCTTAAAAATAAACAAAGCCGACTTTTCCAAATATCTTCGTTATTTCACTCATGTTATGGATTCGAATGAGAAAATGTTCCCGAAAATGTTGTCCTCAAATGTTCTCGCGTTACTCGCACCCGTATTTTTTGTACGCAAAAAATAAACGAATCATAACCGACAACTAAATCATTCTATTATTTTTAAACTTTATATTTCAGTTGTATTTATTTACGTTTTATGGTATTTTTAGCCGAATTTCCAGAATGGAAATAGGATTATAGTTTTGTCGTTGTGTCTGTCTGTCCACCCCTATTAACTGTTGAACCAATATACCGATTTTCATGAAACTTGGTGAAAATCTCTTACTACATGGGCCGAGTTCCCGAGGATAGTTTGTTGCGATTATGGAAGTCCCGGGTTCGATTCCAGAAATCATCCTTCCCATTTGATTTACATGGAAAATCTGAAAACCATCGTGCAGGGTAATTTTCTCTTGCACATTAAAATATCTTAAAATTGTAATATCGGAGAGAGTTTTGTATTATTCTCTGAAGAAAGGAATGAAGATTCTAATTTCTATAGTAGAATTTTGCTTATCGAACGTATTTCTTCGAATTTTGCGTAAATGCTGGCGATTTTGCAGTTTTTATCACTCATTACGAGAGTATTGGCATAGCAACAACTATTGTTGGACTCGGATTCGGTATATTCTAATACATACGCGCGTTATTTTTGCCGCAAAAATACGCGTGATCAGTTTAATATTCCGTTCGAATATATTTGTAATATTTTATAACGCTACATTATGAAATTTGGGAACACAAAGAGCTACATATCCGCGATGACTTTAAAGCCAATATAAGTATTAAATAAATGATTAAATGGAAAGTAGGCATCATGAGTTCTGTTTGGATCATCTTGTTTTACTTTTTTATCGTTTCACAATGATCTGCAATTATTTATTGATACCCTTTATGGTAATTGCAAAGTAATTGACTACACGAAAGGGTTAAAAAGCCTCAACCAAATAAAGGAATTTGTCTATCCCCCCTCCCTCCCCATCTCTCTCTCTCTCTCTCTCCATCTCTCTCTCCCTCCCCCTCCCTCCATCCCGATTCGCTTGACGGCAATAAAAGCAGTCCTATCGTCCATCGCGGATGGAGTGACTGACTTACCACTGGGTCGCGTTCTGGAATCCAGAGAACTGAAATCGTTGGTTCGGATTTGCCTAAGTGCCGCATCGTGGATTGCGTTCACCGCTCCTCCCTTCCCCCTCCCTCCCCCTCCCTTCCCCCCTCCCCCTACAATCCCTTCTCCCTCCTTATGCCACCCCTCTCCCCCTCCCCTCACTTCATCCCCTCACCCCATGGTTCCCGGAGCAGCTGTTCTCCCGGGAGACCCAGATGCCTCCTCCCATTATTGGCCTCCCTTTTTTCTCACTCCTTCCTTCCCCTCTCTCTCTCCCTTTCTCTCCCCCCCTCTCTCTATCCTTTCTCTTCCTCTCGTACGCTGCCCACTCCCGTCTCTTTCTTCTCATCCACATCTTCCTTGTTTATTATTCATATTTATTTTTCCCTTTATTCTTACCATTTCTCTCTCTCTCTCTCTCTCCGACCAAGTTTTCTCTCTCGTACTCGTTCGTACGATTCTAATTTATTCTCTTCCGATTTGTGTTACCTTTTTCATCCATTCCTTTTGCCTTGTTTTAGTTTTGCCGAATCTCTTCGGTATCGTTCGTTTTATTTTCTTTATTGTTTTTCTTCTCCCTCCCAATAATATGTGCGCGGGTCTCTAAAATATAATATACATATAATATATATTCTAAGTTCCCTTCTCGTTTCCTCCCCCTTCCTCTCTTCCTCCCATATTTCACTCTATTGCGTAACTTTCTTCCTTTGTCTCATAACTCCCCTTCTCATCTCTCTCCCTCTCTCTCTCCCTCTCTCTCTCTCTCCCTCTCTCTCTCTCTCCCTTTTCTCTCTCCCTCTCTCTCTCCCTTTTCTCTCTATTTTCCTCAAACGCCTTTCCAAATGTTGCTTCACTCCGCCTTCCTTCCACTCCTCTCTCTCCCTTCCTCCCCCTTCTCTCCCTTCCTCCCCCCTCTCTCCCATCCTCCCCCCTCTCTCCCTCCCCCCTCCCTCCATCTCCAATATCTCCCTTCCCCCTTTCTCCCTCCCTCTGTAAGAATGGACCTTCTGGTCTAAATTTCGCCCGAATAAAGACGATTATCTATCTATCTATCTATCTATCTATCTATCTCCCTCCCCCCTCTCTCCCTCCCCCCTCTCTCCCTCCCCCCTCTCTCCCTCTCCCCCTCCTCCCTCCCTCCCCCCTCTCCCCCCACCCCCCCTCTCTCCCTCCCCCTCTCCCCCTCCCTCCCCCACCCCCTCTCTCTTCCTCTTTCTCCCTCACTCCTCTTTTTCCCCTCAAATACTTGCCACTTAGTATTTTTCGCGCCTCGCCTTGTGTCGGCGTCTCTCTTCTCCGCACTCTCATTCTTTCTAATTATGCGCACTCAAAATCCTTCGCTCTTGGACCATTTTTCGTTTTCATCCGTCGGTTATCATATCATTTTATTCGAATCACGACACGTTCCAGTTGTCGCAAGATTTTTAGTGTTCCATTCTGTTACTTTATATTCGATGTTATAATCCTTCGTTCTGACTATTTATGCCTCTTTTGATGCATCATTAAGTCTTTTTGGAGGACATTTCTTGGGTTCGGGAGAATGGTGTAGAGTAGATGTCGCCACACTACTTTTGTGATGGAAATAAACCGCATTTGTGTTGGTTGAGCTTGCCAATTTCCTCTGGAGTTTAAAAATGGCTCGACCCCCTTTCTGCCTCTTGCTCCTCCAATTCGAGCAACTGCCGCCCTCTTCCAAATCCTCTCTTTCTCCTTCGATATCGTACTCGTTGCCATCATCGCCCTGTGCTCTCTTATTGCGCAGTTAGAGACGCGGCGAAGATCCCATTTATTGTGCGAACAGTGTAGCTGGAGGTACGAACTGAAACGGATGGATCCATAGAACCAAGCGGAATGGTTTAACTGAACTTATTAATTGATTGAAAATGCTGTTTTTATCCGAATCGAAGACGACTTCGCGTTTAAGACGATCTTTTGACAAGGAAACCGAAACAAAAATTACAATAGGTCTACCAGATTCTTTTAAAAAATAAAAATGAATATTTGTTATGATAGTAAATATTACTTAACTACTCATTACCTTAAAACCATTTTATTTTAGCAGAGACATTTTTACAATGGTCGCAGAAAATCTTTGGGATGATGTTTAGATAAGTAGCTTTGTTTACATGTTGAGCTAAGAATCCATAACACTTACTTATTGACACATACTATAAATTCTGAGTATTTCAGCTTAGAAAATCTCCGATCTTGTGAAGTTTCGAAAGTTATAAAATATTAAATTTAAGAAAAAATAATCTCCATAAAAAATTTGTAATTTAGAACTTTTAAGACAACCTCCATCTTTTTCAACTCCAAAAATCGAAAAAAAAATTATTCGGATAAGTATTATGTTTTAATTTCCACGAAATGTACTTTTTGTAACTTATTATTATCTATTATTACAGCTCGCGTTGAAAAATTTAAAGTGGACCATCGGAAAATCGTTTTCCTTGTTTTGCTATGGCTTTGAAAATTTTGTTATTTTATCCTGTAATCAGGTTTATTGTAATTTTTTATGAAAAATCTATCGAATTCGTGCAGTAGAATGATAAGAAACGATCTAATCGACAAGTATAGACGCGGTTACTGCAATTCTGCGAACGATACAATACTATAAATTTAGAAAAACATTCGTTTGTGAAAGCTTGAACGGTAAGATGAATCGAAACCTCAGTTGATGGACAAAAAATTCCTCTCCTTGGCCCATTTCTTCTGGATTGCCCATTACGGAAATAATATAAATTGCTTTGGTTTTTGTTCTGTTTCCCAATCTATATAATAGAAGCTACGGAAAATCTGAAGGTTCTTTGTTCCATAAATTATTAATAGCTAATATATATTTTACCAGCAATAATGTTGTATTTTAGTGTTTTATTAAAAGTTTTAAATAAAATGCCGCAAGTTATCCGCACGAAATTTAATTTTTGTTGGCTGGCTGATTTATTTCTTTGAAAATTTATATCTTAATGAAAGTTATCGTACACAATTTGAAAATTTGATGTTACTTAATACATCTCCTTTCTGAAGTTGAGTCTCTTTTGCCAGCTTATTGCGCATTCGATCGATGTTTCACATTCTTTGCTTGGAACACCCGCGTGGCAAAGAACAAACGCGACTCTTAATCCGATCGAGGTGGGTCCCCCAAAACAGCGAAAGAGATCTTGGACCGCGTGCTTTGGTGCGGATAACTATCCAAAGCGAAATAGCTTAGCAACGCGGTTCGGATTAGAGGAGAGTTAGTTGTAGGCGTCGTTTTTGACCAAGCGAGATTATTCCAAAGGAATTCCACTGCCGCTTTTTTTTATCACGCCGTTAATTGATAGATACCGCGAAAATTTCCAAAGTATGTGTACGAGAAACATTTGCTATTCTCAGTATTGAACGGCGGACGAAAATTTCACTTCGCCAGCAAAGAGACGGTTATTTGCCTTTACTTTCATCGAAGAAATGCAACCCTGACGTCCTTGTGTGATATGTCCTCGCCACACATTACTTATTTTGTGATATTTAAAAAAATTCGTTAATTTTTTGTATAAGATGATTCCATTCTCATTCAAATGCGATTCGTTATGAAATTAAGTATATATATATATATATATATATATATATATATATATATATATATATATATATATATATATATATATATATGTGCACTGGTGGTGTAGTGGTTAGCGTGTCGGCTTTCTATTGCAAAGTTCGGGGGTTCAAACCCCTCGAATGGAGGTTTTATTTATAAAAAAAAAAACTATCATCAGTGCCTGGCAGTAGGCAGCAGTACTGTCAGTATGGTATAGAGCCGAAAACAAATGATGTTGGTTGAGTCTATATCCAATACAGCTGTAGGCGTGATCAGGACGATTTGAACGGCTACAGTACTGCGATGTGGAAAGCAAGAGGGAAACTACCACATTACAATCCCTAGTAAAGATTATATGGTTGGACAATATGAGTTCTCTCGAGGTAAAACAATCCGGAGGTAAAATAGTCCCCCAATCGGATCTCCGGGCGGGGACTTCCTTGAGGAAAACATTTGTCGAAAGTAAATTACGAATAGGGACTTGGAACGTAAGAACTATGAGAAAGGCAGGAAAGTTAGAGAACTTGAAAGAAGAAATGAGAAGAAACAGAGTTGACATTATAGGGCTAAGCGAAACTAGATGGGAGGGAGAAGGACAGTTCGACTCGGAAGAATTCACGGTAGTTTATTCTGGAGGAAATAGTGGGGAAAGGGGAGTAGCTCTGGTACTTAGGAAAGATATGATGAAAAGCGTGACAAAGATAATAGCAACGAACGATAGACTGATGGCAATAAAGCTAAAAGTAGTCCCAGTAGACATGCTGATAATCCAGGTATATATGCCAACGTCAGCTCATGACGATGAAGAAATAGATGAGATCTATGAGCAAATTAATGAAATTTACGAAGAAGACGGAAGAGGAAAGGTAAACTGCATAATTATGGGAGATTGGAACAGCATAGTCGGAGAAGGACAGGAAGAAAATGTTGTCGGGCAATACGGACTTGGGAAGAGAAATCGAGGAGGGGAGAAACTCGTAGAATTCTGCATCAATAATGACCTTGTAGTGACTAATACATGGTTCAAAAACCATAAACGAAGGTTATACACATGGAAAAGCCCAGGAGATAGAATGAGATGCCAAATAGATTACATCCTTGTAAAACAAAGATTTAGGAACAGCATAAAGAACGCCAAGGCATTGCAAGGAGCAGACATTGATTCAGATCACAGCCTTCTAATACTTGACGTGAGTACAAAGCTCAAACAAATAAGAAAAACGAGAAGAGAAAGACAGACCTGGGACCTAGAAAAACTGAAAGAAAGGCAGGATGTAGTCAGCATGAAGTTGGAAGATAACCTAAGAAAGTTGGAAAACAAACCGAAGACCGTCGATATAGAATGGGATGAAATTAAAACCAGTATCAAGGATACCTTGGATAAAGAGATTGGAAAACAAGAGAAGAAAATCAGAAAACCATGGATCACGAAGGAAATGCTGGAGAAAATGGATGAGAGACGAAAATGGAAAAACGTTAACAGTGAAGAAGGTAGAGCCAACTATAGGCGTATAAACAATGAGTTGAGAAGGGTAACAGATAAAGCTAGAGAAAATTGGATAAAAGGAAAATGTGATGAAATAGAACAAATGGAGAAGTTAGGACGGTACGATATGATGTACGCTAGGGCACTGGAATTAGAAGAAAAGAAGCCTAATGGAATTTGTGGTAAAGAAATTATGAATACGGATGGGAAGATAGTCTCAGAAACAAAGGATGTAGCACAGGTATGGGAAGAATACATTAAGGAATTATACAGCTAACAGGCAGGAGGGGCAAAAATAGAACACACTAACCACTTTCTCAAACGTCTCAAACACCTCCCCTTTCCTCTCCCACCCAATACCATTTTGGCCACTATCGATGTCTGTTCCCTCTACACAAACATCCCCCACGATGATGGACTCTCTGCCCTTGGTAAACTTCTGGACTCAAGACCACCCGACGCAAGACCTTCCTCCCATTTCTTATTAGACTTGGCAGCAATGGTGCTCAAATTGAACAACTTCTCTTTCGATGGTCGTCACTACCTTCAAATTAGAGGCACCGCGATGGGCACCCGAATGGCGCCTTCATACGCCAATTGCTACCTTGGAGAATGGGAAAGACTCTTCCTCAACGTTCCACTCAGACCACTTTTGTGGCTGAGATACATCGACGATGTCTTCCTCATTTGGACGCATGGACCTGACTCTCTCCTTTCCTTTCTCTCTAGTCTCTCCTCCCATCCTTCACTGTCCTTCACCCACCAATCCTCTACCTCCCACATCACATTCCTGGATGTCGACCTTTACCTGCAAGACAGCCAAATCCGCACCTGTGTTCACATCAAACCCACCAACAGCCTCCAATACCTCCACTTTGATAGCTGCCATCCCCTTCATACCAAAACCTCTATCCCCTATGCCCTTTCTCGTCGAGGATGGAGGCTTTGTTCCGATAGAGCATCCCTTCTAGAGTATTACTCTGTCCTCGAGGATGCTCTTCTCAAACGTGGTTACCCTCCAGTCTTGGTCCGCGAACAGATCCATAGGGCGATGACGCCTACCCACATTGGATCTCATCCTCACACACCCACTATTCCTGCATCTACCCCTCCACTCACTCTTACGACACTTTTCCATCCTGGTATCCACGAAGCTCTCAAAACAATCCTTCATGCTGCCCACCCAATTCTTACCTCTTCCTCCCATCAGTCCCTCTTTATCAACCTTTTTGCCAATCCTCCGCTCCTCTCCTTCCGCCGGCCCCCAAATTTGGGAAATATCTTGTGGAGGAAGGATCTTCCCACTTCTACCACGCTTCTTGCAATAGGTTCCCACCCCTGCGGAAAACCTCGCTGCCTCACTTGCCCTATCCACCTACCATCATCTTCTTTCTCGAGTCCCTCCACCAACATCACCTACCCCATCACCTCCAGAAGCAACTGCACCACCCGTAACGTCATTTACCTCCTTACCTGCACCCTTTGTCCCGCGTTTTACGTAGGCCTCACCAGCAATCCGTTAAACATCCGAATGAACGGTCACCGGAATAGCGTTTCTCTCAGACGCCCCCTCCCAGTTGCATTACATGCTAATACCCACAATGTTCCCTTTAATAGTTGCTACAATGTTAGGATTATTCGCGCTTTACCCTATGAGACTCCTGCCCCCCTTCTCCGACACTGGGAACTAGCACATATCCATCTTCTCGACTCTTTCTCTCCGCCTGGCCTCAACCTCCGCTAACCCTATTAGCCCCCTTACAATGTTTCCTTGTTACTTTGTAACTATTCGGACTCTACCTCATCACACTCCCTCTTTATTGGCTATCCACCCCTCCTACTCCCCACCTCCTCCAATCATCAACCTTCCCACATCACCCTGTCATTCCCGCCCAGTGTGTCACTGTACGTTACTCTTTCGCTGAAGAAGGGCTTAGGCCCGATAAGCTTGCGTGTGTTTTTGTGTTCGTGTGTTTTACGTGTCTCTTCGACGCCCCCAGCAGCCTGCCAGCTTGGTCCTCAACTTGGTGAGTGTCCGCTGGGCTTCCCTCAACACCTTGTTGCCACCCTCATCACTACCTTTTCTTTTCCTTTAGTTAATATATATATATATATATATATATATATATATATATATATATATATATATATGGATGTCAACAAGGTGTTGGGATGAGGAAACCCAGTGAGCACTCACCAATCAGACGACTTCAGGTTGGCGAGGCCCCGGGGATGTCGAAGCGACACACGTAAAATAACACAAAAACACAGAAACATCACAAACGTAAAGTAAGTTCTCTCTCTGTAGCTGAAGAAGGAGTAGTTCCGAAAGCTTTACGTTTGTGATGTTTCTGTGTTTTTGTGTTATTTTACGTGTGTCGCTTCGACATCCCCGGGGCCTCGCCAACCTGAAGTCGTCTGATTGGTGAGTGCTCACTGGGTTTCCTCATCCCAACACCTTGTTGACATCCATATATCTATTTTACCTTTCCTTTTCCGTAGGTTGTTATATATATATATATATATATATATATATATATATATATATATATATATATATATATATATAGCAATTTTTTTACTTTCTCCATAGTATCTAGTATAGCGGAAAGTAGTTTTCATGAAAAAATCAATTTCAATTTTTCAACGGAAATACATGTTTTGAGGTTCCCTGAAGACGTTTTGACTATTTTCTCGATGGTGTTTGTGATAGAAGATAGATAGAAGACTCAATAACTATTAATCATGTCAACGCGAAAATTTGTATTTAACATTTTTATGAAAGTGACAAGAGTTGATTAGTTTTTTGTATAAAACGGTCAACCGGAATTGGGTGTTAACTCTTGTCACTTATCCGTTATTTTGAAATATATTCTTTAATATTTGATGTGTGTAAAAGCATATTGCATTAAAAGTTGTAGAAAATTTGTTTGAAACATTTTTCCATACAATGCATTGATGGAATAAAGCGATCTAAAGATCCTATGCAGACAGGCATAAGCTGTAATGTTGGGAATAATTTTGTAACGAGAAAAAAGTCTGCTATGACCGGGAATCGAAGCCGGGTCTTCCACTTGCCGGGCGGATATTCTACCACTGAACTATCTTAGCAGAACGATTTTCTCGTTTCTTAACGAGCAGACCTTTTTCTCGTTTCAAAATTATTCCCAACATTACAGCTTATGCCTGTCTGCATAGGATCTTAAGATCGCTTTATTCCATCAATTTCTTGCTTGGCAATCTCACCATTTGAGAGGGAGTTTTCTTCGATGTATATCTTCGAGGACATCCGTTGGGGCAGTTTGATACTAGCTTGGCTAGTTCCGTCCCAACCAAGAAAACATCCGCGTTAAGAAACGAGAAAATCGTTCTGCTAAGATAGTTCAGTGGTAGAATATCCGCCCGGCAAGTGGAAGACCCGGGTTCTGATTCCCGGTCATAGCAGACTTTTTTCTCGTTTCAAAATTATTCCCAACATACAATGCATTAATTAAGAGATATCTTAAAAACTAAATTTTTTAGCTGCCACCACCACACCACATAGCGGTGATTATTGTAAACACTTTCTGCTTAGTCTTATGTTAGTAACGCTCCTTTTTTAGCCTACTTTCCAGGATGGAAATAGGCTTATAGTTGTGTCGTTGTGTCTGTCCGTCCGTCCGTTTGTCCGTCCGTCTGTCCCCCTGTTAACTTTTGAACCTATAGACCGATTTTCATGAAACTTGGTGGAAATCTCTTACTACATGGGCCGAGTTCCCGAGGATAGTTTATGTTGCGATTATTGAAGTCCCGGGTTCGATTCCAGAAATCATCCTTCCCATTTGATTTACATGGAAAATCTGAAAACCATCGTGCAGGGTAATTTTCTCTTGCACATTAAAATATCTTAAAATTGTAATATCGGAGAGAGTTTTGTATTATTCTCTGAAGAAAGGAATGAAGATTCTAATTTCTATAGTAGAATTTTGCTTATCGAACGTATTTCTTCGAATTTTGCGTAAATGCTGGCGATTTTGCAGTTTTTATCACTCATTACGAGAGTATTGGCATAGCAACAACTATTGTTGGACTCGGATTCGGTATATTCTAATACATACGCGCGTTATTTTTGCCGCAAAAATACGCGTGATCAGTTTAATATTCCGTTCGAATATATTTGTAATATTTTATAACGCTACATTATGAAATTTGGGAACACAAAGAGCTACATATCCGCGATGACTTTAAAGCCAATATAAGTATTAAATAAATGATTAAATGGAAAGTAGGCATCATGAGTTCTGTTTGGATCATCTTGTTTTACTTTTTTATCGTTTCACAATGATCTGCAATTATTTATTGATACCCTTTATGGTAATTGCAAAGTAATTGACTACACGAAAGGGTTAAAAAGCAACATATCCGCGGTAATTTCAAAACTATTAAAGCCAATATATGTAAGTATTAAATAACTGATTAAATGGAATGTAAGCATCATAAGTTCTGTTTGGATCATCTTGTATTTTCTTAATTGTTAGAGCATCGTGGCTATATCCAATATCAGAAGGCTACGGTTTGAGTTTATTTCAGTTCTTTGTAGCCTTTGAATTTTTCTTGCAGTTCCTTAAAATATTTATAATCATTTAAACTATTTGGAATTTTTAGAAATATTACAGGAATGGTGAAAGTCATGCGGTGGCCACACTAGCATGTGATTTTTGTCGATTCTTTTAGTGTTAAAAAAAGAATTAAATTACTATTTCTCTGACGAAGTCGTCACTCTTTGATTTTTGCTCTCCCCCACTCGCCCCTTTGCCCCCTCTCTCCCCCCCTCCCCCTCTCTTCACCCTCTCCCCCCTCGCCCGCGGTTTTCTCTCTCTCCCGCGCCTAAAGTCGATGCTGTAGAAACATGGGGGCACGAGGGCTTAAGAGGAGTCCGGGGGGCACATGAGTTTCGGGGGGAAAATCACCTGTCGCGACGCTCCACTTTCCAGGTGCTCTTCTCTTACGTGCGTCTCGTTCGACTTGCGTAGGACTAGTTTTGCCCCCATCAGGGAGAGGGGGAATAAGAGAGGGGAATAAGAGAGGGGAATAGGAGAGGGGGAATAGGAGAGGGTGAATAGGAGAGGGGGAATAGGGTAGGGGAATAGGAGAGGGAGAATAGGAGAGGGGAATGGGGGGGGATAGAGGAGAATAGTGGAGGAGGGGGGAGAAGTCGAGGAGGGACGCGATTCACGGTGTGGGTCTCGGTGGCGCGCCTCGGATCGCGGTCGCTGGACTCTTTATTCGCTACTCCTTTGTTTATCGCGACCGCGATTGATGCGACGCTTCGCCGACTCCGCCATGCCATTCCCACTAAGACGTTCTTATCTCGATTCTCGCCGTCAGAGGAATCCTTCTTCGATGGATTTTGAGAACGTTAAGTGGGGAGGCGGTTTCCTAATTAACAAGACTCGCGTGTTATTCGGAATCCATTGAGCGAGAGACACGTGAGGCTGATTCTTAGGTGAAATAAGTATTCTTCCGCTGCGGCCTTTTAAAATGAGCAGTCGAGAATGCATTGCCCGAAAGAATGCGGGGTAAATCACGCAGCGTGGCGTTAATTATGCGAAGTAATTGTTTGCGGTTCTTTCGGTTAATCGTTTTTATTTCGTATAATCTAGCAGTAATGGTATCGAGTGATATATTTATTAGATTTACATAAATAAACATTGTATTTTTGACCATTTGCACACGCGTTGTCATTTTAACGCATTAAATATGAATATCTTTGTGACTTTTTCAAGACAGAAACCGATTTCACTCTCTTCTAAATTTTATCGTCGTTTAATGTGCTCCAAAAAGAAATTTAACTTTTGCTAGAGAATTAAATTCGAATAATTGACGTTCGGGTCATCGACGATATACTGCTCTTGAACAAAAAAAATAATTGCAACCGACATTTTCATTTTTGGTAGAATTAAGGAATAATATATGACTATAACACCAATATACATGGGAATAATTTTGAAACGAGAAAAAAGTCTTATGACCGGGAATCGAACCCGGGTTTTCCACTTGCCGGGCGGATATTCTACCACTGAACTATCTTAGCAGATCAATTTTCTCGTTTCTTAACGCGGATATACATGGTATGATAACCATACGAAACGGTTGTTAATTTAGATTTCTCCAATTATCATTAAATTTTTGAAAACCAGTTGCTTACTGACCAACGCTTGCTTCTTGGACCGAAGACGCGTCTGTTTTTCTCAGCCTTTTGATTTGGCGCTTTCTAAATTATTAATCGGATTCGATCTATAAGGTAATTATTTTGCTGGACCTAAGGAATGGCGATTTCTAAACAAAATAGTAGACGACTGCGAGTTTGTTCAGCGCTTCCTTTCCATATTCTGTCATTAGTATCTTTATATTCGCGCTGAAAAATACTGTCTTTAACAAATTTTACCTCATGATATATCTTTGCGTTCCTTTTACGATAACTCAGCGTTTTAAGAAATAATTACGCAGGACTTAATGAAGATAATAAATTTATTATGACCATAACAGTAAAAATGTTTTCAGAGTTCGATTTTTAAGAGTCTGCACACGCCGCCGTCGTTGGCGTAGATTTGAATTGGAAGCTATTCCACAGTTATTTAAAAGGGTTTTGAAAGATTACTTCAACATGTTATTCACAAAAAATGGCAGGCCTCTAAAGTTCATTTTCATCCAGTAAAGCGCTCCTTCATAACGGAAACCATTCCCCTTCTTCGCTTCTCTATCTTTCTCTCCCTATCTCTCTTTCTCCGTATTTCTCTAATATTGTCCCTTTTTCTTTTCCACAGAGAAGACGGTGGTTGCCGATATGAAGACCCCGTCGGCAAGGAAGCCCATTTCGCGACATTTGGCTCCATCTGGTACTCAGGTTCAGAAGCCGGGATCCATGAGGGGTGAGTCTGTTGAAATGGACGCGTATCTTCACTCCCAAATAGGGAAGGGCCTCTCCGAATCTCTCAGGTCGTTTTGAAAGGGCCTTTCCCTTTCGTCTTAATGGCCTGTTAAGGGAGGAGATCTCTCTCTATCTTTCTTGACTCGCCACTTTCATTAGCTGCCCACATTCGCCAAAGGCAAAATAATTTCTCTCCTCGGCGAACGTTCCTTGACCTGCCTTCTGACCGGATTCGCAAAGAAGTCGATGAACTCATAATAAATAAGTGTAAAATTAATTTCAGCGGGATTATTGTTCCGCCTCTGACGTAAAACTGAACGTTTGAGATCACTACCATCTGTCCCGTGTAAGGGATGATTTTGACCTACATGAGAATGGCACGTGGTTTAATTTGACGGCGGAACATCGCAGTGCAGTGCATTTTATACGCAAACGGCTGTGGATTTGAATAAACTTTCGTTCGTACGAGTTAGGTTAGTATTCCGCTCTATAACGGTGGTTCTCGATCAGGCGTACACGGACCGATGGCGACCCATGACTTAATTTCCGCCGGTCAGCAGAAATTATGGAAAAATGTTTTTAGCTTTCTAAATGGCATATAAGGACAGCAAATAAAATTCTCAGAAGACTAAGTAAATTGTTTATTGTTTGAATTTTTGTTGATAGTTGAGTGAAAACGCTGGTTACTTTTTTGTATTTTTGTATACAAAAATAGCATGTTTCGGTTTCACGAATTTTAAAAGTATGTCGTGCTATTTTGGTTATTAAATTAGCAGATAGTCTTACTAGTAAACATTCTTAGGTTCCGGAAACTGTCGTCAGAATTTTACCTCGAGTCCAAAAGTCTGCGAACCGCTGCTCTATTACATCCACGTAGTATAGCACGTTAAAAATCTAAACGGAACAGTCGGAATATTAATTAATGTCGAACCTCGCAGTTCATATAAAAGAGAAGAAAAGCACCTTTAAAGTCGACTGAATTATGATTTTTTTTATGTTCTATTTTCTATCGACGGAATATTTTTGGTGTTTCATTTACCACTAACAATAAGATCGGGTGAGATTTTATTTTAGAGCGGAACTCGTGTTAGAATGATTACACTCAACATTCTCTTGTATATGTAGTATTTAATGACTTATCCAATGCTTCCTTAAGTTATGAATGTATATGTGTTACTAAGATTTTTATAACCCTGGCGGTGCATTTTTGACACACGCCTTTTTTAGTATAAGAGAAGTTAAAGAAAATGATGACCTAATATGTAATAACTGGTTTCTCGAGAATCATTAACTTTTAAAATGACGTATCAAGTTTTCGAATGAGTTTTTTTAAATCTTATTTCGCACGTCGTAAAATATTATTTCTGTCGCCTTCCGCATCAAACTTTCGCCAAACTTTCCTCTTTGGCCGCCAACATTTTCATCCACAGACTCGGACCTTTCCTCGGCCTTTAATGGATGTTCGCGTAAAGAAAATACGCCTCCGAGGGAGCTTACGACGCCATCAAAAGAGATGGAGTTCGAAAAGCGATATCTCTTCTTCCGCACACTCCAGATGGATTTCTCCTGGGCGACGCGCGTCTACAACGGCGCCGCTTGCGTTCGAATCAGTCGGCGGAAGAAATTGCGTCTCGGAAATTTCACCGTCGCGTCACACGGATTCGAGGGACCGCGTGGTTTCGCGCGCCTCGTATCCATTTTGGACGGATCGGAAAGAGCGAACGGCGGCGTGGGCGTGGTTTCCTCTCGGGGACAATTGCTGCCGATTCGGGGACATACCTAATCCGAGCGAGGCGTCTGAAATCGGCAGGAACTGTGCCCTTTGCGGCGCAACCCTCTCCCACCATCATCTCCCCTATTTTGTGCATCGGTCTCCTAACCACCACCCATTTCCCTCCTCTCCGCCTCCCTCCCCCTCTCTCTCCCTCCATCCCTCTCTCCCCCTCCCCCCCCTCTCTCTCTAATTGTAAGAAGGGACTTTATTCGGCAATTTCGTCTGAATCAAGTCGTTTGTCTGTGTGTCCGCTCCTCCCTCCCTTCGCTTTTTCCTTCTTCCATCTTTTTCACTTCTTTTATCTGCACTTCATCGTTAGCTTCGTAGGTTTCTTTTTGTTATTTTCGCTCTGCGAATTATTGTTACTATCCTCCGGAGCAGAGAAATGTTTTGCAGATGTGATGTTAAGGTGACTAGAGTATAAATTATTCTAAACCTTGTATTTGATCTATTTCGGTTCAGTAAGCCGTCGTAACTTACTTTAAAAGTTTAATCATGAAATTTAAACCTTACATAGATTCCAATTTCTTAATTTTTCTTTTTATAAAATGCAGGAAAACGTTGGGAAGCATACGATACGAAAGTGACGTCTATTCATTTGGTATTTGGTTTGAAATCGAATACCGTAAATACCCGCGTATAATGCGCACCCTCGTATAACGCGCAGGGCTGTTTTCAGCCTCGTAATCTATGATTTTTCTATATACCCGCGTATAGTGCGCACAGATTTTTTTTAGCGTTACCGTTCCAGAATAAAGTAGATGGTGTAACGTGTTCTAAAGCAATGATCGAGTTATTGGTATTATGTATTGGTAACATAATGAAAGTGCGAAATGAAATTTTCGAATAACGTTCCAAAAGAACGTCAGCTAACTCAATCATTACATACTCTATGTTTACTTACAAGGTGATATTAGGATGTACACAATAAATCGAATTATATTAATTTCATAGTAGGGCATATGACATTATTTGAGCTAATAAAATGAAGGAATGACGATAATCCTGTCGAAGTTTTTGACATACGTTGTTGTCACGCCTGAGATGGACGGGTTCGCCCAAACTTCAGTTTTACCCTTATTAGAACACTCGGTAGCACATAAACACGATAGCAAATAACCATAATTAACTACAGACTCGAAGAATCAAGAATAAATCACGTATGAATGCTGGGAGAAAGGTAGGGAACGATAACTTTATTTAGTTCTACAAGAAGCATCAACTTCCAGCGTACTCAAAAGGCATCAGCTGCCAATGTTTCTAATTATAAGTAGTACCAGTACCTCACCACCAGACAGGGCGCCGGTGTAAGGTGACGTCATGCGTAAGATGACGATTCCGATAAAAACATCGAAGAAGAATGGTGCAGTGACGAAGAATTTTTTGGCTTTTAAAATGAATAAATACTGAATTCATTCTTTTTATATCTAATTAATTTATGTTTATAGAATTAGTTAATAAATTTTTACTATTATCAATCTTACTTTTCGTAAAAATCACCAATAAAAATATGAGGATACCCGGGCAGTAATTACTGTGCCGGCATTGTGGAAATATGGAGCCAAATGAAAATAGGAAGATTATATACCCTCGTATAACACGCATCCTAATTTTTAACTCAAATATTTCTAAAAAAAGAGTGCGCATTATACGCGGGTATTTACGGTAAATCGTGGAATGCGGCCGTGAAAATAATTATGCATCTTAGAATATTGTCGCGTCCCGTTAATATCCAGAAATTCCGCCGTCAATGGGGAGTCGCTCGTGTCGCCGTCGAATCATCCTTTCTCGATTTTCTCACCCCGCTGCCTCTTCTTCCGCTTCCCTTTCCTCTCATTTCCCTGTCATCCATTTAGAGTAGGGTGAACAAATTGCGGCCAGATGAAAACGGAACACTTCCAATAAACTATTAGACCTTAAGGTACGCGGATTCACAAAAATTTCTATACTGAGCTTTTTGTAAGATGGACATATTTCGAACAAGTTGAGGCATAAATACCACATGCATTCGTATCGTAAAAAAAACCTTTACCGTTTAAGTTTGTTTAGATTTAATTTGGCGTATAAGTTAACTAGAAAAAAATTCTGCAATACCTGTGAGTATAAATAACATTTAATTATTTGTTTTCAAGAAATTTGGCACTTATGCACTTTACCTCTCCTCTCTCCCTCCGGGCAGAAGTTTAAAATAAAGAACAATAGACAAACGTTTTTGGGACACCGGGACAATATAACTCTCTAGGCCCTCCGCACCTCAAGCCACTCCTCCCTCGAACGCGATTTCTTCCGATTTCACTTGCATCCAAAGCGTAATTTTTTGGCGCATGCGCCGAGACGTTCGGTTTGCGGCATAACGGCCATATTGCCTTCACGTGTTCCTGTTGGCGCCGTCTTCGATTCTATCGCTGATCAATGAACGCCATCGCTGCCCGCGTGATGCACGGGAATCACGTGCTGTGAACTTTACAGTTAAGCAAAAGGAGAAGCTTTTAATTCAAAACGAAGAAGTCCGAGAACAAATAAATGGAATAAATTCGAAAATACTTGACTTTCTCCTGCCATGCTTTGGCGTTCTAAAGCCCAATTTCGTCCACTGATGGGATTTTTGCATGGAATTTTTTATACAAGTGCCAACTATTATCATTGTTTTTCTTTCTTTCTAATGTAGAAATATTCTCCAATGTTTGTTTCATATTTGTTTGTTCCGCAAGCAGAAAATTCCATTGGAATGTGGTGGATGTGTACCGATATATTCAAGACATGTTTTATTTCAATTAAAATATCCGCGTTTCCTAAAGACAAAGTTATTTTGAACGCTGTATTATATGTACCACCTAAAAATATAAAAAAGAATTTTTTAAAAGTGGCTGATTGATTTTTTGAATAAAGGGTCCACCATCCCGCGGGTCGAAGCACCTTACCCGAAATCCGCGAAGGAAATAAATGTGAGAAAGTAAAAATGTTATGCATGCGGTTCTCTGCCCTCATAATTCATTTCGTCCCCCGAATTTCCTTTTGTACAAGATCGAATTCAAGAAAAATAGTTAACTCGTAGTTAGTAATGACAAATGGACCACAGGGTTCCTTACCTTTTTCGCAGTTACGATCAATATTACTGCCAGTATTTAAAATATAGACAGTAATATTGATCGTGTGAGGGTCATACTGATGTACTGTCAGTACGGAAAATTGATACTGATGGATTTCGAGACTACAAACTTGAGTATCGGACTTAATCAGGGTAACTTATCCGAAGTGCGCCCTGCGATTGTAGCGTTTGACGATTCCCTTAAAGATCCGCGGATGAACAAACGGTGGTCACGTGAGCGGTTTCCTCGAGCGCTTCATTCGCGTGGATTTCGCCAGTCGCGTGCGAGCGATCGGGGAGGGGGGGGGGGCCTTGGGGGCAATATGATTCGTGCCTCGTATGACGCGAGATATTTCTGCCACCGATGCATGCGAGACTCTGCTCCCATATCTATTTTGAAAGGTGCTATTATGGCCCGGCTAAATCCTTTTGCTTTTTGGCGAGCGCATTAAACATTCGAAGGGGGTCGCACCTGAGAGCCTCCCCCTCCCACTCTCTTATCTCCACTCCCCCGATGGCACCAGGAGCCTCTTCTATAGGTTAACGCTCCTTCCTATTTAGGTCGGCGCCCGTTGGCCGCACCCCTCTTAAGGGGAAGCACTCGTGAGCGCATCCGCCTTTATTTGTAACGGCAGCCTATTCTATCATCGGCTCTCTTTGTTTCTTTCGGGATAATCCTTGGGACAGTTTTCGCTCTAACGCAAAGCGTGTTTTTCTTCTTTACAATTCATTATTATTATTACAGTAGACGATATATTTGGAAATTTTTACTAATTCGGTTTTCCTCTTGATCGGCCAAAAATCCCATGCAGACAATCGGTTTTCCTCTTAATTATGTAATATTAATGTCAACAAAGAGTTATTTAGCGGATCCGCGAGATCATTGACCTCGCTCAGCCCACTTAGGGCTGGTGGGGGGAATCACATGCTCAATAGTATTATCGTCTTCATAGTTCTGTTGCACTTCACACAGTGGGGATGTAAAATCTGAATAGAATTGAAAGCGCTGCCCTCAGCATGCATGGAAGAAATGTAAATCTAAGAAACGCACCAAATAAGGAACTAATGGCAAATGAACCTGAGCCTTGTCTCTTAGTTGAGACAGCAGTTATAGCGGAACAGACAAACAGAAAAACGAATAGACAAAGTGCACAGGGACTCAACAAGAGAGACCGCGCGAACGCAAATTGCGCGCCTCTGGGAAGCTCCCTGCACATTTCAGGTTATCCGGACGTTTCACCCACAGACACTTCTTCCACGGGTCATTTCACCCATGCACTCTTCAACCACGGGACGTTTCACCCACGGGGCGTTTCATCCACAGACATTTCACCCAGGAGAAGTTTCATCCAAAGAACTTTCACCCATGCCTTTTCACCCATGGGTTTTTCACCCACAATCCGGTTCAACCACATTAGGTTTCACCCAAAGATATTTCACCCATTGTTTTTGGGTCATGCTTCAGTTTAAATGTTAAAAAATTCAAACGAATCCATTATAATAGGAATTCTTTACTAATAGAATAGAATCTCAAGTAAATGATTATATTGTTATTATTGTAGCAACGTAAACAAACAACAAATGGCACAGCAACTGACTAAATAAATATTGTCAACGCACTTTAATTAATATAGACAATTTCATAAAACAAAATACATATATAATAAACTGAACTCTATTGATCATCAAATGGACATAGAAGTATGTCAATAAACAGAAACGGAAGGAAAAAGAAAACTTTTATTATTAAATGGACTATTTTACCCAAGTTAATATAGATGAAATTACGTACTTATAAAAATTTATTTTATGAAATAGTCTATTTATTGGCCGTCGAAATTACAAATACAAAACTTATTCTTCTCCAAAAATAATATGGGTGTGTAAACAATCATTTTATCAAATAGTCTATTGACTGTCGAAATTACAATTACAAAGCGTATTCTTTTCCAAAAACAATTTTCCTGAGTTTAAGTAAAAGACATTACGTTGAATTCTCAAGGGAAATCGTTTGAACCATTAGATAACAATGTTTAAACAACTGTTAAGTTAATCAAAGCTGTGGAAACTAAATAAATAGCATTTGTTATTAAGCCTTATCCGGATTATTTCACTTATAAATAAATTAGAAAAGAAAATAGGAAGAAAATCTTCCTATTCCCAGCAAATTGAAATCAAGAATTAGGGATCTCATTAAGGTTATTCGAAAGAACTACAGTGCAACCTCTATAATCCAAACTAATTAACGCAAGCGCGTGTTCGGATTATCGAGGTATTTGGATTACTGGATTATAAGTAAATGACCACGTTTTTAAGAAAAAATATTTATTATAATGTATAGTAGGTACAGTAAAAACTGAAAATTTATATATACATACATTATGATTACATCTTGTTAATCCCTACAGACCTGACTTTTTTCTCTGGGGAAAAGCATTTTTTTCATTGTTATTTTGCTAATTGGATTCAAAGAAATAGAAATAAACGGCGCAATATAGATTGCACAAACTTTCTCATATACGTATATAAGTTTGGTCGACTGTGTACGTTTATAAAAGGAAAACGCTTATAAATCAAAGTTAGCCGTAGTTTAGTGTATATTTAGTATTTTTTGGGACATATGCCTTAGTTAGTATTATTTGTGACATCAGGCTGTACGATTGGATGGATTTGAATCAAAATCCTTATGGCCATTTTCGAGTATCGAGTAAATCGAATTGTTTCAAAACATCCAAGAATAAAGTACCCTTAATTATTGCGCAGTATCGTTCATCTCTTCAGATTGTCTTTTATGAATGATATTATCCACAAATATGATATATCACTCAATTAGTTTAACAGTAGTAACTGTAGTAAGATTTTGAATAGATCGCGGCGGAGGCGTGACGTCATAGGGTTTGGTAAGGTAGCTTAGCGTACATTATAATGCCACTGGTAGCCATATCGTGCTTTAAAGCGATATATAGCTTAGGTAGTATTATTTGTGACATTAGGCTCTACAATTGGATTGATTTTAATCAACTTCTCTGGAGCCATTTTTGAGTAAATAAAATTTTTCAAAAAATCGCCAATATCATTTTTATGAAAAGGGGGTCGGCAAAAGATCATATATGATTTTATGTACGCGTTTGGACCCTAAAACAGCGAAAAGACCGACAGGCAGACAGACGGCATGGAGAAAACTACTTTTATGGACTTAGGGACACCTGAAACGTGAATTTCCATCAAAATTTCGAACTCGAATTTTTTCACGGTAACAATTCTTTCTCAATATACTACGTAGGTATATGAGAAAGTAAAAAAGTAATTTGAATAAAAATCTTCATTTTATGGAAGTAGTTAAATTTTCATTGCAATGTGTTAAAAAGTAAAAAAATCAACAAAAAGGGTACAAAATTATTTTATTTATGAAATAAGGTTTCCTAATCTAAGTTCAAAGAAAATAATATCAAAGTGTGATGTTTCTACGACAAAACCAAAAAAAGAAATTTGATTTATTTGGAGCAATTCTTTTCTGTTCTTGCCATATTGTAGTTAATATCATTTAACTTCAACTATTCTGCAATAGATGGCAGTAAAAGTACCAATAATGGATAAATTAGACGTCACACTAAGTGCTCATTAAATGTGAAAGAATATTTGAAAAGTAAGCTCAAAATTAATGTACACCAGATGTGAAGGCGTTCAAGTAAATAGTCATCCATATTTTTTATTCCTTTCACTAGGTTCTTATATGCCTGCTCAGCTGACGATGTAGCAGTAATATGTCAGTAGGGTAGTAGTGTATCACATGTAAAATTACGAGGAAAAAATCTATTATGTGTTAAATTTTTGTAAATAAAACACCAATTGATGTACTTACAGTTCACTAAAATGACAGAGAGATCCGCGTTGATGAACGGAAAAATTGTACTCCGCATTGGGCCGTTGCAGTAGGAATATATCGCTCATTCCTTTTAAAACAATGTTCCCAAGAATCGTCTATTCAGCCGCAAGAGGCGTTAGTAGTGGGCATCTGTGTCCGACTTTGTTACAAAACAAAAGCTTCAAATTTCACTTTCCGACGCTCGCTTCGCTTAACCGACACTTTACACCCGATGTCGAGAAACAGTTCGGATTACCGTGGTTTCGGATTATAGAGGTTGCATTGTACTGCATTTGATGTGTTAAGCCTAGTACACACTGGGAAACATTGTTTGCCAACTTTGATGGAAACTGTTTCTCTGTGTTTCCAGACGGTTTGCAAACAGTTTGCAGACCGTCTGCAGACTGTTTGCAGACTTGGGAAAATATGTATCCGGAAACAGTCTGCAAACATTGTTTTGCGTCCACACTTCTCAGTACCTACCGAGATGTCTGTGGAGGAGGACGCTGGAATTGCTTGTGCATTTTACGTTATTATGGAGTGTTCACGAAGCCACAAAAGAAAGAAACGATGGTGGACTCGTACTGTGCTTCAAACTGGGTATGCTGATAACCTTCTAGCAGAACTGAAGCTTGAGGATGGTAGTGGTTTTAGAAATTTCACTCGTATGTCTGCTTCGGATTTCGAAATTATTTTGCAAATAGAAGGTCCCCGGATAAAGAGAAGAGACACACAACTGAGATCAGCAATCCCACCTTCTATCCGGTTAGCGGTAACTCTGCGATTTATAGCATCAAGAGTTTCATTTACGAGTTTACAGTACACGTTCAAGATCTCAAAGCAGATTATCTCTGAAATAATCCCCGAGGTGTGTGAAGCTATCATTTCGTCACTAAGGGAATACGTTAAGGTAAGTTTAAATAATTATTTTAGCTGTGATATAGTTTGGCTGACGAAAGATGACCTCTGGAATTCCAGGAATTTGATCTAAAAATGTAAATGAAACTGTATTTTCAAGCTTTTCAGAGGGATGTGTCACTTAAATAGGATGATTAAAAAATTGTTATTTCTCAAAATGTGCCAAGTATTGTTATTTAGAATTTTTCTAATGCAATTCCAGGAATGCAAGAGGTTATCTTTCATCAGCCTAGCTTTAAGAAGAAAGGGTAGGAAAAAACACTGTTTTTACGTAATTTATCCATTTCTGACCTCAAATCATGACAACGCCATCACAAAAATGTCATTATTAAGGTTACAATCTCCGGTGATGGACATTAATTCCATTTAAAGTGGAAATCAATGTTAAGGGGTGGTATGACATCATTTTGAACGTGGGAAGAAAGTTCATCATTGGAAGAATTTCCTTGATTGAGAGTATGGGTTTCACATTGGGAGACATGTTGAGTCTGTTGGTTGGCATTCTGGTAATTTCCCATTGACTGAGGGGATGGAAAAGGCAGGTAATGTGTTCTGTTGAGAGGGTAAGGAGAAGGAGATGTTGCATTTCTGTTGGAGGGGTAAGGAGAAGGTCCACTTGAAGGACTGGTACTATAGCAAGTTGGGAGATCTGCATTTAAAAAATCCCATTTCAAGTTTAAACAGGATATCACATACATTATGCTGTGCAATAGTTACTTCACGAGAACGTCCACTACATTTTCTCAGTTTTTTACCGACAAAGTCTCCGAAAGATGTGTATTCATCCCGGTTAGAGGCACTTTCTGTTAAAACTTTGATGGCACTGCAAGCCTCATCCACTCTGTCTTCACTTTTCTTTTTCTTGTTTACTCTTGGCAGAGGAGTAGAAAAAGCATGTCTCGAGGTACCTTCTCGAGAAGTACTTGCATCGATGTGGGTTGTTTTATTGTTGGTATCCCAAGCACTTTCAGACATGTATTCTCGTACTCCTTCGCTGCCATCTTCAGTTCCACTGTCATCAATCTGGGAAAAGAAGAGTAATATTTAATACAGGCATTATTGGTAGTACAGTCATTGTTGGTACAGAAAGGTGTAAATTCAAAACACCAGGTGTGGGGAGATTGACACTGCAGATAAACACTTGTCAAAATTTAAGTGCTTGTTTAATTTAAGTATAATAAAGATTTTTTCCAGATGCCATCGTTAGAAGAAGAGTGGATTAACACAGCACAAGGATTTTTGAAAATATGGAACTTCCCTCAATGTATTGGGGCTCTGGATGGGAAACATATACATATCAAGTGTCCAGATGACAGTGCCAGCCTGTATTTTAACTATAAAGGCACATTCAGTATTGTACTATTGGGTATTAGCTTTAGTGAGCTCTGACTACAAGTTTCTGTATGCTGATGTTGGGTGTCAAGGGCGAATATCAGATGGCGGATTGTTCAGACACACAAGTTTGCATCGAAAAATAGAGAAGAAGACATTGAAATTGCCTCCAGCTCAAGCTCTCTCGTACGGACGCAAACCTGTACCGTATGCCATCGTTGCTGATGATGCCTTCGCGTTATCAGCAAATCTGATGAAACCATATCCTGGTCAGTTGGGTAGTTCAACTCCAGAGAGGATATTTAACTACCGATTAAGTCCGGAACGTCGCATAGTTGAAAATGTGTTTGGAATCGTGGCTGCGAAATTCAGTTTTCTTGACAACAATTTCGTTACATCCTGATAAAGTTGAGGTCATCACCTTAGCTTGTATTCACCTGCATAATTTTCTGCGGCGAAATTCTGTGACAAGAAACATGTACTTCCCACCCGGAACTTTCGATATGGAAGATGTAGAACATGGCAGGATTATTGAAGGTTCATGGAGAGCAGAGCTTGAGCAAACGGAGGGTTTACTCCAATTGCAGCGATTACCACGACGAAGCACTGAGTCAGCACATGATATCAGAAATGAGCTCAGGGACTACTTCATTACTGAAGAGGGTAATGTTCCATGGCAAAACCTCTATGCTTAAAGCTGGACATTATGTTAAAAAATATGAGAAATCTAAATTGGAAATTTTTGTAAATAATTGAAAAAGTAAAATTAGGACTATTAGTTAATAATTTCTTATCGAAACTACTGGTTAATTTTCTGTATGTTTTGATTCACAAAAGTTGCAAATTCATATGTATTTTGTGTTAAGTAAATAAATATAAATAAATTGCATACCTCTCTCACTGGAGAATCAGTATTTCTGCTTCCTCGGGACTCTTCACCACTCAGAAGAAACAACAGAGGTCCTTACCCAAACCACTTGCTCTTTTTCGGTGATACTCCACTTTTCTTCAAGTTCAGTAAATTTCTATGCTCTCTAAGAAACTGAACCCGAAGATTTTAAAACTTTTTGTCAATTTCACTAGCACTAACTGAAAACTTGTCGCCGATTTCTTTTAAAACGTCCTGCTTTTTTACTCGGTTTTTATAATCCGAGCATGTCACATCCCACAACAAGCTATGTGCATGAAACAATTCTATTAGTTATAGAGTTTTTTCATTGCTCCGCGACATCGCAAAATACAGAGAATTGAATTCGATGAAACGCCAATTGACCGAAAATAGAATTATAGAAAACGCCTACGCCAGTGTATGGCTCGAACTCAAATGATGACGAAAGACCAGTGCAACTGGCCTTGAGAGAGAGGGGATGGTTGACACCTCGTGACCGGGGGAGGGGGGGGGTCAAGAATGCCTGCAAACACGTCCACACTAGCAGACTTGTCTCTGCTAACAGGAAACAAACGGGAAACAAGTTTCTTGTCACCCATTTCAAATGGATGACAAGAAACATTGTTTCCGACTCAGGAAACATGAAGAAAACACGGAAACATGTATGCAGACAGTCTGCAAACACCTCGCAAACAGTCTTCGAGAAACACTGACAAACATCTAGGAAACAACGGAAACATCATTTGCATATGTTTGCAGACAAAGTTGCCTTTTAAATTGTTTCCCAGTGCGTACTTGGCTTTAGAAATACTGCGACGATCACGTTGCTGATGTTTATCACATTCATTTTTATTTAGAGATCTATTTAGCAAAGGAAGTTCATATTGTATCATTTTACTATTGCAAAAATATATTTCTTTCTCACTTCTTTTGTGATATGCCTATTTTCTGTGTTTTAGAATGAGATAACTACACTGTAGTTCTGAATGCAGAAGCGTTTCGAATCCTATTGCACAAAAAAACTCAATTTTCAGACTGGCTAATGCCCTAGTAAGTATAGAATGGAAATTCCGTTTTTATCATAACATATTTTTATCTTTAATATGATATTATTTATTTGTTTAATAAAGTGAAGTACATTATGAAAACTTATTTTTATAGTAATGAACTTTCTGTATCTTTTTACGGAATGAAATGATTAATTAAGAATACATTTGACATACGTTTCACAAGTACAGATATTCACCCATACGTCACATCGCCCATTCTTTTCTTAAATGCCCTTACAGAATGAAATTAGGAATGAAAGAATATGAACTGTTGTTATGTCTTCTAGGACATGACATTCCAATGAAAATAATGCAATTTGCGTTTACAAAGTGAAATTATGGCCACAAATATTAAGGTAGTCTGTTATGCGATTACTTCTTTTATATTAGGTGTGTTACATTAGTTACTTTCATAAGTCTTTGGGTGGACTGAACCGTTGGCGAAACAATTATGGGTGAAAGATCTTTGGGTGAAATCTTTTGTGGTTGAACTGGATTGTGGGCGAATAACCTATGGGTGAAAAGGCATTGATGAAAGTTCTTTGGATGGAACTTCTCGTGGGTCAAGTGTCTGTGGGTGAAACGTCCCGTGGGTGTATCGCTTTGGGGAAAACGACATGGAACCCATTTCAGAGAAATTTTTATTTGACATTTTCTTCATCGTTTGATGTTTTCTGTATGTACGCTAAATTTCGTTTTGATTGGATAAAAAATTGGAAATAGCGCAATGCGCTTACGCAAATTGCACACGAACTATAAGGGTGTTGTTCTATAAAATTATAGGCAGTCGACTCTTCAGTTATTTGTACAAGCACACGAAGTTTGGTGAAAATCAGACAACCGAGACAGCAATTATCGTAGAACAAACAGACAAACGAAGTACACTCAACAGGAAAGACCTCGCTTCGCTCGGCCAATAAATGCAATAATTAATGTACCATCGAAACGTATCCTTAGTAATACTTTGTTTTGCATATAGGCATACATTAATGGCTGTGTTATTTCTTATTCTTGATGAGACGGTCTTTTCCCTACGAGATTAGTTTTTATCGAGAAAACTTTAACTAAGAGAAGTAGACGATTCCGACGGTTTGGAGTGGTTTTGCTCGGAATTTTTTTATTAATGGTTTGGTTCATAGTTGATTTTTGACGCTCGTTCTTTTAGCGGCTCTTTTCGGTTTAAGAAAAAATGTGATTTACGTATTATTTATTTCTTAGTATTTGTGCTGATAAAAATACACATTCAATTGCCTTTTTATTCGTGTAAATATAAATAATTCACTCGCAACGGTATAAATAAATAGAACATAAGAAGAAACGGGTTTAATATAAAGAATTCTGGAAAAGCATATGGTTGCATATGACTATTACTATATACTTTTGTAATGCTAAAGATAAAATAATTAAATACACAAAAATGGACAAACAAAAAAGACCAAAATAGAAAGCGTTGGCAACAACCTTTTGCATGTAGTGCAGATAAAAAACCCAAACAACGAGCAAGAAAAATATTGGTTGCACATGAATGATAACTAATTATCTAATTTAAAAAATAAAATGCCTTCCCACAATTGAATCTCCTTGATCCTCCTTTTATCTGTCGAAATTATTTTTCATTGTTTGGAAACATTATTCGACACTTGCTTGAGTGGCAGGCATTGCAAAAACTACTCTGGCCAAATCATCAAGTTGTGACTGGCTAAATTTTTTTCCTTTCCAATAAACAAAAACTTTTGCTTTTGTTCGATGCCGCTCAATATTACCAAATTTGCCTGATTCAAACATGAGATCGAATGTGAATTTTTTGCTATAATTGCAATATGCTCTTTTATTGTTTTTAACGTAAGCGACCATTAGCTTCGTTCTGTCCGTCCGTCTGTCTGTACGCGTGATCATTCTCGGCTTCTACCGAATGGATTTTCTTGAAATTTTGTATTTATGGCAAAGACAATAAGATATAAGGAAATGATTCATATAGGTATGGAGCGTGAATATTCTTAAGTCTTTTATTATTAACAAACAAAATTTAGCATCGTGGATCCAATTGCATATTGGCAAGTAAAGGTAACATTGCATTTCTTTCACTGGCTGTTAATTCCTTGCTCAAGATGGAAGAAAACGTATTTTTAATCTTAATAACTTCCAATTTACATTATATCCAGGCTTTGTAAAAATTAGCCATTGCAAGCTGCTCAGGCTGCAATACTTTGCCCGCTATGTTCTAATATCTCCACAATATTTATAGTTTTGAACCAATTTATTGTCCGATAATTGCAACTCTTTAATAGATACTACTGATGATAATCAACACAAAATGACTTAATCTCTAGCAAGCGTTTTAGCACCATTAAATTAGAACCCATCTGGTTTCACAGTCCATTATCGGTTTACTTAGTTTTTCTCTTTAAATAGGAATCAGAATAGAGAGAGTTCGCAACTTTTTCACAATCACTACTGTCCGCGTCAGAAAGACGTGCATCTCAACTTTGACGCGCGATCATTTGCGCTACGTTTATTGGAAAGAATATACAAAAATACCATAGGAAAGCTTATTTTATGCTTAATAGGGTTTGATTTTTTAATATTTTTAGAAAGAAAATGTGAAATTTTACGGCGAGTTAAACACAGAAACTACCCCTAAAAACCAGCTACGCAGCCAACTTTCGCGAAAGTAGTCATATATAATAATTCATAAACGAATAACTACTGAACAAAATCTTTTGAAATTTTAAACAGTGATGAACTAAGATATAATAGAGGCAATGCAATAATTTTCTAAGCTCTATGGTAATTACAATGGTTTTAATTGGGTTACAACTTTAAAAGGAAACTCATCAGTGGGGGAAAATGATAGAGGAATTCTGAAAACACTGTTGTAAAGAGAGACACGAAGAAATTTTTTTGTAGGAATCAGATTTTTAATGAAGACTTTTAATAAATTTATATAGATATTTTTCTTTGTAGCCATAAGGCGCTTCATTTACTATGCTGATGTAGGTAGCGACGTTGCCACACCAATCACGTCTTTTAGTAGAGTTGTATGCATTGTCTGCAAAATAGCAGCCGTATTTTTTTCGGAAATTTTCCATTAAATGTGGCTATTTTTTTAATTCTCGAACTCATTTTTGTAGAAACTTCTGGTTCTGTTCGAGGTTCAGTAAAAAGATTTTATTTGGTTTCGGTTCGGTTTGTTGCTCTACTTTAAATCAAACCGCAGAGTAATTTTTTCGAAGCAAACCTCTGGCTTCGATGATTGAATTTATTGATGCCTAAGTATTCTCTATTGATCTGTTATTATGTAGTGTTCGTATCGGTATATTTTACTCGGAAGTTTCATTTCTGACATTGTATTAGAACAAGTTTGACAATCCGATGATATTTTAATTTATTTCTATAATAATGAGATAGTGGTGCCCCTTTCTCAGTTCCACTTTTCTCCTCCTTTCCCCTCCCCCCTTCGTATTCCTCCCTTCGTATTTCCTTCCCCCTTCGTATTCCCCCTTCATATTCCCTCCCTTCGTATTCCCCCCTTCGTATTCCCCCCTTCGTATTCCCCCCTTCGTATTTCCTCCCCCCCTTCGTATTCCCCCTTCATATTCCCCTCCCTTCGTATTCCCCCCTTCGTATTCCCCCCCTTCGTATTCCCCCCCTTCGTATTCCCCCCCTCGTATTCCCCCCTTCGTATTCCCCCCCCCTTCGTATTCCCTCCCCCTTCGTATTCCCTCCCCCTTCGTATTCCCTCCCCCTTCGTATTCCCTCCCCCTTCGTATTCCCTCCCCCTTCGTATACCCTCCCCCTTCGTATTCCCTCCCCCTTCGTATCCCCTCCCCCTTCGTATCCCCTCCCCCTTCGTATCCCCTCCCCCTTCGTATTCCCTCCCCCTTCGAATTTCCCCCCCTTCGTATTCCCCCCCTTCGTATTCCCCCCCTTCGTATTCCCCCCCCTTCGTATTCCCCCCCTTCGTATTCCCCCCTTCGTATTCCCCCCTTCGTATTCCCCACCCTTCGTATTCCCCCCCCTTCGTATCCCCCTCCCCCTTCGTATCCCCTCCCCCTTCGTATCCCCCTCCCCCTTCGTATTCCCTCCCCCTTCGAATTCCCCCCCCTACGTATTCCACCCCTTTGTATTCTCCCCCTTCGTATTCCCTCCCCCTTCGAATTCCCCCCCTTCGTATTCCCCCCCTTCGTATTCCCTCCCCCCTTCGTATTCCCTCCCCCTTCGTATTCCCTCCCCCTTCGTATTCCCTCCCCCTTCGTATTCCCCCCCTTTCGTATTCCCCCCCTTTCGTATCCCCCCATTCGTATTTCCTCCCCCATTCGTATTCCCTCCCCCTTCGTATTCCCCCCCCTTCGTATTCCCACCCCCCTTCGTATTCCCTCCTCCTTCGTATTCCCCCCCCTTCATATTCCCCCCCCTTCGTATTCCCCCCTTTCGTATCCCCCCCCCTTCGTATTTCCTCCCTCATTCGTATTTACCTCCCCATTCGTATTTCTCTCCCTTATTCGTATTCCCTCCCCCTTCGTATTCCCTCCCCCTTCGTATTCCCTCCCATCTCGAATTCCCCCCCCCTTCGTATTCCCCCTCTTCGTATTCCCCCCCCTTCGTATTCCCACCCTTCGTATTCCTTTCGTATCCCCCCCTTCGTATTTCCTCCCTCATTCGTATTTACTTCCCCATTCGTATTTCTCTCCCTTATTCGTATTCCCTCCCCCTTCGTATTACCTCCCCCTTCGTATTCCCTCCCCCTTCGTATTCCCTCCCCCTTCGAATTCCCCCCCCCTTCGTATTCCCCCTCTTCGTATTCCCCCCCCCTTCGTATTCCCACCCTTCGTATTCCTTTCGTATCCCCCCCCTTCGTATTTCCTCCCTCATTCGTATTTACCTCCAAATACGTATTTCTCTCCCTTATTCGTATTCCCTCCCCCTTCGTGTATTCCCTCCCCCTTCGTATTCCCCCCTTCGTATCCCCCCATTCGTATTCCCTCCCCCTTCGTATTCCCCCCTTCGTATTCCCCCCCTTCGTATTCCCCCCTTCGTATTCCCCCCCTTCGTATTCCCCCCCTCGTATTCCCCCCTTCGTATTCCCCCCCCCTTCGTATTCCCTCCCCCTTCGTATTCCCTCCCCCTTCGTATTCCCTCCCCCTTCGTATACCCTCCCCCCTTCGTATTCCCTCCCCCCTTCGTATCCCTCCCCCTTCGTATCCCCCTCCCCCCTTCGTATCCCCTCCCCCTTCGTATCCCCTCCCCCCTTCGTATCCCCTCCCCCTTCGTATTCCCTCCCCCCTTCGAATTCCCCCCCCTTCGTATTCCCCCCCTTCGTATTCCCCCCCTTCGTATTCCCACCCTTCGTATTCCCCCCCTTCGTATCCCCTCCCCCTTCGTATCCCCTCCCCCTTCGTCGTATCCCCTCCCCCTTCGTATCCCCTCCCCCTTCGTATTCCCTCCCCCTTCGAATTCCCCCCCCTTCGTATTCCACCCCTTTGTATTCTCCCACTTCGTATTCCCTCCCCCTTCGAATTCCCCCCCTTCGTATTCCCCCCCTTCGTATTCCCCCCCTTCGTATTCCCACCCTTCGTATTCCCTCCCCCTTCGAATTCCCCCCCCTTCGTATTCCCCCCCTTCGTATTCCCACCCTTCGTATTCCCCCCCCTTCGTATCCCCTCCCCCTTCGTATCCCCTCCCCCTTCGTATCCCCTCCCCCTTCGTATCCCCTCCCCCTTCGTATTCCCTCCCCCTTCGAATTCCCCCCCCCTTCGTATTCCACCCCTTCGTATTCTCCCCCTTCGTATTCCCTCCCCCTTCGTATTCCCTCCCCCTTCGTATTCCCTCCCCCTTCGTATTCCCTCCCCCTTCGTATTCCCTCCCCCCTTCGTATTCCCCCCCTTTCGTATCCCCCCATTCGTATTTCCTCCCCCATTCGTATTCCCTCCCCCTTCGTATTCCCCCCCCTTCGTATTCCCACCCCCTTCGTATTCCCTCCTCCTTCGTATTCCCCCCCTTCATATTCCCCCCCCCTTCGTATTCCCCCCTTTCGTATCCCCCCCCTTCGTATTTCCTCCCTCATTCGTATTTACCTCCCCATTCGTATTTCTCTCCCTTATTCGTATTCCCTCCTCCCTTCGTATTCCCTCCCCCTTCGTATTCCCTCCCCCTTCGAATTCCCCCCCCTTCGTATTCCCCCTCTTCGTATTCCCCCCCCTTCGTATTCCCACCCTTCGTATTCCTTTCGTATCCCCCCCTTCGTATTTCCTCCCTCATTCGTATTTACCTCCCCATTCGTATTTCTCTCCCTTATTCGTATTCCCTCCCCCCTTCGTATTCCCTCCCCCTTCTTATTCCCTCCCCCTTCGAATTCCCCCCCCCTTCGTATTCCCCCTCTTCGTATTCCCCCCCCCTTCGTATTCCCACCCTTCGTATTCCTTTCGTATCCCCCCTTCGTATTTCCTCCCTCATTCGTATTTACCTCCAAATTCGTATTTCTCTCCCTTATTCGTATTCCCTCCCCCTTCGTATTCCCTCCCCCTTCGTATCCCCCATTCGTATTCCCTCCCCCTTCGTATTTCCCCTCTTCGTATTTCCCCCTTCGTATTCCCCCCCTTCGTATTCCCCCCTTCGTATTCCCCCCCTTCGTATTCCCCCCCTTCGTATTCCCCCCCTTCGTATTCCCCCCTTCGTATTCCCCCCCTTCGTATTCCCACCCTTCGTATTCCCCCCTTTCGTATCCCCCCCCCCTTCGTATTTCCTCCCTCATTCGTATTTACCTCCCCATTTGTATTTCTCTCCCTTTCCTCCACTCATCTCTTACCCTCTTTATACGTCTATCATAAATTTATATAGATATTTTTCTTTGTAGCCATAAGGCGCTTCATTTACTATGCTGATGTAGGTAGCGACGTTGCCACACCAATCACGTCTTTTAGTAGAGTTGTATGCATTGTCTGCAAAATAGCAGCCGTATTTTTTTCGGAAATTTTCCATTAAATGTGGCTATTTTTTTAATTCTCGAACTCATTTTTGTAGAAACTTCTGGTTCTGTTCGAGGTTCAGTAAAAAGATTTTATTTGGTTTCGGTTCGGTTTGTTGCTCTACTTTAAATCAAACCGCCGAGTAATTTTTTCGAAGCAAACCTCTGGCTTCGATGATTGAATTTATTGATGCCTAAGTATTCTCTATTGATCTGTTATTATGTAGTGTTCGTATCGGTATATTTTACTCGGAAGTTTCATTTCTGACATTGTATTAGAACAAGTTTGACAATCCGATGATATTTTAATTTATTTCTATAATAATGAGATAGTGGTGCCCCTTTCTCAGTTCCACTTTTCTCCTCCTTTCCCCTCCCCCCTTCGTATTCCTCCCTTCGTATTTCCTTCCCCCTTCGTATTCCCCCTTCATATTCCCTCCCTTCGTATTCCCCCCCTTCGTATTCCCCCCTTCGTATTCCCCCCTTCGTATTTCCTCCCCCCCCTTCGTATTCCCCCTTCATATTCCCTCCCTTCGTATTCCCCCCCCCCTTCGTATTCCCCCCCTTCGTATTCCCCCCCTTCGTATTCCCCCCCTCGTATTCCCTCCCCCTTCGTATACCCTCCCCCTTCGTATTCCCTCCCCCTTCGTATCCCCTCCCCCTTCGTATCCCCTCCCCCTTCGTATCCCCTCCCCCTTCGTATTCCCTCCCCCTTCGAATTTCCCCCCCTTCGTATTCCCCCCCTTCGTATTCCCCCCCTTCGTATTCCCCCCCTTCGTATTCCCCCCCTTCGTATTCCCCCCCTTCGTATTCCCCCCTTCGTATTCCCACCCTTCGTATTCCCCCCCTTCGTATCCCCTCCCCCTTCGTATCCCCTCCCCCTTCGTATCCCCTCCCCCTTCATATTCCCTCCCCCTTCGAATTCCCCCCCCTACGTATTCCACCCCTTTGTATTCTCCCCCCTTCGTATTCCCTCCCCCTTCGAATTCCCCCCCTTCGTATTCCCCCCCCTTCGTATTCCCTCCCCCTTCGTATTCCCTCCCCTTTCGTATTCCCTCCCCCTTCGTATTCCCTCCCCCTTCGTATTCCCCCCTTTCGTATTCCCCCCTTTCGTATCCCCCCATTCGTATTTCCTCCCCCATTCGTATTCCCTCCCCCTTCGTATTCCCCCCCCCTTCGTATTCCCACCCCCCTTCGTATTCCCTCCTCCTTCGTATTCCCCCCCTTCATATTCCCCCCCTTCGTATTCCCCCCTTTCGTATCCCCCCCCTTCGTATTTCCTCCCTCATTCGTATTTACCTCCCCATTCGTATTTCTCTCCCTTATTCGTATTCCCTCCCCCCTTCGTATTCCCTCCCCCTTCGTATTCCCTCCCATCTCGAATTCCCCCCCCTTCGTATTCCCCCTCTTCGTATTCCCCCCCCTTCGTATTCCCACCCTTCGTATTCCTTTCGTATCCCCCCCTTCGTATTTCCTCCCTCATTCGTATTTACTTCCCCATTCGTATTTCTCTCCCTTATTCGTATTCCCTCCCCCTTCGTATTACCTCCCCCTTCGTATTCCCTCCCCCTTCGTATTCCCTCCCCCTTCGAATTCCCCCCCCTTCGTATTCCCCCTCTTCGTATTCCCCCCCCTTCGTATTCCCACCCTTCGTATTCCTTTCGTATCCCCCCCTTCGTATTTCCTCCCTCATTCGTATTTACCTCCAAATACGTATTTCTCTCCCTTATTCGTATTCCCTCCCCCCTTCGTATTCCCTCCCCCTTCGTATTCCCCCCTTCGTATCCCCCCATTCGTATTCCCTCCCCCTTCGTATTTCCTCCCCCTTCGTATTTCCCCTCTTCGTATTTCCCCCTTCGTATTCCCCCCTTCGTATTCCCTCCCCCTTCGTATTCCCTCCCCCTTCGTATTCCCTCCCCCTTCGTATACCCTCCCCCTTCGTATTCCCTCCCCCTTCGTATCCCCTCCCCCTTCGTATCCCCTCCCCCTTCGTATCCCCTCCCCTTTCGTATCCCCTCCCCCTTCGTATCCCCTCCCCCTTCGTATCCCCTCCCCCTTCGTATTCCCTCCCCCTTCGAATTCCCCCCCCTTCGTATTCCCCCCCCCTTCGTATTCCCCCCCTTCGTATTCCCACCCTTCGTATTCCCCCCCCTTCGTATCCCCTCCCCCTTCGTATCCCCTCCCCCTTCGTATCCCCTCCCCCTTCGTATCCCCTCCCCCTTCGTATTCCCTCCCCCTTCGAATTCCCCCCCCTTCGTATTCCACCCCTTTGTATTCTCCCCCTTCGTATTCCCTCCCCCTTCGAATTCCCCCCCCTTCGTATTCCCCCCCTTCGTATTCCCCCCCTTCGTATTCCCACCCTTCGTATTCCCTCCCCTTTCGAATTCCCCCCCTTCGTATTCCCCCCCTTCGTATTCCCACCCTTCGTATTCCCCCCCCTTCGTATCCCCCTCCCCCTTCGTATCCCCTCCCCCTTCGTATCCCCTCCCCCTTCGTATCCCCTCCCCCTTCGTATCCCCTCCCCCTTCGTATTCCCTCCCCCTTCGAATTCCCCCCCCTTCGTATTCCCCCCCCTTCGTATTCCCCCCCTTCGTATCCCCCTCCCCCTTCGTATCCCTCCCCCTTCGTATCCCCTCCCCCTTCGTATCCCCTCCCCCTTCGTATTCCCCTCCCCCTTCGAATTCCCCCCCCTTCGTATTCCACCCCTTTGTATTCTCCCCCTTCGTATTCCCTCCCCCTTCGAATTCCCCCCCTTCGTATTCCCCCCCTTCGTATTCCCCCCCTTCGTATTCCCACCCTTCGTATTCCCTCCCCCTTCGAATTCCCCCCCTTCGTATTCCCCCCCTTCGTATTCCCATCGTATTCCCCCCCCTTCGTATCCCCTCCCCCCTTCGTATCCCCTCCCCCTTCGTATCCCCTCCCCCTTCGTATTCCCTCCCCCTTCGAATTCCCCCCCCTTCGTATTCCACCCCTTCGTATTCTCCCCCCTTCGTATTCCCTCCCCCTTCGTATTCCCTCCCCCCTTCGTATTCCCTCCCCCTTCGTATTCCCTCCCCCTTCGTATTCCCTCCCCCTTCGTATTCCCCCCTTTCGTATCCCCCCATTCGTATTTCCTCCCCCATTCGTATTCCCTCCCCCTTCGTATTCCCCCCCCTTCGTATTCCCACCCCCTTCGTATTCCCTCCTCCTTCGTATTCCCCCCCCTTCATATTCCCCCCCCTTCGTATTCCCCCCTTTCGTATCCCCCCCCTTCGTATTTCCTCCCTCATTCGTATTTACCTCCCCATTCGTATTTCTCTCCCTTATTCGTATTCCCTCCCCCTTCGTATTCCCCTCCCCCTTCGTATTCCCTCCCCCTTCGAATTCCCCCCCCTTCGTATTCCCCCTCTTCGTATTCCCCCCCCCTTCGTATTCCCACCCTTCGTATTCCTTTCGTATCCCCCCCTTCGTATTTCCTCCCTCATTCGTATTTACCTCCCCATTCGTATTTCTCTCCCTTATTCGTATTCCCTCCCCCTTCGTATTCCCTCCCCCTTCTTATTCCCTCCCCCTTCGAATTCCCCCCCCCTTCGTATTCCCCCTCTTCGTATTCCCCCCCCCCTTCGTATTCCCACCCTTCGTATTCCTTTCGTATCCCCCCTTCGTATTTCCTCCCTCATTCGTATTTACCTCCAAATTCGTATTTCTCTCCCTTATTCGTATTCCCTCCCCCTTCGTATTCCCTCCCCCTTCGTATCCCCCATTCGTATTCCCTCCCCCTTCGTATTTCCCCTCTTCGTATTTCCCCCTTCGTATTCCCCCCCTTCGTATTCCCCCCTTCGTATTCCCCCCCTTCGTATTCCCCCCCTTCGTATTCCCCCCCCTTCGTATTCCCACCCTTCGTATTCCCCCCTTTCGTATCCCCCCCCCCTTCGTATTTCCTCCCTCATTCGTATTTACCTCCCCATTTGTATTTCTCTCCCTTTCCTCCACTCATCTCTTACCCTCTTTATACGTCTATCACTCTATGGGAATTTGCTCGTCTTTTTTACTTGGTGAATAGCTGTCTACGCCTAAATGTAAAGAGGTGTAATTAAATTTTTAGTTGCATACCTGTTCGAAATTGGTTTCTAAGCCGCTATGTTTTTGTTACTATTTTTCATAATAATAATTAATAATGAAAATCCCAATTGAGCCAGTAATAATCCGCTTCTGTTATCCTCAGTCAGATTATTCCATTCAATCGAAACGTAGCCATAGACGTTCAAATCATCATTCTGCTTTTTGGCCCACTCAACCCAACCTCTGCTTTCTCTTCATCTTCTTCTTTCTTTTGACAATCTAATATTCCTTTCCTCATCCTACCTCTTTTCCTCTTTCCTAGCATCCTTCAGTCTATATTTTTTCAGCAGACCGTTGCCTTTCAAATTT